>CM040241.1:126308590-126962528 GCA_022545495.1 Chrysanthemum lavandulifolium | reverse complement strand
TCTTTTACGACTTCTAGGTGTGATGTTTTAGGGTCTTCTTGAAACCTAGCACATAAGCAAACACTAAACATGATATCCGGCCTACTAGCCGTGAGATAGAGAAGACTACCAATCATGCCACGATATTTAGTATTATCTACGGATTCTCCGTCTTCATCTTTAGTGAGTTTGGTGTCAGATGACATTGGTGTCCTAATTGGTTTTGACGCTTCTAATCCGAATTTCTTTAACATCTCTTTTATGTATTTAGATTGATTAAAGAAGATACCATCTTCTACTTGTTTGATTTGTAGACCAAGAAAGAAACTAAGTTCTCCCATCATACTCATCTCGAACTCGTCATGCATGATTTTAGATAAATCATCACACATGTCTTGACAAGTGGATCTGAATATAATATCATCTACATATATTTGAACTATGATTATATGTGACTCTCTTTTCTTAGTAAAAAGTGTGTTGTCAACTTACCCCATGGTATAGTTGTGTTTAATTAAAAATGACTTGAGTCTATCATACCAAGCTTTTGGAGCTTGTTTAAGACCGTAAAGGGCTTTCTTTAACTTATACACATGTTTAGGTTTTTCAAAATCGATGAAGCCCGGAGGTTGAGCTACATATACTTCTTCATTAATAAAACCATTTAGAAAAGCACTTTTGACATCCATTTGATAAAGCTTTAGATCATTAGCACAAGCATACGCAAGAAGTATTCTTATAGACTTTAATCTAGCCACGGGGGCATAGGTCTCATCAAATTCTATTCCTTCTTGTTGGTTATACCCTTGGGCAACGAGTCTAGCCTTGTTTCTAGACACTACTCCGTTTGCATCTAATTTGTTTTTATAAACCCATTTGGTTCCTATTATGGTTTGATTACTAGGTGGAGGGACAAGTGTCTAAACATCATTAGAAACAAATTGATTTAATTCTTCTTGCATAGCCATTACCCAACTTTCATATTTTATGGCTTCTTGTGTATTCTTAGGTTCTATGGTTGAAACAAAACAAAATAAGCTACTTTGGTTTTGAACTTGAGACCTTAATGTTCTTCGTTTAGCTTTCCTATGACCTTATCTACGGGGTGATCTTTGGACTCTTTAATGTTTATGACTTCATCATTTAAAGGTTCTTCTTCTTCATTTATCTTTTCTTTATTACTATAGCATCACTTTCTACAATCTCATCATCGACAAGAGGTGGAGAGGGTTTGGGTGGACTTTCATCAAATTTTATATTTAATGACTCTTCTACCTTCATTGTTTCTTTGTTTAATATGACGTAAGCTTTGCTATTTGGAGAGTAACCTAGAAAGATACCTTCGTTGATTTAGGATAAAATTTTGTAAGGTAATATTTAGTGTTAAGAATAAAACATTTGCTACCAAAGACTCTAAAGTGATCTAACGAGGCTTTTGCCTCGAGTAACTCGTATGGAGTTTACCTAAGATTGGTCTAATTAAGACTCGATTGAGTATGTACGTTGAAGTATCAACGAATTGCACCAAAACTTTTGAGGTATGGATTGCTCATTAAGCATGGTGCGACTCATTTCTTGTAGGGTTCTATTCTTTCTTTCAACTACCCCATTCGATTGTGGAGTGCGTTGTAGAAGTTGTGAGTAATACCATTAGCGTCACAAAAGCTCCAAATTACACTTCATTATCGAATTTCTACGATGATCCGTTCTAATAGACACTATAGGACTTCCTAGTTGTCTTTGGATTTTCTTGTTTAATATTTCAAAATAATTAAACGTTTCGTTTTGTTCTTTAAGAATTTTGTCCATGTGTACCTAGAGTAATCATCCACTATGACCAAACTGTAGTAGTTGCCTCCATAACTTTGGATAGCGGATGGACCAAATAAATCCATATGTAGTAATTCTAGACACTTAGTTGTAGACACCATGTTTTAGCTTTATGACTAGAATGAACTTGTTTTCTTATATTACAAGCATCACAAAAGTGATGTTCATATTTTAACTTAGGTAGATCTCTTACTAGATCTTTGGATGATAGCGATTGAAGAAGTCGCATATTGGCATGACCCAATCTTCGATGCCATAAGGTCGAAGTATCATCCATAGAGGTAAGACATAGTTTGTCTTTAGGTTCATTACCGATTTTAATGACATAGTGTTGGAACCACTCCTAAACTAGATTACAAGTGTTAGTAATTAATATGTAAAAGTTAGCTTAATTAGGCCTTTATGTTTGTTATTATGTTAAGGCTTATGTAGAAGGCCCATAAGCCTTGGCCCAAGCCTAATAAGGAAAGGAAGGGACTAGGAGTGTTGCCCTAGCTCCTCTCCTATAAATAGTCTTGTAAACCTTCATTTGAAGGTTGGTTGTTCATCTCATTTCAATATACACGCATAACTTTTCTTACATTCATACGTATTGTTTTGGTTTGTTCAACGATCTCTCTTAATCCTATATTTCTTATATTTATGCTTGTGTTACATAAATGGGAACCTAACGATTGGTATCGAGCCAAATAGTTGGGTGAAAGGTTTTGTTTTGAAGTTTGTTTGATATGCGTAACTCTCGGTTTCAAAACTTTCTTACGCATCAAAAGCTTTGATTTTTCACTTTAAAATTCAAGATTCTTGCACTTTAAAGGTTATTTGGTGATAAAGTTTAAGTTTTTGGCAAAAGTTTCAAACTTTACGTGTATTTCATTGTTTTAAGCTTGATTTTAGTTATGTGGTACATTCTCAGCGTAAGGTGTATAAAAGTTTTGGATCATCAAGTTTCACACTTTTGTGTTATTTTGGTGATATTGAAACCTTTTCATCACAAAATCGGGTTTAGAAACATCTTTGTGCTTAAATCAAAGTTTTGGAAGATTTTGACAAATCTTACGCATAAGAAAACCCTAATCTTCGCGTAAGGTTTCCTTGGTTTGATCTTGGTGTTGTTGGTTTACTCGGTGTTTTCTTGCTTGGATAAGCCTGAAAACACTTCAACTTTGGATATCTTTTACATTGGGATAAGTGTAAAGGATTTTTTGGGCAAAACCCTAGTTTTATGCCTAAGCAAACTCTTACGCGTAGAATCTTTACGCCTAAGTCTTGTCTTACGCCTAAGCCTTGTCTTACGCATAAACAATTCTTACGCATAACCATTCTACTCCTAAGCTTTTGGTTTACGCATAAGCTAAGGTCTCCTTAACCCTACGCGTAAGCTAATCCTACGCGTAAGATCTCTTCTTACGCGTAACTTGGTGTTTTACGCATAAGGTTTTCTTTGCCTAAACTGGTTTTCTACGCATAAGGATTCTTTATCAACAAAGTTTCATTTGAATACAAAGATCCATTATTTACAACACAAGTTTCAAGATGTCTCAACCACCATACTCTAGCTACTTCCCTCATGTGTATCCTCAACAACAACAACAACAACAACAACTCAATCAACAACAACAATTTTATCAACAAATTCAACAACACAACAACAACAATTTCCTCAAGGAGCAATTCAACCACAAATGATAACCACCACCTAGTATTCAAGTACAACCTTACACAAACTTTCACAATCAACATCCATACATGAATACTATGAAGGAACCGTCTTGGTTTGCAAAGATGTGTGAAGCTTTAAGTAGCCAACAATCCATTCATGAAATTTGGATCTCTTGATAGACCTCCAATGCTCACTCCGGAAACTACGATCAATGGGTGATAAGGTTCTTTAGGTTCGTGATCTAAAGAAGCCACATGGAAAGTTCTTAAAGGTCATCTGGAAGGTCCATTTCGGATGCCTACATCCTTTGTACTTGGTGATCCAAATGCTAATCCACCAGAGGTGATGTTACTAACATTGCAAGTCTTAATGACCTTACTATCGATGAACTTCTACACTTTGAAGCCGATGAACTAGCAATGCAATACATCCTTTTGGGATTACCCAATCCGATCCTTGAAGTGTTGATGCTCAAAAGACTACTAAAGCAATGTGGGAACATATTCATCCTCTCATGGAAGGCATGAACTCAATCAAGAAGATATGGAATCCAAAATCTACTTGGCTTATGAACACTTCATGATTGAACCGGAGAGACATTAGAGTCATATCATCATCGCTTCTCGGACATCATCAATGAATTGGAAAACATAACATCATCATGCCAAAATTGCGGTCAACACTAAGTTCTTGAGTAGTCTTGGTTACGATTGGGAAAAGTATGTCATTTTCATCCGTCAGCGAAGAACCTTCATCATGCTACATACGGTTGTTGTACGACTATTTGAAGCCCCACCAAAAGAAGTAGACAAAAAAGAGTTATCCGTGGACTCCCTGTCTCACCTTCACTTCCGGATAATCAACAATTAGCTTTGTGGGCTCAAGCTTGTTATCCTCAATTCCCGACCTTACAAACTGTATTCACAAATCCTCCACAACCTACTGCTCAACCATCTGCTAAGATAACACCTTATGATCCTTCACAACAACAAATACCACAAGAAAATCAACTGGTTCCATACAACAACAACAATACTCAAGCACTTTACAATGAATCAACTGAGGATGCTGAAGCTTTTGATGCATTGCAACAAGGATTTGTTATGATTGCTAGAGCCTTTGGTCGATACTCCAACAAATCCAACAATCGCATTCGCACCTAATCTAATACAAGGAATCAGTTGTTGTTAACAATGGAAGAGTTGAGGTTCAAAATCGTGGTCAAGTTTGTCGATGGGCGGTGGTCAAGGGTTTAATCAATGGGAAGGAATAACATGGGTGCTCCACAACAACAAAGGGCTCAAGTGGTTGAGCAGGTAATGCTCGGAATGGGGTGAATGGTCTTCGTTGCTATAAGCAGTAATGAGAAGGGTCATCTAGCGAATGCATGCCCAAAGCCGAGGACAAGAGGCAACGCTTATCACAAAGAGGCTTTACTCTTGGCTCTTAAGGATGAAGTGGTGGAACTCTTACCAACAAGGAACAGAGCTTCATAGCAAATCACGATTCGATGATGATATGGAGGACTTACAGGCTAATGCGGCGAGTTATGTTGGTGGCAAACATGCACGAACTCCACATGAGTGACACAGGCCAGTGTATGACGCGCGGCTTGTCTTAGGTACCGGATCAAACCATATTCATTAATGATATGATATATCCGCCTACATTTGCATCCGACGAGGATTAGAGTGTTCAACATGAGCCATCTACATCTCATTCGATGATAATCAAATAGATCCCGTAGTTATATTTGTGATTAAGATGATTTTATGGTTACCATTGATAATCAAGTTGACTCCGTGGTTATACTTGAGGATCGACTAATGATCATGTTGAGACTCACGTTGAACAAATTTGAACTTCCGTCGAGCTCATGCCCTTACTTAAAGACCAAGAATCTCGCCTGGAAATATGCATGGACATCAATAAGCAATTAAAGGACAAAAATGCACTATTAGCTAGGGATATTGAATGCTTAAAAAACCAACTCAACGTTTTTCAAACTCAAGAAAAATGTGAAAAAGGTTTTGAAGTCGCTTTTGCTAAATCTTACCAAAACGAAAAATCCTTAGAACTTCAGATACGTGATCTAGTCGCATCTAAGAATGCTTTGCTGTCTCAAATAGAACAACTGAAATATGATCATAAACAACAACTTAACGCTCTCACTTTGGAAACTCAAAAAACCAAGTCTGAGTTGTTAACTTGTCAAAAACTCTGAGTATAAAAAGCATTCAACAAAACGAATAGATGACTATTTTGAAGAAATTTTCGACTTACAAAACAAAATAAAAGAGCTTCGAAATGTTGTTTATAAACATGGTGAGTCAATCACAACTATTCAAAAGTTTACTTTTAAACCAAATCCAAATGGATATGGACCGAATCTTGCTGATTACAAACCAAAGTTTTCAAATAGAGCATTCAAACCAAATCCTGAAGTGTACAGTGCAGAACATAGAATTGATGATTCCATTATGAGTGTTTTTGAATATAATCGTCAAGAGGAATTAGATGCAGAAGACGAGAGTCGGTCAAAATTGGAAAATATTGTTTATAACAAACCATTTAACTATTCAAAAGCCGTTACTTTACGTCACACAATGAGATTTTTCTAACACACCCTAGGTTATCACACCTACTTCGAGGGTCCCTTTCTATCTGCACAAATTAATGGTCATTTACCTTCACTAAGTGAAATAAAACCATTAGCCGAACAATGTAAAGTTATATAATATTTTGAAACATTCTTATCGGACATCAAACTTTTGGAACGTGAAATTGAAATCAATTACGAAATAAAAGTTGAACATTTTCAATCGCCTCAGCGCGAGCCCAAAGAGATATTTTTAGAAAAGAATTTTACCACATGTCCAAAATTTGAAAATTTGTGCAATATATTGGGAAAAGTACTTTCAAAAGGAACTTGGACTTATGAAAAGAGTTTTCGAAGCAATGTAAACATCGATTTCAAATAAAAAGAAATTGTTGAGAAAAGATGTTGATCGACTCTTGGAAGATGTTATCTGTGCTGATATCCATAATGTTGTGTTATTACATTCGGTTGCATATGCATTTGATTATATCTCTGCTGATTCTATTAATTTCGTTGAAAATGTTGAGAATCGATCTTGTGTCACAAATCAAGTCTTTAAAAGTTAAAATGAGCGTTTGTTTAACGAGGTTTCAAATGCAAAGCGTCGTCTTCAATGGTGTCAAAAGATTGTCGAATCGAGAACTCGCTTTGCAAAACAAAATCCACCAGTTGCACACTAAAACTTTTAATCCAAAACTTGAGCAACCTGGATGATCAAAACGTGTCTTTGAAGTGTCAAATTTCAAAATATGAACAAGAAATTTCAAAAGTTAAAAGGAATATGGTGTCATATTTGATTTATTCAAAAGACTCGTGCTCACGCGTCAAAAGATATTGATGATCATCTTGCATATACCAAAGATGTTTACGACAAAATGGAAATACTCGTTCTCAAAATCAAGATTTGTTACACACTATCCATGATTTAAAAGCAAAGTTGGTAAAACTTAAGCAAGATAGGGATAGTAACAACGTAGTAATCGCATCTAAATAGATTTAAAACGACTCTAGAACATCTAACGACAAACCACAAGAAACTAATGTGCTTCCTCTCTTGAAATAGGAATAGTTGCCTCTTTTCCCAACGCCGCACTTCACGCCTAGGAGCAATACAAGGAAGAATAGGAAGTTGCGGCGTAAGAAAAACAATAAAGAATGATGAAGTAGAAGAACACCTAGGACTTTGAATAAAACTCAAGTTGCACCCACTTTAGATATTGCGTCGACAAATGTAATGAACAAAGTGATGTAACGAATCTTGAATCTTTAAGTACTCTTAATGTTTTGTTTGAAGCTTCTTGTATTGGTTGTCGTAAAAGCATGTTTTCTCGGTTGTCGTGATAAATGTGTTGCTAAGGCTATCTTATCTCGTAAGCGGAATACTAGAAAGCGTAATACCTCTAGGCCCACTAATGCTTCTAAGTTTGTGCTAGGCAAACCGCCATCTAGTGTTTCGCAAACATCGTTGATGTACCGTAGCACCCACTTCACCTCCTAGGAAAAACTTATCACCTAGTGCATTCACTAAGACCAAAGCTAAGACTAGTTGGAGATGGCGAAATGGTTACATAACATACTAGGATTTCAATGGATACCTAAAATCATAAACATGTGTGTTTCACCTATAATTGCATCGAACCCTCTAACTCTTGAGTTCCACATCTACTTCTATTCCATATGTGTCGTATGTGTGTAATGCGGTGATCTGATCATCCTACGGATTGTTGATAGCGGATGTTCCCGGCACATGACAGCAATCTCAAATTGTTATCAAACTTTGTTGCAAAGTTCATTGGCAATTGTCAGTTCGAGAATGATCACTTTGCGCTATTATGAGCTACGGAGATTACATCAATGGCAACATCGAAATTAGCAGGGTTTATTTTGTGGAAGGTCTCGGTCGTAATCTCTTCTCAGTTGGTCAGTTCTGTGATGGAGATTTAGAAGTTGCTTTTCGGGAGAAAACTTGTTTCATTCGTGATCTGCAAGGAAACGATCTTATGTCCGGCACCCGCAATTCAAGTCTTTATACAATCTCAATGCAAGACATGATTGCTTCATCTCCCATCTGTCTACTTTCAAAGGCTACATCTATAAAATCTTGGCTATGGCACTGTCGTCTCTCACATTTAAACTTTCAAACCATAACCAATCTTTCACGACACAAACTTGTTGAAGGTCTCCCAATTTCGGTATTCTAAAGATCACCTTTGCTCAACTTGTGAACAAGGAAAATCACTCGTGCTCACTTTCCTTCAAAGGTGGAGCAGACTCACATCATGTGCTTCATCTTCTTCACATGGACTTGTGTGGCCCGATGCGCGTGCAGATGATTAATGGCAAGCGTTACATATTGGTAATTGTCGATGACTACTCAAGATGGACTTGGGTTTATTTTCTTCAAAGTAAAGATCAAGCTCCGAGATGATCATCACCTTTCTCACGAAAATTCAAGTTCGACTCCGGAACACAATCGAGACAAATCGTAGCAGGATAAAGGAACCGAATTTGTGAATCAAACTCTTCGTGCATATTATGTGAAAGTGGGAATTGAGCATCAAACATCCATTGCACAACTCAAATGTAAAGACATTTCTTCGTCATTGGTCTCAAATTGATTTGGAAAAACAAATTGGATCTTTGAAGGAACATGTAATCGAAATAAGTCACGTGCCGGTGGCTAAGGGTTATAAACAAGAAGAGGTATTGACTTTGAAGAATCATTTGCTCTTTGAGAATACGGTTGCTCGTCTTGGAGGTACGGATTTTCACGGCATTTGCGGCTCACATGAACATCACGGTCTTTCGGATGGATGTCAAAGCGCTTTTCTCAATGGACAAGCGAAAAGCGGTCTATGTTAGCCGAGCCGGAAGGATTCGTTGATCGAGTTCCCTAATCACGTCTACAAACGAAGAAGGCTCTCTACGGTCTCAAACAAGCCCCTCGGGCGTGGTATGATAAGTTATCATCCTTTCTTATTGCCAATAATTTCGTCAAAGGTTCGGTCGACCCTACACTTTTCATACAATATCACGGGGCACACATTTTAATAGTTCAAATTTATGTGGATGACATCATTTTTGGGTCAACACATCTAAAGTACTCAAACGCTTTTTCAAAACTAATGGAAAAACATTTTGAAATGTCCATGATGGGTGAACTTCGTTCTTTCTAGGGCTGCAAGTTCATCAATCACCCGTGGTATTTTCTTGAGTCGGTCAAATATGCCCTTGAAATCTTAAACAAACATGGAATGCAAAACTGAGACCTATGCCACACCAATGGCACATACCAAGCTGGGCGATTTGCATGGGAAATTGGTTGACCTACCAAATACGAAGTATCATTGGGTCTCTCATGTATCTAACAGCCGATGAACTGATATTGTCTTTCTTTGTATATCTTTGCTCCGTTATCGGTCGAGACCAACTGAAACTCACCTCTACGAGGCTAAAAGAATCCTCCGATACATCAAGGGAACCATTAACTTGGGATCCGGTATCAGAAGGATTACGGTTTTGAACTAATAGCTTTTGAGGGCGATCACGCAGTTGCTTAGATTCTTGAAAAGTACTTGAGAGCTTTACAATTTCTTGGTGATAAAGCGAGTGTCATGGCAATCGAAGAAGCGGATTGTACATCGTTGTCCTCAAGCGAAGCGAATATGTAGCCATGTCGGCATGTTGTGCTCAAGTCATTTGGATGAGAACACAACTCAAAGACTATGGTTACGTGTTTGATGAATCGATGTCTGCGACAATCGAAGTGCTATTGCAATCTCGTGCAACTCGTTCAACATTCAAAATCAAAGCACATCGATCTTGATATCATTTCATCAAGGAGCATGTGGAAAAGGTACCGTTGAATTATACTTTGTGGTCTTGAATACCAATTGGCATATCTTCTCACCAAAGCCTTGGCTCTGCTAGGTTTCTTGAGTTGGTCCACACGATTGGTATCGGTGTTTGACTCGGAGGAACTGGATGAACTTTTAAAACAATCTTAAAACCAGTCAAACACCAAAACCTCTTTTGTAAATATTTTTCAAAACAAAATACAAAAATATAAAATCTGATAAAACTTCAAAAATATTCTTCTATCTATATTTCTTTTAACATGGCAAGTACAATTCTTCCGTCAACACTTTACTCTTTCAAAATTCAGTATTTTCTCGGTCAAGTGTTGAGGGGGAGAAAGTAAATATTTTTCGGTTTCATAAAACCTTGTACTTGCATGTTACCTTATCCCGGTTGTTTCTTTGTTAATGGTGGTCACATTTCTGGTTTACTAACACTCCCCGGACTCAAATCTATAAAATTTCATTATTTATTAAGTCGAGAGGGAGTGTCGTCAAGTTTCTTTCCAAACATCGTGCTTTACGTAACTAAAATGGAAGTTATGGGCGTTGGATGAAAATAGTTAAGGTGGAGGGACTAAAGTTGTTAAAAGCTTAAACTTAATTCTTCAAAATATACTTCACCTAATTTTTCCATAACATTAAATTCTATCATTTACTTCTCCAACTACCAAATCCCACGCATAAGATTCAACCATCTAATCCGTGTTAAAATCATCCATTTTGTAAGTGATTTAAGCTTTCTTATGTGATTTCAAACAAAGGTTTTTAATCGTTTGCGTTTTCAACGGTTTGATTTTGATATAAGAGTAATCATGTGTTGTACGCGTAGGCCTATGAACACATAATCGCGTTTGGTTGATTGTGATGATAAGGGTTGTGTTTTAAATGTTTACATAAAATCTTTAAACCTTTTTCATCATAAAATCCACCCGAAAACGTTTTCAATCATTATTCAAGTTTTAGGGTTTATCGTGGAATTGGGTGTTTTCATTTGGGATTGTTTACGTGTAATTGGTTGGTCATATGATGATTGGAACATAGCTAATTAACCAAAACCATGCTCAAATCATACCCGAAACACTAATTTTTGATAATTAAGATTTAGGGTTTATGTTCATAAGAATTGGGTATTCTTGATTCATGAAGGTTTTGATGTTAAAACTTGTTTAAGTCAACTCATTAGCCCTCTAAGATATTCGAGAAAAGATTTGGTGTCAATCCTATGGCTATATTTCATACTCGTAATTTTTGAATCCTAGGGTTTAAGTTTCGCGTATGCATATCCTACAGCGTAACTTTGTTTTGATTGAGACTTCATGTTAGAATGAAAGGGATTGAATGTTGTGTTAATGAATGTGTTATGATTAATTTGTTTGAGGGTTTTACGCGTGAAATATTCAGAATCAAGGTTAAGCGAGTTTCTACGCATAAGGATCACCTTACGCGTAGAATGTTATGCGTAAGAGAAATCTTACGCGTAACCTACGCGTAAGGTTCTACAAAGGGACTACGCGTATCCTGTGAAGGATATCGTAAACGAGAAGCTTTATGCATAAGGTTCACTCTTACGAGTAAGCCTTACGCGTAAGCTCCCATATCACGCCACGCGTAAGCTTTATTCCTAAGGCTCTCTTTTCTTCGCGTAACATTTCTTACGCGTAAGTCAAGATCCTACGCATAAGCTTATGCTTACGCGTATGACCACAACTGTTTACGCATAAGCTTGGAACTTTACGCCTAAGCCTTATATTAACCTAAATTATGAAGTGTTACGCGTACAAAACTTGTAAATAAATAAATCATAACGTCACGAAACCAAAATGTCATTAATAAGCTTAAATGTTTAATAAGTTGTGAAAATAAGTGAAAACTTGGACTTAAAAAAAAACTCAAAGTTAATCTACTCACGAAACTTATCACGACTACTTTGGAATATTAGACAAACAAGTGACATTGGACTCGTAACATTCGTTAACATATCATAATTCAATGATTAGACAATAAAATCAACTTTTGACTAACATAATGTCTTTCGATATGTTGGTTCTTTTGGCTAAATATCTTTCAGATCACGATATGGACGTCCAAATGGAAAACGTTGATGCACCAAATGTTCTCACAGTTGAAGACATCTTCCTAATGGTTACCCAATGAAGATTGGAAAGAATAATCTCGAGTCGACTTTGATAACTTCACATGTTACGAGTCATCTTGTCGATTAAGTGGATATTCGAAGACTCACCCTTACCAAAACATGCTCACAAATTACGCTCTCGTGCGGAGATCTACATTCACCAATTCTAGCACACTATTCAAAAGGTCAAAGGCAAAGTGTTGTGGCGGTGACGATAAACAACAAACAAGTCACCGTCACTCCTGCAGATTTGAGGGATGTTCTTCTTCTTCCAACCATCGAGCCTGCTGATTTATCCGCTACTCCTACGGAAGAGGTTGTTCTCCAGTTCATGGTCGACATCGGCTATGATGAGGCTGTTGGGGTTATCACAAAACATTCCTGAGTAGATCTCAAGAATATACCTCAACCATGGAGAACTCTTTACATAATGATTGCTAAATCCGTTTCCGGACGTGACAGTGGCTATGAGCATCCGAAGCTCATGGAACTTCAAATCTTTTGGGGCATGGTCAACATGAAACACATTGAATTTGCAGCTCTGATCTGGGATGACATGATGACTTACCTGAGAAGGCCTGGCTCCAAGATCCCTTATGTCAGATACACAAAACTGTTGATCAAAAGGATTCTTGAAACCAATCCAGACATTCCCCAAAGACTTGAAGACCCCAACCATCACTCCGTGCTACTTGAACCCACGCTCAACATGGTAAGATTCAAAGAATCTACCAT
This sequence comes from Chrysanthemum lavandulifolium, assembly GCA_022545495.1. Classification (NCBI taxonomy): domain Eukaryota; kingdom Viridiplantae; phylum Streptophyta; class Magnoliopsida; order Asterales; family Asteraceae; genus Chrysanthemum; species Chrysanthemum lavandulifolium. The sequence continues at coordinate 126,949,731 of CM040241.1, read as the reverse complement.
GAAGAAACAGGGTGTAGTGTTGCGGATTATCTTCTTACCGATGTTATCAAAGGACTTCAATCATATAAGCGATATCGGTAGCAGTTGAAGCGGGCAAAGTAGGTTTCATTGATGTTAAGTCTTCGGTACACTGTTAGAAAGACCGGGAGAGGCGGTGTTGGAAGTGTTACAAGCAATGGAAGTCCCTTAAAGTATCAAAGAGAAATCCTTCCTAAAAAGGAAAGTACCATCAGCGGTTGCTATTCCAAATCCTAAACCGAACCAAAACTAATGGATGAGGACTCGGAGGGCCTTTGAATCGGATGAAGAGGTTACCTACTTAGAATCTGCGTAGATGATACACTACAGTTGAAAAACCTCTAAGTCCCAAGTCTGATAAAGGGAAAACTCCAGTGCAAGAGCAGGAAGAAGAGAGCTCCGATGAAGAGCCAATGGATGAAGACAGAGACTACAGAAAGAAGCTTAAGAACCTCCGACTTCAACATGTTGCTAAAGAATTCAACCTTCAACAGACTCGTGGCCCTGGAAGGTCAAGTGGTGGTGCACTAATTACACCAGTTTCCGATGCGGTTAATCAACCCGATAAGGGAACTGGTACCACCACCCACGAATCTGAACAGAAGAAACTAGAGGATTCTATCACCTATGACTTTGAGGAACCAGAAATGGAGAAGTCTGAGAAAATTCCTGAAGAAGATGTTGAGGCTGCGGCTAAAGAAAAAGCAGAAAAAGAAGCTCAAGCCAAAGCAGATGAAGAAGCTAGGGTTCAGGCGGAAGAAAAGGCTCAAGCCGAAAAGGAAGCCAAAGATTATCTTCTAGATAGTCCCGCACATAGCAAGGAACAAACTTCTGAGCCACCAAAGGACTCTGAGCCTCCTCATGAATCATCATCGTCAGACTCATCTTCTCACTCATCTCCACCACCATCCAAAGCAACCACCAGATCCGCATCCATATCGATTAAGAAACCAACCGAAACTTGGGCATCCCGTGCAAAGACAAAGATTGTTAAAGTTTTCAAGCAAGTAAGGAAGAAGAACGTAGTCAACAAGAAACTCAATCAACTCGCCGACAGAGTCAACCTTCTTCAATATGGGATAAACCGGATGTTGGGTGAGCGGAACAAATCCGAAGTTTCGATCGAGATATACAAGGTGAAATGAACAAGGCGATTAGGGAATATACTCATAAGTTCCTTATCGACATCGTTCTGGAGTGACAAGAGATGTTCACCGGACAACTCTATCCGAATCTCATGCGGTTGGCCAAGCAAACAATAAGATCAACGCCTTTAATTTACAATCAACCCAACTGAGCCTCTGACTTTCTCCGATGCGAATTGGTTTCAAGCTTGTCCTTCAAATGTCAAACGATGCGCAGCGTTTACCTCGACGAAGGTAAACTGTTTGACGCATTCTTTGGATTACCAACTTAAAACGTCATGCAAAGCGGCGGTTGAAATGGCTAAGCGTCCTAGAGATGATGATGATGCGGATAAAGACAAAGAAAGCGAAAGCAAGAAGAAGTCGGTGAATCCTCCTCTATGCCACCACCACCCCAAAGGACTCCAACCGAAAGAAGATCTCCTCCACGTTCGACTCCTCGAGAAACCTCGGGACTCGAGTCACCACCCCAAACAGATAAAACCGGTGATCATTTCGAATACCTTTGGTGGTGACGATGAAGAGATCGAGCCCCAACAACAACCCACCTCTCGCCACAACAAAGAAACAAGAGTCCTCATCAAAGCCAAAGAAAAAGAAGGCGAAGACCGATGTTGTCTCATGGCTAGATGACGATACAACCAAGAATATGGTGGTTTTCTAGACTTGTTGATGCTACTCCCTCATTACGGAAGGTCAAGAAATGGTAGATGGTCGGAAAATGGAGCATGTGAAGTTCATACAAGAAAAGTGTAAAGTTAAGAAGATGCCCAAGGCTGAGCTAAGGCGAATAAAGAATGATGTCTTCCAACTGCTTAAAGACAGCTCAGACAGTGCAATTGAAGTCGAATACCATCTTGACAACATTGCACGAGCAATGTCAAACAACATCGATTGGCTCAATCCCGAAGCTAACATCGACTTCACAAGACAAGACAAGGCTCCCTATTACACTGATTGGACCAAACCTCTACCAACAATTGGCCGACCAGATCAACCTCAAATTCCATACCGTTACTTCTTCAACAATGACTTCGAGTTTCTTCTACACCGTAGTGATGTGACAAGGAAGTACGCTACATCACTCACATTTCCTTTCCCGACAGCAATCTACTCTCACAATCCGACCATCGAGGAAGAAGCCCACATATGTTTGCCGATCAAGTGGAAAAGTATGACCTTGATGCGTTGTATGGGATTCATCATTGGCACGACGCCAAAGAATCTTCTATAGAAGCCGCCGGTTCTCATGTCTAAAAGGAAGTGTTTAGTGAAAAGCGGATCATTGCAATTAAGCATGTTACCTGTCATCAAAGTGGGACTACACATTCCTCAAGAACATTGTGGTCAAATGACAAGGCGAAGAGGAATATGACTTCGTGAAGCGATTTTCCAAGACGTCACTAAATGACATTGAAGATATGTATCTCGCTAAGGTTCAAGGACGAATGAGACATTTCTCTACAACTATCCAACGCGAGTACATCAAGTCATTATTAATCTTCATCGAAGCATCGTGATCCAGAGCGTGTAGAAGACATTCGACTTGTCGTGGAATCTTATAAAAAATGAGTCAATTTCACAAAACCTCAACTAGACCTCCCCGACATCAACCGACTTCCTCAATACACACTCATCAAGAAACCATTTGGGGTAGTCTACTGAAGTGAACTACACCACAACTGTTTCATGGCGTGTAAAGAACTTCATAAGTTTGGGGATCACACTTTGAAGAAAGTTAGGGACGGGCTAGCATATAGGTTGAAAGAGATTCATGACGGCATCGGGTCACCGAAGAGATGGAATTTGAGGGAGAAAAGGGATGTTAAGAAGATCATCACGCGGATTGATGAAAGGTTGTTTAGGCGGGATCAGATCAGAACATTGGAAAGTTTCGTTGGTGGTCGTCCAAGCATATCTCTCACTGGCTATCAACGTCCATAACGCATTCCTAGAGTTATTGCTGGAATACCTGAGACACCTGGTACCCCTTAATCTGTTTCTCTTATAATTATCTGGATGTGTGATTTATATATAAAGATGGCTTGTGCACACATAACAGTGTACAACCCGTTCTTGTAATGAAAGGACCCTGTGGTACGCTTCAGTGCCACAATCCTTATAAAAGGAGCGAAAGCTTCTTACTTTTGAGTAAAACTAATCAAAACTTTCATTTTTCAAAGTTTTGCTCAAAAGAACAAGTACTTCCCCTTATGATTTTCAAAACCTCAAAAGTTAATATCACTTGTTGAGGGGGAGTATTTGCTTAAAAACTTTGTTTTCACAAAATTGTTCTTCGTGGTAATCTTCCCACAAAACTCGAAATGGACATATTCGATATCAAATTTCGTCAGAAATAACATTTATATGCCATTTTTGAGGGGGAGAAAAATTATGTGATAAGAAATATGTTGTGAATTGCAAATGAATTGTTGTGCTAAAGACTTAACCAATGAATTGACGAGATCTTAAATGTTAGTAACTCGAAAAGACTTTTCGGGACGGTTAATAATTTCAAATTAGTTCGCTAGTGATGTAAGCGTGTCTCGCAAAGGACTTGTCCTAGTAGAATGTACCATTCGAGAAACTCTTGGTAGACATGAACTTTGTGGGTTTGACAAACCTTTCGAGGTTTGTCCACACCTTCAAGGTAGTTATTAGAGCGAGTTGTCACCTAAAAGCGACAATGTAACTCTTTAACTATGCAACGTAACCGTGTCTCATCGGGGATTGTCTATCTAGAGTTGATCAATTCAAAAGTGCGCGCTCTTCTCTCACCGTCTGATTTATGTCAAAATACTCAAGCACGTGTGGAGGGAGTATTTACGCAAAATCATTAACTCTCAACAGTGGTACAAAATGCTTTTAATCATAACCACTTTGAGAGATTTTTCATGAAAATGGTTTTATGGCAACATAGGTTAGTCATGGAGTTATAAGGTGACTAAGGTTAGGAATAACGTCTATGATCCGCTTGAGCGGAGGGATCTACCAAGGACACCACCAATAGTTAGAATTTAGAAGTCCTTAGGTATGATTATAAAAGGAGAAAATGAGAATCGGAGAAAGAAGGAGTTGAAGAATTAAAAGAAAATGAAAGAAAAGGGTGAAAATAAATAGCCCTCCAGTTATTCAACTTAGGATGGACACGGGTTCAATTCATATACTCTTGGTTGTCACTTGATGACAACGGTATTGAAGATCAAAGTCGTCATGGACCCGATGGCGCATGCACTAAAACTTCTTAGCCACTCAAGTTTCTCTCAACGAGCTTGTTTCATTCTCACAGGAACCCTACGTAAACTATCGGCTTTATCTTAGAGATTGTTGGTATTGAAGAAGGAGACCCTCTCCTAGTCTCCGCTCGGAAAACCAAATTGCACTATTGAGTCTAGAGCCACGAGATTCATCAAAAGATCTCTTAGGTACACTTGACAATTCATCGCTTATCGTTCAACAATAAGAACACAAGTGATACATTATCGAGTCCTTCACATATCTTAGCAATCTGTCGAGAACATTTATGAGGGTTCTAGCTGTGATCCTCGGTGATTGAATGGAAACTCTGCTAGGGTCAACATCAAACAAAGCTTGATGACATGTCACGGTAACTCCTTGTGGGTTACGCTTAGTGTGTCTCAAGCGGTCTACGATCGTGGGTGATACTTGGTGTACCTCGGCGACTCACTGAACTTTAGGTATACTTGATTTACATCGCGTTGTCTCACTTGTGGGAATCCAGTTCAGGAACAGCCTTAGTGAGAATTAGAGACGTGTTTTCACACTATGCTGTTAACACACTCGAAGTTCAAACTTGTAAGCACTGGATTATTTCTAACCCATGTTTTATGTTTTTTTCTTATGGATGCTCGCGGGTGGAAAAGATCGTGCAGATTCTTCACATGCTCATACCAACAACAAAACTAATTAAAGTTCTATCAAAAGGAAACACAAAGTCAGAATGATTCTTCGTCTAAGTCAAAGAATCTACAAAGTTTAAAGACTAAGAGAACTACATCAACATTGAAATCCAACGATAAAGAGTGTGTGAGCATGTTGAATAAAGACGTGGAGACACTAGAGCAACGAAGCAGACCTGATGCAGATAACCACAACATACTATCACTACCACCACAAAGAACAAAGATCAAAGATCAAAGAACAAATATTAATGAAGACATCAAAGCTGAAAACTTCAAAGTAAAAAAGATCCTCACACTGGGAAGATTGTTGGAACTAAGGCACTTCTTCTCACAAGAAAGAAGAATGTCAGAAGACGTCAAAGCAACTATTACATCAACACCTACAACGTTTATTCACTCATATCATCAATTACCAACACTTAGGGGGAGATTGTTGGAATCACTCCTAAACTAGATTACAAGTGTTAGTAATTAATATGTAAAAGTTAGCTTAATTAGGCCTTTATGTTTGTTATTATGCTAAGGCTTATGTAGAAGGCCCATAAGCCTTAGCCCAAGCCTAATAAGGAAAGGAAGGGACTAGGAGTGTTGCCCTAGCTCCCTCTCCTATAAATAGTCTTGTAAACCTTCATTTGAAGGTTGGTTGTTCATCTCATTTCAATATACACGCATAACTTTTCTTTACATTCATACGCGTATTGTTTTGGTTTGTTCAACCGATCTCTCTTAATCTATACTTCTTATATTGATGCTTGTGTTACATAAATGGGAACCTAACACATAGACTCCATGTTTCCTAATTCCTCTTCCTATGGTTATGCCATTTTTTAATATCTTACTACCGGTTTCGGTAAAAAGTACATTGCACTTTTTATCACATATTTGTCCTATACTTAAGAGGTTAAAGTTTAGGTTTTCTACGTGACACACATCGTTAATGGTTAGAGATTTGTTAGAAATCGTACCTTTACCGATGATTTTACTTTACTATTTCCAAACACCACATTACCTCCATTGAAGGATTCATATGTGGAGAATAGATCTTTATTGCGGTCATGTGCCTCGTGCACCCGCTATCCTTGACCCATTCATCCGGGTCTAGGTGGGCCTTAAAGCACACCTAAGAAAACAATTAACTCAAAGTTTGGTCCCCATTTATTCATGGGTCCATTAGTGTTAAACATTCCATTCATGTTAGACATGTATGGATAAGGTGAGTATGCATTCCATGGAGCAAAGTTTTGAAAAGAAAAACCATTTTGCATACTTAGGTTCCATCCCATTTGATGGTTACTTCTCGGGTAAACATTATTAGGTCTCCTAGATGGATTAGGTTTTGAAAAAGATGGATCTTTGTTTCTTGCAAAAATAGGATTATATTTTGGAGGTGGTTGTCTAGTGGTGAAATGAGTTGGTTTCTTCATATTAACGATAACAAAATCAGTTCTAGATGAAGAAGCTACGTTATTACCTTTGTTTGCTACAGAGACCCACGGATCCACGGCTTAACACTAGTCGGTTCAATTTTTATGGGATCCGTGAGATCCATACAACGATGGTGGTTTTCTAGTGCCTTAACAAATTGTGTTTCTTTGTTTTCACTAGTTGATGGATCAAGTTGTTGAATACCTAAACCTTTTTGGTTGTTACCGGTTTAACACTATCTAATATCATATCTAAAGTATTCGTACTTATTCTAGCAATTTTAGAATCTAGTTGATCAACTAGTGTTTGAAGTTAAACGCAAAGTTCACATTCACCACTTGCTATTTTACCCTTTTCTAGACGTTTCAATTTTGCTTTTAATTCTATCACTTCTTTATCTAAGCGTTGGTTTTGACTTTTTAAAAGCTTGTTTTTGTTAATTAGTTTTAAGCTAATATTGCAGAGTTTGTCATATTCATTATGCAATGAGTCGTCATCTAGTGATGAGCTACTATAGTATTCGTCAATGTTGCAAAAATCGCGAATCGGTAGTCGGGCGGTCGACCTCCATGTAGCTTATGTCGGTCTAAGGCGGGATTAATCGGTGATTAATTAGATTGACATTCGACAATTTTTTAGTATTTTCGGCAAATTTTAGGTATTTTCGACAAGTTTTAGGTATTTTCGACAAGTTTATGTATTTTCGGCAATATTTTTCTTGAGAAACATCTTGTAATAGATATAAACAATGACCATAAGTTATTCAATCAATTTTATGGGTAGTTTTAAGTATTTTCGGCAAGATATGAAGGTTTTCGACAAGTTTGACCACCATTAACCGTCATTGACAACCATTGACCACGGTTGACCGATTTGTTTGAGCGATTTACATAAATCGGAAGGTTGGTGGACTTGTAGCACCTAATCGGCGATTAATCGCCTTGTAGGCCTTGTTTTGCAACACGGTATTCGTGACATACCGTCATTGCCATGAGACAACTTTCTTCGTCTTCCTCGTCGCTCATTCCCCACGTGCACCACGACGCCTTTTGATCATCCCGTTTGGGACACTTACTAATAAAGTGGTTTGGGTCCCCACATTTAAAGCAAGCACGATCATCCCTTGGCTTCTCGTCCTTTTACTTTTCCGGAATCCTTTCTTGTCGTCATACGGTTGTTTGGCGTATCTTCCTTCCTTCTAAAGAACTTTTTAAAGTCCTTACCGCCATAGCATCCTCGTCGTCACTATCTCAAGAGGAGTTCTCTTCATCGCTTGAAGCCTTTTTGGCCTTAAGGGCAAGAGATTTGTGTTTCTCTTTCACCTTTGAGGCTTCGGAGTATTTAGCAAGGACAAGCTCGTAGACTTTTAAGTTGCCTATGAGTTCATCAAGGGTGAGGATTGTCAAATCCTTTGACTCTTCGATCGCCGTCACCTTGGATCTCCATTTTGATGGAAGTGCCCTTAGATATCTCCTAACATGGTTACGGCTAGAAAAAGATTCATCAAGTTCTTGCAAAGATGTAATAATAGTATTAAAATTAGCAAATGAATGATCTATAGTTTCCTCATCCGATATTGAAAATTGTTCATATTGTTGAACAAATAAATCAATTTTATTATTTTTAACTTGTTGATTACCTTGATGAGTTACAACTAAAGAATTCCAAATTTCTTTAGAGATTTTAAGCATAGAAATTCTTTCAATTCCTTTTGGGTAAAGCATTATACAAAACCATTTTAGCTTCACTATTTTTAGAAAGATTTTTCTTTATTTCATCGTTTAGTTTATCATGAGGTATGTTAACTAAATTTCCTTTATCATCTTTTGAGGTAGCCTCAAAATCGCCTTCAACAATAATGTACCAAAGATCAATATCTTTAGACTTCACATACGTTTTGAATCTATTTTTCCAATATATAAAACCATTAGTTTCAAGTAGTGGTGGTCGTTGCATAGATTGCTGTAACACCCTTAAAAATCGGGTTTTAGCGGAAGCATACAAGTTTTGGGTGCTACTAATCGGTATCACAACACAAACATAGAATAAAGGTTTTTCTTAAGAAAACTCATTTATTTAATAAAATCGATGTTTACAATAAAAATTTAATCACGAAATAGGCCCATAATAAATAAGTGGTCCCCGAATACAAATATCGAGTCGTCTATGACCATGCCATGCCATTGCCCAAGCGCCTCCAAAGTAAGCAATTGCCTCAATACACGAGAATACACGCTAAAAGTGTCAACACGAGGTTGGTGAGTTCAAAGGTTTTCATAAAAGTATTGCGAGTTCAAAAGATCCTTTCGATCATTGTGGCGCCCACAATGTCACGAAAACAAGGTTTACCTTTAAGCAAAAGAATAGAAAGGTGGAACACAAGGTTTTCAAGTGCAAAACAATTCTCATAAACAAGTCAAATATAACCGAGGCATAACCTGCCTAATTAACAGCATCAAAATATTTATCCACAAAAAAATAGTTCATAAACAACCACTTGGACCATATCAAAATCAAACACTACAACGAATATAGTGTCACGCAAGCTTAACTATTACGCAGGTTAAGTCATGAAACCATCACTAGATAGCACGAGCCGTGACTATCTCTAAACACACTAACAATCGACATGTTATACGTCACGGCAAGTTGGTGCATCCACAAATCCGGGTAAAGTCCTTGGCAAGTTGGGCAACCAAAGTCCAGACGGGTGGCCATTCAATAGATCTATCCATAACATTCGCACCATCACGAGCGAGGATGTAACAATTCATAACAACGCTTGGGTTTCTAACCTTAACCTAGCACGTAATAGCTCACAAAACATTTTCTTGGTCCAATCAAAATAGTTTTCAAGCACTTGTGTCCATATAAAACATATTTAAACCAAATCACGATTTCATCAAACCAAGTAACAATCATTTATTCAAATAAATCGAGCATTTGCATTTAATAAAACGAGCATGTATTCTCCCCAAAGCAGTTTAAAAGCAAGTAAAAGTAGGGCCATGAACTCACCTCGATACGAGCAACGCAAGAATCACAACTATCAAGACTGGCATCAAAGAGCAAGCAGAACCAAATCATAAAGGAAGGCACGTCGATATCCAAAGAGTACAAGTACAAAGGTACTACATCGTCACAGCCTAATAGTATACGTATTATCTCAAAATACGTCTCAAGAGTAGAAATAATATAATATTCGGAAGGCAACGTGTCTTGGTTTTCGTGGAATACTCGTATCAAACGTTTCCAAAAATTCCAGTGTCAAAATCTCAAAAAGTTTAGTTTTAACGTTTCGTGTGGTGGTAAGGAATCATGACTCGACATACAACTCACGCCAAGAGAATACAAAATGTAGCTCACACCAAAGATAACTTCACGCTAAAGCATAATGTATATCCCAATACATTATAAGGAATAGTCAAGTAATATTGACCAAGACTCAACTCGAGTAGAAAGCGATAAGAAAGACGTTGAGGAAATAACGACTCATAACTATGACAAGCAAGTAAGTTGATTGGTAAGTTTCGGTGTTTCCCATAATCCCAAATAGTTGATATATCGTCAAAACGTATAAGTTTTGAATAGGTTTTAGGATATTAAAAATCCATAAATTATTTAAGTTTATAAAAGATTTTACGAAATTTCGGCATGTAATGCCCATTTATAAGACATTTTCAAGTCATAATGACTTGAATATTATAGAAATTTATCGTTAGGTTTCCCAATTTGTCAAATGTTACAATTTATAATATACAATTGAACATATCATTCGCGTATATATTAGTTGTTTAGTTTTATCGACCGTTTTGTATAGTTCGGGTCCAGATATGTTAAACTCGTATGAGTCTAGCATACCCTTCCGTTGCGTATACCAAAGGGTCCATAATGTCCAAATAACTAATACCGCAAATCCAATACGTCCAATCCTTGTCCAACAATATAATAATGTTATAATGCTCGTAAACGAGTCCAATGAATCAATGCCTCACGTCACGTATTGCAATATACCCCTTAACTATTGTTATCTTTTTAATTATTGTTATCATTTTTCCCATTTCTAATAAACTTTAGTCGAAACCATCTCCGAAACATAAATGAATAATAATACAATCATCAAAACAAAACCACACCTCGTCGTGAGTCACGGCTTGGTTAGCCGAGGCTGCCGAGACCCAAACAATTTAAACATAAGTTTTAAAGTTTATACCAACACCTTAACAGTTTAGACCCACGACTTGAGGCCAACGAGGGCTCAAACAAACCCCTCTATGAACGCTATCTACCACAGATTTATCAAACCAGGTTGTACGGGTTTCAACCCTACTCGAGACCATACGAAATTAAACAAACATTAACTTAGAGTAGATTTACCACACTATTACAAACAAGCCCGAGTCAACTCAACTCCTTGAGTTGGACCGAAATGAAACAGAAATAAACAAACACACCTTTTGCAAACCATTTTTACCACATCCTAATGACTAAAAGCGATCCGGACACAACAAACTCAACACCCTCGAGGTGCCGTGACATAACCGAAACCGACAAACACATCTCTCGGTTTCTATTTGAACCCTAGGCCAAGCAAGCGTAATAAACATCTTAATGAGTAACAAATCCAAATTCCAAACCGTGATATGAACGCATGCGTACTAAATAAACAACATCGAGACATACCCGACCAAAACGGTTCACAACCTGACTGAGCAAACTGAGCAACATACTTTTACTTATGTCCTTCACCACACGATAACTATTTCAAAACTGTTTTTAGTTGGCTGAAAGATTGACACATAACAATTACAGCTGGTTTATTAATTTTTATACCACAAAAACACCACATGGCTCGGTTTTAAACCCGTATAAATCCACGTAAACTAATATCGAAACCATTTAATAATATATTTCCAGTCTCTTATATCCACGAAAACACTCGACACAAACAATATATATACATATACTTGTATACTCGATTCAAAAACTGAAAAGGATGAGACACCGCTCGACTTACCAAAACAGAAAAGAGAGAACAAGGAACACGAGGGAGGAAAAGACGACGGTGGTGGCGATGATGGTGCTGCTGTGGTGGCTAGCGAGCCAGGAACAACACTAAACGAAGATAACACCTTAACTCCGAATCTTTAGATTTTAGATGTACCACGCGTAAGAGGCTTTCACAGCGCGTGTGGTGCGTAGAAAGAACCACAATGACACGATCTATCCCCTAGTGGAGGCGGTGAGTCATGGTGGTGGCTGGACGGCGGCGCGTGGCGGCAGTGGTGGTTTCCGGTGACCGGATATAATAGAAGAGAGAGAGTTTTAAGAGATAGAGTGAATGTGTGTTTTATAAAATTGTGTAAAATGAATTTTAATAAATATTTGGGTATATATTTAGTAGGGAGGGATTAATCTTGTGTAAAAGAAAGTAAGAGGGGCGCAAGTAAAATATGGGGTGGAGGGACCAAAGCTGTCAACATGGCTAATCTTTTCACGAAAACACTCCGGGATCCATTTGATATAGCCAACGAACTCGAAAAATTACGAAACTTGCGCCATCGCGTTCAGAATAATTTTTCTAATAAGAATGAGTATTCGCACGACTATTTTCTCGCAAATGAAATAACAAAAAAATAAAAATGATTAATAGGTTTATGGTTGTTCCGGTACGCATTGTGTCTAATTTTTACGTTTCGCGAGATAACTTTCTCATTGTCGCGTCAAATGAGCTCAGAAGTGTTCGTAAATGAGAAACAGACGAATTTTCTCAGAAACGAATATCTAGAAAAGTGCGAGTTGTTACATACTTCCCTCCTTATCGGAATCGCGTCCTCGCGATTCAATTCGAGTTATCCGTTAGTTTTGAAAAGAGATATAGATACTTTCTCAAGATTCCCTTTTCACGTTCTCATGCAAATTCGAGATATTTCTTAGAGTTTCCACTGATCAGTAAAAATAGGAAAACGACTTTTCTCAAGTCTTTTGACCTCACGGTTCATGATTTCGATAGGTTTCTCAACGCAGCTTAGGCATTCGTCGATATGGATATCTTCCAGCAAGGACAATAATTGTTTTCAACAGTGAGGCATTACCTCTGATTACGCATAGGCAAACATCATGAATAACTAAGCTTTGACGGTAGCTCAAGGCTCTAGGCTACCAGTCCAGCTCTAGCAAGAGTCTTAAAAAGGATCAACACCACGAAGATTAAACTTCCCACGTTTACTAAACGTACCACACAATCCTTGGTGAGATTTTAAGCATAGCTTAGCCTCCAATCATGGAGTCTCAAAAATTCATGTCATTCATCCATCGTAGCTCTTCTGATGATTGTGAGCAGTTTACATTCTCCTTTTGATTTGAACAATCTCTCGAAAGGTTCATGAACAGTTTCAGGATAGCAAGTTGGGTATTTCCCACTTAAATCCAACGAGTTGTTAAGCGAAAATTTTCAACCATGAAGTACCTCGTACAACGTGGCTATGGTTATATGAGATTTCGACCAATGGGAGGTGTCTATCCCAACCAGTGTCGAAATTGATCACGCAGATACGCAACATGTCCTCTACCATTTAAATAATTCTTTCACTCAAGCCAACAGTCTATGGATGGTATCCAATACTCATACCAAGACTTGTTCTCATGGCTTTTGAGTGATTACTAGAAACTTGATGTGAAACGACTATCAGATTAGAAGTGATAGAAATCGGCACTCCAGAATGTACAACAGTGTCCTCCCCGTGTGAGTGAGCAAAGTTGTCTATAGTGTCCGTTTCTTTGATTAGTAGGAACTGAGTAGGTTTGGTGACACGACCAACATTTACCCAGATGAAGGTGCGGAATTTACTTCCAGGTTTCAGTTCATAATACAGCAGCCAAAACATTTTGTAGGGTGACCACAGAATGATTTGTCGAAAAGTTGAATGCAGTTTGAAAGACAATAACGGCATGGCTCATTATATCATAAGGAGGTAGCAAGAATCACAGATATTCCCAAAGGGCGATCGAAGGATTAGACGACAGTTCCAAGGATCGTAGTTCAAGTTACTCCTTAAAGTCTTAAGGTTTCTGTTGGGCCAATAGAATTTCCGTCGAAAAGAGAGTTAAGCAAATTCAGAGTACGACTCTGAAGGAGAGCGTTAATTACTACTAGCAATCAATAGATTGATTCCGCAGTGCACTTAATACTTACGCAGAAAGATACAGCATTCAAATCCAACGTCATAATTTCCAAAAGAAATTCGACTACCAATCGATATCGAATCAAATTCTAAATGCAATTGAACGATGATGGTTCCAAAATGTTATGCTAAAAGCATACACATCGATAGAGCGCAAGGTGCAACATCAAAAGAAGATAATCAGTGGAATAATCATCGATCGAAGATAAGGCTTGGAGTAGAGGCGTCTACAACAGGACCAAAACAAAACAACGAAAATAAGCGAATCCAATTTCACCATAGGAACCAAAATCGCAGAATCTAACAATCCAAATTCAACGTAGCCAAGATCGATTTCAATTATTCCAAGAAGCCCGATGAGCTTATTACCACTTTACACAACCCAAATGCAAACTTGTGACCAATCGGGTCTAACCTGACCCGTTGCAAAACAAGGTCTTACAGTTCCAACGATTCCAAAAATAATCCGAAATCAAATAATGATTAGACGGCAACGAATAGCGATTCATAACGAAGGAAGGATATCGCGACAAACAAGAATTTGTGATGCCAGTGTGTTGTGTGTGAAGGAAAGCTTTTATAAAATTTCATGCTCGTATACACACACCAAAACTTTTCCATTTCCCGAAATCAAACCAAAAACCAACAGGACATAATTCTATTATAACTACTCCAAGTATCGTAAAATTCACCTCTGAGTCGGACATAGGTGATCAGGCTATGTCCCACTGTCCATGGTTGAATATAGGTGATCAGTCTATATTCACCCGAGGTTCAATGAATTTTGATATACTGGACTTAGTTACTCTAGCCTCATGTCTTTCACTTTCCAAAATCCATTTTCAAAAGATTAAAACAAGTGTCCACACGCAAGGACGAGTGATGAGATTGTGTAGGGAAAGAGAAGCAACGCTACAACAGATACGATGCGTAAACATAAGTATGTCGAAGATACTTATAACAAATAGTGAAAGATAAATGGATATACTCATCCAATAGTAAGGCACACATCTCATCAAATATATTAGCAATCAAAGTCACAAGTGAGGCATCAACTTGGCAGGCAGGCACGTGTCGGTCATAGGGTTAAATTTTCATAAAAGTGGTTATAGTCTAGGTTTTGAAAATTTACCCAGTTCTCTATAACCTAGGCTCGATACTAATCATAACACCCTCAAAATCGGGTTTAGCGGAAGCATACAAGTTTTGGGTGCTACTAATCGGTATCACAACACAAACATAGAATAAAGGGTTTTCTTAAGAAAACTCATTTATTTAATAAAATCGATGTTTACAATAAAATTTAATGCTGAAATAGGCCCATAATAAATAAGTGGTCCTCGAATATAAATATCAGTAAATCTATGACCATGCCATGTCATTGCCCAAGCGCCTTCAAAAGTAAGCAATTGCCTCAATACACGAGAATACACGCTAAAAGTGTCAACACGAGGTTGGTGAGTTCATAGGTTTTCATAAAAGTATTGCGAGTTCAAAAGATCCTTTCGATCATTGTGACGCTCACAATGTCGTGAAAAAAAGGTTTACCTTTAAGCAAAAGAATAGAAAGGTGGAACACAAGGTTTTCAAGTGCAAATCAATTCTCATAAACAAGTCAAATATAACCGTGGCATAACCTGCCTAATTAACAGTATCAAAATATTTATCCACAAAAATAGTTCATAAACAACCACTTGGACCATATCAAAATCAAACACTACAACGAATATAGTGTCACGCAAGCTTAACTATTACGCAGGTTAAGTCATGAAACCATCACTAGATAGTACGAGCCGTGACTATCTCTAAACACACTAACAATCGACATGTTATACGTCACGGCAAGTTGGTGCATCCACAAATCGGGTAAAGTCCTTGGCAAGTTGGGCAACCGGACGGGTGGCCATTCCCAATAGATCTATCCATAACATTCGCACCATCCTGAGCCAGGATGTAACAATTCATAACAACGTTTGGGTTTCTAACCTTAACCTAGCACGTAATAGCTCACAAAACATTTTCTTGGTCCAATCAAAACAGTTTTCAAGCACTTGTGTCCATATAAAACATATTTAAACCAAATCACGCATTTCATCAAACCAAGTAACAATCATTTATTCAAATAAATCGAGCATTTGCATTTAATAAAAACGAGCATGTATTCTCCCCCAAAACAGTTTAAAAGCAAGTAAAAGTAGGGGCCATGAACTCACCTCGATACGAGCAACGCAAGAATCACAACTATCAAGACTGGCATCAAAGAGCAAGCAGAACCAAATCATAAAGGAAGGCACGTCGATATCCAAAGAGTACAAGTACAAAGGTACTACATCGTCACAGCCTAATAGTATACGTATTATCTCAAAATACGTCTCAAGAATAAAAATAATATAATATTCGGAAGGCAACGTGTCTTGGTTTTCGTGGAATACTCGTATCAAACGTTTCCAAAAATTCCAGTGTCAAAATCTCAAAAAGTTTAGTTTTAACGTTTCGTGTGGTGGTAAGGAATCATGACTCGACATACAACTCACGCCAAGAGAATACTAAAATGTAGCTCACACCAAAGATATAACTCACGCTAAAGCATAATGTATATCCCAATACATTATAAGGAATAGTCAAGTAATATTGACCAAGACTCAACTCGAGTAGAAAGCGATAAGAAAGACGTTGAGGAAATAACGACTCATAACTATGACAAGCAAGTAAGTTGATTCGTAAGTTTCGGTGTTTCCCATAATCCCAAATAGTTGATATATCGTCAAAACTTATAAGTTTTGAATAGGTTTTAGGATATTAAAAATCCATAAATTATTTAAGTTTATAAAAGATTTTACGAAATTTCGGCATGTAATGCCCATTTATAAGACATTTTCAAGTCATAATGACTTGAATAATATAGAAATTTATCGTTAGGTTTCCCAATTTGTCAAATGTTACAATTTATAATATACAATTGAACATATCATTCAAGATATATTAGTTGTTTAGTTTTATCGACCGTTTTGTATAGTTCGGGTCCAGATATGTTAAACTCTTATGAGTCTAGCATACCCTTCCGTTGCGTGTACCAAAGGGTCCATAATGTCCAAATAACTAATACCATAAATCAATACGTCCAATCCTTGTCCAACAATATAATAATGTTATAATGCTCGTAAACGAGTCCAATGAATCAACGCCTCACGCCACGTATTGCAATATACCCTTAACTATTGTTATCTTTTAATTATTGTTATCATTTTCCCATTTCTAATAAACTTTAGTGAAACCATCTCGAAACATAAATGAATAATAATACAATCATCAAAACAAAACCACACCTCGTCGTGAGTCACGGCTTGGTTAGCCGAGGCTGCCGAGACCCAAACAATTTAAACATAAGTTTTAAAGTTTATACCAACACCTTAACAGTTTAGACCCACGACTTGAGGCCAACGAGGGCTCAAACAAACCCCTCTATGAACGCGATCTACCACAGATTTATCAAACCAGGTTGTACGGGTTTCGACCCTACTCGAGACAATACGAAATTAAACAAACATCAACTTAGAGTAGATTTACGACACTATTACAAACAAGCCCGAGTCACTCAACTCCTTGAGTTGGACCGAAATGAAACAGAAATAAACAAACACACCTTTTGCAAACCATATTTACCACATCCTAATGACTAAAAGCGATCCGGACACAACAAACTCAACACCCTCGAGGTGCCATGACATAACCGAAACCGACAAACACATCTCTCGGTTTCTATTTGAACCCGAGGCCAAGCAAGCAGAATAAACATCTTAATGAGTAACAAATC
The DNA here is from genome assembly GCA_022545495.1 of Chrysanthemum lavandulifolium. Taxonomy (NCBI): domain Eukaryota; kingdom Viridiplantae; phylum Streptophyta; class Magnoliopsida; order Asterales; family Asteraceae; genus Chrysanthemum; species Chrysanthemum lavandulifolium. The sequence goes on along the minus strand of CM040241.1, from coordinate 126,932,222 downwards.
CAAATTCCAAACCGTGATATGAACCTGGTACTGTACTAAATAAACAACATCGAGACATACCCCGACCAAAGCGGTTCACAACAGACACGAGCAAACCGAGCAACATACTTTTACTTATGTCCTTCACCACACGATAACTATTTCAAAACTGTTTTTTAGTTGGTGAAAGATCGACACATAACAATTACATTGGTTTATTAATTTTATACCACAAAACACCACATGGCTCGGTTTTAAACCCGTATAAATCCACGTAAACTAATCTCAAACCATTTAATAATATATTTCAGTCTCTTATATCCACGAAAACACTCGACACAAACAATATATATACATATACTTGTATACTCGATTCAAAAAGCGAAAAGGATGAGACACCACTCGACTTACCAAAAGCAGAAAGAGAACAAGGAACACGAGGGAGGAAAAACGCAGCGGTGGTGGCGATGATGGTGTCTTGTGGTGGCTAGCGAGCCAGAACAACACTAAACGATGATAACACCTTAACTCCGAATCTTTAGATTTTAGATGTACCACGCGTAAGAGGCTTTCACAGTAGCGTGTGGTGCGTAGAAAGAACCACAATGACACGATCTATCCCTGTGTGGGCGGTGAGTCATGGTGGTGGTGGATAATGACGTGGCGGCAAGTGGTGGTTCCGGTGACCGGATATAATAGAAGAGAGAGTTTTAAGAGATAGAGTGAATGTGTTTTATATAAAATGTGTAAAATGAATTTTAATAAATATTTGGGTATATATTTAGTAGGGAGGGATTAATCTTGTGTAAAAGAAAGTAAGAGGGCGCAAGTAAAATATGGGGTGGAGGGACCAAAGCTGTCAACATGGCTAATCTTTTCACGAAAACACTCCGGGATCCATTTGATATAATGAACTCGAAAAATTACGAAACTTGCGCCATCGCGTTCGAATAATTTTTCTAATAAGAATGAGTATTACATACGACTATTTTCATAAATGAAATAACAAAAAAACAAAATGATTAATAGGTTTATGGTTGTTCGATGCAGCGTTGTGTTTAATTTTTACGTTTGTGAGATAACTTTCTCATTGTCGCGTCAAATGAGCTCAGAAGAGTTCGTAAATGAGAAACAGACGAATTTTCTCAGAAACGAATATCTAGAAAAGTGCGAGTTGTTACAATTGCCCTTCCTTGTAATTTTCAGAACCCATAGTGATCGAAAAGTTTTTAAAATATGGTTTACCTTAAAACTTTTATAAACTTAGCTCTTGATGCCAATTGTGGAAAACTAGAAGGGGGGGTTGAATAGTTTTACCGATTTTTAGTTAGTTTCAAAAACTTTAGATTCGATAATATGTGAGATCGTATGGATGTAGAGAAAGTGTAGATATAATGATAAAGCAAGTAAATAAAGTAAAGCAAAGGGATATAAATGACACAACCGATTTATAGTGGTTCGGCTACAAGGACACCTTCCTTGCCCTACTCCACTCCCCGAGTCACCTACTCGAGAGTTCAAGCACTATGTCGACAAACTCCTTTAGCTTGGCGGAGAAGCCTTCTGGCGTTGCTTACACCTTTTTCGGTACAAAGCTAAATCTGAGTCCATAACACGGTGGACCAAACCAACACGATTATTACACAACAAATATGTGAAATATCAAATACAAGATCTTTGCTACGTAAATCTTGTGGAGGAACAAATCAATCAAGGACCCTTGCTTGGATGACTTGTAGAATGCTCGTGATCTCGCCTTTGAGAAGGACCTATATGAGAATCACTAAAGAAAGAAAGAAGGAAGTACTCTAGATCAAGTGATCTTTTGTTAGAAGAGAATGAGAGTATATGAGAGAATTAGTAAGAAGAGGGTGAGTTAGAATGAAGAAATGGCTCTCTATTTATAGGCAAATTACGCCATTGTTCCCGGATCCCACGGATCCCTCCACAAGGATCCGTCTAGTGTAATCCTAGGGATCCGTAGGGCGCTCCTCTTGCCCATGGGTTTTTGGTTATGGGTCATGGGTCATGGGTTATGGGTTGGGTTGGTCTATGGGTTTTCTTTTAGATACAATGTATCTAGTCAAGTGAGTATGGTTCAATACCATGGGTTATGATATGATCCATGGGTTGTGATTATTACCCATCCTAATAAACTATTACAACAAATGATTAATTACTACATTTTTGTATTAGATGGCTATATGTAAATGTGTCACACCCCAAATTACTGTTTTGCAATGAATGGAATTCACGGGATTGATCGTCATAGCATCACAATCACAGTTATATTGAACGACCTAAAGTGTCGTTTGAAAAGAACATCGTTTGATATATTAAAAACACTCAGAGTTACAAAGATAGGTCCCAAATGAAAATCAACATGTGCGGAAAATAAGTTTGGTACAAGTCAAACGATGTTTTTAAAAATGTATAAATCCATGCGTGACGCGTTGTTACCGCGACTCTATGATATGTCCACATGCATGCCATGAAGTATATGCCTTAGTTACCTGAAAATACATTGCTAAAAGTGTCAACACAAAGGTTGAGTGAGTTCATAGAGTTGTTGAAAATGTATAATACGACTACCACAAGTATAAATTATGTATGACAATGTCGTCACAAAAATGATACAATTGCTTAAGCACATGACACGAAGCTTGATGATCATGATGTTCGCCCCCCAGAGTGTTTTGCCAAACAACTCAAATAATGATAATGAAATGAAATGCATCCGTCCGGTTGGAATCCACCAACCCGGATGGAGGTGTCACCTGATAGATCTATCCACTCACCCACGCTTCTATGAAATTAACGGTTCATGTTTATGAAATGGGGACATTTAAGCGGCAATGAGGTAACTTAAGCAATGTAATGAATTTGATATACTTGGCATCGTAATAAAAATGATGTGCAATGTATTCTCCCCGTAGGTTTGAAATAAGTAAAACTTGAATAAATCAGGGCTATGAAAACTCACTGTTACAATGATAATGATGATATAATGGCAATCTTGAAATGAGGAGCAACCCTCGACCGTGACCTATTATGAATGATATGTTCTAATGTAAATCATGATGTAATGTTATGCATGCAATTGGATGATATTTATACCACTTATGAATTTTTGAAAATAATCCTTTTCGTCGAGAAAATAATCTTTTAACGTCTTGACCATTTTTAAATTACCTTACATGTATTTATGTTGAAATGATATCCGACGATAATCATTTAGTGATTTATTAAGAAATTATAACTTTTCGTCGTAAAATAACGTCGTTGAAATTTTCATGAAAGTGACTAAATAGCCTTGAAAAGCTAGTCGTAAAATGGTGCACGTCGAGCGTTAGGAAACGAACTCAACGGTTTTGGAAAGCTTGTATCATTATCTCAAAGTTTTAGCATTTAAGTTTTCATCCTAGAGGTCTCGATCATGGAGAAAAATATAGGTAAAGTATGGTACTTGTACCAAAATATTGTTTAAGGGTGGTTTTCGGCAAAGTTTAAGTGACCGTATAATATCCGTTACAACTCCGCTAGACAAACGGTCGGACATTTTGGAAAATATACTTGGCGAACTTACTTTTACTAGAAGACATCACTTTATAAAAAGTTCTACATCAATGTTAAAAACAACCTTCAACATGGTCACTAGTTTTGCCGTAATACTTGTCTATTAAAAATTATAATAGTTTTTCTTATATAATAAAGTTTCGGCAACTTTGTGTACACGTGTATAATTTAATCGTTACAAGTCCGTTTTCTACGTTTTATATGTCCTTAGATTCGTATCAAAGTATACTAATATATTTTCGATAAGTCGACACAATTTACAACGCTTAAGACTCATTTTTGACTCGTAAAAAGTCGAGACAGCATGCTGAATTTTCGAAACAATAAGTTTTCGTCGTCAACTTGAAAAATTCATAACTTCTTCGTTATAGCTCCGTTTTAATCCGTTCAAGCGGCCACGTTTTCGTTTTAAAGTGTATTTTCTAAATATCTAGGCCAAAATATTTTACAAACTGTCGGATTTTCCAGATTTTTAAAATATGGACAGACCCTTTTTAAAACGTGTCGAAATGAGTTTTTCTCGCGCCAAACCTATTCTAACCCATTCAAAACAACTCCGAAGTTATTCAAATCCTACCATACACCTTCTTAGGGTGTCATGGGTTCCTAGACATCACCAAGAGTGATATATTACAAGGAGTAATTATAGGATGACATAAATATATATAACCCTTAAAATCAATGAAAAAGTGGTATAAACATTCATAAGACTTGCATGTTTTGCTCAAATATGATGAAATGAATATGAAATAAATATGAAAGATGAAAATGGACATGAGATGCTTACTAGAATACTTGATGAGGTTTATGATCAAAGGTTTTATCCTAATCACCCAAGGTTTTATTTCACAACCTTAATCAAGAGTGATGCTAGAGTGTAAATAACTTGACTAGGAAAAATTTATGGTTTCCTTCTTCTTCCTTGTGGTTGCGGTTTGTAGAGAGAAAAGAGGAAGAGAAATGGTCTTAATCTTTCTTTGCAAATAATGAAGTGAAGGTGTTGTGATATTTTGAGAGTATAATACATTATACAAGTGTAGATATTTTGCAACTAAATGACTCACCCATGGGGGTGGTCGACATATACAAAAGAAATATATAGATGTGTTTTGTTATAATTAATTACTTGTATGTATAAATAGAAGTGTAGTTAGTTAAGGATAATTGATAACTTATGTATTTATTTAAGCATTTAAGGTAGCGTTAGTTAAAAATAAATTTTAATGGGTCAAGATAAAATATATTGAAGTCATAAAAATTATAAAAATACATTTCTTGCAAAATTTGAGTGAAATAATAATTATCGTGTAGTATTTAAGAAAACCGTCGTAATTATATAAATATAATAATTTATATACAAAATAAATTGAAAACATCGGTAAACTCATAATATTATTTTATAATCTTAATATGAGTATAAAAATATGTCGGGATAATTTTGGAAGTATCGGATCAATTGTTCAAAATAATTAATTACGCGATAGCGTTTATTTAATCTGAAATTATCGTTTAATGTAAAATGCAAATCCATGCATAAATCGATATGAAATGATGTTATTGATGATATGTAGACTAAATCTAGTCTATATGAAATGTCCTTGATGATATGTTCATGAATACGCAGCTTAACCCTCCAGGTTACGCGTATTTGATATTCGTAAACCTAGTTTACGTAAAATAATGAATAGTGACTCATAAATCGTGATTTTCTCCGGGAATGAATAGTGTTTCGTGAATAGTAAATTTTGAAATATGTTCTCAGAATATTACTTCGACTCCGAAAATGGTGAATAGTAAAATTTTGAATAGTAACCGGTGAATAGTAAATTCCCGAGATGAATAGTGAAATTTTCAAAGTTTGTAAAATGACATGAAATTATGAGTTGTCACATTCGCCCAACCAAAAAGGAATTCAGTCCCTAAATTCAGTCCATGTTAGGTTCTGCGATATTACTTGTAAAAAAGTGAGAATATTTGAGTCGCATTGGGTCGTCCAATGTTTTTCTGAATCGTACCACGCCTTTCCAAGACGGGACTTTGAACATAAATTTGTTGCCAACTTGAAATTCTAATGGTTTGCGACTTATGGAACATACTTCCAATATTTTGCGTCGTATATCGACGTAGCTTATCTAGCTATATGTTGTTATTTGTAACTGATTTTTGATTTGTACAATCACGTTGTTGTTTCATGAATGAGTCATTGACTAGTGAGTTGGACTTTCCTGATTTCGGCCCGTAAATAAGTGATTGACACCTCAACCATAGAGTGCCTCAATTGGTGTAATCAATATGTTCGTGTGTTAACTGTTGTTGTAAAGCAACTTGTTCTATGAAGAATGATTTGCCTAATCATTTCTAGAATATCACACATGCCTTGAGTATATCTTGCAATGTTTGAATTGTTCTCTCGCTCTGACCCTTGAGCTGAGGGTAATAGGTGGTAATCATGTCCTAGTAGGTTCCATGGGAAGATTAAAATAGTAGCGCATCTAAGGTGAATCGAATAGCTTATAATAGGTACAACTGGAATTGATACCACGTGTCTCTTGCCAAATTTCAAAATGTTAAATCTGTCGAAAAGGACCTTATTGACAAGAATAGATTATGGGTAACAATTGTGATTCCTCGCGTTTCTCGTCTTAGCGAATGTCATTACTTGAGTCTTCCTTGCCTAAGGTGCTTAGTCTCCATGACTAAAATGTTTATTGTTTGATTATCGAAGTATTTCCATGCTCTATGTTGTCAAGTCACAAAACCTTAAATATTTAAGTGATGTGGTGTAGTGGTTGATTTTCAAGATTTCTTCCGATATTGAGTATTTCTAAAATATTTCATCACTTAGATTGTTATCATGCTAGCAAGAAAATAGATATCAGCTCATACTATGTCGAAGAATGTTTGTTCTAATTTCACTGGTAGATGGAGGTTCATTGATTGTCCGATATGTTTAGACCTGTTGCATCTCTTGATGTGAAAGTGAAGTTATCCGTAATTTCTAGAGAACACAATGTCTTAGAGAAAGTTTATATTGATAGCCTAAATTTAACCAATTTTTCCATTAAGGGAAACTCATTATAGGGAAATTCACATATTGTTGAAGCCATGTTTAATGGAATGTTCTGCAGTCTCAGATAGAAGACTTGGTTGATCCCTATAGTGTTGCTTAGTGTGTATTCGCTTCGTACTAAATCTTGTAACTCGGTCTAGCTAGTACTCTTGAAATGATAGAGTTTGGATTCTAATCCAAATTAGTGATTCGGATTGTCCCGTGATGGCTTAAGATTTTTATTGAGTTTTGAAAGATCTCGCTACCTACTTCTAGCCCTTGTTGGTAATTCCAAAATCCTTTCATTGTTTTCTTGTATCGAGGAATCCTCCTCATAGATTGTATAGAAAGCCTTTCCTAAAAAGGTAACTCGTCAAATTCTAACTCATTGGTTGAGTGAGTGATGAATGATATAGGAATCTATAGAGTGTTAACAAAAAGAAATGTTTATGAACAATTTATCTGATTACAAAGCTTTGCTTTTGAGTGAAGATTGTTTTAAGAGATTTGAAATGATGCTTGTTACTTTCATGACATAATTCTTCCTGAATTATACATAGGTGATCAAGCCATGTATAATCGAGGACAAATGATGTGATGCTTGGTTTTGTTAAAATGATATTATGTTCCTCCGAAGTTTTAGATGGTATTCAACGTTTTGTTTTGTAAGATAATGGCTCAATAATTTTTCAGAGTAACATGAAAATCGTTTCGCATGATGATATTAAATCGTTGATAAAATGACTGAAAACCAATTGATAGGGTGGTTACGAAACAACTTGTTTTAAAGCTTTATGAAACCATGTTTCTAAGATGGTGTAGAATAGCATGACATAAAATTAAGTGAAATAATTTTATGAAGTAGTAGCAAAGTAACTTGAAATATAATTTGTTGAATGGTTTGTAGGATACACGGGCAAAACCTCATAGAGTGGTAATAGTCTCCTAATTGGTCAAGAATAAAGTTGGCCTAACCCCTAGTAAGATAGTAATGTATCGTCGTGAAATGATGGAAAATTGGGCAATTGGAATAGGGAATGAAATAAACAAAGGTTGTGATTATCATAGATATAATAAAGGATAAAGATTACACTAAATAGAAATGTACTTATTATCTGTTCTTGTTGATGGTATAATCATGTTTCAAGTGTAGGAGTATTAGCTTGTCTATCAGCAACAGCCCTAGAACTTTCATAGTCCTCAAACCTATAAGATAGTGTAGTTTCTGTAGTCTTAGTGATAGATGGTAGTAGTGTGTCGAATCATGCACGCTTCCCTAGCGGCAAATCAAAATGTATGACTAATAGGTCCACTAGGACTAAGCTTGTAAGTCCTACCAAATGGTATGATCTGTCTCAACAGAATGATAATAATTGTCCTGATCCTACAGTGAATCAATGGTGATCGTGATGGTGTAGGTGCAACTTCGTCCTCCTAAAAGGGTTCGGTCTCATCATCTGATGTTATCGGTGTTGAGTCAACTGATGTTAAAATTGTGATAGGGGAATGACAGGGCATTCTCCATGTCAAAGTGATGTGAGTATGATGGGATGAGTATTTGAAGGCATCTATGTGACAATCGATTTTGAAATGAAAGTAAATAACTCGCAAAATGTGCGTATAAAACCGCATGTATAGTGACTATGCACTTATGATGAAATGATGAGATGCTATGATGATGTAGTTATAGTCTAGGGTCAATGATGCAACCTAGTTCTCTATAATCAAGCTCGATGCCAACTGTCACACCCCAAATTACTTGTTTTGCAATGAATGGAATTTCGGGATTGATTGTCATAGCATCACAATCACAGTTATATTGAGCGACCTAAAGTGTCGTTTGAAAAGAACATCGTTTGATATATTAAAAACACTCGAGTTACAAAGATAGGTCCCAAATGAAAATCAACATGTGCGGAAAATAAGTTTGGTACAAGTCAAACGATGTTTTTAAAATGTATAAATCCATGCGTGACGTTGTTACCGCGACTCTATGATATGTCCACATGCATGCCATGAAGTATATGCCTTAGTTACACGAAAATACATTGCTAAAAGTGTCAACACAAAGGTTGAGTGAGTTCATAGAGTTGTTGAAAATGTATAATACGACTACCACAAGTATAAATTATGTATGACAATGTCGTCACAAAATGATACAATTGCTTAAGCACATGACACAAGCTTGACCGATCATGATGTTCGCTCAGCAAGAGTGTTTTGCCAAACAACTCAAATAATGATAATGAAATGAAATGCATCCGTCCGTTGGAATCCACCAACCCGGATGGAGGTGTCACCTCGATAGATCTATCCATTCACCCACGCTTCTATGAAATTAACGGTTCATGTTTATGAAATGGGGACATTTAAGCGGCAATGAGGTAACTTAAGCAATGTAATGAATTTGATATACTTGGCATCGTAATAAAATGATGTGCAATGTATTCTCCCGTAGGTTTGAAATAAGTAAAACTTGAATAAATCGGGCTATGAAAACTCACATGTTACAATGATAATGATGATATAATGGCAATCTTGAAATGAGGAGCAACCTCGACCGTGACCTATTATGAATGATATGTTCTAATGTAAATCATGATGTAATGTTATGCATGCAATTCGGATGATATTTATACCACTTATGAATTTTTGAAAATAATCCTTTTCGTCGAGAAAATAATCTTTTAACGTCTTGACCATTTTTAAATTACCTTACATGTATTTATGTTGAAATGATATCCGACGATAATCATTTAGTGATTTATTAAGAAATTATAACTTTTCGTCGTAAAATAACGTCGTTGAAATTTTCATGAAAGTGACTAAATAGCCTTGAAAAGCTAGTCGTAAAATGGTGCACGTCGAGCGTTAGGAAACGAACTCAACGGTTTTGGAAAGCTTGTATCATTATCTCAAAGTTTTAGCATTTAAGTTTTCATCCTAGAGGTCTCGATCATGGAGAAACATATAGGTAAAGTATGGTACTTGTACCAAAATATTGTTTAAGGGTGGTTTCGGCAAAGTTTAAGTGTCCGTATAATATCCGTTACAACTCCGCTAGACAAACGGTCGGACATTTTGGAAAATATACTTGGCGAACTTACTTTTACTAGAAGACATCACTTTATAAAAGTTCTACATCAATGTTAAAAAACAACACCTTCAACATGGTCACGTGCACTTTTTAGTTTTTAAGTACTTTTACAATTTGATGACGCATCAAATTCTTATTAATGGAAATTATTACATTGCTATTCTACAACTTAAAAAAATACACGTTTTCACTTATTATATAATATGGGAACTTTACGCTGCTATTTTACGACTCAACTATATAATAACGTGTATAATTTAATCGTTACAAGTCCGTTTTCACGCTTTATATGTCCTTAGATTCGTATCAAAGTATACTAATATATTTTCGATAAGTCGACACAATTTACAACGCTTAAGACTCATTTTTGACTCGTAAAAGTCGAGACAGCATGCTGAATTTTCGAAACAATAAGTTTTTCGTCAACTTGAAAAATTCATAACTTCTTCGTTATAGCTCCGCTTTAATCCGTTCAAGCGCCACTTTTTCGCTTTTAAAGTGTATTTTCTAAATATCTAGGCCAAAATATTTTACAAACTGTCGGATTTTCCAGATTTTAAAATATGGACAGACCCTTTTAAAACGTGTCGAAATGAGTTTTTCTCGCGCCAAACCTATTCTAACCCATTCAAAACAACTCCGAAGCTATTCAAATCCTACCATACACCTTCTTAGGGTGTCATGGGTTCCTAGACATCACCAAGAGTGATATATTACAAGGAGTAATTATAGGATGACATAAATATATATAACCCTTAAAATCAATGAAAAAGTGGTATAAACATCCATAAGACTTGCATGTTTTGCTCAAATATGATGAAATGAATATGAAATAAATATGAAAGATGAAAAATGGACATGAGATGCTTACTAGAATACTTGATGAGGTTTATGATCAAAGGTTTTATCCTAATCACCCAAGGTTTTTATTTCACAACCTTAATCAAGAGTGATGCTAGAGTGTAAATAACTTGACTAGGAAAAATTTTATGGTTTCCTTCTTCTTCCTTGTGGTTGCCGGTTTGTAGAGAGAAAAGAGGAAGAGAAATGGTCTTAATCTTTCTTTGCAAATAATGAAGTGAAGGTGTTGTGATATTTTGAGAGTATAATACATTATACAAGTGTAGATATTTTGCAACTAAATGACTCACCCATGGGGGTGGTCGACATATACAAAAGAAATATATAGATGTGTTTTGTTATAATTAATTACTTGTATGTATAAATAGAAGTGTAGTTAGTTAAGGATAATTGATAACTTATGTATTTATTTAAGCATTTAAGGTAGCGTTAGTTAAAAATAAATTTTAACGGGTCAAGATAAAATATATTGAAGTCATAAAAATTATAAAAATACATTTCTTGCAAAATTTGAGTGAAATAATAATTATCGTGTAGTATTTAAGAAAACCGTCGTAATTATATAAATATAATAATTTATATACAAAATAAATTGAAAACATCGGGTAAACTCATAATATTATTTTATAATCTTAATATGAGTATAAAATATGTCGGGATAATTTTTGGAAGTATCGGATCAATTGTTCAAAATAATTAATTACGCGATAGCGTTTATTTAATACTAAATTATACGTTTAATGTAAAATGCAAATCCATGCATAAATCGATATGAAATGATGTTATTGATGATATGTAGATTAAATCTAGTCTATATGAAATGTCCTTGATGATATGTTCATGAATACGCGACTTAACCCTCCGTGTTACGGCAGTGTTTGATATTCGTAAACCTAGTTTACGTAAAATAATGAATAGTGACTCATAAATCGTGATTTTCTCCGGAATGAATAGTGTTTCGTGAATAGTAAATTTTGAAATATTTTCTCGAATATTACTTCGACTCGAAAACGGTGAATAGTAAATTTTGAATAGTAACTTAGGTGAATAGTAAATTCCGAGATGAATAGTGAAATTTTCAAAGTTTGTAAATGACCGAAATTACGAGTTGTCAAAAAAAATGCTTTACAAATAATAACATGTTATCAACAAAACATAAAGAGATCGCAAAATATTAATAAACGTTTTTACGGTTTATTTGTATTAACAAAGTTTATGCATGCATAGTTTATTGGTAGCCACCCTTGGTTCGGTAGTTTTGAATGGTGATAGAGGTCAATTGCCTAAGAGATATGACCAACTGACCCTAGGTGAGCGGACTAAGACGGGAAGGGTAAGATATGACCAACTGACGACCCTTTCTACTTGTGCGATTTGACCAACTGATCACCTATCGTTTTGATGAACTTAAGAATTAGGGGGTGCGTGTCTAAGTTCCTAACAGCCGGGAATTCACTATTATAAATCTAGCATGTAGCGGTACTTAATGACTAGGCTTAAGGGACCAGGAACAACAGGACTTATGAGGGGACACCTGACTTCTCCTGTGGTGACATCTTTGCTGATAGGTTAGGGCGAATTGACGGATGTTGTCCTCTCGACTTTGACCCCACCAAGTAATTGGAAGTAAGTAGACGAGACATAACTAGCTAGGAGGATTAACTAGGTTAGCACCACTCTCCTCTATTGATTTCCCTTTATCCTTTATTTGCTTTATTGCTTTATTTCGCATTAGTAGTTTAATTAATTAAATCCATATCGAAACCATTATTAATCTGTGACACCTAGACTTAGTAATAATCCATCACACATAGCTCTTGGGACGACCTCGGATTTACCGATTACTACACTACACACGACCGGGTACACTGCCCGTTAGTGCACTAGGGTAGACCATAGGTATAACGAGACACTATAAATATTAAGACCTGGTCAGTAAAATCTGCATCACCTCATAGGAGCAATTTAGTAGAAACATTGCTATTGCTCTCATATGCTTATCAACTGGTAGAACTTACAATTTTTCAAAATTGATTTTTGATAGTATGGTGAAAAATGTGGATAATCAGTTCAAGTTTTTAATGTATCCACGATTTGTGCAAGCAGTTTTTGATAACTCTCAAGTTAAACTCAAGTTCCATGCAAATATTTACAAAACTCCTTGCCTAACACAAAAACTTTTCAGTAATATAAAGATGACATCTAAGGGATTTAATGGATTTGTAGTACCTTTGTTTGAAAACATGTTACACATTAAGGGTGAAGGATCAACAATCCCAGTTGTTTCCCATCACACACCCAAAGCTCATGGTTCTTTATCACCAACCCAATCATTTTCATTACCACTTAGGAATAATACTAGACGGGACTCTGATGTTCCTCAGCACTGAACTCCTATCATTATTATTGATGTAGATGAGGTTGTCTCTGCATTATAGGTAGGACTTCTCCCATCGAGACAAAGCTTAGATGTCTGGTTAGACAGGGTTATCATAAATAAGACCCTACTATGGCAACATCTAATGTATCGGGTTCTAATGAATCAACTACAGTGATGGAAACCCCAGCCACATGGAAAACATGGGTATATGCTCGGTGATCCACCTCTCCTAGAAGTTAACACATATGGAAGTGGTGAGGATAGTTTGCAACTTATACATGACTTGATGGCTACATGTATCATGCTTACAGAAAAGGTGACTAACTTGGAGCAGAACTCAAGCACACTAAGACTTCACACCTGTGGTCAATACCAAACTTATTGGCAAAGTGAAGAAATTACGTACCAAAGTTAAGTCTCTTCAACAACCAAAAGAGTCAAATTGGTTGTACCAAGCTCAAACGATTCGATGATGACATGGAGCAAAAGGATTCTTCCAAACAGGGAAGAAATATCAAGAAGTTAAAGATGCCGACATTTAGGGAGGATGAATATGGATTCGATCTAGGATAGAATGATGAGCAACCAAAGCAAGTTGATCAAGACACGAGCATCCAACAATGTTGAAAACCTGTGAAGAATGTGAAAAAGGTAGCAAGACAAATGGGAGTTACAATTGATACTGCAACTAGAAGAATCATTACCCAAACAAAGGCAAAATAAAGATGGTATTGTCGATATTCCGGTTGATATCGTTAATGATATTCCGATATCGCTACTTCAACAAGAGTTGATTCTGAAGAAAGTTGTCTTAAAAGGAAAGCTACATCATTTGATTCCAGTTCAGAAAAGAAGCAAAAAGTTGAAGAAGATACTTCTGAAGAGGTTGAAACACAAGAAGACATACAACTTCAACAAGAGATGGTAGCTATTCTAGATGCAGTGTTTGTTGAACCATTGCAGTCAAAATAGATACATTTGGTATATTTTGGAAGATCATCAGATTGGGAAACAAGGTGGAAATGTTCAAGACTTTTTCTGATATGGTCAAGGCATTTGATAGGGATGATCTTGTGAAGTTGTGGAATTTGGTCAAAGAAAAGCTCAGTTATGCAGACTTTGAAAATAACAAGGAACTAGAGCTATGGACTGAGCTAGGTAGATTATTTGAACCTGATCCTCTAGATAGTCTGTGGAAATTTCATATTCCTGACAGAGCTACTACATGGAGATTATATGACACATCTGGTGTGCATCATGTATCTACAACTGATGGTACAGATGTGTATATACTGGTAGAACAAGAATACCCTCTCAAAGTTAGAATTTTGGTGTTTATGTTATCTGCAAAAACTTTCTGTTGATGAAGACTTAGAGATGGTAAGAGGACTAATAAGGATGATCAGAAATCAGCTTGACCAGGCAATGAAGACAACAATAAGAAATTAGTGTTTAAAAGAATCCCCCCTCATCAGAAGAGTTAAAGTTTAATTGAAGAAAGTCAGTGATTTGCATAGAAATCATAAGTTTAGGTAGGATTGTTGGGAATTAAACAATGGTAGTACTAACTGTGCTTGATATTGCCAGACATACAAACAGTCTAGTGAAGAATACACTAGCAGTACTAACTGCTAGTATACATATGGTTTGTACTGCTAATAGGATATGCACACGCTTTGTATTTTAAGAATAGATATTGTATATCTTATACGATTTTATAGTAATAGTTTTCTTCTAAAGGACTCCTTTTCCTATAAAAGGAGGTCCTAGGTTATATTGATAGATACACCAATACACAATCAATTAGAACAGTCGTATTAAGAACTTCAAGGTTGTATACCCTGATACTAGCCAAAGTATCCGTAATATGCTTAATTATATTGAAGTGTTTTGATTATTACTTTGTCCATTTTATATTCACTGTTCTATTGATTATTCTTCTAAGTGTTACCAAGTAGATTATGCATACTTGATTAACATTAAGCTTTCTCTCATTCACAATTGTTTTGGATTCATCCAAGGCAATATACTTATACAAGCTAAGTAGATCCAAGGTTTGGGACTCACGTAATATCTAATCAAAGGAATCATATTGAATAGAATCATAAATGAATATCATAAAAATGAAACAAAATCAAAGATTAAGAGTCATGAGAAACCCTTCATGAAAAAGGGCGTAATATTTGTACCTTAGCAAATGAAAGCAAATGAAAACCGAGCACGAAGAAATAAAGTCACGCCTTCTTCAACGAATCTACATGGATTGCGGTTCATATAATACTTATTAGCTCATTTAAGTCATAACGGATTTATTGCTTATATGAATCGTATTAATATTTTTAGAGTTATTTAGGTTGTTGATTCTCATTTTTAGTAACGGACCAAAATAAATACTTTAGGGTAATAATCATTAATTAGCCAAACCTAGGGGTTACAAATGATGGTAACTTAAAGGTTTAATATGACAAATATCCTATTTTAGGGCTTTATATGCCAATTCATAAAACCTAGGGTTTGCATGTGACACTTTACCAAAGTTTAAGGTTTAAAAGCTAAATACTTAAAATATAACATATAATTCAAATGTAGTTTTCATATTACAAATTCAAGTTCATGTTTCACCATTTGTTCTTACTAAAACCCGACACACATATTTCATCCTTGATCGAGGCTTATAAGACTCACAATCACGACCTCGTAATCATACCTTACGACTAACACCCGACTCAATTATCCCGACATGCTTTCAAAAGTCCAAACAACCTAACCATTTTTCCCGCGATTACCCTCAAACTTACCTCACAAGACGCTTCATACATATACCAAATCATTTACCACTCTTTTATGTTTTAATACCACGCCCAACATGAAATCACACTTAAATCCGGTACTAGTTTCTCATATTATATACTTGACTACCCAAAACCACTTACACACCCATGCAAACACAACTCCATACGTACAGTCACAAACACACACAAACAAGACACAACCCACTCCCAAACCATGCATACGAGACTCAGCATTTAACCACAACCTGACTGATTTGCAAGATGTATATGTTTAGACATTTCTTTTACACAAAACATGCATATGAAATCATAACCAAACTTAACGAGACAACAAGCAGCAAATACACACATAAAGTCATAGATTCCAACAGCCCTCGGTATTGTTATTTCCAGCGATGCCGAACAAGTGAGAAAAAAACAAAAGCATCACATAGCGAGACAGAAATCACACCACACACACTATTCTTTTAATCCCGATTTTACGTGTATGTTTAAAGATGGTTTTTAAACATCAAGTACCCACACAAACACCAAATTAACGAGACATGAACAACACTAATTAATTGATCTAGGCAACATGCAACTTCCAAATTTATACTCACACACACGACACACAAACAACCTACACACTCACCAGAATAACAAGTTAACATACATAACCTAAGGTTTCTATCTTTGACGCCATATTAACATGCATTCAAGGCTAGTACTTAAGACATGTTTAGTTCGTATTATAGGTCGACATACACATAAGTTTTAGTATGCTATATCTATGATTTCATGTGACGATACTCTTCTACATACATGCGCTTACAGGTTTTATGAGACAACAAATTAAGAAGATCATAAGAGGATGACATGGATACCTTGAGGCTGCAATGAGACAAAGAGGAACAAGAGGACAAGACTCTCGAACAACTCACGAATCAAAAGCACGAATGAACCCAAGAGTAGTACTACCAAGCAAGTTTTAACCCTTCTACTTCCTTTCTTCTATAGGGCTGGACAAAAGTGAGTATGGTGGCTGTAGGGTTTCGTATGGGGGAGAGACAAAGAGAAAACCGGATATAATATATAGGAAAAAGAAGGCTTCTTATTGTGAAAGAAAAGAAAACATGTGCTAACATCTGAAACATATCAAAACGTATATTGATATTGGAAAGAATAAATGGGATGGTGTCGTGTGTTAGCTTAGGAAAAGCGCGAGGATACCTTCTAATTATTTTGGGAGATATACTAATTCTCAAGTTCTTATATTTTCTTATTTTTAAATCGAAAACGTGCCGGGGGGTTAAGGTAACTGAATATTGTTACCAAAATAAATGTGTCATTTAAAGGATAGACAAAAGATCTTCTAAAATTACAATCATATACACCATAAAAAAAGAAATCTAGAAGGGTAAGTGTACCAATTTTTATTTAATAAGTTACCTATGTTTAAAGCAAATAAAATATGTTGTGTCATTAGATGTGTTGGAGCTCAAAAGAAAACGTGTTACGAATTTTAAGGGATTAGAAGCGTAACAAATTATTTTAGTTAATTTACTTAGGTCATATCGTATTTAATTATCGTGTATCACATGGTCTTAGGCTTTTATTAAGAATTCACTTGATTCAGGAAAATTTCAAATTAGACGTAAAATTGAAAATTCGAAATTTAGGGTTTTACAACTCTTACCCTCTAAAAAGAAAATGCGTCCGCGAATTTGATATGCGATGATTAACGTATACGTACCAGATAGAGATAGTTTAGATGAATGGAAAGGTTTGTTTCTCATGACCCGATCCTAACATGAAGAATCGACTTACGGGTATGAAAATATATATATATATATATATATATATATATATATATATATATATATATATATATATATATATATATATATATATATATATATATATATATATATATATATATATATATATATATATATATATATATAGTTAGGATCAAATAAGAAGATTACTTAAAATAAGAAGGAATAAGAAGAACTATAACCAAATCCGAGAGGCACCGACCTAAATTAGATGCATCTTGTAAGATATAGGATTTCACAAACACACTAAACCATAATCAAAGTGGGGCGTTCAAGTAGTTTAGAGAGAGAAAGTTCTAGAGAGAGAAAAGGAAGAGAGTTGGGAACTATGTGAAACAAAGAAAAATGGTATTGAAGCTCAACCCTCTACCTTGGGAGGTAGAGGTATTTATAGTTTCTTACAAACAAACGCCACCTACGGGGTGTGGATCGGGCATCTGGTGGGTAAAGACCCGTCCGTCCTCCACGGTGTTACAAGACAAACAACTTAATAATATAACTAGACTACGACTACGAGCTTTCTAACGAATACATATACTTGAGGTGACCGACTCTTTAACGATGAATTTTCTAATTCCTAACAATCTCCCCAAGGAGGTCACCTCAATTTACAATGAATACAAACAGATATTACATTAGATTGCTCGAGATTCTTGATTAAGTCCTTTGCTCAAGAGCTCGTAGTCTTTGATTCTTCATGTTTTGCATGTTTGGATAATTCAAGTGGAAGTCTTTAAGCGATCCACGTGATGATGAGCTTTGAGCCGTGATTGAGATCATCACCTAACATAAATCTTTGACTCTTCCATTGTGGTGTTGGTATTATGTGATGTTGTGACATTTGGACCGGCATGCTCACTACGGATCATGATGTATTCTCATTAGAGTAGAGGAAGCTTTTATTGATTCATGATATTGGCGGCGGTAATGTAAGCATGGGTGAAAATATCGAGTCATTGATGCACTAATCATGATTTCTTCGAGATGAATGTGTTGAGTGAGCATGCGGCTATGGATTGATGCTTCATTCGATCGACTACAAGCGTCGGGCGATCACATGCATACAGATTAGCAATAAAGTGCGAAAGTGTCTTTGATCACTTCGTTGAATTGAGGTACACGCCACGGTTCTCCGTTGATCGAGACACGATCGCCTGTGATCGGTATAATTTGAAGAATTTCCTTGATGAGGTTTCGCACTGCTCTAGTCGTTCTCAAACCGAACGTCTCAAAGAAGACAACACGGAGTGAGTGAACCGGTAATTGAGATTCAGCGATTGATAAAATAGATTTGAAAAACAATCGTGTATTGCTCAATAGAAATTGTTTTGCAATACAACGAAGGTTTTAATGAAGATCAATTATCAATCATAAACACCTTTTGATTTGAAATATTCATTACACGGTCGATGTGCTAAAGAAAAGATTTTTAAGCATAACGACCGATTTTCAAAGGTATCCGTCAATCCACAACCCGAACCGAGATTGAATCAAAGATTGAATCACCCCATTGTTTCGTTCGGTTGTCACATGGTTGATCTATTGAATAGATCTCACATGCCACCTACCAGAGCTTGTTTGATGTCGGCTCGAAGGCTTTCCATCTTTATTGTGAATATGTTTACATATCACTCGGATGTTCAGCAATACCACAAGGATACTGACGTGGGACTCGAGATATAATCTCTTTCCACATTGTGAAAAGCAGAGTCTTCATTGAAAGTGTCCTAATGAGATTTATTGATGATCTCGTGGCTCTAGACTCAATTGTGCATATTTGGTTCCTATTCAGGAGACTAGGAGAGGTCTCCTTCTTCAATATCAACAATCTCTAAGAGAGTCGATAGATAATGTCGGTTCCCGTGAGAATGAAACAAGTCCTTTTAAGAGGAACTTGAGTGGCTTGGGAAGTTGTAGTGCGGTCAGTCGTCCTTTGGGTCCATGACGTCTTGTCTTCAATACCGGTGTTACCTTGGTAACCACCGATGGCGTATGAATTGAACCCTGCTTTACGCCCTAAGGTTGAATAGATGGAGGGCTATTTCTTTTCACCCTTTCACATTCAATTCTTTTCATTCTTCAACCCCTTGATTGCTTACCGAGACTTCATTACTAGAACCTTGTTGGGTTTATTCCAGACTAGCTCGGTCTCAACTGCACTCTTCCCATATCTCATTTTCTCCTTTTTCAATGTACCTAAGGACTTCTACACTATCTAGTGAATTGTCCCTCGGTAGATCCCTCAGTTACAGCGGATCATGGGAACAAATACCTAACCTTATCATCCTTATATCACCATACATAAAATAAAGTTGGTCGGTCTATTTGGTATTGTTCATCCGCCATTGGAACCAATTGAAAACCATTTGAAAATCAATCCGGATACTTGTGATATATTATCAAAGCATTTTGTACCGAATTGTTTTGATAATTTTAGAAAAAGCTCCCCTCAACATGTGCTTCATATGTTTGAAATCTTTTGGCACACGAGGCAAGAGGAAGAATTAACTTCTTTGATTTCTAGTATCTAACATATATCAACATCACTTCCCTAGTCAAATCAAGTAGATAAAGTATTTTGGGAAAGGATGAGGTTTTCAAAATTTTACTCCCCCTCAATACGTGCCTCGAGGTTTGAAAGAGTTTTGCACATACTAGAGGAAAAAGACTGCACATTGAACTAAAATGATCACGTTTCAAATTTTAGTGGTTTCAGATAGATGCTCCCCCTCAACATGTGCATGGAAAATTTGAAATTGTTTGGCACATGTGGGAAGGAGAGCTTGTACATCCTTATAAAACCATTTACCGAGTCATCGGTTTAATCCAATTTAAATCACAAATTCTCCCGATCACAATTATCAAATCATTTGAGATTTGTGATCTCGAGATTTAAATTGATTTTGAAAGTTTTAAGGAGAACGTGATTTGATTATGAAAACGTTTTAAGCGATAAGGATTGGATTTTGAGACTTTAAACTCCATTGATTAAACATGCATGATTGTCTTTTGAAAACATAATATTAGTAAAGGTTTTGAATCAATCTGTATAAAACATTATTCCTTTTGATTTTCAACAATAAACCTTGCTCATTTGCGTGCCAATTGTTTGAAAAATAACCTTTAATTCGAATAAAATCATTTCTCCCTCAATCAATGACAAGTTATTGATTGAGAGATAGAGATTTGAATGATTAAAAGCACAAATGATTTACACGAGTAATAAAGTACGAGGTATTTTTCAAAGCAATTTAGTTTTCATTAGATGGCAAATATTTTCGGAAGAATCATTAGACGGAAAAATATTTTGAAGGATAAACATTTGTCTTTTAGATGACAAACATTTGTTTTAAGAATCAGAGCATGAGATTTGAAAAATGAGATAAAGCATGGCTCTGTTCTTTACTTTTAAGAACGGGTTACTGCCTGAAATGACAATAAACCACCATTTTTCTCTGCCTCATTTTTTTTTTTTAAAAACTATGTGCATTCGAAGAACATCTAAAAATCCGTGACATTCTTTGAATGTCAACACAAAGTCCGTAGATGATATCGAATAAGGAAAAACATGACAAAATAACAATATTTTTTGGAATTTGTTTTTTAAGATTTTCTCATTTTTATGGATTTTTGGGAATTTTATATTTTATATTTTCTTTTGTGGGTTTTTCAAATTTTGTATTTTGCTTTTGAATAAGTATATACAAGAGATGAGCGAATAAAGACATTTACTCCTCGTCTTCCTCTTGAAGACGCTTGAGTGTTTCGGTTGTAAACTCTTTAGACCAAGGCGTGGAAGGATAAACTCAAAACGTTCTCTAGGAAGAGCTTTGGTGAAGATGTACGCTGGTGGTATTCGGTCCTCACAAAGTAGAGTTCCACCACACCTTTTCCACTTGTTCCCCGATGAAATGATGTCGAATGTCGATATGCTTAGCTCTTGAGTCTTGAGCGTTGTTGCATGAGAGAGCAATAGCACCTTTATTATCACAAGATACATAGGGATTTTGTTGAATTCAAAGCCATAGTCGATTAATTGAGATCTCATCCATAGGATTTGAGCACAACAGGATGACATGGCTATGTATTCACCTCTGTAGAGGAAATAGAAGTACTCATTTGCTTCTTTGACGACCGACTCACAAGCTTATCACCCAAAAGCTGAGCACCTCCAGACGTGCTTGACGAGTGTCTTGACACCCGCATGATCCGCATTTGCATATGTTGTTAGTGACATACGGTGTCCTTGGTACCAAAGTCCCATATTAATGGTTCCTTGGAGGTACCGAAAGACCCGTTTAACCGCTTCAAGGTGCTTTTGGTAGGCTTAGCACGGTATCTAACACACATGCATACATCGAGCGTAATATCAGTCACTACTGTGAGGTACATCGAGGATCCGATCATGCAACGATATTTTGTTTGGTCTACCATGATCCACGAGTGGTCCTCATCCGGTTTAGTACGCTCGATCATGGGAGTGTCACAGGTCACAAGAATCAAATCCAAATTTCTTTAAAATCTCATTTGCATATTTAGATTGATTTATAAAAATGCCTCCGGGACTTTGTGAAATTTGTAATCTCAAGAAAAATGACATTTGTCCCATCATTGACATTTGAAATTTAGAACCCATTTTATTTGAAAAATGGTCACACTCATTAGGGGTCACGTCGCAAAGATGATATCATCAACATAAATTTAAACGTGAATTAAATGTTTGCACGACTTCCTAGTGAACAATGTTGGATCAATCGCCTTTCTTTGAATCCGGTAGATAGAAGAAACTTTGATATCGTGATCATAACATGCCCTTGGAGCATGCTTTAAACCGTAAAGAGCCTTCTTCAAACGATAAACGTGAGTAGGATTCTCGGATTCACAAAGCCATCGTTGGGCGACGAGACGACTTCTTTAAGATCTCCGCTCGTAAATGCCGTCTTTACATCCATCCGATAGACTACCATGTTCTTACTTGAGATTAGCCAAGAAGATTCTCGATTGCCTCGATACGAGCAATGGAGCAAATGATTCTTCAAAGTCAATACCCTCCTCCCGACGGTATCCTTTGCAACCAATCTAGCCTTATTCTTTAATACATCGCCATGCTCATCAAGCTTCACTTTGAAGATCCACTTTAGAACAATGATCATAGCACAACTGGAGCGGTACTAATTCCCATACATCAAGTCGATCAAACTCATGAATTTCTTCTTGCATGGCATTGAACCGATTGTCTTCATTCATGGCGCTTTAACATCTTTTGGTTCGACCTTAGAGAGTACGGAGTTGAAGAAGCACCATAAGGCATCGGTTGCAAGTTGTTTTCATGTTGATCTTCGGACGAGAGGGTTTCCAATGATGTTGTCCAATGGATGATCATGAGTCCATTTCTAAGGTGTTCATGTGGTTGTTGTTGAGGAACTCAAGTAGTTGAGTCGATTTCTCCGATGAAGATGGTTCATGATGATTCGAGAGCAAATATATTTTCAAACGGAGCATCTTCAGGAGTAGCAAAGGGATTAACTTCATCATTGATGCCGGAAACAATTCCATGATGTACATTCACATGAATAGGAGCAGCCTCTGTTGATGGATTTGACATTTCATCAGCATTTGGTTCATAGTGTTCATCGAACATTGGATCAAACAATTTCCTTAAATCATCTTCTAATGGAGGTACATATGGAGTTGCTGGAGAAGAATTTGGTATAAGGGATGAACCAATGGGACTTTTTGCGGTCACGGGTCCAAAAGCGGATTGTCCAGAGCCATTGGACCGGTCAACTCATCAAACGTAACGTGAATTGTTTCCATGATATTTGGGTTCTTTTGTTGTAGATTCGGTATCCCTTTTGTTTGGTGCATACCTACAAATACTCCAATGTCCGCTTTGTCCTTAAGTTTGCCTAAGTCTTAGCCCTCATTAGTTGGATAACACAATGCACCAAATACACGAAGGAATGAGAGATTAGGTTTTCTGTTGTGGACAAGTTCATATAGAGTTTTTCCATGAACAGTGTAAATCAGGGATCAATTTTGTGTGTAGCATGCAGTGGCAATGGCTTCAGCCCAGAGAAACATTGGAACCTTTGAGTAAATCAGCATTGTTCTTGCGGCTTCCACAAGAGTTCGATTTCGTCTTTCAACTACACCGTTCTGTTGAGGAGTTCGTGGAACGCTTCTTTGATGAGTGATTCCAACACTTTCATAAAACTCACTAAGTTGTTTGTTAACAAACTCGGCCCATTGTACATTCGGATGATTCTCGGCGCTTTGTTAAGTCGAACTGCAATTTGTTTGATGAGTTTGATGATGATATCCGAGTTTCATCCTTTGTCCTTAAGAACTTGACCTGTGTGAATCTAGAGTAATCATCAACCACAACTAACACATATTTCTTCCCAAAGATATTCTCGCACTCTCATTGGTCCACATAAATCCATGTAATGGTATGAAGAACTTCGATATTGAGTTTGTAGGTTTGGGTTTATGGGCATACTTATTTCTTTCTCCCAATTGGCATCTTGAACAAAGATGATCCTTTTCATACTTGATCTAGGTAAACCTACAACTAAGTCCTTTACGGAGAGATCATTGATGGTGCAAGTTCAAGTGATTGAGACGACGATGCCATAACCATGACTTTGTTTTGAAGCCTTTGACAACAAGAAAATTGGAGAAGACTTCATCATATCTTTGATAGAGATGGTTTATAGATTTGAACCACGTGTTCCTCTTAAAAGTTCCTTACCATCAAGTTCTCTAACGAAACAAGTATGTTTTCAAGGCTACTTCTATATCGTAATCACGAATTGACCAACGAGAAGAGGTTATGACCAAGACCTTCCACATAATATACCACGGAGATAACACTATCACCAACAACATAATCTCCATAACCCATAATTGCACCAAAATGATCGTTCCGAATCTAACGGTCCGATGAATTTGCTCACGAAGTTCATGAGCCATGACCGGTCTCCATCATATGCTTGGAACGACTGAGTCGTGTACCACGTAACGATTTGAACGATCTGCAGTTGAACACGACAAGAATGGATAACTAGATAATTGGGAACCCCATGCAACAATGGGTTCCACTTGGTTAGTAACGATGATTGGAACACCCACATCATGAGTAGAAACAATGGAATCATCGAATATATGCGTGCTAATGTCAATATTCAACCTATTTAAACTGTGTTCACTTCTTAAGGAATGGTTCTACCAAGAGGCATCCATTTTCTAGTGGGCATTTTCTTAGTAGATTGAGGCGAGGCCGATTAGTCTTATGGCGGAAGGTATCCATTGATAACCTATCTTACTAAATGTTCTTCCTATGGGTTTCCACCTTGTTTCTAACTTTCTTCGTCTTTGCCTTTTAGCCTTCTTAGCATGATTTTTAGCATTAACAATTTTCACAGGCAATTGACAAGATTAGACAAAACATTCATACCCTCCTATGGCTAATACTAGAATCAACACGGAATTATGAGAACATTAGTTGGTTGATCTACCTTTTGCATTCCCGAACTAGATGTGCAAGGATCGAACTACTCAAGGCACATTAGTGTTTACTTTCTTAAACGGGTATAGAATGGTTTGTATGCTTGGCACTAGGCATAGAACAGGCATCACAACTTTACCTTTCGCACCTAAGGGTTTAGGACATGTTGCAATTAAGCATTCTAGCAGCTCCCGAGATCGTTTGGCCCGAATGCACGCAAACCTAATTTCTCTATCAAGAGGCTTATTTAGGTAATCCTCCTCCACAATCTCACGGAGACATTCTAGACTATCCTTAAGGTGAGCAAAGTAGTTATGAAACACAAGTTCATTATTCCTAAGATGAGGAGGAATGTATTTAATAAATACAAGATATTTGCAATGAGGATGACTTTGAGCGACATTGTCATTAAAAACAAGTGGCGCTTCCTTTTCCCGACCCTCGATTCTCAATTTCCTTTTGTAAAGAAGTTATTTTTCGTTGTTTTTGTCACGAGTGACTTTCATTGAATCATATAACTCTTTAAAGTGACGCTTAACTTTTCATTTTCTTCTAGAAAGCTCTCGCTTTCCTTTTGTAAAGCGCTTACTAAGTTTTGAAGATGAAAAGTTTGAGAATACCGAGAATCTAAAAGAGGAGGCATTTGGGAGCCAACACATTGTTCTTTTCACCCTTTAATTGAGAAATTTGGGCTTTCAACTTTCTCGATCATGCAACAATGAGCTTGAATCTATTCATCACGCTTATTAATCTGAAAATCGATCAAACTCTCGAACATCCGAGGATGTCTTGATATTTGAGGTTTTAACATTGTCTTTAAGATGTTGATATTTTAGTTGCAAATCAAAATGTTCAACTTCTAGTTTAGAAAGATGTTTTACCAAATTATCGTGATCATCTCGATTAATTTTCTCACTAAGTTTCGAGTTTTTGTTTTCAAGCTCAATGACACGATCATGGGAAACTTTCAATGCAATAGATAATTCATGAAATCGAGAAGCGAATTGAGTAATTTGTAGCAAATGTAAAACACATCTTGAGCAATACATTCGTAAATAAGATTCTCAATTAATGTGTGCAAGTTCTTCCTCTCAATCTCATTATATTTTAATTCATGCTCATAGTCACTAACTTCAACTATCATTGCATCAAATTCCTTTTCCATTTCTTTAATATCCGAATCCATCCCCTTTTAAGACTCTCAAATTGATCTTTTAGTTGTTTAAAGAAAGGCATGACCTCGTTAAATAGCATTCTTTAGTTTGCTCAAAACCCTTTCCCTTCTATTATCCCGAAAGGTGTGATCCTTTTCTTACACGTTTTCTCAAAGTCAACAAATAATTGGAAGATGACATATTGGTGATTAAGGTCTTGCTTTTAGTGGCAATAGTTCTAGGGACTAGATGCATTGGTGTATTAGGAGGGTACATGAGTCAAGGCATTTTCCTAAGAGGGGTTTGTTACAACAAGATTCTCCGCTTTTGTTTATCTAGATCCTTTTCCAACACTTGTTCGAGTGTTAACAATGTTTGAGGCTTAAACATGTTCAAGGAAATCCAATTTTCCTTTTTGTAGTCATGGGGTTTGATAATTATGTTTTCTCTTTACATGAAGGATTGTTGAGTTTCTTATCCACTTTCTCCCTAGTGACTGATCGATTTCTTATCTTCCTCGCACTCAAGACAACCGTGTTTCGTCTAGGCTTAAGGATTTCATTGCCATCATAAATTACCTTATGAGCGCTTCGGCCTTTTAATGACCTCTGGATTTGGTTCCTCAACAAGGGGAATGCTATGCTTATCGCTAAGACTCTATGCTTAGTGATCAAGTGAGCGAATCAATGGTATTCCTTGTACATACAACTTATTTTCAAGCTTGTTTTTCAAAGTTTTTAGATTGGAAAAATCATTCAAAAGTTTTGTTTCCTTAGCATTGAATTCTTGCTTAAGCATTTTAACATTTTCTTGAAGTTCTTGTTTTTGCTTAGCAGTTTTAGAAAGCTTTTCTTGTAAGGAGTTTAACTCTTGTTTTAATACTTCTTCTCTAAAGTTACTTTTTCTAATAATTGTACGCATTTGGACATCCATTTCCTGCTCACGTGTGGTCAACTCAAATTTAGCACGTTGTTCATAAATAGCAACACGCTCTTTATAGGCATTAAGTTCGAGACAATGTAATCATCAGGGCACATGCGATGTTCATTTAAAACATAGTCATCATTGATCGGAAAATGCATTACTTGGTACAACCTCACTTTCATTTTGCTTCACATATTGATCATATGGGACAATATTGCTATTACCCTCATAATCAATATCGATTCATAAGTCTCAAGAGTTTGTACTTCATTATGCATCTTCGCTCATCAACATCATCATATAGTTTTAATACCTCATAAATGATTGATTCTTTGGATGGACTAGATTGCCGTGGTGAGGGACCTTAGAGAGACCATTGGAGAAATGCTAGCCATGAAAATTGTTTGTGCAAGAGGCTCATCATCGACGCCGAGTCGTATGCATCACGATCACGACTTGGAAGGCATTCGATGATTATGACCCATCTCCGAATTGGTCGCTCATCAAGACGCATCATAAGTCTTAGCATTCCTTCGGCAAGAAACAATAACTCCTCTTCATCCAAAGCGGCTCCATTATCCCGAGCTTGAACAAGCAACATCTTATCCTCAAGTACTCAAAGATTCGAGGACGTTTTGGAGATGTGCGCCTTGCAATGTGCCCTCACCGCCAAAGTTGTAGCATTTGATCGGCTTTGCTTGTCCTTGATTTCCATTCCTTCCCTATTACGATTTGCCACATATCCTCTACCAGCTCCACCTCTCCCTTGTTCATATCGCTTTCTTGAACCGGGTTGTACCATAACCTTCCCATCTCCGACGGTGGCTTGATTGTGTGGATTGGATGTTGTTCGAGGTTGTTGTTGGTGTGTGGGAGAGAGTTCATGTTTTGACTAATCATGAGATCCAGTTGATTAATGAAGTTTCCCACGTGTGCATTAGCATCACTTGTTTGAACATTGGATCTGGAATGAGTTTGTGATTACCATTACCCATGGGTATAACTTGAGATGCTTTGGTGGTAATTCCAATGTTTGAGTAGAAGGCGGTTGAATCATTTGATGAGCTTGTCTCTCCTCGGTTGGTTTTGAACCGATCAAGAATCCTTTTTCAAACATAGCATGTCTCTCATTCTAAAGAAGGAAAGCATAGAGTTGCTCATAGTTCATATTCTTCAATCCTTTGGTTAGTTTCACAGAGGTGACAAACTTGTGCCATTCGGGATTCATGTTGTTCACAAACTTTGAGTTCAAATTGAATGTTTGGCATAGTCATTCGATGTTCCTCATGTCATTAACAAGCTTGTGGAATCTCACGTAATACTCATAGACACTCTATCTGTTTCATCTTGAAGTGCTCAAATTCATCATAGAGTTATGATTCTCTGCCTTCCATAGTTAATTCGTAACCGTAAAGAATCATCTTGACATTATCCCATACAACCTTTGCTTCGTTGTTGTGATTAATAAGATTGTAGATGTCTTTGGAAGACCTTGAAGTATAATGTTAGAAGCCCCGATATCGCATCGAATCTCTTTTCTCCTTATCATCGAGCTCATCATACGTCTTTGGTCTGTCTATGTTGAAACGTTAGACCTTGATAGATCTTGAGCACTCGTAGATCATTAGTGTTGCTTATGTAATCACAAACAAACTAATAGAAAATCTCTACAACTTGTATTCTTTAGCGGAAATCAAACACAAGTACAAACACAGATAACTAAGAACTCGTTGATCCTCTATGGATCTTTATATTGATACTAAAACTTTGTTTTTCAACTCATACATCATTCATACTATTGTGTTCCTTTTATAGACAAGGAACCCTAAATTGTTTCCTAAGAAACGTATAAACATAAAACTAAATAAGATATACATAATCACTTCCTAATAAAGCTTATGCATATCCTAACTAACTATAGAATACGGAATAACTATCTGAAACCATCTACACGGTTTCACTACTTCAAGAGAAACTCTTCTTCGCCAGAATCCTTACTCTTCAAAGAATCCATTCAAGATTATCTTCGCAGAATCTCTACTTTGCATAATTCCCAACAATCCTCCCTAAACCGGAATTTGACTAGGTTAAGTTCCAGTTTTGATAGATCATTAACACTTCGTAACTAGAGGATTGTACACAACCATCAAAGAAAGAATCAAAACAAGAGCACCTCGATGATGACAAAACTTTGAAACTCCGATCTTTGCAAAGAACAAATGACAAAAGATACATCAAAACATATTTGTTTTGGACTATTCTCATCACATCCGTGTGTGTTAACTCCCGTGAGAGGTGAATCATTGAAAATAATGGATTTGATGTCTCTTTACCAATAGCCATCACTCATGGAGTAGCCAAATGTTTAAGTTCCAAAACTATGGTACACCGATAACCATCTCGATTTATTAGCTAATCAAGAACCATGAACGGATTTGAAATGTCTTTACCGTAGCCATTTGCTCAGACTAGTCAATTTTAGAGAATGAATCACCTTTGGTGAATTGAGAACCCAATATGGTATTCCATCGCCTTTACCACAAGCCATATACTTGTGGGCTAGTCAATTCTTGATTCCAAAGGAATAAACCATGGTGAATTGATGACCATACAATCCTCAACAATTAAGCATGGGTGAATGCAAACCCTATGATTTTGAGCAAACCATTACAATTTATCAATGATTTGATGTGTCTTTACCAAAGTTGTACCCTTTGGACTAGCCAACTCTTTGATGTACACAAGGCACATCCGGGGAGTTGATAACCATAAATAATGTACAACAAACCTGCAAGAAAAGTTAGATAAACACAAAAATATACATAGTATTTTTTTTATTTTTTTTTATTTTTTTTTAACTAAGAAAGAAAGAAAACAAAACAAATATTACAAAATATACACAATACCATAATCAAGATGATGCTTTATGTTGCGTGTTGATTCTTAATCAATCCAACACATTGTTCTACATGTAGCTTATCATTCCCAACCGGATCGTGGAACTTCCAACTTCGACTAAGCATTCTCTCCATCAAAGACATGCATAAAGGATAAATTTTATCGTAAAACATGCTCACAATCGACCACACTTGGTCTCCACCACATGCACACATGGCATAGGATAAAATCTCCAAGTTTCAACCTTCCACTTATGTGAATTCTTCCAAATAGAATACCCTTTACCATCTCAAGATTGAGAGTCAAATGTAACTTGAAGATCACCTAGCAAATATAAACCGTAACCCCTGTGGTGAATAAGCAAGATAATGCTTAGTGACAAGTCCATACAGTAGTATTCAAATCTTGTCTATCCACCAAATGAAAGATTTCCTTCAAAATTTGAACCAAAGTAGAATTATCCACCGATAAATAGTATTAAGCTCCCCATCGCTTAAAGTCCAATTAATCAACACATCATGAGATCCTTCAGAAAAACATCAATGATCCTTTTCTAAAAAAAGTAAACTCGTGACCTTTAGATTCAAAGAAATACACTTGTGAGATTTCTTATCCCTAGACTCAATGGATCTCACATTTTTCCTTAGAGAAATGTGTCTTCTTTTAGACATCCTTTTCTTCCTCCGACCAGGTATATAAATACCCATAGATGATACATCCTCGATGCTTGTGGACATCTTTAGCATGAGTGGAAGAAGTAGAAGTAGACTTAATCGAACAATACCACGCAAGACATACATTCGCTCAAGTACTTTTCTGCCTTCTTTGATTTTGCAACAAGTAGTTCAAATTTTGCTTTCCCAACTCTTCTCCTACTTCAACAGGAATAGAAGCATTCATATCCTTTGAATCCAAAGATTTAGTAGCCACACTAGGTACTGCTTCAGAAGAAACAACATGTGGTTCAACAAATTGAACCCTTTCAGTGAAATGTATGACTTCAGTAGATGTTTCAGCAAGAACAACAGGAGAAAACATCTTTGGTGTAACATCATCAAAATTATCTAAAATCTTAACTTGCTTTGGTCTCTTTGCTTCAGGAGCATCCAAAGCACCAGCACTCCTTTTAGAAGATGGTGTAATATACTTCATAACCCTATGATACATGTTAATCAACTCAGAATCATCTAAAGCCCAAACTTGCTTCTTTGTTAAACCTTTTTGATAGATAACACTACTTTGATTATACACCACCATTCTCATACAAGCTTTCACCGAGTCTTGCTTGTGGTCCGTCCTTTTGCTTTAGCTTTCATGCATTAAGAGCTTTCTTTTGTCGCCTTCATCTTGCTTTCATTTTGTCCAAGGACCACCATTTGTGCAAAGAAAATTCTCACCACAAAGTCTCGCACCTAAGATACTCGAGGAAGTGTAGGATTTGATGACGTTTGATGAATATAGACATCCCATTGATCATCAAATGAGTTGAGTAGACATTTCATCAATTTCTCTTGTCTCTCGTGAGGCAAATTAGAAGTAGAATCACCGCAAGCTTTTGAGCCATGTCAAGATTTCTTTTCTTCATCTCGCACATTCCTAACAATCTTTCTTGTTCTTGCTTTTCCTGTTTACTCACAAGATCTGGGCCAAACTCATCTTCAACCATTACTCCTTTCCTTGTGTCAGCAGACTCCTTAGTAGAATCATCACAAGGGATGTCAACAACAGGAATTTCAGAAGAAACACCCAAATGAGCAACAGAAAAAACATGTTGAGACACATCTTCAACAGGTGTAGAAAAGACACCATCATTAGGGTCTAGATTAAAACTTCTTCCTGCAAGAAAGACTTCAGTATGATCTGCTGAAGGTGAAGGACCTGGATGTTCTTGAACAAATGAAGCTTGACCAGGTTCAGTAGCACATCCTCCATTTGATTATCAGCAGCATCAACATCTGACACCTTTGAAGGTTCGTAAGAATCCTTACTCAATATCGTCTTCTTTCTTCTAGTAAACATAATGGGTTTCTTGTTCTTGGAAGATTCAAGAACAACTCGTGAAGATACATCGCCTCTCCGAGCCACATTAGCCAAAATTTCAAGTGACTCAAATTGAGTATCCTCTTGCTCCTCATCGAAGAAACCAAACCTCTCCTTTGTTACTCTCCCCGAGTTGTTCCTCTAAATCCTTAACCTTATTCTTTAACTCCACAATCTCACCACCAAGTTTAGATTTAGTCTCTGCAAACTCCTTTTTGAGATCAGCAACCTCAGCCACATACCTGTTCACTAGAGCATATACAGATGTAAGTATAATAGGGTCCTCAGCTCCACCAGCAGATTGCTTTGTGGTAATGGGAGCTTCATTGGACCTTTCAGGAGAAACATGGTCATGCTCAATATTATCCAAACCTTCATTAAATGGTTCCGTAAATGGACTAGGTGTGGGCAATCTATTAACTTTATGCTCAACCTCATCAGGAGTAACATGAATAGGTGGTGGACTAGGACTAGGTCTAGGTGAAGGTATAAGTGGAGGTTGGTCAGGAATAACATGAGATGCTTCAGCAGTTGTAGAAGGGCCCTCATCAATGGCAACTGATAGATTACCATCAGCAGCAACAGTGGTAGAAGGTGGGTCATTAACAACATTATCTCGATCGCAGCCTTCATTGCCTTGAGGCAACATAGTCGCTAGCAAAGGATGATGCGCCTCATAATTAGTTCTCATTGAAGCAAATAGTTTAGAAGTTAAAGCTCTTATGGGACAAAATGCTTGGGCTTGGGTTGTAATGTCTAAAATCATTTGTAAGAACCTAGGGTACATCAAAAACTTATGCTTTTTCCTATGTATATTTTCAACCATATTATCAAAAATAAACTTAGAAAAATTATAAGTTAAACCCTGAGAAAGACATACAATACCACATCCCAGTTGAGTAGAAAATTGGTCCCATCCTCCTGATTTATTGCTTATACACTGAAGCAATGTGTGTACCAAAAACCTCCACATCGGGCAAAGCTGATTCTTGAACCATATATCAGTCCTTGTACTTTGGTATCCAATAGCTCTCAGCCCAGTAAGTATCTCCACCGAATTAGAGTGATAAACCCCATTCTCATCATTCAAATGAAGTTTTCTTCTAATCAACTCCTCTGTTACAACATACTGCTTCATCAATCATAGCCACAATCTCTCGTGTCACCCGCTTTGTAGTAGATGCCGAATCGTAACCAATGATTCATATATCACATTAGGAGAATGCGCTAAAGCATAATGAATCTCGGATCTCTTCAAGAACTCCACCATTGGCACATACAAATCATCACCCTTTGCTTTTCCCGTAAAAGCAACTTTGTTATGATCTTTCTTTAATTGAAGTGCCATGTAAAATTGTGTTAGGGTTAAGAATCACACAACCGGAAGTGATTTGAACGTAAGTGTAGAGGAATCGGTTAATTTGAAGTAAAGATATGCGAAAAATGGATTGGTAGAAGTTGCCCAAATTATAGTAAAAAATATCGGAACTTTTGTTGACCATATCTTACGATATTTCAACTCTACCCAATGACAAAGTAGCCCTTTAGCAGAAACACGGTCAATCATCAAGTAATGCACTCAGCAGAAACCACCCAAGATAAAAGATATCATCAAGAAATATCCGAGTGTTTTATGCCACCCAACTCGCTTTAAATTACATTAATCCTTGAACTGTCTATATAACAATCCCAATGCACACTTAACACACATCATTTACCCCAATTTTCATCACAAAACCTAATTTCACCACAAACCACAATCAACCATAATCAACCATGAATACCAAACCGAGGTTATAGATCCAACCTCTTCTTCATCATCATCATCAAGTGATGATACTAACCTATGGCGCCTTTATATTCCTCCACAAACATCGTGACCTAGAAAATCCTCTTTCTCCCTTCTTCGAAGATGACGGTGCAGTAGTGGATCCAAGTGAGTCTTGTGATGACTCGATGACTCCACTAAGGAGATAACTTCACACCCCAATCTTCAACACCTCAACCTCAACAGTGGTGTTGGCTCTTCCCACGCCATGGTTTGGTGCTTCATCTCATATCGTAAAGGGAAGGGCACAAGGAAGATGGATTGATTGCTTTTGGTGAAACCAGAGATGAAGCACAAGGAAATTGTCATATCACACATCCATCTATCGATTCAACTTCATCATCTTCGCTTTCATCAATCCATCCTTCCCATTTTGATCCTTAGCTTTTCATCGCATCGGTCATGCATATCCAATGCTTGGAATAGATGATATGAGCTAGTCGATGATAGGAGTTAGAATAGGTTTAGTAGATCATGTATAGATATGAATCTTGTATTTCCATTTGAAGTTGATTGTAAGCATTGTAAGTCAGAAACTGTTTCTTGAATGAATGAGCAATTTAACTTCAGTACATCTCTTCAGTACTTTATCTTCAGTGGAAACAATTTGCTTACTCTTCAGTACTTTGCTTCAGTAGAAAACATGACCATATTCTGAATTAACCAATCTTGATGAACTTCAACATATATCAAGATTCGCAAAATAAACACGTAAAGACACACAAACCGCACTCAAAACAAACAAAACTCACAAAACATTAGTCTTGTTAGAGTTAGCAAATATACAAAGTAATCTACAAAGTTTACAACAATAATCCTCCCCGAGGTTTATGCCTCCCTTAAACTTTGCGCTATGGTTAACATCCCAATATGGACCACAAGGTGTTGAAACCTTGGTCCATCAAAAGCCTTTGTTAATAAATCTGCCACATTATCATCAGTGTGAATTTTAACCACTTTGATCAAATGTTTTTCATATGCATCTCTTATAAAGTGGTGCCTGATTTCAATATGCTTAGTTCTACTATGAAAAACTGGATTTTTAACTATGCATATGGTACTCTGATTATCAATAAAAATTGTTGTATTCATGAAGTTAAACCCATAATCCAACAATTGATTTTGTATCGATAGTACCTGTCCACAACAATTAGCAAAGAAGAACATACCGCTTCAGAGATGAGGTAGCCACAATAGTTTGTTTCTTGCTACCGTGATAAGGTTTTAAAGGTACCATTTTGAGGGTCGCTAAGTCCTTATTTGATCACTTTGTATCTCATATTGCTTAATATCGCCTTTTCACTTTTAGGTCTCGTGAAGGCAAAATGCTGGAATGACACTTATTTGGACGAAGGCGAATATATGAAGAAAATGGCCAAAGTCGAAATCGACACTCGAATGTAGAAATCGGAGTTCTATGTACGACGCCGTCGGAGAATTGTTGTGACGGGTCGAACTCAAAACTCGTGTTTTCAAGAGACGGCGCCTAGTGTGAAAGAGTAGGGCCGCCACTCGAGACGGCCTTAGATGCGATCCGCACGACGCCGTGTCAAGAGGACGGCGTCACGGACATAAGGTAGCGCCGTCGCAAGGTTAACGCGCCAAGACGAAATAATGAGCGGCGACACGACGGCGCCACTAAACATAAGGTGGACGTCGCAATTGTAATCTTCTTTGTGTGGAGAGTCTTGGAGTAAAACCTAAAACCGAACCTAAGGTGTCTTGTACAAGATTTTAGGGTTTTTAACCCTATCTTACACCAAGATAAGTCTTTGCTTCATTAATTCAATTATGTCTTTGATTATTTGTGTATGCTTGCATGTTCTCCATGTCCGGCTAATTTATTTGTGTGTTTGCTTAGGAAGTATGAAACTTAATTATTAAATATTGATTGGTTGTTTCTTATCTTAGTTGATTAATGATCTAGTAATGCGATAGGTCATTCGTTGTGTACTTAATGCTTGATTCATCTTTGTGAACCCTAGAGTATGATTACCGAGTGATTGTAGTCTAAAACATCCCAAGAGTGCCTTAGAGTAGGAGTCTATAATCTCATGGATTTGTAGACAAGACCCTTTGGTAATAGGAGAAACGCATACCCTACAACTTTAGAAACACAACGCAACTAGGAATAAGACGACACTCAACCATCAATAGGAGATAATTAAGGAGTAATACAAACTAAGTAAACACATCTTTAAACTATCATACGAGCACACATTAATTAGACATAGACTCCCACAACCTTAGTTTAGATAATTAGATAATAGTAGAGTAATCGGTAGAAATACCAACCCCCAAATCCAATACCCGAGATTCGTGATTTTCCATTTTCATAAAATATAAAAAGATAAAAATAATCTTCCTCAACCTTAACCTTAGCGTAGTAACTCCCTACTAGCATTCCTATTCCCAGAGAATGATATCAATACCCGTGGCTTACCCTAATTACTACACTACAACGATTAGGTTCAACGCTTAGGTGTTATAAAACTTGCTCAAGAAAAGGAAGTTCCTTTGACCTCGAACCACGCTGTAGCGTTATCAAGTTTTGCCACCGCCGGGAATAGAATAGCTAGTTAGTAGTCCACCTCGCTTAGGTTTCTTTGCTTGATTCCTATCAAGTAAACTTTTTCTCATTTTTAGATTTCTCTTAGTCTATCCCTTCTTCGTAACCTTTGTTAGTAACCCCATCACTTTTCATCATGGAAGGTGATAACCCACTACCATTCATCAACATACCACCAAATGACCCGCCAAGAGCCCGCTCTTGGTGAATACTCAAGACCAAGCCACTTAGGCTATAGGAACACCATTGAGCTTCCCGACCAAGCCCAAACTACTACCCGCGATCCGACACCATCCGGTTGGTGCAAAACGGATGTGCATTCCATGGACTTCGCTCAAGATCCAAATCAAGATCCGAGGATTTCTCAAAATCGCCGATTCCATCGACCTTGATGCTACTACTCGGGAGACCACGCCACCGCGCCTCTTCCAATTCTCTACGGGACCAAGCTAGTAATTGGCTTGAGCGACTTCACGGCCCATCTCAAGTCGATGATCTTACTTCTCGCCTTGCTCAATTTTTCCCACCGGGAGAACCACTAAGCTTAGGAATGACATCTTGATGTTCCAACAACGTCAAGGTGAATCTCTTCTGAAGCATGGACCCGATTCAAGGACTTACTTCACAAAGTCCTCATCACGGCATTGATCTTTGGCTCCAAGTCCAAATCTTTATGATCATGTCAACTTTCCCACTAAGCGATCCATTGACCAAGCGGCCGGTGGAAAACTTAGTGATCTCACCGCAGAAGAATCATGGGAAATAATAGAGGACCTTGCCTCTATGACAACGAAGTTGGGATGACCCGTGAGCTGCCCAAAACCGCCAAGGCAATCTCCTTGCCTCCTCCCGACCGTAGGATGATCGAACTTGAAGATCGTGTTAAATTCCTCATGAGTTCCTACGAAAATCCTAAGTCTTCACACCATGTGAACAAAGCTTCCTCTTCATGTGAGCCGTTTATGATCCTCATAACACGCAGAATAGCACCCGATCCCCGAGCACGCTTCGTTGACTACGCATCCTCGCAGAATGGAGTGGGAGGAAGATTCCCTACAACACCCGGACCTAGGAATTTCAATGAAACCCGTGAAGCATGGAAAAACAAGCCCGACTTTTATTGGGGACAAACCAAAGAATTCACTTTAATGATTTCTCATGGCCCCCACCTAACGGTCCTAACCAACAAAACATCAAGGATGTTGCAAAACCTAGTTACATCCCAAGAAACCCAATAGCTAAGCTCTCGACCGCTTTAATAATCAACAAGCCGAGATGGATAGGAAAATAGACAACCTTTGAAAGCCATAGCTAATAGTGATAAGAAGGTTAGTGCTATCTCAACTCCCGAGCCTTCGTGCATAGAGATTAAGGATCCAAGCAAGCTAAAGTATGTCCAATTCGTCAATACCATCGCCTTAGTTGAACTCGATGAAACAAATGACGAAGAGGGCTATACACTAGTGGATGAGGAAATACCCGAGGAAGTAAATGAAGTAGACTCGCCACCCTCACTTAGTGCGTGACCTCAAGTCACCTACTAAGAAGAACTATCTCGCCACCCTCACTTAGTGCGTGACCTCCACATGTATGTTAGAAAAGTCCTCGAATTAAGTTTGGGAACCCTTGAATCTTAACATACCATGTGTCATAGGACACCTTTTGTGGCAAAAGCTACATTGATCGCAAGTCCCCAATCAACATAATGACTAGCACCTACTACAATTGGATATTGAAGAAGCCTATTCCAACTAGGCAAGACCCCAATGATCCTAATGTTAGTTGCAATTTTCTTGGTAGAGTTAAAGGATTGCCCGCTCATGTAGGTAGTTTCACGCTTCCTACGGATTTCATAATTGTGGATGATATTAGCACGCGCCATGACCCTAGCTTGTCCCATGTTATTCTAGGAAAACCTTCATAGAAAGCACCGAATGACCTATGACCCCTCATTAGAGAAAGTGCGATTCAAGAATACGACCGATGACATAGCTTACCAAATGCCGCTTATGATTGAGAAGTTTTCATCACTCTCTAATGATGAAAAGGAACTTAAACTATCGGTCTATTATAGGAATAATGAGGATGGGAGAAAGGTGTTGATTATGTTATGGCTAAGATTTTCGGATTCTACAAGGATTGTTTGAACCTAGGACCGAATACAGGACCGAATGGGGAGAAGATGAACTCTTAGAGAAGCTTATTTTAGGCACTTCTACAACATGGAATCCCCATTAAAGGCCATGAAGAGTATGGTGAGAAAACGTAGGAGTACCCACTATGAGTCTAGCTACAAGACTCTTTAATAAAGAAAAGCGCTCGGGAGGCAACCCATGCTTAATTGTTTGCTTGTTAGTGTCATATATCTTTTATTAATTGTTTATCCTCATATTTAAATTTGTAAAATGCTTTATTTTATTTTTAACCTCGCCTTAATTGCATATAAAGGTATTTTACATAAGGGATAAGTGTAGGAGGATTACACGCTTTCAAAAGAAACGTAAACATGAGAATAACAATTAACTAAAAGATATATATGTTTGTTTGTTCGAGTCAAATGCTTGTATCGAGTCATAATGGATGTTTTGCGAAATTTTTCCAGATTCTAAAGATGTAAATTTTCTAGAAATTTTTCCGTAAAATCGCAGCACCGCTTTTTGTCGTGATAACTGACGTCAGATTGTAAATCGACTCGCTGTGAAGGAGTAAAACATCGATTACTTTTTCTCGTTTCGAGCTACTTATAAATTTTGGAATTTTCTGTGTCTTAATTTTCTTAGAAATTCGTAAACATCCATTCCACAAGCATTATATCCTAGTTTAAATCGAGTCTTATATATATTATTATCACGATTTTACACGAAGGTTTCGTTTGTTTTCTTCAAGTGTGTGTGTTTAGTTTGTCAAGAAGAAGTTACAAAAGATTGGAAGGAGCTTTTCACTAATAATTCTTCTTGAAAAGAATTTAACCACCACTTTACACGGATCCTACCGAGCTAATCGTGGGAGTATTAGTTTTTTCGCTTTTAATTACCTTCTTTTATCATAACTTTGATATTTTGGGAACATTGGGGACAATGTTCGCTTTAAGTGTAGGGAGGGAAAATAAACGGAACTTTGAAACTATGCTTATCCTTGACTATTTGCTTTGTCCGATTGTGATTGTGTAATAAACCATGAGAAATGTCGGTTAGGTAATTTGGCACCAAATTTAAAATTTTCATGACATATAAGAGTGGGCCATTAGTATTAACAAAAGCATCTCATGGATAGGAAGTTATATGACTAGCACAAAACCCTTTACCACCCAAATTCCACCCAAAATGTGAGGATCGCCTTAGATTAGTAGGAATTAAAGCATTCATCTTTAATGCTTAGAGTGTGAACCGTAGTATATTAGATTCTAGAACTTGTTTTGTGATGCATTCCGAGATCGCAAGTGAGGCTACACTTGTGTAGTTAGGAATAACTAAATGATAAGAGGCATTAGGATAAACCCTTGTTTGACACCGTAATATAATTACTTCTTCCACATCGGTCGAGTAATTCCCCACACCCTTTGCGTTGTACTCATCTTTAGTACACGATACCCTAGTTAACCCCTCGTAGCCTATCCTTTTCGCGGTTCTCGTGATATTTCGGGTTTTTCCGAATATCAATGAAGAGCATTGTTTACACCCCACCCCCAAATATACACCCAAATCGCCTTAGCTAACCCTTATGCACTCACTTTTAGTGCAATTATTTGTTATCACCCCAAACCCTTAGTTCAATTATCTAGTTGCTTGCATAAGTTGCTAAGTCGAGTCATATCCTTTGTATACAGTTTTGGGATGATTGGGATTCATGGGAAAAGTTAAAGTTTATGAAATGATGTACCCCAAGTATTTTGATCTTTTCAATTCGGGTCAAATTAGTGTTAGAGTAATAAAAACTCAAGTGTAGGGATATGCCTGTAAATCCCTAGTATTTTGATGTTATCGTAGAGGATGGTAGAGTAAAAGTGTATGAAAAAAAAAAAAAAAAAAAAAAAAAAAAAAAAAATCGAAAAAAAAAAATAGAAAAAGAGAAAAGAAAAAAATTTAGTGATAAAAAAAAAAAAAAAAAAAAAAACATACTGCTACCATCCTACATCTATCCTTTAAATTTATGTTTGTTTATTTCAGTTATCTAGAGTTTAGAAGTGTCAAGTCTTGACTTAGCAACGCCATTCTTCATATGCATTTAACATAGAGATTTTTGACTTACCACCACTAAATAGCCTATCCCACCAAACCCTTATTTCCTACCGTAAGCCTAACGTTACAACCCTTTAAAAGACCTCTTTGATAGTCTTTCCTAGGTGCTTACGCCAAAGCGATGGAGGTTTGATCTATTCTCAAGCCTATGGTAATCTATGTACTAGGACCGTTAATGAGTGTTTATCTTCCATTTCCTATATTGTTATATTTCATTTATACACCGAGAGAGATGTGAGTATCCAAACACCCCATGTGAGGTGCTAGTATGTAATTTCCGTGCTTGTTATGACTTTTATGGGCTTATATGTGTTGTGGACCGCTTTGAATTAATGCCGAATGACCCTAACTTACAAATTAATTAAAAGCACATTTGCTTGAGGACAAGCAAATAACAAGTGTAGGGATATTTGATAAGGTTTTAAAAGGTACCATTTTGAGGGTCGTTTAAGTCCTTATTTGATCACTTTTGTATCTCGTTATTGCTTAATATCGCTCCTTTTCACTTTTAGGTCTCGTGAAGGCAAAATGTCGGAATGACACTTATTTGGACGAAAAGCGCGAATATATGAAGAAATGGCCAAAGTCGAAATCGACACTCGATCACGAATGTAGAAGGCGACGGCCGGGTTCTATGTACGACGCCGCCGGAGAATTGTTGCGACGGTCGAACTCAAAACTCGTGGTTTTCAAGAGACGGCGCCTAGTGTGAAAGAGTAGGTCGTCGCTACCGACGGCCTAGATGCGATCCGCACGACGCCGGTCAAGAGGACGGCGCCACGGATATAAGGTGACGCGCCGCAAGGTTAACGTGGCCAAGACGAAACCCTAACGAGTGGTGACACGACGGCGCCACTAAACATAAGGTGGCACGCCGCAATTGTAATCTTATATATAGAATCCGAATTTTTCGGTCTTGTGTGGAGAGTCTTTGGAGTAAAACCTAAAACCGAACCTAAGGTGTCTTGTACAAGATTTTAGGGTTTTAACCCTATCTTACACCAAGATAAGTCTTTGCTTCATTAATTCAATTATGTCTTTGATTATTTGTGTATGCTTGCATGTTCTCCATGTCCCGCTAATTTATTTGTGTGTTTGCTTAGGAAGTATGAAACTTAATTATTAAATATTGATTGGTTGTTTCTTATCTTAGTTGATTAATGATCTAGTAATGCGATAGGTCATTCGCTGTGTACTTAATGCTTGATTCATCTTTGTGAACCCTAGAGTATGATTACTCGAGTGATTGTAGTCTAAAACATCCGAAGAGTGCCTTAGAGTAGGAGTCTATAATCTCACGTGATTTGTAGACAAGACCCTTTGGTAAGTTCAAAGAGTTAGGAGAAACGATACCCTACAACTTTAGAAACACAACGCAACTAGGAATAAGACGTGACACTCAACCATCAATAGGAGATAATTAAGGAGTAATACAAACTAAGTAAACACATCTTTAAACTATCATACGAGCACACATTAATTAGACATAGACTCCCACAACCTTAGTTTAGATAATTAGATAATAGTAGAATAATCGGTAGAAATACCAACCCCCAAATCCAATACCCGAGATTCGTATTTTCCATTTTCATAAAATATAAAAGATAAAAATAATCTTCCTCAACCTTAACCTTAGCGTAGTAACTCCCTACTAGCATTCCTATTCCCCAGAGAACGATATCAATACCCGTGGCTTACCCTAATTACTACACTACAACGATTAGGTTCACCGCTTAGGTGTTATAAAACTTGCTCAAGAAAAGGAAGTTCCTTTGACCCCTAACGACGTGTAGCGTTATCACACGCCAAGAAATCAATCTCTTTCCAAGGAATTGGCAACCTCCAGTTGTGGATCTCCTATCCAGATTTGCACCAAAGATAATCATCGCCACTATATGCTTCCAAATTAAAAGGAGACTCTTTTGGGTACCAAAGGCCTAAATGAGATTGGCCTTTCAAATACTTAAAGATCTTCTTGACTGCATTCAGATGGGAAGCAAGTGGAGTGACTTGATGTCTAGAACAAGCACCCACAGCAAATGTAATATCAGGTCTAGAAGCTGTTAGATACATCAATGAACCAATCATAGATTTGTATAAATGAACATTCACAGGTAGATATGGTTCAGTGTTGTTCTTTGTTTTGAGCTTCATAAGGTGTTGTGGCGCCCGACACTCTCCATTCCAAACTTCTTCAAGATGTCCTCACATATTTATCTTGACCGATAAAATACCATCGTTTCACGAACTTGAGACCCAAAAGAAAGTAAGCTCTCCCATAGCACTCATCTGAAACTCTCCCTTCATCAGCTCCTTAAACTCCCTGCACCAAGCCTCTTTTGTGGAGCCAAATATAATGTCATCCACGTAAACTTGTACAAGAATGATGTTTGTGGAATTCTTCTTTAGGAAAAGAGTTTTATCAATTGCACCCCTGCGATAACCATTCTTCAGCAGAAATGCTAAAAGCCTAGCATACCAAGCTCTTGGTGCCTGATGTAGTCCATAGAGAGCTTTAACTACCTTGTAAACATGATTTGGATTATCTGGGTCTTCAAATCCTTTAGGTTGAGTGACATAAACCTCCTCTTCTATTTCACCATACAGAAATGCACCTTTAACATCCATTTGATATACCATGAAACCCATGTAAGATGCATAGGCCAAGAAAATACGAATGGCCTCAACCCTAGCAACAGGTGCAAACACTTCATCATCTGCTGAAAACCTTTGAAGGAAGTCCTTCCACAAGACCCAGTTTAGAAAGCTTGTTTATGGTCTTGAAGTTTACATGAGCCATCCTTCTATGCCATTTTGTAGACTCATCCAGGGATTCTTTAGCCACCAAACAAGTTAGGTCACCTTCTGGTTGAACAACATTTAAGTTGAATGTGTAAAGATTGTGAGTACGAGGAACTCTCAGCATAATAGATGTATCTTCTGGTAGTTTGAAGTCTTTAGATAGCACAAGACACTCATCCTCAGAGAAGAATACTTTGTTCTTGGTGTCACAGATTTGTGAGACCGAGAACAAGTTGAAGTGTTGTAGTTCCTTGACATAGTACACATTCTCAAAGTCCAGTTGAGGTGTTTTGATGGTTCCTTTCCCAGTGATTCTACCATCACTTCCACCAAAAGTCACATTGCCTCCTCCTTCTATGGGTACGAAATTATGCAACATATCTCTGTTTCCTGACATGCTTCTTGAGCAACCACTATCAACAATGCCAACATCCTTATGCTTAAGAGGATGATCCTACAACAACAACAAAAGTATATACAAAATATTAGTAGACGATGGAGGCTCAAGTCATTGCCGACTTGAACCGCGCCATGGATCATTAGAGGTAGGCCACGCAGATGAATAAGATCCACTATTGTTCTTGGGTTTCCATTTACAATTAGGTCCCTTTTATTCCAAGAAAAACTGCCGAGGGCTTCACAGCAGATTCCTATATCCCTTCCCATCATTCAAAGAGTCAACATATCCAGGCCAATAACCATTTTTAAAGTATGAACTAGTCGGTTGCACATATAGTCTAGCTACAGATCTTCTCCAAGGAAAAGGTTTGTTATGAGTAGCTTGTGGAACATAAGGTGGTATACTATTAACATTTGTCCACATTGGTCTAGATTTCCTTGCACATGCACTCATTTTTTGCTCATGAAAATCACAATCCTTAATTAAATGAAATTTACTTCCACAAACAAAACACGTCTTCTGTTTAGAAGTTTTATTCAAACCAAAAGATGTTCTATTACAAGCAGAAGCATTCAAACCATAACCATAAACAGAATTGCTTTTAACAATATTATTTTGCGAAGAATGAAAAGACAAGTCTTCAGAGGAAACTGTCTTGGAAATTAACTCTTCAGCGGTAACTCTAAAAGGCTTGTAGGAAGTCTTGGGTGCAGGTTTGGGTGAGGTCTTGGGTAGGTCTGACTTATCACTTGAATCACAGCTGGCATAAGAAGTAGACCCTTGATCGTAAGATTTGTCTTTGTCGAGCAAGAGACAAAATCATTAGATGAAGAATCGTGGTCCGCAAGTCTTTTGCTTTTGCCATATAGATGATGTGATCCATCAAAGTCAACAGCAATGGACAGGTCAATGGGCATATGTTCACCTC
This sequence comes from Chrysanthemum lavandulifolium, assembly GCA_022545495.1. Classification (NCBI taxonomy): domain Eukaryota; kingdom Viridiplantae; phylum Streptophyta; class Magnoliopsida; order Asterales; family Asteraceae; genus Chrysanthemum; species Chrysanthemum lavandulifolium. The sequence goes on along the minus strand of CM040241.1, from coordinate 126,887,377 downwards.
TTATTGGTCCACTCACCGCATGTAAATTACCTTCTTTAACAAAGTTAGCTAGACCCGCTGGTGTAGATTTACGTGTGTCATCCCTAGCTTCTAAGCCAACATATTTCTTAAAACCTAAAGCTACTATAGAGTTAGGAGCTTGACTGTTATAGATCTCTCTAGCTAGATTTAGACCAGCTTTTTGCCAATTGTTATCTCTAGATATTTCTTCATCTAATTTTACTTTCAACACATTGTTTTCAGACATCACAACAGCTTTCAATTTCTCAGTCCTTTTTAAGTCATTTGTAGTACATTCTAGATCACTTTCTAACACCTTAATCTTTTCATCATAAGCTATTTGATTCTTACGAAACCAAACCTTTTGCCTTTCTAATGTTTTGAAAGCCTGTTTATAAGCTTCAACTTCAACATAGCATTCATTATATTTAGGTTTCAAAATATCATATGCTTCCTTAAGTTCATTATAACGTTCACTACAACCAAACAAACAATTTTGTACCTGAGAGATGCCCATCAAGGCAATTTGATCATGCCTATCTTCTGAAGTATAGCTTGCTAGCAACCCAATATTATCAGCACCAGAACTTTCATCATTCTCCTGCTCATGTAACTTCCAGTCAACATTTGCATCCATAGTGACCAGAGCAGATGAGGATCCAACCTTCAAGTTCCAAGATCCCTTTGATTCTCGCGATAGGAAGAGTATCTCACCTCATCACCGACCTTCCTATCCTTGCATTCTCTCGGAGAAGTGACCCATCCGATGACATGTAAAGCACTTGACCTTCTTTTGTCAAACCTTCGGATCTCTTCCCTGAAACCAAACTTCCTCCCAACCTTACGCCAAATCTCTTGATGTCCATAAAGAGCATGGCCACTTGCCACTTCAACTTCATCTCTTCCATATCCAAGTGGATCCACCGTCCGAAATCCTCATATGCAAGTTGTCACGAGGGTCATAATCAAGAAAGAAGGATCCAACCACATCTTCCATTATACCACTAGTTTTAGATTGAGAACTTGATGGAGTGGTAGTGTAAGATGATGATGAGTAAGTTGGACTTGGAGCATGGATCATCTTTGGGGTGGAGGCCCCAACAAATGTTGTGTGACTAGCGGTGGATGATGAACGGAAGGACTTCGACATCATGCTCAAGAGCTTTAAGCTTGTTGTACAAATTTCATCAAAGGTAATCATATCAAGCACACCTTTAGTTTTGAAGGCAATGCTTACTTGTAACTGTGGATTGAGGTAAAGATCGCAAAAACTTGGAATTGCAATCATCATTATCGGCTTTGCCTTAAGCCGATTCAACCGACTTAAAATCTTGTGAAACTCGTCATAGCCCTTTGTGATTCCTTCCTCTTCGTAGATTTGAAATTCTTCAAACTGTTGTCTCAAAGATCGATTTTCTCATTCTCCTAGACTCCTCATTCCCTCCAAACTTGGCCTTGATTGCCAACCATATATCCTTAGCATCCTGCATGAAGTGAAAATCACTCAAGTGATCCTCGGGAATAGCTTGAAGAAGAATTGTTTTAACTTTGGTTTCTCTCTGAACCGCCAGTAACTCTTCAGCAGATTTAGGAGGAACATAAATAAGATTACCATCAGGATCTGTGGGAGTTCTCTTCAAACTGTTCCCCTTCCTTACAATCTCCCATAGATTCCAATCAATGTTGGAGATCCAGTTCTGCATCTTCATTGCCCATAAATCGTATTTCTTCTTTTTGAGGTAAGGAAACTTAGCATTGCTGTTAGAGAGACTTAGTTGTTGCATATGGGTGGTGTTTTGGTTGTTGGTAACTTCGATATCATCATCTAATCCAGGCATGGTGAATGTTGTGTTGGTTGTATGGGTGTTTTAGAAAAGTTTGTTCTTAGTATCGTAGAGACTCTCCCGAGGCTCTGATACCACTTGTTGAAACGTTAGACCTTGATAGATCTTGAGCACTCGTAAATCGTTAGTATTGCTTATGTAATCACAAACAAACTAATAGAAAATATCTACAACTTGTATTCTTTAGCGGAAATCAAACACGAGTACAAACACGATAACTAAGAACTCGTTGATCCTCTATGGATCTTTATATTGATACTAAAACTTTGTTTTCAACTCGTATATCATTCATACTATTGTGTTCCTTTTATAGACAAGGAACCCTAACTTGTTTCCTAAGAAACGATAAACATAAAACTAAATAAGATATACATAATCACTTCCTAATAAAGCTCATGCATATCCTAACTAACTATAGAATACACGAATAACTATCTCCAGAAGAAACCATCTACACGGTTTCACTACTTCAAGAGAAACTCTTCTTCAGCAAGAATCCTTACTCTTCAAAGTGAGAATCCATTCAAGATTATCTTCAGCAGAATCTCTACTTTGCATAATTCCCAATGATCTATTCCATAGATCATTGTTCCATCCGCAATTGTATCAATTAAGTCTCGGGTAGTCTCAACTGACAAGGTCCTTCATCTATTGACTTGAGAATGTTGACTCCGTTTTCTTTTCCCAAACAAGACAATCGGATTCGTTGTGCCCATGAATCATAATCGCCTGCATCAAGCATAGGTGGACGAGTATCGACCGCCGCTTGAACGCCCTCACCACGGAAGAAACAATAGTAGGAACGATGTTTTCCATGATTACAAGTTCTATGGGATTTTACTATTCTTTGATTAAACCGGGAAATTGATTCTTTCACGGGATTTTACTAAACCAAAAGAACAACCGTAAGAATGTATCACGAAGAAGTAACAAGTCTAAATAGACAAGTAGCTACACCCTCAACTCGCTTAGTAATCAACTCGCTAGACAACCAACTCGCTCAAAGGAACAAGTCGCTTAAGGAATCAACTCGCTAAATAGCCAAGTCGCATTAGTATCAACTCGCAACACAATCAACTCGCTTAATGAAACAAGTCGCTAAATAGCCAACTCGCTTTAGTATCAACTCGCAACACAATCAACTCGCTTAAAGAAACAAGTCGCTTTAGGAATCAACTTGCTTAATAGAAAGTCGCAAACAGACACAACTCACTTAACCACCAAGTCGCTTAAAAGCTTAACTCGATAAATAACCAAGTCGCATATATCAACTCGCATCCAGTAACAAAGCAACTCGCTTTGAAGAACTAAATATCCGAGACTCAACTCGCTTAGTACAAAGTTCAAAAATAACCACTTTATCAATCAAAAACAACCAAACCACAATGATTTAAGCCTTCCAATTCAAAACATAAACACATATGATGATCCTAAACACAAAAGTACAAGCAAAATTCAAACTTTAACTCTAAAATTTGTCCAAATGAATCAAACTCTTCTAAACACTTAATACCCCAAAAACCTTATGAAATCCACCAAAACAAAGAGCATGAAAGATGAGTGATCAAACCATGGCTCTTGATACCAATTGTAAGATATAGGATTTCACAAGCACACTAAACCATAATCAAAGTAGGGTGTTCAAGTAGTTTAGAGAGAGAAAGTTCTAGAGAGAGAAAGGGAAGAGAGTTGGGAACTATGTGAAACAAAGAAAAAAGGTATTGAAGCTCCAACCCTCTACCTTGGGAGGTAGAGGGTATTTATTTTTTACAAACAAACGCAACCTACGGGCCGTGGATCGTGCATACAGCTGGGTAAAGACTCGTCCGTCCTCCACGGTGTTACAAGACAAACAACTTAATAATATAACTAGACTACGACTACTAGCTTTCTAACGAATACATATACTTGGGGTGACCGACTCTTTAACGATCGAATTTTCTAATTCCTAACACATCTCTATAATCTTAGATGCATTATAATTCACCATAGTGTGTTTATAGCTTTTAATCGATGCATATACGATATTAGATGCATTTCATGATTTCCTTGTTTTTGTTCCTCTACACGTCGAAATCATGAAAATCAATTTGCACCATCTATACATCAAATTAACTTTTGAAATTCAAGATGTTGCATCTATATGAATAGAAATGCATCTAATGCAAGTCATTGCATCTCAAATGCATGGTTTTGGTCACTTCTCACCACTTCTTATTTTAATTTACTTCTCACTGGATCCCTACTCTATATATATATATATATAGTTAAGATCAAATAAGAAGATTATTTAAAATAAAAAGGAATAAGAAAAACTATAACCGCAAATCCGAGAGGCACCGACCTAAATTAGATGCATCCCTATAATCTTAGATGCATTATAATGCACCATAGTGTGTTTTATAGCTTTTAATCAGATGCATATACGTATATTATATGCATTTCATGATTTCCCTTGTTTTTGTTCCTCTACACGTGCGAAATCATGAAAATCAATTTGCACCATCTATACATCAAATTAACTTTCGAATTTAAGATGTTGCATCTATATGCATAGAAATGCATCTAATGCAAGTCGTTGCATCTCAAATGCGTGGTTTTGGTCACTTCTCACCACTTCTTATTTTAATTTACTTCATCGATCCTACTATATATATATATATATATATATATATATATATATATATATATATATATATATATATATATATATATATATATATATATATATATATATATATATAATCTCATTCAAAAAACACTCTCATCTCTCAACCAAACCCTACTCTCAAAAAACAAACACACACACACACACACACGAAAACCACTATCATCCCAAACACTCTCATTCTAAATAAAAATACACATTCATTTTAACAAAAAACTCTCCACAAAAACCAAACCATACTACTGCCGCCTCCCTACTGCCGCCACCACAGTACCGCCGCCACCAACCTCCTCACAGCAGTAACCAACGACGCCCGCCACCACCCTCCTCACGTTTTTTTGGTATGTTTTTTTATACATCCGATTTGTTCTTTTGTAGATCTACTTTTTTTAAGATGCGTAATTTTTTTAATAAAGATGAGTTTTTTTTTCTTCTTATATATCTAATTTTTTTTAATAGATATAATGATGTTATTTGTAGATCTATTGAATTTTTTGTAGATTTTTTAAAGATTCGTAATTTTTTTTGATAGATCTATTTTTTTAATTACCCGTGTTTTTTTTTCATTTTTCTTTAAAGATCCGTATTTTTTTAAAGATCCGCAATTTTTTATACATCCGATTTTTTTTAGTAGATCTAATTTATTTTTTAGGATCCGTTTTTTTGATAGATCGATTTTTTTTAAAGATCCGTATTTTTTGATTTTTTTTTAAATCCGTATTTTTTTATTTTTTATACATTTCTGTAAGTTTTTATTTTTTTTAAAGATCCGATTTTTTTTGTAGATCTATTTTTTTTAAAATCCGTATTTTTTTTTAATTACTTTAAAGATCCGCAAGTTTTTTTTTTTTTTAAAGATCCGATTTTTTTTTGTTGTAGATCTAAAGGTTTTTATTTATTGATCTATTGATTTTTTTTGTAGATCTATTTTTATTTTAAAGATCCGTTATTTTTTTTGATAGATCTTTTTTTTAAAAGATCCGTTTTTTTAAAGTGTTTTTAAAATCCGTATTTTTTTTTATTTTTTTAAAGATCCATAAGTTTTTATTTTTTATTTTTGTAGATCTAAGTTATTTGTATATCTAGAGTTTTTTTTGGTAGATCTATTAATTTTATTTGTAAATCTAACATTTGTTTTTTGCAGCCCCACTCTTGCCGGAACACTAGCCGGGACTCTCTCCTAGCGATGAGTCGGAATCAGTATCTTGCAAAAATGAATTTCTTGACATTTCTAAAAGATGCTAATTTTATACTCCAAAACTTATATCTAAATCTATATGTAAAGTGAGTTAATTTTTTCAAAGTTTGTGTGCATGCATCATATGCACGTGATTTATTTTGGGTTTGAATCTGGATTGTGGTTAATTAAATCACTAAAGTTGTAACTTTGGTCTACCTCTTTTTAGCTTTTTCTATTTATTAGTTTTAAATATTACGTAATAGTCCTAAATTGGTTTGATTCTCATAATAGCTGTGCCTGAAAAGTTGGTTTTATTGGGGAAAGGTAATGGTGCATTTTGGTACTTACTATCAAGAATGTATTTTCTATTTACGATTATTTTGTTTTCAAAATGTGTACTTCTCAGTTCTTTACTTTTTGTTACTTATAAAAACTTCAACTTATGAACTAAGTGCATTTTTTGGTACTTCCGTTTCGTTTTTCTTGAAGTCTATTATCTATATTTATACTCCTTTATAAATGGTTTGGGACATTCTAAATATAGTAGTCTTAAAATTTTTAAGACCAAAAATATTTCCATTAAAAGAAAGTTACTTTTGTTAAGCATAATAATTAAGCATACATGGAAACTTAAAAAATAATTAATGTCTTAAATTCTCATACTTGTAACATCCTTCAATATTGATGTATTCATTTAAACCATACAAAGACATGTAAAAAAATGTAATAAATTAAAATACATAGTTCACCGAAAATTAAAATACGTAAAGTTATTGCTAGAAAAAACATATATATAAAAAATATTTGCTTGCCATAAAAATATTTACCATGTATTCGCCGTATTGCGTGAGTACTCTTCTATACTTTTATATGAAGCCAATATGTTCTTTTAAGACATTTGAAATTCAAGTTGTAATTATCTTGATGGCTCTAACAAAAGGAAAGAGAGATTGATATGACAACATTGGTTCTAACATATTAAGCTTTAATATATAGGTTAATATGGTAAATTGGTGGTTAATAGAAGTGAACATATTACGATATTAGTGATGTTGACAAAATACGTACGTGGATCTCGATGTATGTGGATTATCGAAATAAAGGAAAGTTCAAATTTTGAATATACTGGTTATAAGGAAAAGCATTTGATGAAAAGTCACTTTAACACTTTTGAAAAGACTACAAAATGTAATACTCTACACAATAGTTAGAAATGCTTTTAAAAGACTACTCCTAAATTTTGAACCATTAAACACTTAAATGTAGATCTCGGTTACTGTTTGGACACAATGTTTGAAAAGTAAGTTAAGTACATAAATTATAAAAAGTGTGGCACTCTCATGAAGCAATATAACTATGTACTTGATATGTATTGGAGTATTTTAATGGTAGTTAGACTAGAGGGTAATGAGTTGGAGGAGTGAGTGACTCACCTCTCAAAACGGAGGTCCTACTCACGATTAAGTTTGCTTTTTCAATGACACTATTTTATAATGAAAAGTATACCATAAAAGCTTTTATACTTGAAGTGAATTTTAGAATATATTTTTTTAAAGAAAACACAAACACATATAAATCGATGCAACTAAATTATATACAAAACTTTAAATCTACAATGTGCAGGCATGCGACTATTAAATTCAATGCTGGAATATATAAATATTACGATTTTAATCGACTTCAACAACATAAAACAATTCAAAGGAAACAAAACACTTTCAAACACGGATCGACGCAAATAAAGTTTTGTTGAAAACATTATTCACCATCGATATTTTGTCGAAACTAGACACTCGCTTGCTAGCGCGGATACTACTAAATACCACTCTGCTAGATACCACTATAATAATAAATAAATAAATAAATAAATAAATAAATAAATAAATAAAAATACCATAAATCACAACAATCTATAAAAAAAAATTACATGTTGAATAAGTTGTTTGTCGGGAAATAATCGTCGCCACCACTATAGCTTCAGAAAAACACAATAATCGAATGCCAATTTAGTCAACAAAAAAAATAATAATAAATAAATAAATAAGTAGATAAATAAATAAAAGTACCATAAACCACAACAATCTATAAAATAAATTACATGTTGAATAAGATGTTTGCTAGGTAAATTATCGCCATACCCCTATACCTTCATAAAAACACAATAATCTATTGTCGTTGTTGTGCAATCATGCCTTAGGAAAAGTGCTATTAGAAAAGGATTCCGAGCGATACATATACAATTTTTGAAAAAAATTATTCGCATGAGAATTTTGTCGAAAACTAAACACCCATTGCCGCTGGGCGCGGTACTGCTAGATACCACCGCCGCAAGACATGGCTACTCGCTAAATACCGTTGCCTTCTGCGGACACTCGGCTAGAAACATTTAGCTAGAAACAGCGCCGCTAGAAACCGATGCCGCTGAAGCACGGTATTTCGCCTAGTATATATATATATATATAGCTGGATGATATAAAACACAATCATGAATATGAAAAAAATGCGAAGGTAAAGCTAAACGATAAGAAATTTCATCAAATAAATCCCAAACTTTCAAACGATCAGTCGAAACGTACAAAGAATCCAAAGCATAAAGCGAGTAAAAATGTATCAAAGCACAAATGAAAACGACGTAACGGAACTACGAACCACGGACTCACTTCCCTCTTCCACTATTCTTAGGGCAATCGTGCGCCTTATGCTCCATTGAACCACACAAGAAACATTCCCAAGCGACTTTATGACAAGGCTTTCTGGGATAAAGCTTCCTACACGTATCACATGGTGGAGATGATGCTTCATCAGGGTTCTTCTTCTGGTAGGACGATCCAGCATCGCGATGAGACTGTTGGTTGAGATCATTCGTAGACCTCTGATTGTAGTCACCCCACTTATCCGAACAACGACGATAAGAATTTCCCCGCTAATGTTGGGTTTTAGGTTCTTTGCATCAAGAATTACTCTAAGTACTGGAACCACGGACAGGTTTGTTATAACCACGGACAGAAGAGTGTAACCACGGATAAAGACAACCGCGGCTAGTAGTATTGTGTAACCACGGATAATATATTGTAACCACTGCTAGTCTTGTATAGTCGGTTAGTTTATTGTATTAGATAAATATGGAAAAGATATTTATCTTGTAGGTTACGTATTGTATAATGTATAGGACTCGTTAGCCTATAAAAGGAGGTCCTAGCTTAGGTTAGATATACGATGTTTTATATCTAAGGTCGATACACTTCAAGGTTGCAAAACCCTAAATCTTGTAAGAGTATTCGTATTAATAAATAATATTGAGGTGTTGAATGTTTCTCGTTCTTCTTCTTAAGATTAAGTATTAAATTCGCGTAATACTTGATAAGCTTTTGTTACAAGTCGGTTTCTATATTAGATCGTTTGCTCAACTGGGATCAACAAGTGGTATCGAGCTTGTGATCTAGAAACTGTAAACCAAGAAGAAGTCATTAATCTTTATTCAAGTAAGTTAAGATGTCGACGAAACTCACATGGTGATCGCTTCAAAAGTGCCCATGCTCAAACATGGTGAGTATCAAAACGGAGGATGCGAATGAGGCAATACATTCGTATGATTGATTATGCTCTCGGGATGTTGTTGAAAAGGAGACACTCCTCCTAAGAAGGGTGAGGATGGACTGGAGATTGCTATTGTTAGTGAACCTAATAAAGCTAAGAGGAAAATGGAAATCAAAGCTCACAAGATTCTCTCTATGGAATACCTAATGAGTTTGCTTTGGACTTTGATCAATATGAATCGCTAAAGAGTTATTGGATGCTCTTGAATTAAGGTTTCTTTGGTAATGAAGCTACTAAGAAGTCAAGGATGAATATGCTCAAGCATCAATTTGAAACCTTCAACGCTCTTAGTGGAGAAAAGATTGATGGAACATACAATAGACTTCAAAACTTATCACCAACTAAAGTCGCTGGGTTACAAGTTTCTTCAAGAAGATATTAATTTGAAGTTCATTAGGAGTTTATCATCCGAATGGGCTATTCATACAATTGTGTGGAGAAATAAGGAGGATTTTGCTACAATGACTCTAGACAATCTCTTCAACAACTTGAAGGTTTATGAGTCCGAGAATAACTTTTCTCACTCATCTTACGCTAATCAAAACATTGCTTTTGTATCCACTAATCATAACGACTCACAAGAAGTATCCACTGCGCTTATGGTATAACCACGGCTATTGCAAACAATACCACCGTTAGTAATAATGTCGTTGATGGTGCAATCGTGCTTTTCCGTCTCGATTTAACTACCGATTGTTCTTGTCTTTGAATCAAGATCTAGATCAAATTGATCTCGATGATCTTGATGAGATCAATCTTCAATGGCAAATGGCAATGTTGACTCTCCAAGCAAGGAAATTTCGAGGAGGACCGGAAGGCAAAGTTAAGTATGATGGTCAAAGGAGGCTGGATTCGACAAAAGCAAGATGGAGTGCTTTAAATGCAAGAAGAAAGGTCACTTTGCTAGGGAATGTCGAGCTCCTAAAAGAATTGAGGGTATAAAGAAGACATCAAGAGCTCACCTCTTTCTTCTTGGCTTTGGTTGCTCGTGATGGGATTGGTGATTATGATTGGGTGATCAGTTGAAGAAGGTCCAAATGCGACTTTTCTTGCTAGTGAAGCTTCTAAAGAGCATAACTTTGCTCTAATGGCCTATGCTTCATCTTCTCGTTCGAGACTATGAGGTATCTAATGATTCTAAAACATCTACTTGTTCTTTTAAATCATGTTATGATAACTTAGAATCTCAAAAGCTATCATGAGAGTATGAGGAAAGAAGTAGAAAGATTGACTCTAGATAACTTAGGTTATAGAGTTGGTCTAGAGGTGTGGAAGAGAAGCTAAAATTCAGATTAAATGTGAGTTTGAGTATGTAGAAAAGATCAATATACTAGGTGGTGAAATTGATCTTAAAGACAAGAGAGATTAAAATGCTTAAAGATAAACTAGCGGAGGCGAGTGTGTAAAACTAAAGGCCCTAGATGAAAAAGAAAAACATGTTGTTAGGGTTGCTAAAACACAATATACTTCGATCTAGTAAATAAGCCAATAGGTCAAAACTGCTCAAAGATGGTCTTGGTTTAGGATACAATAATATGCCACCACCTCTTTGATGAAACATGCACCACCGCTAAAGAACTGTCATTTAGTAGTGAATTCGGTTTAACAAACCTATAGAAGAGATAAGTTCGATAAGTTATCCGATGCTCCCATAATAGAAGATTGGGAATCGACTACGAGGATGATAGAACCGAATCAACTAAGTGCGAAAAGATAGAGAAAGTTAAGAAAGTTGATTCTCGAGAAGTCAACCTTGTACCTAGATTTGGAGCTAAAGTTACCAAGAAAGTAGTAGAGTATGTGGAAATTCCTAGGGAATGATGAAACAATATAAACCTAGGGTAATCAAAGAAGCTTAAATGGTCTAATTTCTAACATATTAGGTAATGAGTTTCAATGTGTTAAAAAGGCTTGTTTTGTGTGTGGTAGTTTTGAACACTTACAGAGAAATTGTAATAAAAATAGACCACAAGTATGGAATCATTGGAGGAGGGTAAATCATCAAAACTTTTCAAGGAAAACAAACCCTCATCCAAACAAAAACTTGATTCCAAGAGCAGTTCTGATGAGGAATGGGAATACAAAATCAATTGTCACTACTACACCTAAATGGGTTCCAACCACTGCTAAGCAAAATGTAAACACGGCTAAGCAGAAACAAATCACTATTAAGCAAGATATCACCACCGATTCAAAAGAAGTTTTAAAAATTCCAAAGGTGATAAGCGATACGATGGTTGGAAATCATTTTATGTCATAAGGCCTCAAAGAAGTTGGCAATGGAAGCCTAAGACCAAGGTTTTACCACATGTCAACTGTGCATCAATGGACCTAAAGAAATTTGAATATTTTGATGCATGTATGCAGACCAAGTCAAGATTGGCTTGGGTCCACAAGAGAACTAACTTGTGTAATTTTATGTGCAGGCAATCTTCAAACCGAGCTAAAAGATAAAGGAGTTTTGATAGTGGTTTCTCCGGGCACATGACTTAGGATGGCGATGTCTGGAAGATTTTGAAGCTTTTGATGGAGGATATGTGGCATTTGGCAATGATCCAAAGGGAGGAAAGATCCTTGGCAGAGGCACAATCGTAGCAGGAATTTAGACTTTGAAAAGTCTATTTGGTACAGGACTAAAGTACAATTTATTCAATGTTTCTCAAATGTGTGATAAGAAAACGGGTACTTTTTGGGGAAGCGGTGTGTGGTGTTGTCTCCCGAGTTTAAGATGCACGATGAGAAGTTTATACAACTTAGGGTACCTAGGAAGGAAAATATATATTGTTTTGATCTTAAAGATGTACTTCCTAATAGGTCCTTATGTTTGTTTGCTAAAGCATCCGTTGATGAGTCAAAATTGTGGCATAGAAGACTAGGTCATCTCAATTACAAAACTATCAATAAACGGTAAAAGGAAACTTAGTGAGAGGGTTACCTTCAAAGGTTTTTGAGTGTAAGGAACTGTGTGGCTCGTCAAAAGGAAAACAACATAGAGCTTCTTGTAAGACCAAAGCGTAAACACCATCACACAACCACCGCTTATGCTTCATATGGACTTATTTGGACCTACCTTTGTTAGAAGCTTGAATCATAAGCGATTGCCTAGTTATCACCGATGATTATAGTAGATTTTATTGGGTATACTTTTTGGTCGCTAAGAGTGAGACTAGTGAGATTCTTAAGAGTTTCATTACTAAGATAGAAAATCTAGTAAATCATAAGGTCAAAGTAATCGATGTGATAATGGAACCGAGTTTAAGAATGATGTGATGAATCGCCTGTAGCTAAAGGTATTAAAAGATGCTTTAGTGTTGCTAGAACACCACAATGTAATGGTGTAGCCGAAAGGAAAAATAGAACACTAATTGAGGCGCTAGGACCATGTTGTCGAGTCTAAGTTACCAACTACCTTTTGAGGTCAAGTCGTAGGAATTACATGTTATGTGCAAAACAAAAGTAAGGTAGTGAAGCCTCATAACAAGACCTCCTATGAGTTGTTACATGATAGGAAGCCAATGATTGCATTCCTAAAACCTTTTGGGTGTCCTGTTACCATTTTGAATACCATAGACTACCTAGGCAAGTTTCAAGAAAAGCGGATGATGGATACTTTTAGGCTATTCCACTAATAGCAAAGCCTTTAGAGTATACAATAGGAGGACTAGACTTGTCAAGAGAACCTACATGTTCAATTCGGTGAAAAGACTCCTAGTGTTGAGACCAAAGGACCGGATCGGTTGTTTAACATTGATATGCTAACCAAATCTATGAATTATGAGCCTATCATTGCAGGAACTTCCACTAATGCTGATGCATGTACACAAAAGGATTCTGAGGCAGATACATCTTCAAAAGAAGTTGATTCTCCAAAGGAGTTCTATTTTGTTGAAAAGTGGAAAGCTGGTTTTGTTCCTTCCATCATTGATAAGCAAAGTCCCACTGATGATGATGTACTAAATATTTGAGGCAATGTTGATCATCATCAAGATAAGGATGAGTTGTTGAAAGATAACTCAGTGTCGGTAGAAGAAATTGAAAAGAAGAAAAGCACCAGAAGCAATCGCTAAGCCCACCGAAGCACCGATAGGCAAACCAGAATCACGACAAGCCATCTTCTACCACCGATAGTTCAAGTGAAATCCCGCCACAAGTACTAGTGATAGTACTTTCTTTGGACCACATCCAAAGCCAATATTTGGTGATGAGGAGTATCCACATGATCCTAATATGCCGGATTTGATAGAGATTGATACTCCTACTAATGATGAAGACATGGATGATTTCTTCAATGCTTATTTGTCTAATTTGGAAACCGTATTAATGAAAGTCCAATCACTACTACCAGATTCACAAGATTCATCCCAAGGAATGATACTTGGTAATTTGAATACTCCGCTCAAACAAGAAGTGGTAAAGAACACCGAACCCTTTCCCGAACATGGGTTCTTTGCAAGATCTCTTCACAAAAGAAACAATCATAAAGATCTGCAAAATTGTCTGTTTGCTTGTTTTCTATCTCAAAAGGAGCCCAAAAGAGTGGAAGAAGCTTTATCTGAAAAAGGCTGGGTAGAATCAATGCAAGAGGAGCTTTTTCAGTTCAAACTTCAAGAGGTTTGGACATTGGTTTATCTTCCAAATGGGAAGAGGTCTATTGGGACTAAATGGGTGTTCAGAAACAAGAGGGATGAAAGAGGTATTGTTGTGAGGAACAAGTCAAGGTTGGTTACTCAAGGATACACACAAACTGAAGGTTTGGACTATGATGAAGTGTTTGCACCAGTTGCAAGGATAGAGGCTATTAGATTGTTTTTGGCTTATGCTTCATTCAAGAATTTTGTTGTGTATCGATGGATGTTAAAAGTGCATTTTATATGGCACTATTGATGAGGAGGTTTATGTTTGTCAACCTCCGGTTTTGAAGATCCCGATCATCCTAACAAGGTTTATTGGGTGAGGAAGGCTATGTATGGATTGCATCAGCTCCTAGGGCATGGTATGAATGCTGTCTACTTATTTGATGGACAATGGGTTTAAAAGAGGATCGATTGATAAAACTTTGTTCATTAGAAAGCACAAAGATGATATTTTATGGTTCAGTTTATGTAGATGACATCATCTTTGGCTCTACTAACAAGGAGCTATGCAGAGATTTTGAGAAACTTATGCATGATAAGTTTCGGATGAGTTCTATGGGAGAACTCACTTTCTTTTGGGGCTCTGAGTTCAACAAAGGGTGATGGTATTTTCATTAGTCAAGACAAGTATGTAGCAGATGTTTTGAAGAAGTTTGGGTTTCAAGATGTAAAGAGTGCAAGTACACCCATGGAGACTCGAAACCTATGCTACCGATGATGGAAGTCCCAAAGTTGATTTGAAGTTATACGGATCCATGATTGGATCTTTGATGTATCTTACCGCATCTAGGCCGATATTATGTTCTCGTGTGTGTGTGTGCAAGATTTCAAGTCACACCAAATACTTCACACATGAATGATGTTAAGAGGATCTTTAGATATTTGAAAGGTCATCCTAAATTGGGCCTTTGGTACTCTAAGGATTCCCTTTGACTGGTGGCCTACATCGATAGTGACTATCTTGGAGCTAGTTTGGATATGATGTCTACTCTTCGGAGGATGTCGGTTCTTGGAAGCAAATTAATTTCTTGGCAGGTAAAAGCAAACTATTGTGGCTAATTCTACAACCGAAGTTGAATATGTGGTCGCTTTGCTAGTTGTCGTGGTCAAGTTCTTTGGATTCGTAATCAATTGTTGGATTTTGGGTACAATTTTATGCATACTAAGATTTACATTGATAATAACAAGACAATTTGCATTATCAAAATCCTGCTTTACATTCTAGAACTAAACATATTGAGATAAGACATCACTTTATTAGAGATTGTAATGAGAAAAGTTTGATTCAAATGGTAAAATCCATACCGATTTCAATGTTCCGATCTTCTCACCAAAGATTTTGATGTGGGAGGTTTTAGTATCTTGTTGTTAGTATTGGAATGATTAATCTCTAAACTCTCAAATTATTTTGTATCGGTTTCTATAAGTATTGACCGTTATTATGTAATCTTAGTATTGCTATTTCTGTTTCTATCCACTGATAGTGTTGTTTCTAACCACTGATAGAGTTATTCAAACCAATGCTAGTTGTTCTGTGTTTCTACTAACCATTTTGCAGATAAAAGACAAGTCATTATAGAAGCTAAAGAAGTACTAAAGTTACATTGTTCATTCATTCATCAAAACAGTTTACAGCTTATAGCTTACAATGAAACTTCAAGTGCTAATTAAAAGACTACTTCTATACATGATTTCCTAATACTATCCTCAGATGTTGGATATGCATGATTGTTGGATATGCATTTATCATATGCATGACCAGTATGACGAAGCAGCTAAGGATCAAAATGGGAATGATGGATTGATGCAAATGAAGAAGCTGAAGCTGATTGTGGCAGATAGATGGATGATATGATATTCTTCTTGTGCTCCAGCTACTCATTCCACCATACAGCAACTTACTCCCTCTTCCTTTTTCCCTTCCCTGTTACGATGTGTGAAGAAGCACCACGACTTGGTGCACAAAGACCAAGAACCACCTCTCTGTCCTTAGGGAGTGGTGGGTTTCTTGCTCGTGGTCTTGGTTGGGGGTTGGATGATGAAGGTTTGGGGTTTGAAGTCTTCTTCTTAGAAGAGTCATCAGAGTCTTCAGAAGCATCACTTGGATTCATCACCTTATCATCTTCAGATGATGGAAGAAATGGGGATTTTAATGGTCTCGGTTCTTGTGGAGGTATGTCAAATCGCCATGGATTGGATTCTTGTGGAGGCGCACTGATTGCTTTGGAAGATGTTTCTTCGTCTGTATCTTCATATGGTGATACATACGAACTTAAAGAAGAGCTATTCTCTCCTTTGCTTGGATTGCTTGCCAAATAGTTCTTTTCCATCTCTCCGCATCATCTGTTGGAGGAGGTATTGTCATCCGATGAAAGATTGATTGGGTTGAGCCGCTCATTATTGGGGTTCTTGGACAAATTAGGGTTTTGATTTTGATTGGTGTGTGCGTTATATGAGATTATGGGTTCTTTTTATAAGTGAAGTTTAGGGTTATTGAAGTAAATATGGGGTAGGTTAAATGTGGTTGGAGAGTTAATGAGTTTCTTAGGTATTGGACTGAGATAAGTTCTAGAAGTTGACTATATTGACTTACCTGTTCTAAACCACGGATAGGTCTTTTGAAACCACTTCTGGCTATTACTAACCACTGACAACAATAATCTTTGTCTCTTTGTTTGTTTTGTGTTTTTGTCTTGCGGTATGAAGGATTTGTATACATAGGAGTCGTGTGTTAGTGCTTGTGTTAGTTAGATAAAAAAAAAAAAAAAAAAAAAAAAAAAAAAAAAAAAGTGTAATCCTTCATATTTTGTGGGATCTTTCTTATTTTAACACACTTACTTGCTCTATCTCTTGGATATTTGGAGGAGTGAACATCCAGATCCATCGATGGTATGTTACAACCATGGATAGCGATTATGGAACCGCTGGATAGTATGGTACTTTGTTTTGGATACTACAGGGGATGTTTGGAAACTTTGGCTAAAGTATATATCTCTCCCCAAATCACGGACGGATCATTTATTTGATTCTCAAACCACTTCCAATTGGCGCTCAACCTTAACCCTAATCACTTTCTTTGATTTATTCACAAAACCCACTTCATATCCATCATTAATCACAATGGCTGAAAAGTATTCCACTTCACATAACCTAGTTGCAGTACTCACTAAGGATGCTCGATCTGAAGGGTTTCATCAAATGATTGATTTCCTAGTTCACATCCCATTCACCGTGCTTTAGATTGAACCTACCATTCTTAAAGCCTACATACATCAGCCTACGTAGAAATGCTAAACTTGAAGAGGTTGATGGTTTGGAGGTGTTTATCTTCTGTGGATGAGAATGCTATCTCACATCGAGGAGATCATAGAGAAGTTTTAAAGCTTGATGATCTGATGGTGTTGATAATCTTTCGATTTTGAGATTGTTCTTGGTTTAGAGATTAGGATATACACACAGAGGTGAAAAGGTACAATTTTTAAGAGTTTGTTTTCACAACAATGGAAGTTTTTATTCACACTTTGTTGATGTGTATGAGTAACAAGACCACAGGCTTTAATGACTTTCCTTCAAAAATTGCTACTGCTATTATTTGTTTTTCTGATGGAAGGAAGTTTAACTGGTCTAGGATGAAATATGAGGGGTTAGTACAAAACATTAGGAAGAAGGGTAAATATTATTTGTATCCTAGATTTGTTCAACTGATTGTGGAACATCAAATAGTGGAACCTGTTGAACATGATAGAGAGTATGAAGTACATCATATGCTTCCTAAGGTTTTTGCACATATGAGGAATCAACCACAGAATGTCATAATTAGAGATGTTCCTTTATTTTCTCACATGCTTACTTTGCCTACTGATTCTGAGTTTGATGAAGGTCTTGCATTATGGACTAGGAGAACACAGGGCATGATTCGCGCAGAACAGTCAAGTCAAAAAGACTTAAAACTGCTCAGACGCAAATACAATTAAGATCGGGAATATAGTGGATTCCCGGTCGTTAAGTCCTGAGGAGACTCAATGGTGTGTACAACACCGATTCAGACGATAGAATGACCACTAATGATAGCGATCGAAAGGATTTGGATTGAATATTACACTCACCGAAAAGATTATAAATAAAAGCGACTTAAATACAAATTAAGAAAATTAAAAGATAAAGATATTAAATAAACGCTATCACTATTTTTAAAGTGATGAACGTTTAAAACCTAAAACGAAAAACTTACGCTTAAATAAAATAACGTAAGCGTACTAAATAAAAAGTGAAACTTATATAATATAGATCCTAAAAATATGAAAATACATTTTACAAACCTAATGATATGAGAAAATTTATAGAAAAGGAAAATTATTTTTAACACTATTATTCTAATTATTATTAATTAAAACTATTTATTAATTATTTAAAATGCACTAAAATATAAGAAAATACAAAATTAACCTAGAAAATGAAATTATAACTTAGAAAAATCTAAAATATGATAAAACTAATTTTAAAACAGAAAATATATTTTTAGACTTTTATATATTTATTATTAATTTAAAACTATTTAAAACTAATTAAAATTATTAAAATACCAAATAAAAGGAGAAAATAAGGAAAATACTTTTAAGCTTTTTACATTTATCTTAACCTAAGAAAATAGAAAACATATTTTTTGAACCTTTTTCTAATTTTTGTATTAAAAGCTATTTAAAAATACTTAAAACTAAATAAAATACGAAAAATACCAAATAAGCTAGGAAAATCTGAAAATTCATGAAATGCTTAAAATAATATTAGGAAGCTAGGAAAATTAGAAAAACAGGGCTTGTTTGGAGGATTAAGCAATCGATGTAGCTAGTGCTTATAAATAAGCACTTTAATAAGCCAAATGGAGTCCAAAGTGTACCAAACTGATATGGAAGCTACTACAAGCTAAAATTACCAAAATGAAATGAGAAACAACAAGCTAAACCTTCGATTATCAGGTTGCAATGATTTGAGGTAATCGAGATTATGGCGAAATCGGTGAAGGGTGCAAGTTCAAGCCAAGAAATAAGCAACAAAATAAGCTAGCAATGGAAAATGATATTGGAACATGGATATGACCTGGCTAAGAGTATCTAAACCAAGTTCTGAGACCCTGAGGAGCTCAAGTGAGCCCTGTGCAAGGTCCGCAAAACTACTGACAAAACACATGCAGTAGTGATCCCCCGCATGGGATTAAGCCCCATGATTACAAGCTCTTTTGAGCTTTAAGGAAAATTCACAAAATTGTACAAAAATAACTACAAGAAACTAGAGCAATAGAACTTTCTAAAACAACAAGAATCACTTAATTTGACCAAGAGATGAGCACAATAAAAATCAATCTCTGATGGCTTAAAACTGAGTTTTGCCAAAATCGACTTTACACAAAACCGAGATGTTGACTTTAGTGAAGTTTGATCTTGATTTATGAACTAGAATTGATATATATGGATGAAATAACAATGATGCAAGCTTAATCTATGACTTCTAATCACGAACCATGGTCTCGAACTCTCAAATCCCAACAGTGAGCTGATAAGAACCATTGAGATGGATTTTTGACTTTTGTATGTTACAAGTGCAAAAGTAAGACAGAAATGAGCTAAGATATGCTAAGTAATCATGCAACAACAGATCACACCTACTGAGAAGACCTTAAGGACAGGTTAAACATGGAATCCAAACACACCTTTAAAACCTGTTATGAACTTAAAACCGATATTGATACATAACTAACCACTATCACTGATCAAGTTAAGTTTAAACTACCTAACTATAGCTAATTCAACACATAGAAATCACTTGTGATCACAGACACTCTTATAATCATAAAATGCAAGTTTGAGTAAAAATTGAAATGGAGAATACAACTCACAAGTGTCCAGCTTGTTTGAGGCCGAACCAAACACATAACCACCTTATCCTACTCTAATTAGACCCATATCCATCCTCTCAGATTACCAAATCGACTTCCATTCCAATTTGACCATTCTTTTGACTTTTGTTGACCATGATCAAAACAACTTAAAATGAAATTTAAGCTTACTCAAAGCCATATTGCTTATATGAACTTATTTGAGTGGAGAAATAAGCTATTGGAAGCTTTTATATGAGAACTTGAAATTGAAATGTGCAGCAGTGAACATGTAAACATGAAATGGTACTTTAACTTGAATTAATACTTGAACATAGTTTGAATACACTGAAATCACTTAATTTGTTACTACTACACTTGAAATTACACTGAAAAACTATTTAAGACATAAGAAGCTTAAAAACGACATACATATTTTTAAAGCTAACTAACTACTACACTCTCTTGCCACTTCTGCTTCCTTATATGCTCCAAAATCTATCTCTCCCTTTTCTGAGTGGATCCCAGCATAAAAATCAACCGTTGGATGCCTAATGAGCCATCTTGGCCGTAGAGTGGATTTGGCGGGAACTTTGGTTTTGATATTAGAGACAGGGAGAGGCTTTGCATTAAATGCATTGAGAGGTTGGTGAGGAGGGGGGAGACAAAGGGGATAGTAGAGTGGGTTGATAGGTTTGAGGAGGGGGGATGGGTTCCAGACAAAGTTGTCGGGGAAGAAGAAGGGGGGTTGGCGGGTTTTTGGGATTTGACCAGGCAGGTTGACCAGATATTAGTTAAAAAAGGGGGGGGTTCAAAATTGATTATGACAGGGGTCCAAGGTTATGAAAGGGTCCAAAAATGGTTTAAGGCTTTAATAATTAGAGGGACCAATTGTGTAAATCTGAAAATTGCAAGGACCATTACTGCCAACTCATCAAAGATACTTCAAGGGACCATTAATGACAAGTATCAAAAGTACAGGGACTAAAGTTGACATTTCCCAATTTTCCGGGGGCCATTTCTGCCAAATTTCAAACTTAAAGGACCAATTTGTAATTTTCTCAAAACTTTTACATTTTCACCAAAGGACTAAATTTGACAACTTATGATTTTAAAAGGACCTTTGGTGACTTTTCTTTGAAATTATGCGCTCGTGGATCGCTTTTTGACAATTTTAGAAACTTGGGGACTAAAGCGCAATTTTGCAAATTTGATAAGTTTTTCATCCGATTTTGATATTTTGAATTTAAAACACATAAAACACTGATTTGTGATATTTTGATCATTTTGATGTGTTTCGAGTGTTTTCGAGATGATTTTGCAGCTTATATAGTACAAAATGATGAGTATTTAGACTCATCAATCCCCACATCGAGATATTGCTAGTCCCTAGCAATGATTTGAGAAAACATAATGGATTTTAAACTCTTTACCAAAAGCCATTACTCGAGTAGCCAAATGTTTCAGTTCAAGTAAGAACCATGGTACATCGATAACCATGTGATTTTGAGCAAATCACCGACTTTCAATGGATTTGATTTGTCTTTACCGAAGCTGCATTTCTCGGACTAGCCAACTCTTAGATAAATTATCAATATTATCTTTGGTGAGTGATTACCAATTATGGATTTTCCATTGCCTTTACCACAAGCCATAACCTCATGGCTAGCCAACTCTTCACTTTTTAGGATATGGTGAGTTGAGAACCATACAATTTTGGGCAAATTGCAAGCCATATAAACGGATTTGATAAATCTTTACCAAGAGCCGTTTGCTCTGGATTAGCCAATCCTTTTGTCTTCTGTATATGGCGGATCGATAACCAAGATGAATAAGTGTAGAACACTTATTCCAAAAAAAAAAATTTTGGCCAAAACGGGAATTGGGTAGATAATATATGAAATTCGTGAGAATTCCCCACACTTAGAAATGAATATCGCCTCGATATTCAAAGTACCGTGTTATGCGAAACAAAGAACGAAAAGGGAAATATTACGCCATTATTTGAAAAGAATTTTTTTTTTTTTTTTTTTTTTTTTTTTTTTTAGAAACTTATATATATAACATGTGGGGCATTACCCCCACACTTAAGTGGTAGAATGGGGTAAGAAGACAGAAATATGGGTGAAAACCCATATGGCGCGTGCTACTGTTTTTGATTTCCGAGTCGCTAGCTTGACTCGACCCCGAATTCATTTGTTCATGGGGAAACAACGTGGAAGAAACAATCTCACTCGGACTTTCATTCAAGATGTTTGGATAAACATTCGAAGCACGTGAAAGTTCCACACCGACGAGATATACAAAGAAAGACCCGGCTCAAAAATGATATATGGAAATGCCGGGGTCAAAGATAGTGTCTTCATTCCCGAAGGAGTGAAGAAGAGAGGAAGTCATATCATAAGTGAGGAATGGAAGGAAGATGTTTATAACAATTAGGATCCATTCGTCGTCCTCAAATGTAGACATGTCGGGAGGAAGGGTGAAGGTAGTATCATCAATAAGCAAACTCTTATGATAGAGTACACCTTCCTCCGAGCCAATATCATCCTCAAGATCAAAATGGAAATGATCATATTCCGGAGGAGATATGTCATGAGAGAGTTCACGGAGAACTCTTCATGAAGAGAATCATTGGAAAAGCCTCAAGCTCGGGCTTGTCCAATGTAGAGTCACTATCCACAACGGGATAGGAGATGGAAGTCGACTTAGCACGAATGATTCGATCTTAGAAACGAGGAGATTTATTTTGAACAATTGTTCACGAAGTATCTCGTCCTCAATTTCGAGATCATCGAATTTTCACTTCTTCTAAGCTAACTAGCTCAGAAGGCAACTCCTCGACATAATCGATGTCTCCATAGGATAAAGAATCGTCAAACGAAGTACAATCGTTATCAGAATCGGAGAACATCTCGACATGATCATATGGAATGTCAAGAGGAGGAAAAGAATCATCATTAAGAGGCTCATCACACATATTACCAGAGATAACCTCGGATTCACTTGGGGTTGGAACAAGGCTCTCAACACTAGACGGTTCCATTTCTGGAATAGTGCTAGAAGGCTCGTCCCCCATTATAAGAGAGTCTTTGGAAGTAATAAAAGGTAAGATAGGTGTGATAGCAATAGACTGAGGGAGTTGAGAAATTATATCTTTCCAAGGAATAACACTCTCCTCGTCACAATCATAGTATTCCCTCATTTGAATACTATCCTCATCATCATCGTCATCATATCGATTTCGATATTCATCTCTTGAAGCTTACACACCATTCTTTTCATTTGTAGTTTCTTTAGAATGCGTATTTCTTGAACTTTGAGGAAGATTACACTCTCGTAATCATTGAAATGTTGTGAAGGCTCGAAGTCGATGGTGATGGAATCTTGTGGGGTTGAAAATTGTCAAACCGAGAGAATTGGAATTTTGAAAATTTTGATTCATCGGTGACATTCAAAGTCGCATGAGGACCCCCGCAATTCACAACAGAGATAATTTGGAAAATAACTCTCACCAAAGTTCGATTGTAACATGGTTCGGCTCATAGACAAGCGGGACTGTGGTGGACAATCAAATCCGTAATGAGAATCATTCCACAAAACTCGCATGAGTGGGATTCAATTAGGTGTGGAGGTAGGTAGGAAAATCGGTGTTTCATTATATGAAATGGGATCGGGATTCTTGACAAACTTGTCTCCAAACCCACATTGGTACATCACGACAATTTCCACCGTTAAATGGACCTCCACACTGTGAACATGTCAAATACCATGACATAGAGAATTAAGCAGATAAGAGGGATAAGAGATGAAGAATCAAAAGGTAGGAGGGTAAAGAGGAATATTTTGATGTTTTGAAAACATTTTGATAAAAACAAAGAATGAAAATATTTTTATGCGTTTTAACACTTTAGGAAAAGTGTTAATGAACTTTTGAGATTTTGAAAACTTTACAAAAACTTTTACAAAAGATGGGATATGCACAAGAATGGATCCGAAAAGGCTAAACACACGCTAAAGCCTCCCAGCCAATGGCTTAAAATTTGATTCACAGCAGTAACAGTCAAGTCAAAAGACTTAAAGCGCTCGACGCAAATACAATTAAGATCAGGGAATATAGTGGATTCCCGGTCGTTAAGTCCCACGGAGACTCAATGGTGTGTACAACATCGATTGAGACGATAGAATGACCACTAATGATAGCGATCGAAAGGATTTGGATTGAATATTACACTCTTGAAAAGATTATAAATAAAAGCGACTTAAATACAAATTAAGAAAATTAAAAGATAAAGATATTAAATAAACGCTATCACTATTTTTAAAGTGATGAACGTTTAAAACCTAAAACGAAAAACTTACGTTTAAATAAAATAACGTAAGCGTACTAAATAAAAAGTGAAACTTATATAATATAGATCCTAAAAATATGAAAATACATTTTACAAACCTAATGATATGAGAAAATTTATAGAAAAGGAAAATTATTTTAACACTATTATTCTAATTATTATTAATTAAAAACTATTTATTAATTATTTAAAATGCACTAAAATATAAGAAAATACAAAATTAACCTAGAAAATGAAATTATAACTTAGAAAAATCTAAAATATGATAAAACTAATTTTAAAACAGAAAATATATTTTTAGACTTTTATATATTTATTATTAATTTAAAACTATTTAAAACTAATTAAAATTATTAAAAATACCAAATAAAGGAGAAAAATAAGGAAAAATACTTTTTAAGCTTTTACATTTATCTTAACCTAAGAAAATAGAAAACATATTTTTTTGAACCTTTTTCTAATTTTTTGTATTAAAAGCTATTTAAAAATACTTAAAAACTAAATAAAATACAGAAAAATACCAAATAAGCTAGGAAAAATCTGAAAAATTCATGAAATGCTTAAAATAATATTAGGAAGCTAGGAAAATTAGAAAAACAGGGGCTTGTTTGGAGGATTAAGCAACTGATGTAGCTAGTGCTTATAAATAAGCACTTTAATAAGCCAAATGGAGTCCAAAGTGTACCAAACTGATATGGAAGCTACTACAAGCTAAAATTACCAAAATGAAATGAGAAACAACAAGCTAAACCTTCTGATTATCAGGTTGCAATGATTTGAGGTACTGAGATTATGGCAGAAATCAGTGAAGGGGTGCCAAGTTCAAGCCAAGAAATAAGCAACAAAATAAGCTAGCAACTGGAAAACAGATATTGGAACATGGATATGACCTGGCTAAGAGTATCTAAACCAAGTTCTGACCCGGAGGAGCTCAAGTGAGCCACATGCAAGGTCCTGCAAAACCTGAAAAAACTTGCAAGTGTGATCCCCACGGGATTAAGCCCCATGATTACAAGCTCTTTGAGCTTTAAGGAAAATTCACAAAATTGTACAAAATAACTACAAGAAACTAGAGCAATAGAACTTTCTAAAACAACAAGAATCACTTAATTTGACCAAGAGATGAGCACAATAAAAATCAATCTCTGATGGCTTAAAACTGAGTTTTGCCAAAATCACTTTTACACAAAACCGAGATGTTGACTTTAGTGAAGTTTGATCTTGATTTATGAACTAGAATTGATATATATGGATGAAATAACAATGATGCAAGCTTAATCTATGACTTCTAATCACGTAACCATGGTGCTGAACTCTCAAATCAACGTTGAGTCGATAAGAACCATTGAGATGGATTTTGACTTTTGTATGTTACAAGTGCAAAAGTAAGATGAAATGAGCTAAGATATGCTAAGTAATCATGCAACAACAGATCACACCTCTTGAGAAGACCTTAAGGACAAAGTTAAACATGGAATCCAAACACACCTTTAAAACTCATTATGAACTTAAACCGATATTGATACATAACTAACCACTATCACTGATCAAGTTAAGTTTAAACTACCTAACTATAGCTAATTCAACACATAGAAATCACTTGTGATCACAGACACTCTTATAATCATAAAATGCAAGTTTGAGTAAAAATTGAAATGGAGAATACAACTCACAAGTGTCCCAGTTGTTTGCAGGCCAGAACCAAACACATAACCACCTTATCCTACTCTAATTAGACCCATATCCATCCTCTGCATTACCCAAATCAGCTTCCATTCCAATTTGACCATTCTTTTGACTTTTGTTGACCATGATCAAAACAACTTAAAAATGAAATTTAAGCTTACTCAAAGCCATATTAAGCTTATATGAACTTATTTGAGTGGAGAAATAAGCTATTGGAAGCTTTTATATGAGAACTTGAAATTGAAATGTGCAGCAGTGAACATGTAAACATGAAATGGTACTTTAACTTGAATTAATACTTGAACATAGTTTGAATACATCGAAATCACTTAATTTGTTACTACTACACTTGAAATTACACCGAAAACTATTTAAGACATAAGAAGCTTAAAAACGACATACATATTTTAAAGCTAACTAACTACTACACTCTCTTGCCACTTCGCTTCCTTATATGCTCCAAAATCTATCTCTCCCTTTTCGAGTGGATCCAAAGATAAAATCAACCGTTGGATGCCTAATGAGCCATCTTGGCCGTAGAGTGGATTCAGCGGGAACTTTGGTTTTGATATTAGAGGCAGAGAGGCTTTGCATTAAATGCATTGAGAGGTTGGTGAGGAGGGGGAGACAAAGGGATAGTAGAGTGGGTTGATAGGTTTGAGGAGGGATGGGTTCGAACAAAGTTGTCGGGGAAGAAGAAGGGGTTGGCGGGTTTTGGGATTTGACCAGCGAGTTGACCGGATATTAGTTAAAAAGGGGGTTCAAAATTGATTATAGCGGGGTCCAAGGTTATGAAAGGGTCCAAAATGGTTTAAGGCTTTAATAATTAGAGGACCAATTGTGTAAATCTGAAAATTGCAAGGACCATTATCGCCAACTCATCAAAGATACTTCAAGGGACCATTAATGACAAGTATCAAAAGTACAGGGACTAAAGTTGACATTTCCCAATTTTCCGGGGGCCATTTCTGCCAAATTTCAAACTTAAAGGACCAATTTGTAATTTTCTCAAAACTTTTTACATTTTTCACCAAAGGACTAAATTTGACAACTTATGATTTTAAAAGGACCTTTGGTGACTTTTCTTTTGAAATTATGTGCTCAGGGACTGTTTTTGACAATTTTAGAAACTTGGGGGACTAAAACTGCAATTTTTGCAAATTTGATAAGTTTTTCATCTGATTTTGATATTTTTGAATTTAAAACACATAAAACACCGATTTGTGATATTTTGATCATTTTGATGTGTTTCGAGTGTTTCGAGATGATTTTGCGTTTATATAGTACAAAATGATGAGTATTTAGAGACTCATCGGGCACTAAGCTTCCTCGGGGCTAGTGTTAGTGGTGTTGTTAATGAGGTCATCACATGGAGTGGAGGTGACATGATTGGAAGGGCTTCCACTCTCGATTCATGCTTGGATGTTGGTCGGGATGGTGGAAACATAAATAAGACCCAACCATTGGCAACTTCTAATGTGAGAGTTCTTTGGAACTTAACACGGTGGAGAATCCTAGCCAAATGGTCGCCACGAGGTGCATAGATGATCGGGCCGGTGTCGATGCTATGTTCACTATATCCAAGGATTCACCTCTCGAGCGCTTAACACAACTCAAGTGATGAGGATAGATTGGAACGACATTGAATTGACGGTTAATGAGTTTGTACATGATGACTTTTCCAATGAACCACCTCGGACCGATTAACACGTGTCGAAGTGGGAGGATATTCTTGAACGGTTAAATGAATTGGCGGCTACATGTACCAAAATGGAGAATACAATTTCGGTCTACAGGAGTTAGTTGTGTTTCGGGGTAAGGATATTCGAGATTGAAGCATAGAGTATTAGTTTTGGAGAAAGTGAAAAGACACAGGGTTCTTTGTTTTGAAGGCTATGA
Source organism: Chrysanthemum lavandulifolium (assembly GCA_022545495.1). NCBI lineage: Eukaryota > Viridiplantae > Streptophyta > Magnoliopsida > Asterales > Asteraceae > Chrysanthemum > Chrysanthemum lavandulifolium. Next base: position 126,859,645 of record CM040241.1, on the reverse strand, counting down.
GAAGAAAGAAAAGAAGGTGGACTCTCTTGACTCTGAATGTGAAGGATGTATCCAAACAGGGAGGAGTGATGGCATGAATTGAGGGAGGTTGTGGATGTATCTGTTGGTGTACCTATGGAAGAAGATGTTGATAGTGGAGATCAAGATTTTTGGTTTCGATAAAGATGGGAATGAGGTTGTTCTTGAAAATTGAAGAATGTTGAAGTAGTGCGAACACAACAAGCGATAGTATACCGAAACCATGGTTAGTACTCTTGTAACCACCGATGCGAGACTTGGCTATTGTTCCTACCATCGTCATACCCATCGCTATCATAACCACTTCCACTATTGTCACAACTCTCTATATTACCACCTAAGCCTAAAGAAGAAAGAAAGGTGCAAGTACATTGATTAACTGAGAAAACATCATCTATTTCAACGCCCGACCCGCCAAGGGTAAAGGAATCACAAGTAATGGTGTCATATCAAAGCAAAACATTCATAACCAAAGAAAGTCTTAACATAAATGCGGAAAATAATCCAAGTCGAAATGACTTCAATACATAGGTCCCAACGGAAGCATAATAAACTTCAAACATAATATCCGAAATAAATAAGTCTAAATGGCATCATAAGAAATCAAAGCTAAAATCTCTAAGGTAAGTCCACTCAAGCACTCATCCCAAGCAACCCGACTTCAATGCTTAGATACCGCGCGGAAGAAAAGAAAAGTCTGGTGAGCTTCAAAAGCCCAGTGAGCAGATATGAAAGCAAAAGCTAAAACTAAGCGATAACGGATATGAAATAAAGTGAATGAGCAATAAAAAATCTTTATCATTTTCAAAACATAAATCATAATTTCAAAAGATATTTATAGTCAACTACCACGAGCCCGAACTTATATCGGATCACATTCATATTCACACAAGGCAACATTTTGTAGGGAGACCTACGAGTTATGAAGGATGTGCACGCACGGCATCAATCATCGGATAACATATAACATATAACAGATAATGATCTAGGATGCATCCATCGCCCTTCCTACATATTCACAAATATGCTTCACCATCCAGAGCGTGGCGAACATCACTCTCGCCTAGAGTCATATCGAGGTGCATCAACGATACGGACATGGAACCCCATGACTAGTTAAATATTTGGCTCGGTGTCCAACTATCTTAGGTCAAAATCGAATGTCATAAGCGACACGAGATCATATTTATCGGAAAATCATTCATATTTCCAAAATCATTTTTTCATATCGGATAGTTCAAAATCGGATGTTTCATAGTTCGTAAATCAAAGTTCGGATAAGCAATAGCTCAAACAAATCGATTTGGGATTCATAGCAAAGGCTTAGGAAAACCTAATACTGAAAGAAAACATTAAGAGAAACCTTTCTTGAAAAGGTCGAATATCATACCTTATTCCAACGCAAAGATCGAAAAGCGTAAAGGCGAAAACAAAGGATTACTCCTCTTCACAGAACCTATAGACATTAACGGTCGTCCAAGTTATTAATGATTCCATAATCGTCAAAATGATCTTTTAATATTTAGTATCCATAATTAGTAATCTTTATACTTTAGGGTTTTATTAATGAGTCTTAAGTATTTTATAATCAATGTTGTAGATTAGGGTTCGTTATATCATTTATTAAAGTCTAGGTTAAATGAGAAAATAGTTTATAAGTTATAACTCACACATGAAATAACACTTACTATATTTAGCTCAAACCCTAATATACTCTCATTTACGTTCTAGGGTTTCTTACTCTTTAATATCTCATTAATATGCATTCACTTAACATGTTACGTCTTAATGACTTGCTACTTAACCTAATACGTAATTAATAACCTTCTTTACTTTTACTCTTTATCATGCACGTTTATAATTTCATGTGACCATAAGTTATTAGGGTTTAGTATACTTATACGCTTTACATATTAAAACTAGGGTTTATGTTTACGTACCACTTTACTTATTTATTACACGTCTAAATCTCATGTATATATGTACTCGGTTCACCTAGGGTTTCGGCTAGCATGTTTTACACAAGACCTAGCTCATCTAAACATGTTTAGTATACAAGTTAATATGTTTTAAACCCCATTCGAAACTCATGCATGCCTCGTCCAACTCATGCATGTCTCGGCTTACATCAACTCAACATATACATGACCCGATTCAATATCACTTATCACTTTACACGTTCCTTATTAATTACAAGGTTAAAATAATTTAGGGTTTCCTTGTTCCTTGGTTACCACCTCTCGGCCAAAACAAAAAGAAAAGAAACGCGGCTAAACAAAGTATATCTCGACATATACATGCATAATACGTTAAAAGGAAGATGAATAAACGTTATACCTTCACTTGAATAAGAAAAATCGACACCAAGGGTGTGTGTGAGACTCTCGGCCGAGCAAAAGGAAAAGAAAAGGCAAAGCAAAACTAGGGTTTCAATTTAATGATTATGTGTTGTATTTATAGTTGTAGTATTTGAGTTAGATTAGGAAAGTGATTGGGTTTGGGTTGGCTTGGGTCCAACCGAACACACACACAAACACCACATGGGCTTCGGCCCTCCTTGGCTCACACGAACACAAACAAACACCCTCTTGGGCTTCGGCTTGGCGCAAAACAAAAACAAAAGACACAAGTCCAATAAACAAACGAACGGCCCAACTTATTAGCGAAACATTTACGTCCTTCGTCATACCAAAGTCATTCACGAAATTATATTCGTTAAGTTTTTATTTTATTAGGTTTTTAATTTCGTACTTTATTATAAACGTGTTTTACGTATTTTATTATTCTTGATTCCAAGGGCATTTTAGTCTAAATCACGACGATGCTTGTCGGCATAACTTTTCTGACGAGACCTAGCCTCCTTTAACCTTTCTCTAGCAACAGCCACTTTCTCATTAGTGATCTCAATCATTTCCGGTCCTTCAATTAGACGTTCACCTACTTCGTCCCAACAAGTAGGTGATCTACATTTCCTTCCATAAAGAAGTTCAAACGGTGCTGCCTTAATACTAGCATGCCAACTGTTATTATATGCAAACTCTACCAAACACAAATATTCATCCCACCGCCAGTCCATTCCAAAGCACAAGCCCTTAGCATGTCTTCTAAGGTCCGAATAGTCCTCTCGTGACCATACGTTTGAGGATGAAAAGCCGTACTAAAATTAAGTCGAGTACCCCAAGCTTTTTGCAAACCTTTCCGAAGCGAGAAGTAAAACGCGGATCCCTATCATGACACAATAGCCGCTTGAGTACCATGAAGTCTAACTATCTCTTCTTGAAAAATCTCGACAATCGCCAATACCATAATCCTTTCTAATTGGTAAGAAATGAGTGATTTGGTTAATCGATCAACAACCACCCAAATCGCATCATGCTTCTTCTTAGTGAGAGGTAAACGGTCACAAAATCCATAGAAATCTTATCCCACTTCCATGTCGGAATATCCAATGGTTGTCTGAGTCCACTAGCTCTTTGATGTTCGATCTTCACTTGTCGACAAATCATACACTTCGACACAAACGCGCTACATCTTGCTTCATGCCGTTCCACGAAATCTTGTTTCAAATCCCTATACATCTTGGTAGAACCGGGATGAATAGTGAAAGGAGAACTATGAGCTTAGGTCATAACTTTCTCACGAAGTACGATCATTGGGAACGCAAAGCCTATCTTCATACCATACAATCCCATCGTTATCAACGTTAAACTCCGTCTGTTTACCTTCTTCAACATTACGAGCTACGCCCACAACTCGCCGTCATCTTTACGAGCTTCCTTAACTTGCGGTATAAGGTTCGACTCCACCTTCATACTAGCCCGGTATCCACCAAAACCTCGTGACGCACAACTCAACATCCAAACGCTCTAAGTCACGAATGATCCTAGGCTCAATCTCAATACTTGCAATCATACGATTTCCGGCTAAGGCGTCAAGAATCACATTAGCCTTACCAGGATGGTCTTGAATGTTAGTATCATAATCCTTAAGTTCTAACCATCTTCTTTGTCTCATATTGAGTTCCTTACGGTGAAAATATACTTGAGACTCTTATGGTCGGTGAAAATATCACACGTCTCTCCATACAAGTAATGTCTCCGGATCTTCAACGCGAACACCACATGACTAACTCAAGATCATGAGTTGGGTAATTCTCCTCATAAGGTTTCGATTATCTTGAGCGTAAGCTATCACCTTACCATGTTGCATCAAGACACAGCCCAATCCTTTCTTAGATGCATCGCTATAAATTTGATATCCTCCAGAACCAGATGGAAGAGTCAAAATAGGAGCGGAAACCAATCTCCGTTTCAACTCTTCAAAACTCTTTTCTCTTTCATCCGTCCACACGAACTTTTCACCTTTCCTCATCAATTGGGTTAATGGCAACGCTAAACGAGAGAAACCTTCCACAAAACGTCGATAATATCCAGCAAGTCCTAGAAAACTCGACCTCGATCCTTCATCGAGGTCTTGGCCACTTAGTGATAGCCTCAACCTTAGACGGATCCATGGTTATACCATCGGTGACACGATATGACCAAGGAAAGCGACTTGTCCTAACCAAAATTCGCACTTCGAGAATTTGGCGTACAACTTCTTCTTCCTCAAAATCTCCAAAACTATCCGGAGATGTTGCTCATGCTCTTCTTCAGACTTGGAGTAAACCAAAATGTCGTCGATGAAAACAATAACGAACTTATCGAGAAACTCATGGAAAACACGATTCATCAGGTCCATAAACACAGCAGGTGCATTCGTCAAACCAAATGGCATAACGAGAAACTCATAATGACCATATCAGTACGAAGCGGTCTTAGGAACATCTTGCTCCTTCACACGTAGTTGATGATAACGGACCTCGGATCAATCTTAGAAAGAACTTAGCTCCTTGTAGTTGATCAAACAAATCGTCTATGCGTGGGAGAGGATAACGGTTCCGAATAATGTCTGGTTAAGTTCACGGTAGTCAATACATGACGCATACTTCCATCCTTCTTCTTCACAAACAAAGCAGGTGCACCCATGGAGAAACACTAGGTCGAATGAATCCATTATCTATCATCTCTTGCGGTTGTTCCTTCAACTCCTTGATTCTCTGGTGCCATACGACACGGAGCTTTGAAATCGGTTTAGCACGAGGATTAACTCAATGCTAAACTCAACTTCTCGGTGGAGGAAGTCCGGGAGTTCATCGGGAAAACGTCGGTGAATTCACAAACAACAGAAAGGTTTTCAATGTTAGGACTCTCCAAAGATGTGTCCTTAACGGATGCCGAGAAAACCTTGACACCCATGAGCAATCATGGTCCGTGCCTTCATAGCGAAATGAACTTATGATTTGAGTGGTTTAGAACCATAATAAGCGAATTTAGGATGTTTCGTCTCCAAAGATCACGGTTCTAGCATAGCAGTCGATGGAAGCTCTATGATAAGCCAACCAATCCATGCCTAGAATGATATCAAAGTCGACCATATCGAGAGGATACAGATGTGCATGGCGAATACGATCATCAAAACGAAGAGGACACTTAACGTATTTATGATCAATGATCATGTGACTTTTCATAGGCGTAGATATCGATAAGTGATTCGTTAGTGGTTGTGGCTTCATATTAAGTTTCTTAGCACATGTGACAGATATGATAGAGTGTGTGGCGCCGGTGTCAAATAAAACGAAGACAGAATAATCATCAATGAAAAGAGTTCCCGTAATGGTACCTGAAGTATGCTCCGCCTGATTTCGAGTAGTAGCATAGACACGTCCGATGGTAGGTGGCGGCTTGGTGTAGTTTCGAGGAATCGCGGGTTCCTCTTAGGGCAATCCTTGATCTTATGAGTAGTAGAACCACAAGAGAAACATCCACGGTGGCCTTGAAACACGGTCCGGATGAGCCTTTCCACAAGTAGTACGAGATAGGTGGGGAGGCAAAACTTGATTGTCCTTTGTCGACGGAAGATCTGAAGCACGACCGATTCGATCCTCGAGTCGGTGATCTTTGTTATATGGCTGGTTATTGTTACCCCGATTCGACGATCATTTCCATTCTTACCGGCAGCTCTGCTATCGACCCTCGCCTCGGGCGCCTAGAGTCCACATTCCTTCCGTGACCCGTGATCATAACTCTTATCCCTTGTCCCTCGAATCATAACTCTGCGCGATGATTTCCCTTATACTCATTACTTTGAGTCTTACCTTGAATCCGATCACCATCGCGATTACGCTTGTTGTAACTCGAACCTCATGAAAGATCTCAATGTTACGAGTGCATCATTGCGGCCGACACATCCTCATAGTCGGTGTTAGCGGTCGGTCCAACACCCACTTCTTGATCCCCATTTGAAATGCTTAGCTTGGCGCCTACCATCTCCGACAATTGCTCCAACAAAGCTTACCAACCTCATAAACCTACTCATGTACTCGTTGGAGTTCTCATTATCAAGCGGTAGATCGCTCGATAATCCTCTCATACCTTTGTTGTTCGACATCGGGGAAGTAGCGGTTATAGAAGATAGTCCGAAACTCCGTCCAAGTACAAGTAACGGTGAAAGCATCTCCTCCTCGTGCTTGTTTCAATGCTTTCCACCAATTCAAAGCATCACCTTCCAACTTAACGCAGCCAAGCGAGTCTTAAACTCGTCTCCACAACCCAATACTTCAAATAGCTTCTCAACATGAGTGATCCGGTCCTCGACGGTGGGAGTAGCGGCGGTGCTAAAGAAAGAGGCTTGAGCTTCAAACGCTCGAGCCAAGTATGAATGCCTACGGGTTGATTTCCTCCACCACTACCGAAGCACCATTCGACACGGATGTTGTTGATCACTGTTCCATCATCTCGGTGTAGTCAACCCAGGAAAGAGAGTTGAGAGCATTCGCAATCGCAACATCCATGTTAACAGCATCATCGTCTCCATCCGCGCCACCGGTGAGTACGAGTTCGAACCATCTAAGCGATATTCAAACGTTTAGCAAAATGAACAAAGATGAGATACGAAATGGAAGTTCGCGAGAAGGAAACCTAAGTCTACCCAATCCTCACGGGTCAAATCTTAATTCTAAGGGATAACTTAAGGTTCTTATGTTCACAGGTCCCGACTACAAGTCGTAAACACAGGCTCGATGCCATAAATTATAACGCCCGACCCATGAGGGTAAAGGAATCACAAGTAATGGTGTCATATCAAAGCAAAACATTCATAACCAAAAGAAAGTCTTAACATAAATGCGGAAAATAATCCAAGTCGAAATGACTTCAATACATAGGTCCCAATGGAAGCATAATAAACTTCAAACATAATATCCGAAATAAATAAGTCTAAATGGCATCATAAGAAATCAAAGCTAAAATCTCTAAGGTAAGTCCACTCAAGCACTCATCCCAAAGCAACCCGACTTTCAATGCTTAGATACACGCGGAAGAAAAGAAAAGTCTTGGTGAGCTTCAAAAGCCCGGTGAGCAGATATGAAAGCAAAAGCTAAAACTAAGCGATAACGGATATGAAATAAAGTGAATGAGCAATAACAAAATCTTTATCATTTTCAAAACATAAATCATAATTTCAAAAGATATTTATAGTCAACTACCACGAGCCGAACTTATATCGGATCACATTCATATTCACACAAGGCAACATTTTGTAGGGAGACCTACGAGTTATGAAGGATGTGCACGCACGCAGCATCAATCATCGGATAACATATAACATATAACGGATAACGGATCTAGGATGCATCCATCGCCCTTCCTACATATTCACAAATATGCTTCACCATCCGAGCGTGGCGAACATCACTCTCGCCTAGAGTCATATCGAGGTGCATCAACGATCTGGACATGGAACCCCATGACTAGTTAAATATTTGGCTCGGGTGTCCAACTATCTTAGGTCAAAATCGAATGTCATAAGCGACACAGATCATATTTATCGAGAAAATCATTCATATTTCCAAAATCATAGTTTTCATATCGGATAGTTCAAAAATCGGATGTTTCATAGTTCGGATAAGCAATAGCTCAAACAAATCGATTTGGGATTCATAGCAAAGGCTTAGGAAAACCTAATCTGAAAGAAAACATTAAGAGAAACTTTCTTGAAAAGGTCGGAATATCATGCCTTATTCCAACGCAAAGATCGAAAAGCGAGAAAGAGCGAAACAAAGGATTACTCCTCTTCACGGAACCTATAGACATTAACGGTCGTCCAAGTTATTAATGATTCCGTAATCGTCAAAATGATCTTTTAATATTTAGTATCCATAATTAGTAATCTTTATACTTTAGGGTTTTATTAATGAGTCTTAAGTATTTTATAATCAATGTTGTAGATTAGGGTTCGTTATATCATTTATTAAAGTCTAGGTTAAATGAGAAAATAGTTTATAAGTTATAACTCACACATGAAATAACACTTACTATATTTAGCTCAAACCTAATATACTCTCATTTACGTTCTAGGGTTTCTTACTCTTTAATATCTCATTAATATGCATTCACTTAACATGTTACGTCTTAATGACTTGCTACTTAACCTAATACGTAATTAATAACCTTCTTTACTTTTACTCTTTATCATGCACGTTTATAATTTCATGTGACCATAAGTTATTAGGGTTTAGTATACTTATACGCTTTACATATTAAAACTAGGGTTTATGTTTACGTACCCTTACTTATTTATTACACGTCTAAATCTCATGTATATATGTACTCGGTTCACCTAGGGTTTCGGCTAGCATGTTTTACACAAGACCTAGCTCATCTAAACATGTTTCGTATACAAGTTAATATGTTTTAAACCCCATTCGAAACTCATGCATGCCTCGTCCAACTCATGCATGTCTCGGCTTACATCAACTCAACATATACATGACCCGATTCAATATCACTTATCACTTTACACGTTCCTTATTAATTACAAGGTTAAAATAATTTAGGGTTTCCTTGTTCCTTGGTTACCACCTCTCGGCCAAAACAAAAAAAAGAAAAGCGGCTAAACAAAGTATATCCGGACATATACATGCATAATACGTTAAAGGAAGATGAATAAGCGTTATACCTTCACTTGAATAAGAAAAATCGACACCAAGGGTGTGTGTGAGACTCTCGGCGAGCAAAAGGAAAAGAAAAGGCAAAGCAAAACTAGGGTTTCAATTTAATGATTATGTGTTGTATTTATAGTTGTAGTATTTGAGTTAGATTAGGAAAGTGATTGGGTTTGGGTTGGCTTGGGTCCAACCGAACACACACAAACACCACATGGGCTTCGCCTCCTTGGCTCACACGAACACAAACAAACACCTCTTGGGCTTGACTTGGCGCAAAACAAAACAAAAGACACAAGTCCAATAAACAAACGACGCCCAACTTATTAGCGAAACATTTCGTCCTTCGTCATACCAAAGTCATTCACGAAATTATATTCGTTAAGTTTTATTTTATTAGGTTTTAATTTCGTACTTTATTATAAGCGTGTTTCGTATTTTATTATTCTTGATTCCAAGGGCATTTTAGTCTTTATATAGGTTTTTGATTTTCGGGTTTTACAATTTCTATACCCATCATTGCACCTGCTTTATCTGTTCAATCTACTGCAACCAAACCTAAAGGAAAAAGTTTAGTTATTGGTGAACCATTAAAGAAGAAAGTGGTTAAATCTGATATTGGGAAAGGAAAACGGATTGATGTACCAGAGCTGAAGTTTAAAAGTAAAGCAGAACAAGAAGCTTATGATGAAGAGTATGGAAGAAATTGTTGGCTGAAGAACAAGCAGCTTTGGATAAAAGAAAGAAAGAAGAGGAGGAAGCTAGTGAGAGATGGTTAGCTATATGGTATGAATCACAAAACTATCTTCAAGCTTCTTTACAAATACTTGATGAGTTCTTGCACAAGAATGAGCCTTTGTTGGATGATGAGGAGAAAGCTAGGCGATGAGTCAATGGGCAAGGAATGTTAGCAAAACAAAGAAACAGGTTATAAGAAAGAAACCTCCTACTATGGCTCGGATGAGGAATGTATTGATGAAAATTATTAAAATTCGAGGCATTTATGTTTACGATAATCTTAGTAGATGCTCATTTGAAAGAATTTTGAAATTTATGAGAGATGTATGAGGATTAATAAAGATGATTTACATCCAATGAATTCTAAAAAGGAAGAGTGGATTAAAAAGGATGAAGAATGGATTCAAAGTAAAAGAAAGAGAAAATCGAGGTTCGGGAGACATATGATTCTAAAAGATAGAAAGTTGTTGAAGATGAAAATCAAATCATTTCTTATGAGTTTAAGCTTATAATTGGAAGTGAAGGAGTTTGGAAAATTCAAAGACTCAACAATGAAGTTTCGAGTATAATAAATTTTCACAAATGCTTCAGTATTTTGATAGAGATGATTTGATGAATCTTTGGATACTTTACAAGAATAAGTTTGGTGAAGTATATCCAAATGATTATCATGAGAGGTTGGTTTATCATCATTTGAAGATTCTATTTGAACCTACTCATGATGAACACGAATGGCAAGGAATCTACAATGGTCAAGTTACTAGATGGTTTTATATCAAACTTGTGGAGTTCATGTTTTAACTGCATTTACGGAAAGGTTATTCATATGCTTGTAGAAGGTGATTATCCTCAACCGAATAAGCATCAGGAATAATTGCTTTCGGATGTTGAAGCCTGGTTGTATCAAGATGTTAGTACCTTATGATGGTCAAGCTTACGATTTGTTCTTTGAAGTATGAGAAGATACTTAAGGCTAGTGATTGTTTGGCTACATCCTCCAATTCGAGATGTTTTGAGCTTAAAGAAAACTTGAGAATTTTGTTGGAATGTATCAAGTTTAGGGAGGATTGTTGGGTTTTAGGTTCTTTGCATCAAGAATTACTCTAAATCTTTGGAACCACAGACGGGTTTGTTATAACCACAGACGAGAAGAGTGTAACCACGGATGAAGACAACATGGCTAGTAGTATTGTGTAACCACGGATAATATATTGTAACCTTTGCTAGTCTTGTATAGTCGGTTAGTTTATTGTATTAGATAAATATGGAAAAGATATTTATCTTGTAGGTTACGTATTGTATAATGTATAGGACTCCTTAGCCTATAAAAGGAGGTCCTAGGTTTGGTTAGATATACGTATGTTTTATATCTAAGGTCGATACACCTCAAGGTTGCAAAACCCTAATACTGTAAGAGTATTCGTATTAATAAATAATATTGAGGTGTTGAATGTTTACTGTTCTTCTTCTTAAGATTAAGTATTAAATTCCTCGTAATACTTGATAAGCTTTTGTTACAAGTCAGTTTCTATATTAGATCGTTTGCTCAACTGGGATCAACAGCTAATACTTACCCCGCTTATCTGAACCATAACGGTCATAACCCCTAGAACCATGGCGGTCATAACTTCCCTGCTCATTCTTTCGAGTATCCACTTGCCGTATCATGTCTCCATCCCTACTCCTCTTGTTACTCTTCGACATCTCCCACAGAATCTCTATATTTCTTGCGGCATTGGCCACCTGAGACATATCATTGAAGTCCATGTTCACTATCCCGTCCAAGATTGGTTCACAAAAAGCGCACTTGAAGTGCTCCGCTTGATCTTCCTGCGTAGATGCTCTTGTTCCTAGGAAACCAGCTAACCTAACGAACTGCTTCATGAACTCTGTGCAGCTTTCTCCTTCCTTCTGGTGGATGGTGTGATATTCTCGCTCGAATTTCTACTGTTCGGACGTTGGAAAATACTGCAGGTAGAAAACTTCACGAAACTCGGTCCAAGGTAGAGCAGCTGAATAAGTGTCACCTCCCTTAGCTTGCTTGTGTGCCTTCCACCAACTCAAGGCATCTCCTTCCAATTTGTAGCTAGCCAACCTAGCTTTGAATTCATCCACATGACCCAACACCTCAAAAATCTTCTCCATATGAGCAATCCAATTCTTAACTTCGATTGGAGTAGTGGTAGAGCTAAACGATTGAGGCTTTTGCTTCTAAAAATCTTTCCAACCAATTGTGGATGTCGGTGGGTTGAGCACTGATAAGGTTTTAAAGGTACCATTTTGAGGGTCGTTTAAGTCCTTATTTGATCACTTTTGTATCCGTTATTGCTTAATATCGTTCCTTTTCACTTTTAGGTCTCTTGAAGGCAAAATCTTTGGAATGGCACTTATTTGGACGAAAAGCGCGAATATATGAAGAAAATGGCCAAAGTCAAAATCGAGACACTCACGATTCTTTGAAATTAGAAAGCGGCGGCGTCGGTGCTAATGCGGCGCCGTCCCAAGATTTTGTGACGATTCGGAACTCAAAACTCGTATTTTCAAGTGGCGGCGTCTAGTTGTAAAGAGTAGGCCGTCGCTACTCGGGCGGCCTAGATGCAATCGAACGACGTCGGAAAGTGAAGAGGGCGGCGTCACGGACATAAGGTGGCGCCGTCGCAAGGTTAACGTGGCCAAGGCGAAACCCTAATGGCGGCGACACGGCGGCGTCACTAAACATAAGGTGGCGCCGTCGCATATGTAATCTTATATATAGAATCCGAATTTTTCGGTTTTGTGGAGAGTCTTTTGGGTGAAAACCTAAAACCGAACCTAAGGTGTCTTGTACGATATTTTAGGGTTTTAAACCCTATCTTACATCAAGATAAGTCTTTACTTCATTAATTCAATTATGTCTTTGATTATTTGTGTGTATGCTTGCATGTTCTCCATGTCAAGCTAATTTATTTGTGTGTTTGCTTAGGAAGTATGAAACTTAATTATTGAATATTGATTGGTTGTTTCTTATCTTAGTTGATTAATGATCTAGTAATGCGATAGGTCATTCGTTGTGTATAATGCTTGATTCATCTTTGTGAACCTTAGAATATAATTACGAGTAGTTGTAGGCTAAACCATCCAAAGAGCGCCTTAGAGTAGGAGTTTATCATCCTAGTGGGTTTGTAGGCGAGACCCTTTGGTAAGTTCAAAGAGTTAGGGAGAAAGCATACCTACAACTTTAGACACACAACGCAACTAGGAATAAGGGCGTGACAACTCAACCATCAATAGGAGATAATTAAGGAGTAATACAACCTAAGTAAACACATCTTTAAACTATCATACGAGCACACATTAATTAGACATAGACTCCCACAACCTTAGTTTAGATAATTAGATAATAGTAGAGTAATCGGTGAAATACCAACCCCAAATCAATACCGAGATTCGTACCTTTCCATTTCATAAAATATAAAAGATAAAAATAATCTTCCTCAACCTTAACCTTAGCGTAGTAACTCCTTACTAGCATTCCTATTCCCCAGAGAGCGATATCAATACCGTGGCTTACCCTAATTACTACACTACAACGATTAGGTTCCTTGCCTAGGGTGTTATAAAACTTGCTCGAAGAAAGGAAGTTTCCTTGACCCCGAGCGGCGTGTGGCGTTATCAAGTTTTGGCGCGTGCTTGGGAATAGAATAGCTAGTTAGTAGTCCACCTCGTTTAGGTTTCTTTGCTTGATTCCTATCAAGTAAATTTTTCTCATTTTTAGCTTTCTCTTAGTCTATCCCCTTCTTCGTGACCTTTGTTCGTAACCCCATCACTTTTCATCATGGAAGGTGATAACCAACCACCACTCGATAACCAACAACCAAACAACGCTTCACCACCAAACAAATACCCTTTGCTTGACCCGACCTCGCTAACCAACTTGAGCCCGTATCATGGGTGAGATTGGAGAGCTTAGGAAATTAAATATGATAATTGAGAATACACTTGAGGAAGCCCTTAAGGAATCGATCAACCTCTAGATAGTGATTCGACTACAAGTGATTCGGATGATGATCTAGAAGAAGGAGATTATAAGATGTTAGAAATTATGGAGGGTAGTAAGGAGAAGGAGAACTTAGGGAGTACTTTGATTCATACCCTAAAAGGAAAGAAACCGCTTATCACCATAATGTGGTTAATTTTCCAAGACCACCTTCGAGCCTCGTATAAGGAGGAAACCTAAAAACATCAAAATACCGTGTATGATTGGATACTTATCTGAGGATCACACCTACATTGATTATAAGGCACCCATGAATATAATGTCTAGGCTCTATTACAATTGGATCATGAGCAAAAGCTAGAGCCTATGAGGGACCCCTTTCGCCCTAGGAAAGCAAGTAACTATGTGGGGAGGGTTAAGGGATTGCGTGTTCATAGGTAACTTCACATATAGGTGTGATTTCATGATTACGGAAAATGTCAAAGGAATCATTGATGGGTTTTAGGAGATGTGATACTTGGGAAACCATTTATAGAAGAGTCTAAGATGGTTTATGATAAAGAGAAAGGGATAATCGAGTTCTCAAATGAAACCGAGAATGTTAAATATATAATGCCCACAAAATAAAATTTTGAGGGCATGGATAATTTAGATGTAGATAACATTCCGGCATTCAAGTAGTGGAAGAACAAAGTTTACTACTTTGCTTGTCTTGAACTAGGGCTGAATATATTCGTGATGAAAGAAGAGTTAAGGAGATCGAATGGGCCTCTAAGATTAGGACAGCGTAGGAGCACGACTATGAGTCTAGCTACAAGACTCTTAAATAAAGAAAAGCGCTTCGTGGGAGGCAACCCATGCTTAATTGTTTGCTTGTTAGTGTCATATATCTTTTATTAATTGTTTATCCTCATGTTTAAATTTGTAAAAATGCTTTATTTTGTTTTAACCTCGTCTTAATTGCATATAAAGGTATTTTACATAAGGGATAAGTGTAGGGAGGATTACACACGTTTTCAAAAGCGTAAACATGAGAATAACAATTAACTAAAAGATATTTATGTTTGTTTGTTCGAGTCAAATGCTTGTATCGAGTCATAATGGATGTTTTGCGAAATTTTCCGATTCTAAAGATGTAAATTTTCGAAATTTTTCGAAAATCATGAGACCGGTTTTGTCGGGATAACTTGGCGTCGAGATTGCAACTGACGGCGTCGGGAAGGAGTAAAACATCGATTACTTTTTCTCGTTTTACGAGCTACTTATAAATTTTGGAATTTTCGGTCTTAATTTTCTTAGAAATTCAGTAAACATCCATTCCACAAGCATTATATCCTAGTTTAAATCGAGTCTTATATATATTATTACCGCCGATTTCTGCGAAGGTTTCGTTTGTTTTCTTCAAGTGTGCGGGTTTAGTTTGTCAAGAAGAAGTTACATAAGATTGGAAGGAGCTTTTCACGCAATAATTCTTCTTGAAAAGTTTAACCACCACTTTACGGATCCTACCGAGCTAATCGGGGAGTATTAGTTTCTTTCGTTTTAATTACCTTCTTTTATCATAACTTTGATACTTTCGGGAACATTGGGGACAATGTTCGGTTTAAGTGTAGGAGGGAAAATAAAGCGGGAACTTTGAAACTATGCTTATCCTTGACTATTTGCTTTGTCAATTGTGATTGTGTAATAAACCATGAGAAAATGTCGGTTAGGGTAATTTTGGCACCAAATTTAAAATTTTTATGACATATAGGGTGGGCCATTAGTCTTAACAAAAGCGTCTCATGGATAGGAAGTTGCATGACTAGCACAAAACCCTTTACCACCCAAATTCCACCAAAATGTGAGGATCGCCCTTAGATTAGTAGGAATTAAAGCATTCATCTTTAATGCTTAGAGTGTGAACCGGTAGTATATTAGATTCTAGAACTTGTTTTGTGATGCATTCGAGATCGCAAGTGAGGCTACACTTGTGTAGTTAGGAATAACTAAATGATAAGAGGCATTAGGATAACCCTTGTTTGATACCGTAATATAATTACTTCTTCCATATCGGTTGAGTAATTCCCCACACCCTGCGTTGTACTCATCTTTAGTACACGATACCCTAGTTAACCCCTCGAGCCTATCCTTTTCGCGGTTCTCGTGATGTTTCGGTTTTCGGAATATCAATGAAAACATTGTTTACACCCCCCCAAATATACACCCAAATCGCCTTAGCCTACCCCTTATGCACTCACTTTTAGTGCAAATGTTTGTTATCACCCTAAACCCTTAGTTCAATTATCTAGTTGCTTGCATAAGTTGCTAAGTCGAGTCATATCCTTTGTATCTGATTTTGGGACGATTGGGATTCATGGGAAAAGTTAAAGTTTATGAAATGACGGGAAGGAGCGTTAAATTCAAATTCCCTTTGTTTGCGTAATAATGTACCCCAAGTGTTTTGATCTTTTCAATTCGGGTCAAATTAGTGTTAGAGTAATAAAAACTCAAGTGTAGGGATATGCCTATAAATCCTAGTATTTTGATGTTATCGTAGAGGATGGTAGAGTAAAAGTGTATGAAAAAAAAAAAAAAAAAAAAAAAGAAAAAAAAAATAGAAAAAGAAAAAAAAAAAAAAAAAAAAAAAAAAAAAAAAAAAAAAAAACATACGGGCTACCATCCTACATCTATCCTTTAAATTTATGTTTATTTATTTTAGTTATCTAGAGTTTAGAGTGTCGAGTCTTGGCTTAGCAGCGCCATTCTTCATATGCATTTAACATAGAGATTTTTGACTTGCCACCACTAAATAGCCTATCCCACCAAACCCTTTGTTTCCCTACCAGTAAGCCTAACATTACAACCCTTTAAAGACCTCTTTGATAGTCTTTCCTAGGTGCTTACGTAAGCGATGGAGGTTTGATCTATTCTCAAGCCTATGGTAATCTATGTACTAGGACCGGTTAATGAGTGTTTATCTTCCATTTCCTATTTGTTATATTTCATATATACACCGAGAGAGATGTGAGTATCCAAACACCCCATGTGAGGTGCTAGTATGTAATTCCGTGCTTGTTATGACTTTCTTGGGCTTATATGTGTTGTGGACCGTTTTGAATTAATGCTTCATGACCCCAACTTATAAATTAATTGGCTAAAAGCACATTTGCTTGAGGACAAGCAAATAACAAGTGTAGGGATATTTGATAAGGTTTTAAAAGGTACCATTTTGAGGGTCGTTTAAGTCCTTATTTGATCACTTTTGTATCCGTTATTGCTTAATATCGTTCCTTTTCACTTTTAGGTCTCTTGAAGGCAAAATCTTTGGAATGGCACTTATTTGGACGAAAAGGCGAATATATGAAGAAAATGGCCAAAGTCAAAATCGAGACACTCACGATTCTTTGAAATTAGAAAGCGGCGGCGTCGGTGCTAATGGCGGCGCCGTCCCAAGATTTTGTGACGATTCGAGAACTCAAACTCGTATTTTCAAGTGGCGGCGTCTAGTTGTGAAAGAGTAGGCCGTCGCTACTCGGGCGGCCTAGATGCAATCGAGACGACGTCGAAGAAGAAGGGCGGCGTCACGGACATAAGGTGGCGCCGTCGCAAGGTTAACGTGGCCAAGGCGAAACCCAATGGCGGCGACACGGCGGCGTCACTAAACATAAGGTGGCGCGTCGCATATGTAATCTTATATATAGAATCCGAATTTTTCGGTCTTTTGTGGAGAGTCTTTTGGGTGAAAACCTAAAACCGAACCTAAGGTGTCTTGTATAGTATTTTAGGGTTTTAAACCCTATCTTACATCAAGATAAGTCTTTACTTCATTAATTCAATTATGTCTTTGATTATTTGTGTGTATGCTTGCATGTTCTCCATGTCAAGCTAATTTATTTGTGTGTTTGCTTAGGAAGTATGAAACTTAATTATTGAATATTGATTGGTTGTTTCTTATCTTAGTTGATTAATGATCTAGTAATGCGATAGGTCATTCGTTGTGTATAATGCTTGATTCATCTTTGTGAACCTTAGAATATAATTACGAGTAGTTGTAGGCTAAACCATCCAAAAGCGCCTTAGAGTAGAGTTTATCATCCTAGTGGGTTTGTAGGCGAGACCCTTTGGTAAGTTCAAAGAGTTGGGAGAAAGCATACCCTACAACTTTAGACACACAACGCTGACTAGGAATAAGGGCGTGACAACTCAACCATCAATAGGAGATAATTAAGGAGTAATACAACCTAAGTAAACACATCTTTAAACTATCATACGAGCACACATTAATTAGACATAGACTCCCACAACCTTAGTTTAGATAATTAGATAATAGTAGAGTAATCGGTGAAATACCAACCCCAAATCCAATACCGAGATTCGTACCTTTCCATTTCATAAAATATAAAAAGATAAAAATAATCTTCCTCAACCTTAACCTTAGCGTAGTAACTCCTTACTAGCATTCCTATTCCCCAGAGAGCGATATCAATACCGTGGCTTACCCTAATTACTACACTACAGCGATTAGGTTCTACATTTGCCAATCAAGGGTGTTATAAAACTTGCTCGAAGAAAGGAAGTTTCCTTGACCCCGAAGGCGGCGTGTGGCGTTATCAAGATTTTGTGGCGATAACCTTTGGTAGTTTCAAAGAGTTAGGGATAAAGCATACCCTACGACCTTAGACATACAACGCGATTAAGAATAAGGACGTGACAATTCAACCATCAATATGAGATAATTAATGAGTAATAAAACCTAAGTAAACACATCTTTAAATCATCATACGAGCACACAATAATTAGACATAGACTACATACACCTTAGATTAAATAATTAGACGAATAGAGTAATCAGTAGAAATACCAACCCCCAAATCCAATACCCCAAAATTCATACCTTTCCATTTCCTAAAAACATAAAGAGATAAAAAATAATCTTCCTCAACCCCAATCTTAGCGTACTAACTTCTCACTAGCATTCCTATTCCCAGAGAACGATATCAATTCACTCGGCCACCCTAATACTACACTACAACGATTAGGTTCATTGCTAGGGTGTTGAAAAACTTGCTCGATTTAAAAGGAAGTTCCTTTGACCCCGAACGACGTGTGGCGTTATCAAGTTTTTGGCGCGCCGGGATTTTACCACCGATTTTATTACACCGATTTTACGCGAAGGTTTCATTTGTTTTATTCAAGTGTGCGGGTTTAATTTACCAAGAAGAAGATACATAAGATGAGAAGGAGCTTAACGCAAAACATTCTTCTTGAAGAAAGATGTAACCACCACTTTACACGGATCCTACCGAGCTAATCAGGGAATATTAGTTTCTTTCGTTTTATTACTTTCCATTATCATAACTTTGATACTTTGGGCAACATTGGGGACATTGTCCAGTTTAAGTGTAGGGAGGGAAAATAAAACGGGAACTTTAAAACTATGCTTATCCTTGACTATTTGCTTTGTCCAATTTCATTTGTGTAATAAACCATGAGAAATATCGGTTAGGGTAATTTTGGCACCAAATTTAAAATTTTTCATGACATATAGGAGTGGGCCATTAGTCTTAATAAAGCGTCTCATGGATAGGAAGTTATATGACTAGCAAAAAAACCCTTTACCACTTAAATTCCACCCAAAATATGAGGATCACCCTTAGATTAGTAGGAATTAAAGCATTCATCTTTAATGCTTAGTGTGTGAACCGGTAGTATAATAGATTCTAGAACTTGTTTTGTGATGCATTCCAAGATTGCTAGCAAGACTACACTTGTGTAGTTAGGAATAACTAAATTATAAGAGGCATTAGGATAACCCTTGTTTGATACCCGTAATATAATTACTTCTTCCACATCGGTTGAGTAATTCCCCCACACCTTTGCTATGTACTCATCTTTAGTACACGATACCCCTAGTTAACCCCTCAGAGCCTATCCTTTTCGTGGTTCTCGTGATATTTCGGTTTTACGGAATATCAATGAAGAGCATTGTTTACACCCCACCCCAAAATGTACACCCAAATCGCCTTAGCCTACCTTGTATGCACTCACTTTTAGTGCATTATTGTTATCACACTAAACCCTTAGTTCAATTATCTAGTTGCTTGCATAAGTTGCTAAGTCGAGTCATATCCTTTGTACACGTTTTGGGACGATTGGGACTCCGGGAAAAGTTAAAGTTTGTGAAATGACGGAAGGGGGCGTTAAATTCAAACTCCCTTTATTTGCATAATAATGAACTCCAAGTGTTTTGATCTTTTCAATTCGGGTCATATTAGTGTTAGAGTAATAAAACTCAAGTGTAGGGATGTGCCTATAAATCCCTATCATTTTGATGTTATCGTAGAGGATGGTAGAGTAAAGTGTATGAAAAAAAAAAAATCGAAAAAAAATAGAAAAGAGATAAAGAAAAAAAATAGAGTGTTGAAAAAAAAAACATACTGCCTACCATCCTATATCTATCTTTAAATTTATGTTTGTTTGTTTCAGTTATCTAGAGTCTAGAGTGTCGAGTCTTGGCTTAGCAACACCATTCTTCGCATGCTTGTAACATAAAGATTTTTGACTTGCCACAACTAAACCGCCTATCCCACCAAACCCTTTGTTTCCCTACCGTAAGCCTAACATTACAACCCTTTAAAAGACCTCTTTGATAGTCTTTCCTAGGTGCTTACGCCAAAGCAATGGAGGTTTGATCTAGTCTCAAGCTCATGGTAATCTATGTACTAGGAGCGGTTAATGAGTGTTTATCTACCATTTCCAACTTGTTATATTTCATATACACCCGAGAGATGTGAGTATCCAAACACCCCATGTGAGGTGCTAGTATGTAATTTTCGTGCTTGTTATGACTTTGCGGGCTTATATGTGTTATGGATTGTTCTAAACCAATGCTTCATGACCCTAACTTATAAATTAATTGGCTAAAAGCACATTTGCTTGAGGACAAGCAAATACCAAGTGTAGGGATATTTGATAAGGTTTTAAATGTACCTTTTGAGGGTCGTTTAAGCCCTTATTTGATCACTTTTGTATCCTTTATTACTTAATATCGTTCCTTTTCACTTTTAGGTATCCTGAAGGCAAAATGTCGAATGACACTTATTCGGACGAAAAGCGCGAATATCTGAAGAAAATGGCCAAAGTCAAGAATCGAGACACTCGGTGCAGCTGAACCCGAAGGTGACGGCGTCGGTGTTATCTGCGACGCCGTCGGACAACTTTGTGATTTTCAAGAGCTAAATTGCTCATTTACAAGTGACGGCTTCGTGTTTTAAAAGAGTAGGGCGTCGCAACTCGACGGCCTAGATTTGATCCGACGACGCCGAAAGCGAAGGGACGGCGTCACAAGCATAAGGTGACGCCGTCGCAAGACTAACGTGGCCAAGACGAAACCCTAATGATGGCGACCGGCGCCACAAATCAAAAGGTGACGCCGTCGCATGTGTAATCTTATATATAGAATCCGAATTTTTAGTTTTCGGTGTGTAGTCTTTTGGAGTAAAACCTAAACCGAACCAAGGTGTCTTGTACAAGACTTTAGGGTTCCATACCTATCTTACATCAAGATAAGTGTTTTACTTCATTAATTCAATTATGTCTTCAATTAATTGTGTGTATGCTTGCATGTTTCCCATGTCCGGCTAATTTACTTGTGTGTTTGCTTAGGGAATATGAAACTTAATTATTGAATATTGATTAGTTGTCTCTTATCTTAATTGTTAATGATCTAGTATTGCGATAGATCATCCGTTGTGTAGTTAATGCTTGATTAATCTTTGTTGGACCTTAGCTTATAGTACCTAGAGTCATTGTAGGCTAAACCATCCGAAGAGTACCTTAGTGTTAAGTTTATAAATCCTAGAGATTTTGTAGGCGATAACCTTTGGTAGTTTCAAAGATTTAGGGATAAACGCTTACCCTACGACCTTAGACACACAACGCAATTAAGAATAAGGACGTGACAATTCAACCATCAATAGGAGATAATTAAAGAGTAATAAAACCTAAGTAAACAAATCTTTAAATCATCATACGAGCACACAATAATTAGACATAGACTACATACACCTTAGATTAGACAATTAGACGAATAGAGTAATCGGTAGAAATACCAACCCCAAATCCAATACCCGAAATTGTACCTTTCCATTTCCTAAAACATAAAAGATAAAAATAATCTTCCTCAACCCCAACCTTAGCGTAGTAACTTCTCACTAGAATTCCTATTCCCTAGAGAACGATATCAATTCTAAGTGGCTTACCCTAATACTACACTACAACGATTAGGTTCCTTTGCCTAGGGTGTTGAAAACTTGCTCGACGAAAGGAAGTTCTTTTGACCCCGACGGCGTGTAGCGTTATCAAGTAGCTAACTCCCGCACGATATGGCACACACATATATATATCGAATTGAGTACCTAGGATGCATCCATACACCCCTATCAAAAATAAAATATTACGTCCCTAATACACCTACTTTCGGCAAATATATATAGCGTGGAATTAGTCATACAATAATCATAATCAAATGCATGAGCAGAAGGAACGATGTGGACAAAATCACACCTCCACAGATAGCGTCATGCCATCGGTGCCTCAGTGACATGGTCATGGTACCTCCATGACTAGTTAGTACCTTGGGCAATGGATTAGGTCAAACAATACAAATAAATATAGGGTAACGATCAAAGGTTGTTAATCAAAGATAATGAATAAATGGAATGAAACGAATAATCATCAATGGCATAACCAAACGAATATCTAATCAAAGGAATCACATCGAATAGAATCATAAACGAATATCATAACAAACGAAACAAAATAAAATATCAAGAGTCATGAGAAACCCTTACTAAAAAATAGCAGAATATATGTACCTTAGCAAATGAAAGCAAATGGAAATGTGAGCACGAAGAAATAACGTCACATCTTCTTCAACGAATCTACACGGATTACGGTTCATTCAATACTTATTAGCTCATTTAAGTCATAACTGATTTATTGCTTATATAAATCATATTAATATTTTTAGAGTTATTTAGGTTAAGCATATTCTCATTTTTAGTAATGGACCGAAATAAATACTTTGGGGTATTAATCATTAATTAGCCAAACTTAGGGGTTACAAATGATAAATGGTAACTTAAAAGTTTAATATGACAAATATCCTATTTTAGGGCTTTATATGCCAATTCATAAAACCTAGGGTTTGCATGTGACACTTTACCAAAGGGTAAGGTTTAAAAGGTAAATACTTAAAATATAACATGTAAGTCAAATGTAGTTTTCATATTACAAATTCAAGTTCATGTTTCACCATTTGTTCTTACGAAAACCCGACACACATATTTCATCCTTGATCGAGGCTTACAAGACTCACAATCACGACCTCGTAATCATACCTTACAACTAACACCCGACTCAATTATCCCGACACGCTTTCAAAAGTCCAAACAACCTAAACATTTTTCCCGCGATTACCCTCAAACTTACCTCACAAGACACTTCATACATATACCAAATCATTTACCACTCTATTATGTTTTAATACCACTCGCCCAATATGAAATCACACTTAAATCCGGTACTAGTTTCTCATATTATATACTTTACTACCCAAAACCACTCACACACCCATGCACAACACAACTCAATACGTACAGTCACAAACACACACAAACAATACAAAACCCACTCCCAAACCATGCATATGAGACTCAGCATTTAACCACAACCTGACTGATTTGCAAGATGTATATGTTTAGACATTTCTTTGACACCAAACAGGCATATGAAATCATAACCAAACTTAACGAGACAACAAGCAGCAAATACACACGTAAAATCATAGATTCCAATGGCCCTAAGTATTCTTATTTCCAGCGAGGCCGAAATCACACCACACACACTAAAAACAAAGTCATCACATAGTGAGACAGAAATCACACCACACACACTATTCTTTTAATCCTGATTTTACGTTTATGTTTAAAGATGGTTTTTAAACATCAAGTACCCACACAAACACCAAATTAACGAGACATGAACAACACCAACTAGTTGATCTAGGCAATATGCAACTTCCAGATTTATACTCACACATACACACGACACACAAACAACCTACACACTCACCAGAATAACGAGTTAACATACAACACCTAAGGATTATATCTTTGACGCCATATTAAAGTGCATTCAAGGCTGATATTTAGGACATGTTTAGTTCGTATTATAGGTCGACATACAAATAAGTTTTAGTATGATATATCTTTGATTTCATGTGACGATGCTCTCTTCTACATACATACATTTATAGGTTTTATGAGACAACAAATTAAGAAAATTATAAGAGGATGACATGGATACCTTGAGGCTGCAACGAGACAAAGAGGAACAAGAGGACAAGACTCTCGAACAATTCACGAATCAAAAGCATGAATGAACCCAAGATCGACCAAGTAAGTTTTAACCCTTCGCTTACGACACGCTTACACAGCGTTCGGGGTCAAAGGAACTTCCTTTTAAATCGAGCAAGTTTTTAACACCCTAGGCAAATGAACCTAATCGTTGTAGTGTAGTATTAGGGTAAGCCACGGGTATTGATATCGTTCTCTAGGGGAATAGGAATGCTAGTGAGAAGTTACTACGCTAAGGTTAAGGTTGAAGAAGATTATTTTTTATCTTTTTATGTTTTTAGGAAATTGAAAGGTACGAATCTCGGTATTGGATTGGGGGTTGGTATTTCTACCGATTACTCTACTATTATCTAATTATCTAAACTAAGGTGGTGGTAGTCTATGTCTAATTAATGTGTGCTCGTATGATAGTTTAAAGATGTGTTTACTTAGGTTTTACTACTCCTTAATTATCTCCTATTGATGGTTGAGTTGTCACGTCTTATTCTTAGTTGCGTTGTGTGTCTAAAGTTGTAGGGTATGCGTTTCTCCCAACTCTTTGAACTTACCAAAGGGTCTCGTCTACAAAACCCACTAGGGATAATAAACTCTTACTCTAAGGCACTCTTTGGATGGTTTAGCTTACAACTACTCGGTAATTATATTCTAAGGTTCACAAAGATGAATCAAGCATTAAGTACACAACGAATGACCTATCGCATTATTAGATCATTAATCAACTAAGATAAGAAACAACCAATCAATATTTAATAATTAAGTTTCATATTCCTAAGCAAACACACAAATAAATTAGCCGGACATGGAGAACATGCAAGCATACACACAAATAATCAAAGACATAATTGAATTGATGAAGTAAATACTTATCTTGATGTAAGATAGGATTTGGAACCCTAAAATCTTGTACAAGACACCTTGGTTCAGCTTTTTAGGTTTTACTCAACAAAAGACTCTCTTAAAGCGAAAAATTCGGATTCTATATATAATATTACATATCGACGGCGTCACCTTATGTTTTGTGGACGTCGTGTCGCCGTCATTAGGGTTTCGTCTTGGCCACGTTAACCTTGCGACGGCGTCACCTTATGTCCGTGACGCCGTCCTCTTGACTTCGGCGTCGTCGGGTCGCATCTAGGTCGTCGAGTAGCAGCGGCCTACTCTTTTAAAGCCCGACGTCGTCACTTGAAAATAGGGCTTTTGGCTTCAGATCGTCACAAAAATCCTTGACGGCGTCGTGATTAACACCGACGCCGCCGCCTTACATTTTCAAGCAGCTTTGAGTGTCTCGATTCGACTTTGGCCATTTTCTTCAGTATATTCGCGCTTTTCGTCCGGATAAGTGCCATTCCAAAGATTTTGCCTTCAAGAGACCTAAAAAGTGAAAAAGGAGCGATATTAAGCAATAACGGATACAAAAGTGATCAAATAAGGGCTTAAACGACCCCTCAAAATGGTACCTTTTAAAACCTTATCAAATATCCCTACACTTGTTATTTGCTTGTCCTCAAGCAAATGTGCTTTTAGCCAATTAATTTATAAGTTAGGGGTCATGAAGCATTGATTTAAAGCGGTCCACAACACATATAAGCCCCAAAAGTCATAACAAGCACGGAATTACATACTAGCACCTCACATGGGGTGTTTGGATACTCACATCTCTCTCGGGTATATATGAAATATAACAAATAGGAAATGGAAGATAAACACTCATTAACGGTCCTAGTACATAGATTACCATAGGCTTGAGAATAGATCAAACCTCCATCGCTTTGGTGTAAGCACCTAGGAAAGACTATCAAAGAGGTCTTTTAAGGGTTGTAATGTTAGGCTTACGGTAGGAAACAAGGGTTTGGTGGGATAGGCTATTTAGTGGTGGCAAGTCAAAAATCTCTATTTTAAATGCATACGAAGAATGGCGTTGCTAAGCCAAGACTCGACACTCTAAAACTCTATGTAACGAAATAAACAAACATAAATTTAAAGGATAGATGTAGGATGGTAGCCTGCTTTTTTTTTTTTAATCACTCTATTTTTTTTTCTTTTTCTTTTCTATTTTTTTCGAGATTTTTTTTTTTTTTTTTTTCATACACTTTACTCTACCATCCTCTACGGTAACATCAAAATGATAGGGATTATAGGCACATCCTACACTTGAGTTATTTTTACTCTAACACTAATTTGACCCGAATTGAAAAGATCAAACACTTGGGGTACATTATTACATAAACAAAGGGAATTTGAATTTAACGTTCCTTCCCATCATTTCATAAACTTTAACTTTTCCCATGAATCCCAATCATCCCAAAACGTATACAAAGGATATGACTCGACTTAGCAACTTATGCAAGCAACGGATAATTGAACTAAGGGTTTAGGGTGATAACAAACATTTGCACTAAAAGTGAGTGCATAAGGGGTAAGCTAAGGCGATTTGGGTGTATATTTGGGGTGGGGTGTAAACAATGCTCTTCATTGATATTCGGAAAACCGAAACATCACGAGAACCGCGAAAAGGATAGGCTCTGAGGGGTTAACTAGGGGTATCGTGTACTAAAGATGAGTACAACGCAAAGGGTGTGGAGGAACTACTCAACCGATGTGGAAGAAGTAATTATATTACGGGTATCAAACAAGGGTTATCCTAATGCCTCTTATCATTTAGTTATTCCTAACTACACATGTGTAGTCTCACTTGCGATCTCGGAATGCATCACAAAACAAGTTCTAGAATCTAATATACTACCGGTTCACACTCTAAGCACTGAAGATGAATGCTTTTAATTCCTACTAATCTAAGGGCGATCCTCACATTTTTTTGTTGGAATTTGGGTGGTAAAGGGTTTTTTGCTAGTCATATAACTTCCTATCCGTGAGACGCTTTTGTTAAGACTAATGGCCCACTCCTATATGTCATGAAAAATTTCAAATTTGGTGCCAAAATTACCCTAACCGACATTTTCTCATGGTTTATTACACAATCACAATTGGACAAAGCAAATAATCAAGGATAAGCATAGTTTCAAAGTTCCCGTTTATTTTACCTCCTACACTTAAAGCGAACATTGTCCCAATGTTCCCGAAAAGTATCAAAGTTATGATAAAAGAAGGTAATCAAAAACGAAGAAACTAATACTCCCCGATAAGCTCGGTAGGATCCGTGTGAAGTAGTGGTTAAATCCTTTCCAAGAAGAATTTATGCGTGAAAAGCTCCTCAATCTTGTGTAACTTCTTCTTGACAAACTAAACTGCACACTTGAAGAAAACAAACGAAACCTTCAAGCGTAAAATCGGCGGTAATAATATATAAGACTCGATTTAAACTAGGATATAATGCTTGTGGAATGGATGTTTACGAATTTCTAAGAAAATTAAGACATGGAAAATTCCAAAAATTTATAAGTAGCTCGTAAAACGAGAAAAGTAATCGATGTTTTACTCCTTCCCGACGTCAGTTATCCCGACAAAAAGCGCTACGTGATTTTCGGAAAACATCCGGAAAATTTACATCTTTAGAATCTGGAAAATTTTCGCAAAAACATCCATTATGACTCGATACAAGCATTTGACTCGAACAAACAAACATATATATCTTTTATTTAATTGTTATTCTCATGTTTACGTTTCTTTTGAAAATGTGTAATCTTCCTACACTTATCCCTTATGTAAAATACCTTTATATGCAATTAAGACGAGGTTAAAAACAAAATAAAGCATTTTACAAATTTAAACATGAGGATAAACAATTAATAAAAGATATATGACACTAACAAGCAAACAATTAAGCATGGGTTGCCTCCCACGAAGCGCTTTTCTTTATTTAAGAGTCTTATAGCTAGACTCGTAGTCGTGCCTCTACGTTGCTTCACGCACGCTCTCGTGCTCATACTTAAGCCATTCCAACGCTCTTTCATTCTTTTTGTAATCATCTCCTAATTCAAGACATTTTTTGTAATACCGCTTAGTTTTCTCATATGGGTACCTAAGCCCACTTTGCCTATCCCTTTTACTAAGCAATGGAATAGGGGTCATTCTATTACAAGCCTCAATGTCCTTATGTTTAAACCTAGGATGAGCACGTTTGGTAGATGAAATCTTCAACTTCATCAGAGAATGTAATTAGACCATCAATCATTCGTTTATTCAACCTAGTCAATTTTTTGAAAGGTTTTCCAAAAATTACTTGAGTGATGTCCTTATCTATAAATTCTCCTAAGTCTTCTAAGACCATGAACTCTACCAAATAAGCAAAACTTTCGACAAACACGCAAATGAATTCTCGCTTCAACAACATTGTTCCTTGATAGGTTAAC
Source organism: Chrysanthemum lavandulifolium (assembly GCA_022545495.1). NCBI lineage: Eukaryota > Viridiplantae > Streptophyta > Magnoliopsida > Asterales > Asteraceae > Chrysanthemum > Chrysanthemum lavandulifolium. The sequence goes on along the minus strand of CM040241.1, from coordinate 126,831,160 downwards.
TCATTGACCTTGATTTTGTTGTATAGATCCCTTGATATTAAGTTTAAAGATAAGAATGAATTCAAATAAGCATCGAACCCTTCTAGTCCTATTTTGCAAGGAATTGCATGTTAAAGGGCCATCTTTCTCAATCCTACACCTAGGGTCAAAACATTGGGAGGGTCTTCCTCAATTTCAAAACTAACTTCATTAATGACCTCCCGCTATCAAGTGCCTCACCATAATCAAATTCCTCATCGAATCGGTAATAGAAAGGACTTTGTTGTTGCCAATTTATCTCATTATGCCCTAGGTGATTACCAAAATGGTGAGTGGGTGAAGGGTTTTGAGGATTGCGTTCTCAATCTCGGGATTGGGAACGGGTAGAGTGAAGAATCTTCGGTGGAAGATACGGATCATGGTGAGTGATGGTTTTTACGAACGAAGGTCACGAAGAAGGGGGATAGACTAAGAGGAAGCTAAAAATGAGAAAAAAAAATTTACTTGATAGGAATCAAGCAAAGAACCTAAACGAGGTGGACTACTAACTAGTTATTCTATTCCCCGGAAACGGCGCCAAAAACTTGATACGCTTACAGCCGCGTTCGGGGTCAAAGGAACTTCCTTTCGTCGAAAGAAGTTTTTCAACACCCTAGGCGATGAACCTAATCGTTGTAGTGTAGTATTAGGGTAAGCCACGGTATTGATATCGTTCTCTAGAGGAATAGGAATGCTAGTGAGAAGTTACTACGCTAAGGTTAAGGTTGAAGAAGATTATTTTTATCTTTTTATGTTTTTAGGAAATTGAAAGGTACGAATCTCGGGTATTGGATTTGGGGGTTGGTATTTCTACCGATTACTCTACTATTATCTAATTATCTAAACTAAGGTGGTGGTAGTCTATGTCTAATTAATGTGTGCTCGTATGATAGTTTAAAGATGTGTTTACTTAGGTTTTACTACTCCTTAATTATCTCCTATTGATGGTTGAGTTGTCACGTCTTATTCTTAGTTGCGTTGTGTGTCTAAAGTTGTAGGGTATGCGTTTCTCCCTAACTCTTTGAACTTACCAAAGGGTCTCGCCTACAAAACCCACTAGGGATAATAAACTCTTACTCTAAGGCACTCTTTGGATGGTTTAGCTTACAACTACTCGTAATTATATTCTAAGGTTCACAAAGATGAATCAAGCATTAAGTACACAACGAATGACCCATCGCATTATTAGATCATTAATCAACTAAGATAAGAAACAACCAATCAATATTTAATAATTAAGTTTCATATTCCTAAGCAAACACACAAATAAATTAGCGGGACATGGAGAACATGCAAGCATACACACAAATAATCAAAGACATAATTGAATTGATGAAGTAAATACTTATCTTGATGTAAGATAGGGTTTGGAACCCTAAAATCTTGTACAAGACACCCTTGGTTCAGTTTAGCTTTTACTCCTTGTTAGGAATTAGAAAATTCCGGAATGTTGAAAGAGTCGGTCACCCCAACTATTATCTAGCATAAGTTAGCTCATAAGTTAGTCGTAGATTGGTCATTAGTTATGGTCTATGTAGTTAGTTAGTAGCGTAAAATAGTATAGTGCAACACCGTGGAAGAAGGTCGGTCTTTACCCACCGTATCCCCGATCCACAGCCGTCAGGAGGTCGCTTAGTTTGTAACCTATAAATACCCTCTACCTTGCAAGGTAGAGGGTTGGATGTTCTTTGGTAATCTAATATTCCACAAGTTTCTCTCACTAGAATGTCCCACTCTTTCTCTCTAAAACCATCTATGTGCTCATTGTGTTAATGTTATGATGTGTATGTGAAAGTTAATATCTAACAATTGGTATCAAGAGCCATGGTTAGATCATATCTTGCACATCTTTGGATTTATAGTGGTTTTAGGTGGTTTTGAGTTTGAAAAGTTTAGTGGTTTTGCATCATTTGGTTGATTTCTTGTGTTAAAGTTTGAATTTTGTTGGTACTTTTATGTTTAGAATCATCAAAAGTGTTTAGGTTTTCATTTGGTAAGCTTGAATCATCTTGGTTGGGTTGTTTTGGATTGAAAAGTGAAGTTTATTTGGTTTTTCAAGCTAGCGACTTAGCTCTCGGAATAGTTTCTTGGTAGCGACTTGCTTCACGCTTTGTAGCGACTTACGTTGTTAAAGCTAGCGAGTTAGATCTAGCGAGTTAAAGTACAAGTAGTGGACCTCCACCACGGATAGCGACTTGTGGTAGCGACTTGGTCCAGAGCGAGTTGCTCTTTAGCGACTTGCATTGTTGGCGACTGAGTAGCTTAATCATGTCAATGAATTTTGCTAGCGACTTGAGCGTTAGCGAGTTACCACCTAGCGACTTACATCCGGCTAGCGAATTGGAAAGCTAGCGACTTAGCGTGGTGGCGAATTAGTGTTGGCGACTTGGTGTAGTACTTTCTAGCGACTTGGGATTAGCACTAGTAGCGAATTGATTCTAAATTCTCTAGAGACTTGGGAGTAATTCATAATAACACAATGTCACCATCACGGATTCTTTAATCACCAAAGTACTTGCTCTCTATGACACAAAGATGTAATAGTGAAACAGAATGCCCATCCAAGGCCTCACACCTAATAACTCAAGATCAATCAATCGTAACAACTCAAATAAGTCACTCTTAATATCATCGATGATACTAAGAATGTGGAATGCACCAATGAGCCGTTTCAACAACTCACCACTTCTCAAATTACTCTTATCAACAACCATGGATCGAATAAGTTGTGCCATCCTTCGTCAGATTTTCCCACTTTAACAAGACTGTTTTGCTTAACCTAGAACGATCGAGGTTTCAAATTACCAAAGAAAAGCTCTCAACCGATGATTCTCATGTCGCTCTCCAAACCATCTTCAACCAATTTCACCACTTATCCGGAAGAATACTCCTCGATTTTGATAATATCATGACCGGAATGTCTTTCAAGAAGCACACGGAATGGAAATTCATGAGTTCGTAAACTCATTTATTCAACTCATGAGTAATATGGAAACATACATCGAGGAAGCCGCAAAAGAGAATAACAAGTCAAGGAATTGAATGAGTGTCAAGAGTGTCCATGGAACAATGATGACGTGTCATGCTTCATTCCGCTTGAACCAAAGAAAGACACCGATTGCGTAATCTCGTTATGATGGAAAAGGATGAAGAAAACAACACCGATCTCAAATTCTCGAGTCGAAAAGGTATCAATCAACAAGGTACACTTATCTGATCACACTAATTCTCACAAAAAGGTACATGACTCTTACCCTGAACATAACAATGTGGAATCAATCTTTGTTTTGTCTGAATCTAATGCAAGTAACATGATTGAAAAAAGGGTATATGATGAGCTTTCAAACAAATTTTCAATTCTTGAAAAACACTGTATCTCTTTGCAAATTGAAATACAACATAAGGATGAAATGTTTTATGCAAAAAAAAGGTAGTAACTGAACTTCCGAATTTAGAGAATTTTTGAAATTAATCGCTTAAAATCCCGATTCGTGACAAAGATTCAACCATAAGAAATCAAATCTCTTCTTCGTAAGCCCGTAAATTATGATCGTCATGAGATAAGTGATACACTAGAATCTAGGAATTCTGAACTAGCTCTATGTGTGTCCAACCTTCTAAGAGAAAATGAGCATTTAAGAAAGAACCTTGAGGAAACAAACTCTAAATTAGTCAATCAATCTAATCTCTTGATGAAAGATATTGATGACCTCAAAGCACAAATTCAGGACAAGAGCTTCAATATTGTTGCCCTAAAAAATGAGCTCAGGAAGTATGCTGGAAATAGGATGAACACTAAGTTTGCAAAACCTTCAACTTTGGGAAAGTCAACGGTTCAGAACCACTTGAAACGAACAGTTATTAAACAACCTAATGCCTTTAGGTCTGAAAGAGCTAAACCATTGAAATCTAAGCTTACATCCCAAGTTGATAACAAGTCTGCTTTTGTCAAAACCACCACTTCATTGCCTAGTTCGGATATGATGAATCCCAAACATAGGACTAATAATCATCACCCACAAATCGAAATGCTATAAGTTTAACTAGGTATCATACAAAACATAGTCCGATGATCAATCCCTAAGAAATTCTCTCGATCACAAAAGACAAATAGTCAAAACAAGGGTGTGAGCTCATTTAGTTCATCTCATCGTGGCTTAAAATGGATTCCCACCGCGCATTATTTAAGTATACGGGACTTAAAAGAACTTACATTCCTAAATCATGCCTCAAGTGGATTCCCACAGGTAAATTTTTCAAGAATGTAGAACCTAATAGGATTCCCATTAATGATACGTCTGGATTATACTGTGTTGCATCTAAATGTGAGACTAAACATGTCACTAACCCTTCTATGTACAAGTCTACATGTGCTTCAAGTACAATGTGCTCTCGCCTTTTTCGTGTACAATGCTCAACTCAATCAGAACTTCATGACTTGGTTCCTCAGATATGAACATAGCTCATTCAGAGCTATAGCTTGCCGAGTTGATGTACTTCTTACTTTGACTCCTATTCATTTTGAATATGGACTCGTCCTTCTATGTCTCGTGTATAAATCAATTTAAAAAAAAAAAAAAAAAAAAAAAAAAAAAATTTATATACTCCTTTCAAAATTTTATCTTTTATCATTTTCTCAATCTAATAACGAATATACTCCTTGTTATCGATAACATCTACGGTCCTAGAAATGTCATTCAATAATGGCACGGGATCATAGATGAAGTTCGAACAAAAGATATATTCTTGGTGGTATAATGGGATTGTTAATATCAATCAATGTTCTTTGATGACATTGATTGAGGGGAGATTAGTTTTATATACCATTGGCTTTCGTTTGGTTATGATGCTTGTTTATTTGTATGATGTGGTGATTTCGCCTTGTGTGACTAATCGGTTATACTTTTGAAATATCTGGGAATGGGTTTCTCCCTGTTATAGGCTGTGATTGTATCTTGCTCATGAGATTTTCAGTGTGTGCCTTCGTTGTAACTGCCTATGTGTTGAAATGTTGAATTGATTCATGATGATCAGTGTAATAATCAATGCTAGAGACGTTGTCTAATCCGTGTTAGCATATTACCACTCATTCATTTAATTCATAGGGACCAAACCTGTCATATAGTGAAAGTTTTGTTACATTAGCGAATTACCTCATCTCATGTTAAAACCACAAGGACCAAGTGTGTCATATTGCCTAAGATTGTTTCTAAACCCCTAGCGAGTTACCTGTTAGCGATTCACAACTTTACCCAACAAGTTCTTTTTCTCTCTCGTTTTCTTCCTCTCTTCGTCATTATTTGATCATACTAGCGAGTTACCTGTTAACAAGAGGTTTGATTTGATTCCTTCTGATCGTTGTTTTTCTTAAGCTTTAGTGTCCAGTTTCTAACTGTTCGTTATATTCAGATCCCTTCGTGCTCGTGAGGTGTGATTAGTTGACTCTCTCGCATAGGTTCGGATTTTTATGTAATCGTGTGTGTGCTTCTTATAAAATGATTGAACGTGTTAACTGTTTGGAATATATTGTTTGGATTATATTGGCTGGATTCATTGATGTATGATTAAAATGGATTGGACTGATGGGTTGGTGTTAAGAAGTGTTCTTGGTGGCGAGTTAAAATGTTCTTGGTAGCGACTTAGTATGTATGTTCTTCATGGCGAGTTAGTATTCCACTTAGCTTAATACGCTCCGTAGCTTAATAAGTTCTCTAAATTCCAAATGACTTGGTTAGCGAGTTAGTAGTTAGCGACTTGTATTTACAAGTTAGCGAATTAATAACCCAGCGACTTAGTTAACCGATTTATAGCGACTTAGCTCGTTTATCGCTCATAGCGACTTGACTTTATTGGCTAGCTAATTAGCATAGCAACTTGGTTAGCGAGTTAGTAGTTAGCGACTTGTATATACAAGTTAGCGAATTAGTAACCCAGCGACTTGATTGACCGCTTTGTAGCGACTTGCCTTAGGTAATCGCTCATGGCATCTTGGTCTTACATGCTAGCGAATTAGCTTAGAGACTTAGAGTGCTAATCCTTTAGCGACTTGTCGTGGCTCGAGATGACGACTTGTTTTTACAAGTCCGCAACCGTGTTCACTTTCATGTTGAGATTTAGTCTTAGGGTCAAGGTTTACTAAAATGTTCAAAATCTGTTGTGCTAAAGATGATCTCACTCACAACACTTAATTCGACTTGTTGAATCAACATACTCTATGTAAACCGTTATGACATCTCTGCTTAGGCAAAAGGTACTGGCTTCTCTCACGATCGCCAAATGTTACTTTTGCCTCATACATATGTGTTATATCACTTTTACATGTGTATCTTGGCTCATGTCATGATCACTTTGAAATGCACTCTTTTGCCCTGTAAATCCCTTATAAGCTCATCATGTAATCATTTTTCTATATGAATGTTCCTCATTGATATATCTTTATGTTATCATATAGTTGAAAGGTGTTATATAGTTGCAATCTTTGCCACTCTATCTGTCTCCGTATGTGTTAGGAACTTCTTCAGTGTTACTACCTCCTTGTCATAAGGGTGCTCTCAATGCTGTCTCACTTACTATGTATCATCTAACCTGTTCCTATCTATTACTGTTGATTGTATGATTACTCAGAACATCAATGGCAAGTTCAATCCCAGAAAAGAGCGCTACCCGTCAGATCATCCGAGTTCTCTCGCGACGAAGAAATCCTTCCCAAAAGTCAATGGGTCGCTATTGGTAAAAGCAATCATATGTGGACCTTCAAAGGCTTCAACAAAATCCGATACTCAAAGTTTCTATCGACATCCTCAAAACACAAACTTCTTCGAGCAATTACCAAGCAATGCTCAATTCCATCCATTTACATTCAACAATTTCGAACACCGCTCAATGGAACAAGATCACACCAATACTCTTGCAAACCGGATAATAGGGAGTTCACAATTGATTTCGATACTCGAGCAAGGCCCTTGAATCACACCATGTAACCCCGACGTTCGCTCGAATCTCCACCGTGTCGACGATCCGATTGTATTTCTAATTGGGTTGGGCTATCGAATAGTATTTCAAGAGCATCCGACATCGTCACCGGACACATGTATCAACCCCGAGAGCTATTACAACCATTCGAACTTATGCTTATCCGGGAAAACTTGTGGTTCGATAAAGTGAGAATACCTATCTTGCAAATCCTATGGGAATCATTAATAGGGTTGATGTGAATGTCTCGGATCGTATTTGGGAAGAATTCTCGTTATCAATGAACACATTCATATCTCGATAGAACCTATTTTAACAATGCTCAAGGTCGAAAGAAATGTAACAAGCTTGTAATTCCCAAAGATCGATTCTCTAAGCTTGTTATCCAAGATTTGCAACAAATTCACAACTTCACCCTAGGTCCGAATCAACTTTACACAAAGCGTAACATGAATTTGTTTTAGGAAACCGAAATATGTTCCTAGAGGCTCGAATAAAGAAGTATTTGGTTTGCCAATTCTCGATTGTCTTCTCACGTAAGATATCAAAAGGAAGGACTACTTCAAGCAATACATGAAAAGTGCAACCAAACTCTCTCACGATGTCACACCTCTCCTTTACAACCAAATGCTCCCGTGACCAAGTCACCTCTCAAGCATCCTATGCCTCTTCCTAAAAGAGACGTGAAAGTTCTCGCAGATCGACACCACCTCCAAGAAGCGTAAAGCAAAAGGAAGAAAGTGGAAAAGGAGATTGGTGAGAACACCGAGACACCAAGGAATGTTTCGTGTTAATCGATGAAGATGATGCCGATCCGCAACTTGGAATTCAAAGAAAGCCTTGAAGGTCGAATGTGAAAGCTCCAAGAGGTGGAGTTGTGTTAAGAGAACCCGCTCAACTACCTCGACAAACAAACCCAATTACACTTGACAAGGGTAAAGGAGTTGCAAGTGTTGAAACCGAACAAGTCGCTCACATGTCGTTAACTATCTCATCATCTCCATCAAGCACCACAAATCCATATGAGTCAAGAGAAGAAATGATTCATCTCATGCAAAAGAACAACTGGAGTGGTCAAGGTGCTCAAACATTTAAGGAATCTCTTACACTTGGTGTGACTCAACTGACTTGAATGTCGACACTCTGTTACAAAAGGGCTCACAGAGAACCTTGAGACAAGATCCGATGAGACCTTGAAGATGGATGAACCAAATTTGTCTACTAACTCTATCCTCACTTAAGGATCTCGATGCAAACTTCTCTTTGGAGACCAATTCATTAATGACAAAACCCTAGATATCGCACAATCCATGTATAATGTCAAGATTCACCAAGACACGCCAACCATTCCTCCAATGTCGCCTTCTTCATTATCAATCGTACTTCCACCTCCCATACCAACCGAATCAACTGCTCAAACACCACCAACATCGCCACCAACTCCCGATCCCGTCATTATAGTTGCGGATGTGGATGCTCCACCACTTCACCTCCATGATTCTCACCGATCAACCATCGGATAAAGCTATTAAAAGGATAGAAGCTCGAAAGGCAACTTCCTAAATCTGCTGATTCTCCGTGGATCGTGTCCATAGATTGAGCACCTCAACTTCAATGAAGCAGCATCGACGCTATTGAAGGAGAAGTCAAGGATGCCGTGGAATGGGCAATGGAGGCTCCACTTCTTAGACGATTCAAGGACCTCCCCATCTCCGATATGAGAGCAGCCTGTGAAAGGATGTATGAGGTCAAGAGGACAAGCATGAGGTTCACAAGAACTCTATGAGGCACTTGAAGAATCCATCAAGTTCGACAATTATGAGCGCTTTAAGATTGAAGTCGGAGAAAAGGAAGCTAAAAAGAAAAGGAGAACAAGTGTAATGGAAGCATTGATAAAGGATCGCAAAGATCCACCTCCTCCCCACCACCAACGGGAGCTGGAACTCGGATCCGTAATCCTTCTACAACAACCAACACACCTCCATCACAACCACCATCATCACCGCCAAATCTTCCAACAATCGATCCAACAAAAGAGCGAGTAATCGAAAAAAATCACGCTCGGACGACGGTTGATTCAAGGTTCACATCCACGCCCACCTTCATTCCTCGATGATCAAATGGTTAACGAAGAATCTCGTGTCATGGCCGACTCGTAACCGATGAAGATGATGCATCGACAAAGCATATTCCAAAGCCATCAAGACCGGTTTGATTCTTACATGGCTGGAATCGCACTAGCACATCCGAGTTGCACCTTCAAGAGACACTATTCAAAGTCGCATTATGGAAGATAGACCTCCTTCCCCGAACCCCATGGACCATCCCGTAGTCTCGACTCTATGATTCCCGACAACAATTGGGCATCGCTATCACCAATAACTACGAAGTCCAAACCAAGACTCTTCTACACTACATCGGTGATATGGGAAGTTTCATAAGATGGTTTTGTGAACGGAAGAGCATCTCATCCATAACACCAAGAGATCTTGAAGGTCAAGCTTACGAGATTGTCAAAGTCTTCCATTCGATGCAAATCATCTTCAATATCGATGGAAGAATGCCATAAGATGCTAAATGACCAAGTCGTTGATCAAATCACCGCTTCAATGTCAACAAATCTCTTCCTCTTGGTGGTGAACCGGTCGATGACCATTCAGTGTAATTCTTCTTCAACCACGACTTGGACTATCTCGTGGTGCTCGCTCACGAAAGAAGACCCGCTCTATCAATATCAAAATGAAAGTCGCAACCTATTCGATCAAGGGCTCGAGCAGATGGTTCCCGATCAATTCGGGCAAATGAAGAACAAAAGTATGATATTGCGCTTCTTATGGTATTTCTCACCGGTGGTTCAAAAGAAGAAATTCTACATTGAAAGACATGGTGTCGATAAAAGACGCAATGATGTCGATCAAAGTCGCAAATCTTAAGTGTTGTTAGTGTAGAGATCTTCCTATCTATGGATATGAGTACTTGAAGAAGATTGTCCTTAAAAGAGTCGACTTCAAAGTGTATACTATTGAAGAGAACGACTTCAAACATCTTCGCCAAATGATTTCAAGATCTCTATCTCTTAAATCTTCAAGGACACCGGAGCACTTACCTGACGTGAGAAAAGGCCCTCTCGCACTGTCACTCTTGGATAAGGGCTTAGTCATTCGAAACGAGTTGAGGACTTTCACTTGGCATTGAAAGCTACCAAACCGTGGTCAACCTCACAAGTCCTCAATGGAATGCACCGGGCATGAATTTCATCGAGAATACAAAGTTCTTGACACTCCTAGAGCCGCCATCTTCACCGACAGATATGGATCGCGATGCTTATGCGCCTATGTGAACTCTACAAGTTTAGTGATGGTACGCTCAAAATGGTCGAAGAAGAACTTGACACCGAGTGAAAGAAGCCAAACTTGATATGAGATCTTGGGTTAAAACTACTTTCGGACCGATGATGACGTGAAGAGATGTGAACATTTCATTGTCGCAATCGACGAAGACTCAAGACACGAAGAATCTTCCGCACCTTGAAAGCTTTGTTGGTGGAAGGCTCCGTGATGGTCACTACAAACTTCTTCAAAGAACCGAATGAAGACTTCTTCGAATACCGCTTATGTTTTGTTAACTTTGTGTTATATGTGGTGTATTAAATATGAACAACTCGTGATACATGTAATAGTGCTAGGATTTGTACTATGGTTTCCCTTGTGAAAAGGGGAAACATATGTGTTGTCCTTTTCTCTATCATATAAAATTGGACACATTTTTCTCCTACAAATATTTTACCTCATACTTATTTAATCACTTGAGATCCAAAATCTCAAAGGATTTAAGATTTTGATCTGGGAGAAATGTGATATAAATATGAAAGATGGTAAAAGATAAGATGACCAATTTTGTGCATACTTCTCCTTATATGTGCTAAACAATTTTTCGAATCTCAAGCATATATTATGGGGAGAACTCTCTTTGTAAATTCAAGTCATCGTGGTACACTACACTTTAAATATTTTAAAGTACCTTGATCACATGGCTTCTAATCCTTTGATGATAAAGGTTCCTCAAGTATGTGCAAAACTCTTTTCAACCTCGAGGCACATATTGAGGGGAGCAAATTTATGGAAACCTCATCCTTCCCGAAATGCTATATTTACTTGATTTGATATGGGAAGTGATGTTGATATCTTTAGAAAATGGTAATCAAAGAAGTTAATTCTTTCTCTTGCCTCCATGTGCAAAACATTTTCAAATACTTGATGCACATGTTGAGGGGAGTTCTCGTTTAAAATATCAAAACAATTCAGTACAAAATGCTTTGATAATATATCACAAGTATCCGAATTGATTTTCAAATGGTTTTCAATTGGATCCAATGGCGGATGAACAATACCAAATAGACCGACCAACTTTACTTTATGTACGGTGATATAAGGATGATAAGGTTAGGTATTGGTTCCCATGATCCGCTGTAACCGGAGGGATCTACCAGGACAATCCACTAGTTAGTGTAGAAGTCCTTAGGTATGATGATAAAAGGAGAAAATGAGATAAGGGAAGAGTGCGGACTAAGACCGAGCTAGTAATGGAATAAACCCAACAAGGTTCTAGCTATGAAGTCTCGTAAGCAATCAAGGGGTTGAAGAATTAAAAGAATTGAATGAGAATAGGGTGAAAACAAATAGCCTCCATTAATTCAACCTTAGGCGTAAACCGGTTCACTTCATATGCTACCGATGGTAACATCGGTATTGAAGACAAGACGTCATGGACCCAAAGGACGACCGCACTTCAACTTTCCAAACCACTCAAGTTCCTCTTAAAAGGACTTGTTTCATTCTCACGGGAACCGACATTATCTATCGACTTTCTCTTAGAGATGGTTGATATTGAAGAAGGAGACCTCTCCCTAGTCTCCGCATAGGATCCAAATATGCACAAATTGAGTCTAGAGCCACGAGATCATCAATAAATCTCATTAGGACACTTTCAATGAAGACTCTGCTTCACACAATGTGGAAAGAGAGATTATATCTTGAGTCCCACGATTATCCTTGTGGTATTGCCGTAACATCCGAGTGATATGTTTACATATTCACAATGAAGATGGAAAGCCTCGAGCCAACATCAAACAAGCTCTCGGTAGGTGGCATGTGAGATCTATTATATAGATCAACCATGTGACAACCGAACAGAAACAATGGGGCGATTCAATCTCTTGAATCAATCTCGGTTCAAAGTTATGGATTGACGGATACCTTTGAAAACCCGTCTTTGTGCTTAAAAACTCTTTTCATTAGCACATTGATCGTGTACTCACTTTTTCAAACCAAAAGGTATTTTTATGATTGATAAATTGATTTTCAATAAAACCTTCGTTGTATTGCAAAAACAATTTCTATTGAGCAATACACGATTGTTTTTCAAATCTCTTTTCATCAATCGGTGGACTTAAAATTACCGGTTCACTCACTCCGTGTTGTCTTCTTTGAGACGTTCCGGTTTGAGAACAAATAGAACAAATTGCGAAACCCCGTCAAGGAGATTCTTAGGAATTATACCGATCACAGCAAGATTTGTAATCGATCAACGGGAACCGTGGGTCGAGTACTCAATTCAACGAAGTGATCAAAGACACTTTCGTGCGATTTGTTGCTAATCGTTGTATGCGTGTACGCCCGACGCTTGCAAAATGATCGTAATGAAGCGGTCAATCCATAGCCGCATGCTCACTTAACACATTCATCTCAAAAGAAATCATGATTAGTGCATCAATGACTCGATATTTTCACTCCATGCTTCGCCACGCCGCCAATATCATGATTCAACAAATGCTTCCGCTACTCGATAAGAAGATTTCATGATCCGTAATGTGAGCATGTCGGTCCCAAAGTCACAATATCACATAATACCAACACCACAAAGGATGTGTCGAGATTGTTGATTGTCGATGATCTCAAAAGTCGGCTCATATTTACTATCTCGTGAATCGAAATGGACCTCCTACATAAAGTACAAATCTTTGCAGACTTTGAAGTTGCACCACCTATGCACTAAGTTTACAATGTTGATGTATGAAAGTCTACGAGCTCAAGAACAAAGTCAAGACTAGAATGCTAGGATTTGAAATGTAAAATATGGGGTGACCTCCTTAGGGGAGATTGTTAGGAATTAGAAAATTCCGGTGTTGAAAGAGTCGGTCACCCCAACTATTATCTAGCATAAGTTAGCTCGTAGATTGGTCATTAGTTATGGTCTATGTAGTTAGTTAGTAGCGTAAAATAGTATAGTGCAACACCGTGGAAGAAGGTCGGTCTTTACCCACCGTATCCCCGATCCACGTGCCGTCAGAGGTCGCTTAGTTTGTAACCTATAAATACCCTCTACCTTGCAAGGTAGAGGGTTGGATGTTCTTTGGTAATCTAATATTCCACAAGTTTCTCTCACTAGAATGTCCCACTCTTTCTCTCTAAAACCATCTATGTGCTCATTGTGTTAATGTTATGATGTGTATGTGAAAGTTAATATCTAAACAACAATACTATTTGTATAATAAAAAATCATGTTTTAAACTCTAAAACAAAACACATAGAGATTAAACATCATTTTATAAGAGACTGCAATGAGAAAAAGCTAATTCAGATTGTTAAAATTCACGCAGATGATAATGTTGCAGATCTTCTTACTAAAGCTTTTGATGTTGGAAGGTTTCAGTACTTGGTAGCAAGTATTGGAATGCTAAATCCTTAAAAAGTATTAATCACTTTGTGTCCTTGTAAAAGTTTTGAAAAAGGATTAGTACTGTTAGTTTTATCAATTTGTACTGCTAAGTATAATAAGTACTGCTAGTTATATTTAAGCATGTTGTGTTTATCTTCTTGGTCTAAATTAATATCGTTATCAAGGAAATGGTTTGGATTGTGTTTCTTGGTTTTAGACTAACATTTGCAGGATCAAGAAAGCAAGATGGTTGAATTCTTCGATGGAAAGCAAAGGAGGTGTTTTGGTTGCTTGGTAATGGAGGAACCGATTAATGATAGAGAATATTTAAGGAAGTCCTTTAAAATCTTTCTCTTGAAGTCAGTCCTATGTCTGTACTGAACATGAATTGATGGCATTTAGTTAGTCAGATAGTAACTGATCTAACTCACTCTTTACCATTCTATCTTTCTATAGTGTGATCAGTCGATGGACATCTGGTTTAGAGCTCAGTGAGCAAACTTGAATCTAATACTTTTGCGTTAGAGGCAACACCTGCCACGAGCTGGAAACCCTATCAAGAAGGCTCTTTTAATGAGTCTATCTGATCATAGGCGGTATTTTATACTGAAAACATTGGTTCTCACATGACTAGAGGTCAAATGCGACCGAAATTGATTAAGTTTCTTCCTTTACACTTAATCTATTCATAAAAGTTTGGGTGCAGTGTTTTTTTTTTAAATTTGGGTTAAAAAGCACTGGGTAAAAGTTAATACTGATGGGTCAAGTTAGTACTGCTAGGATTACAGTTAATATTGTTAAGCTAAAGTTAGTACTGCTACATAACCGTTAGTGCTGTTTGGTAAAAACGGTTTTTCAAATATAACCGTTGAGAGATAACCGCCAGTTACTTCGCATAAAGGTTCCTAAAATTGGATATAACCATTTAGTAAAACTTCATTAAGTCGGTCCAATTGAAACCCTAAGTGCTCTTTATAAAATCTTAATTTTGGTTACCAAACACACTCATTCTCATAAACGATCATAACCCACCTTTAATCAAACTTTTCTGACTTATCAATGGCGATTTTGGAATTCGTTGAAAAACACGACATGGTTGCATACTTAGAGAAATCAGCAGGTAGTGATGAATTTCATCAGATAGTATATTTTCTCAATAACAATATCATAAGTTATGCACTTACTATAAGTCCCACTATATATACTCTTAAATCAAAAGTTTTGGAAATCGCTACTTCCAAAATAGTTGATAACGAGAAGTAGAGTTAATTGCAACAGTTGATGGCAAAGTCATAATCATATTGAGTCATCCGTTAGGAGACATCTCAAACTAGCGAGATGATAGTAGTATTAGTTCTTTGCCACCACCGAAATTTTTGAACAACTCTCCTTGACGAGGTACGTGTCGACGGTACTTTAACTTTTCAAAAGGACACTTTTCCCTCAATGGAAGTTTCTCATTCATACCATCCTACACGCTTTAAGTCCAAAGAAAACATCTTGAGAACAATTTTCTAGCAATATAGCAACTTGACGAGTGTCTAAATACTCATCATTTTATACCTTTAAAGCGCAAAATCATCTCGAAAACATTCAAAATGAATCAAAATGATGAAAATATCACAAATCGTTGTTTTATGTGTTTTAAATGCAAAATATCAAAATCGATGAAAACGATCAAATTTGCAAAATGGCGCTTTAGTCCCCAAGTTTCAAAAGTTGTCAAAACAGTCCCTGGTATATCTAAATAAAGAAAAATGTCATTTAAGGTCCATGGGATTCAAAAGTTGTCAAAACAAACCCTTGAAATGTAAAATTTGCAAAACTACAACTTTGGTCCCTCAAGTTTGAAAATTGTCAAAAATGGTCCTTGGAATTTGGAAATTGTCAAGTTTGGTCCTGATACTTTTGAAGATTGTCACTTGTGGTCCCTTGGAATAACTTTGTAAATTTGGCAGAACAGGTCCCTGAACTTTCAGAATTACACAACTAGTCCTTGTGTTTTATTAAGCCCTTTACACTCATTTTGACCCCTGCCTAGACCTTGGACCCCCTGTCAATTTGCATTTTGGACCCCCTATTATTAATACAGCCTTTGGTCAATCTATGGTCAAACATAACACCACTTGGCGCCCTTTTTTTCTTCCTTCTCCAACTGTTATCCTGCAATAATCAACAAAACCATCCCCCAGCTCACCTTCACCTTTCCCTTGTCCCCCACCTCCACACAACTACAAAACACATTTAATGCTACCTCTTGCCCTTTACTCAACCTCTCCAATTGTTAAACTAATTTTGGCGCCAAAATCCTTTTCAATGGCGGGATCATTTTGGTCATCCAATGGTGGAGATTAGTGATGGATTTATTGAAGTGAGAGAAAAGACTTATGGATTATAAAGAGGAAGAGAGAAGCAAGATAGAGGAGTAGTTAGTGTAGTTTTATTTTTCCTTATGTCGTTTTAATATTCTCATGTTTTACGTTTATGTTTAAGTTTTCAAATGCTTTGTAATTTCATGTTAGTGTAATAAAAACATATTGCCGTTTCAATTTCAAGTTTTAGTTACATATCTGCTTTATGCAAATTTTTAGCCAAAATCTCAAAATTGGTTTATGTTGTTTAAAGTTGTTATTTTGGGATCAATAAGTTTGTATAAGCTCTAGTAGCTTGTTTAAGCTAGTGAAATCATTTATAACTCGGTTTATATTCAAAATACAAAATTCCCAAAATCTCAAGAAATTACTTAGAAATTCAAAATCAATGGGAATGATGATCAAGAGTCAAGCAGAGTGGATTTGGATTTTCATTGGTCTAGAGCTTCTTGGGAAGCAATAGGGTGTATTTGCGACCTTGGTTCTCGTTTTGAGCATTGGACTCATTTTGTAAGAAATTCTCAAATTTGTATTTTTAGTTTAAAGTGTTCTAAGCTTGTTAATTCCAGTTCAATTATGTCAGATTATAGCTAATATAAGTTAATTAATAGGTTACTTAGTCTATAAACTTGTTGTAGCACTAAACTCTTCATATGATTAAGTTAAAAGGGTGTTTGGAAGTTCTTTGAAAACCGATTGTAGTTTGTTCAAGATGTTGTTTTACTTGTTCCATGTCACTTTAGTTCATATTAGTTCATTTAAGTCATTAGAATTAGTCCTCATTTGTTAAAAGTCAAAATTCCAAATCCTATCTTTTGATGCTTAATCGTCAAAGATTTACAAGTCATAATCCTTCATGTTGTTGCATACCTTGGTGCTTTAGCTTAAAATCAACTTATCATAGCTTATTATAACATATACAAATATTAAGATCAATTACAAGTTCATTTTAGTCAAACCGCATGTTCTTGTAAAAGTCAAATTTCTCAAATAATTGCTTTTTAATAAACTTTAGATTTTCATTGTGTGTTTAATATTAGGATTAAGCTTAAATGCTTTTGGGATAGTAAACTTTAGTTGCTAAACAAAATTAGAAAATATTAGTTTAATCTTAATCGACTTATAGAGTGCTTAATTCATAGCTTCTTTTGACTACCTTTTCGAAAAGTGTCATGTGCCAACAAGGCTTGTTTTGGCTTATTTTGTGCTTATTTTCAAGATATATTGCTTATTCAGGTTGTTATTCTAGCTTGTAATCATTTATCTAGTTTGTTCTTAGTTAGCTCTTGCTTATTTAGAAGCTTATTAGTAACTTAGCTTAAAACTTATGCTTATTTCATTTTTTTGCACAACTCTGTTGAAATCTTCACTTATTTTGAGCTTATTAGTCATTTTCATAAAAGTTCTAGTTATAGAAAGTGCTTATTTTCTTGTGTTTAACAAGTTTGTAAAAGAAAATCGAAAAAATAAAAAGGCAAAAGGGGTGCTGAGATTCGAACTCGTGACCTCCTCGCACACCCACCACGCTTCAAAGACACACTGCACAACCAACCGCCCTTGGGACTTGTCTTGGTTTTATTTTGCAACATTTAATATATAAGGGTATTTAGTCGGTTTTGCTTTAAGCACTTCTTTAGCTTATTTTGAGCTTATTTCACATAACAACCATCTAGTTTTTATTTTTCTTAGATCAAGCATAAGTTAAAGTAGTTTTGTGAATTTTTCATATTTTCTAAAAACGTTTAGTATTTTTAATAATTAATTTAGTTAAATTTAGTTTTTAAATCATAATAAATAATTTAAGAGTCGAAAAATAACCGGCTTTTTCCTAAAATTTTCTTTTATCATATAGTACGTAATAAAATTGTTTTTACACTTGTAGGACTTTTATTTCATAAATTTTACGTTTTGTCTTGCGCCCAACAGTAATTTTCGTACATAACGCTGTTTTAGTTTTAAGTAACGCTTTTAGATAATTTGAGTTTACGTTTTAGTTAATATAGTTTATTTAAGTTATTTTATTTTATAAATCACAAAACATCATTGTAAAAATAGTGATAGCGTTTATTTAATATTTTAACTTTTAATTTCTTTTAATTTGCATTTAAGTCGCTTTATTTTATAAACTTTTTTCAAGAGTGTAATTATCTATCCAATTCCTTGTCGATCACTATCATTAGTGATCATTCTATCCTCGATCAAGTGTTTACACACCATTGAGTCTCCGTGGGACTAAACGACCCGGAATTCATTGTATTCTCCAGACTTCATTGTATTTGTGTCTCGAACTGTTTTAAGCACATTACTACCGGTCATTCAAGTGGCCAATTTGTGTGATTAGACTTGACGGTTCAAATGAGATCACAACTACTATAATTTGCTTAGCTACTAATAGGATGTTTAATTTTTCTAAACTAATTTTTCATGGTATGCTGAAAAATGTGGATAGTAAAAGTAAATTTTTTATGTATCTAAGATTTTTGCAACTGATTTTGAACAAAAACATAAATCTACTTCAGTCTCACAAAAATCTTTATCCTGCTCCTACCCTAACTCAAAAATATGAAAAGGGTTGGCAAGGGTTTTCCTGAAGTAGATACACCTTTATTTGCTTCCATGCTTGCTCAGGGTGAAGGATCAACAGACCCAGTTGAGTCCCATCACACACCCATCATTGCTTCATCTACCTCACAACCACTACCTATTTCACAAACATATAGGCAAAGGAACATACAGGAATTTGAGGTTGCTCAGCCTAGATCTCCTCCTCAGACCAATGTTGCAGATGAGCCTATCCCAGGGGATGTAGGGGATAGAATGGGAAGGGCTGCTACTACTCCCTCTAGCTTAGATGCAGGGGAGGACAGTAGTAACATAAATACGACCCAACCCATGCTAACATCAAGCGTGTCTAGTTCTTCAAGGCCTAGCTCGGAAGGTGGTCCCATGCACATTGATACTATGGGGAATATTCCTGCTCAGACTAGGTCTGAGAGGGTATCTTACATGCCCCATGATTCACCTCTCCCAAGAGTTAACACATTTGGAAGTAATGAGGGTAGAATGGAACTTTAAATGAATTGATGGCAACATGTACCAAATTGACACAAAGAGTAATTGGCTTAGAGTTGGAATTAAAATAGACAAAGAAAGTTTATGGTGCTGCTTATACAAATTTGATTCAAAAAGTGAAGAAGTTAGAACAAAAACTCAAGTCCAGTAAAGCTAAAAGGAGGGAAAACATTGTGGAGTCTGATAGTGACGAAGATGATGATTTGGAGGATCCTTCCAAATAGGGGAGGAGAATTGTTGATATTGATCAAGATCCAAACATTAGTTTGGTTGAAGAATATGCAGAGACTCGGGGGAGGTTTGATGTTGATATAGGTGATGTTGGTATAAGTTTTGAAATGATGTTGATGTCGCTAAAGAGATTAGTACTTGTTGAGCGAGTTAGTACTGCTAGTCCAAAGGATAAGGGCTAAGATACATCGGAAGGGGTGCGACAAAGATAAAAGAAAAGGCATTATGCTAGAATCTGAGCAATCCAAGAAGATCAAGAAGAGAGTTCAAGTTCAGATAGGTCTTGATGAAGAATTGGCTCAGAAGATACATGAGCAAGAACAAGCAGCATTATTGGAAGAACAAAAGATTGTAAAGTTTCTGGAACAACAAAGGATTGCAAGAGAAGTAGCTGAAGATGAAGAAGCACAGATAAATGCTGATGCACTTTTAGCTCAGAGTATGCATGAGCAAGAAAGGGCAAGTCTCAATGAAGAAGAAAGAGAGAACTCTCTTCAAGAGCTACTGGAAATGATTAGAAGAAACATAATGCAAAGAAAGTTGAAGCAAGAAAGAATAAACCAATGACTAGAGCAGAAATGATGAAGTATATGAAGACTTATTTAAAGAATCAAGACAATTGGATTGCTAGTCAACTTAAAGGTTGATCATATAAAGAGATTGAAGATTTGTACAAAAAGGCTTATAAGAAACTTCGTTACTTTATCCCTATGGATACAAAAGAATAGAGTAGAAGAGTTAAGAGAGCTGGAATATCCTTGGAATCAGAGTCTTCAAAGAAACAAAAAGTTAGTGAAGACTTACCCACAATAGAAGAGTAGGAAGAAGATTTGACTGGAGAAAGGTAACAGATGATAATTCTAGTTCCAGATCAAGGTATGAATGTTGAAGCCTTGCAAACAAATTATCCTATTATAGATTGGGAGTTTCAACATGACGATCGATAAAGAGTTGGAAGATCATCGGATTGGTAATCACATTGAAGTATATCAACACTTTGATGATATGCTCAAAGCATTTGATAGAGTTGTTCGGTAAAGCTATGGGAGTTAATATAAAAGATTCAATTCAACCGAGCCTACGATGACAAAGAGAATGTTATAGGTAGAATTGAAGAGAATTTTAAGCCGATGAAGATGATGAGATGTGGTTGTTTCAGGCTGGTACTCAAGGTTTAACATGGAGTTTGTACAGCTCATGTGTGGTTCATCATGTGTCTACACAAGCTGGAACACATATCTACATGCTAGTGGAAAAGGAGTATCCTCTCTCACCAGGAACTCTTTTACTAATGTTATCTTCAAAGATGTTAGTGGAAGAAGATAGTGAGATGGCAAGGGAACTACTGAAAAAGATCTTCATTCAAGCAGACAGACCTAGAGTATAAGTGTTTGGAAGAATCCTCTTAGAAGACAAGGTATGATTCAAGAAACTTGTAATTTGGAGGTAAATCACAATTTTAGGTGAGTATTGGTGGGAACTAAAGTTTCAACACTTAGTACTGTCAAGTCAGAGTTAATACTAGTTGAGATTATAAATGCCAGTACTAACTAAGTTAGTACTGCTAGAGCAAAGTTAGTACTTCTAGTACTAACTTAAGTCTGCTAGAAGGAGTTTATACTGCTGGTGAAGATAAATATTGCCATTGGATAAAAGAGTGTGAAGAGATATGTATCAAGATTCTCATGTATTCAGAAGATATGTATATTTTGTAACAATATAAAGGATCTTGTAAAGTAATCCTTAGTGTATAAAAGCAGATCCTAGGTTATACGTTTTATATAGAGTTTTATATAGCTTCAAGGTTGTAAACCTTAGTACTAGACAGAGTACTCGTATTATTAAGATTAATAATATCAATCTTTTGGTGATCTTGTTGTTCATTCATATTCTTTTCAATCGAAATACTTCTAAAATGTTATTGAGTAGATTCCGATACTCTTTGTCATTAACAAAGCTTCTACCATTGTTGTCTTGGATTTATCCAAAGCAACATAATCTTTATAAGCTAGAGAATCGATCCATAGTTTGGGATTCCACTGATTGGGTGGATTTGGTGGATCGAGTGGAATTTCATTCACTATGATGGCAAATTAAAGGTTTATGAACAAAGAGACAAAGAAAAATTAGACAGCAAGAAAGCTAAAAAGAAAAACAAAAACGTTCACTAGATAGGAATCTCATAAACTAGACCTAAACAATATAGAAATCGAAAACTAGACTATTCTCCGGCAGTGGCGCCAAAAACTTGATGCAGATTATTGTAAGCACTAAGTTTTACAAAATTCCTAGGCAGAGTACCTAACCGTTGTAGTGTTGTATAGGCAAGACTCAGGGGATTGATCGTTCTTTATGGAAATTGATAATCACGGGTTTTGAGGGGGTTTTGTATTTAAACAACTATTTTACTAAAATGTAATAAAATTAAATAACAAGAAAAGTAAAACCGATGTAAACTTTATACAAGGAAACGATTTACTTAGAGTTGCACTACTTCCTAGTAGGGGTGAGCAAAACGGACCGCGGACTGAACCGGACCGGACCTATTTCGGTCTGGTCTTCGGTCCACACTTTACCTCATGTTCGGTCCTCGGTCCGGTCCGATCTTATGTACAACCAACCATTTTACCTTCTTGGACCGGACTAAACACTTTCGGTCCGGTCCTCGATCTCCGTGGTTTTGGGATAAATCGGTCTTGGTCCAGTCCGGGTTTTTCGGGTCGGTTCGGTCTGGGTTTGACTCGATGCTCACCCCTACTTCCTAGTCATTTCTTACTAGTTTACCGAATTTTCACTTCCTTGTTTAATGCAATGTGGGGTATTCCTTATTACCTATTGTGGGTTGGTCAGTTTCATGTCTATGAACTAGTCTAAGTGAGCGGCGCTTATCGGAATGTCAAAAACCTAAGGCATAAGCATTAACTAGACATATTTTAGTTGATGTTCAAGCTAAGATACGGTAATATATCCAGTTTTCCAACTCCTAACATACACACCATTAATAAGAGATGATAAACAAGCAGTCAGTAACTAGCTTTTATGCAGTCCTAAGTAAATATTAATTAAGTTTAGCCTAGCATAGTAATAAAGAAACAAGCAATAGAATAAATCAAATAAATAAGATGAAACATGATTGAATGATTGATTAAATAACTTATCTCAATAAAACATGAGATCTTCAATGGCCAAAAAGGCCTACAAAAGTGCTGGAAACCAACTAGGTTTCGGGTATAAAAGTTCCTCTAAAGTTACACACACAATAATGAAAAATATGGGTTTATATTTATAGATTTCTGATCATGACGCCGCCAGGTTGTATCTGTGACCACGTCAGCTCGCCGTCCAAATAGAATTTCGTTTGTCCATCGCCTTTGTGTGACGGTGTCACCTTATAGGTGTGACACCGTCAATGTGCCTCAAATGCCGTCAAATGAATCCGTCTCAAGTCTCAAGACACTGATTCGTCACAAGTCGCATTTAATTTTTCACTTTCTGGGTACATTTGGTGACCACGTGTGGATGCCACGCATTGATGAATTTGTCATTTTCTCGTTCTTTGTCCAATCGAGCCCAAAACTTGTACTTTTCCAAGAATTATTCTCCCGCTACCTAATACTCAAATAAAACAAATTAGGACAATATATGATCAAATATACGCAAGTTTAGAAGCTAAATGACACCTAAAAAACGTATGAAATTTCACCTCATCACTAGTATAGTAAAGTTACGACATGTCTTCTACTAAATATCACATGAAACTAGCCCGTCTATTTGAGGGGTCATGAAGCTAGTGTATATATAAGAAAATATTAATTTTGTATTCCATAATTCTGTATTTTGGAATGTCTTAGTGCATTTATCGGAAGGAGAGTCATCCAACCGTTATATATAGTACAAATTTTGACATTCCTATAATTATTAATTGGGGTTTCATTTATACGTTTACAAATATTTAATTTTAGATATTTGTATACGACAGGCTAAAGGGCTAAATGACGTTTCATATCCGTTAGAACTTTACATCATTGCATATCCGTTACAGTTACATACTGTCGCAAAATCCAACGCAAAGATTGACATGTATCACCGACGGTTCATTTTTTAAATAGTATATGCGGTTTGGCATGTTAAAACGACATCATTATTAATGCCCTAAGACAATGTATCAACAAAAATACCAATGACCTAAGTTTCAATATTATTTATAATCTTTCGTTGTTAATAAAAGGTTAAGGGTAGAAACACGAAAGTAAATACTTACCGAGTTAGTGAATATCCAAGCAATTTTTCTAAACAGTCTATGTGTGTTATAAAATCGCATTATATTGTAGATATTGTTTTTATTTGGATTGTAAGTTGAGAAATTTTACCAGTAAACATTTGAAAAAATAAATATATTTATTGTTATGTACATTTTGGACGACTAATTTACAAGAATTAAACTTATAATCAGTCATAACTTTTTTTTTTCATTTGTAAGAAATTAAAGTTTGTATAAGTTTACTAAACAATTCCTAATTGAGAGTGTGTGAAAACTTCTGTATGAATATTAACATGAGCTCTATGAATGTATCTATAAAATAATATTAATTTTGTATTCCTTAATTTGTATTATTACATGATATCCTTACGAAAGTTTAATATTACGTAAATATCCTTCTCTTTACATAAATATCCTTCCCACTTTTATAATTACATCAACGTTCCAACTTTTGTAATTACATCAATATCCTTTTCAAACTTAAAATTCTCAATATGTCCATAAATCAATTAAATTATAATTATATAAATTTTAAATTCGAAACTATAATTTATCTATGATATTCATCATAATTATAATGTTAATATATATTTTTTGGCCTCGATTAATGAAAGAATATGATAACGTAATTACAAAAGTTTGGATAAATATATGAAAGAACTTATTGTTCGTATTGATTTATTTGTTCATATATAATATTTTTAGCCTCGAGTGATGAAAGAACATATTGATTTTAAGATATATATATATATATATATACACGGGAATTTATAATTTTGAAAAGGATATTGATGTAATTAAAAAAGTTTGAGAAGGATATTGACGTAATTACAAAAATGAGAAGGATATGAATGTAATTCAAAAAGTTTGAGAAGGATATTGACGTAATTACGAAAGTGAGAAGGACATTGATGTAATATTGAACTTTAGTAAGGACATAGATGTAATTGCCCCTAATATATTTATTAGATGAAGAGTCATCAACCATTATATGTGGTAAGATTTTAATGTAATGTACCTATAATTATTAAGTGGGGTTTTATTTATGTGTTTAGAAATATTCAATTTTAGATATTTGTGTACGACGGAAAAATAGGCTAAATGACGTTTCAATCTGTTAAACTTTTACATCGTTGCATATTCGTTAAAACTGCATACCGTTGCAAAATCCAGCGCTAGTTTAAACCCGTTGCAATTGGTAGCAAATTTCATTTCAAAAGCGTAGCAAAAATTTGGAACTTGATCCGTTTTGAAAAGGGTTGCTAATTCACAACGAATTTTCCTTCGTCAGAAAACCATTGCAATTTTTTTTTTCACCTATTAGAAATTTGTTGCAATTTTTATTTGAATGAAGCATTTATGGTAAGATAGGTTGTGTTGTAGGATGAGTACCCTTAAATTACAAACCCTTTAATATGTTTAATAAGTTATGAGAATAAGCTACCTTATCTCCAAATGATACTTCTTCCGTCTTAAAATTATTGTCTTCTATGATTTTTTAGCTTTTCTTCTTTAACTTTGATCATAATTATTTTTGTTTGTGTTATATGATACTTGATGAAAAATATATGAATGTATTGGGTTTTGAATGTATTTTCATTGATATAATTTTTATCAAGTATTATATAACACAAATGAATATATTAATGGTTAAAGTTGAACAAGAAAGACTGATGAAAGTCAAAAGAGACAATAAAAATAGGACGAAGGGATTACTTAGCAAAACATTATACCAGCCTTTGTAAGTGAAACTTTAAAAAACTGATTTTGTTTCATATGTTTCATAAGTCAAACCTCATAAAGATATTTCATGAATTAATCGTAAATTATAGTAAAATCTTTATAAATTAATAGTGTTAGAAGCGAGATATTTTATAAATTTAGTGAGATATTATTATATTGATAAATTAATAATTTATCAATTTAAAGAGGTTTTAACTTTTACGTATAGCCTTTAAATTTCCAAGTCCAATATACTAGATACAATGCATATTATTTAGAGAAGAAAATAAATTAGAAACAAGTTTCAATTAACATTTTATTAATTGCAATACGAGAAGACAACACTCCAAACTCTTTAGTCTGATAGGAGTTTTAAAGATGAACTAATATAGATTTGAATTTCAACAAAAACAAACGACTATAAATTCATTTTTTGCTACACAATATTAGAATTTTGAAGTGTATCATATATATATGAAACTTTTGAGTAATTATTAGTTAATAGTTTTGTTGGGACATATATATATACACCGGCGTTTTAAAAAATTATCTTATTATTTTATCGACGGGTCTAAATTTGTCTTCATTCTAAGTTGGACTGGACAAATTATTGTTTGGTTTGTAGCTATAATCACAATGGGTATGGGTGTTGGTATATAGAATGAAAATGAAGGACAAGAAACCACACACATAATATATGAGGACCCACACACATAATATATGCTTAAACCTTCACATTTGGTGATCTCATTCTATTTAGAGCCACATAACCAACCAAACAATATTAATAACTTTCAAAGTTATAGATCTATATCTTCACACCCTAACCAAACAGACCCAATTAATATTTTTATAAAAGTTTTACTGTAGTATTGTAATGCTAAATGGTAGAGATAACAATAAGACTTGGTATCCATTTTTCTCAAGCTGACGTTTACAACCTATCTTGAATTTAATTTGTGAATAAATGTGTTTAGCCTATTTTTAGTAAACTGACATTAAGGTTGTATGTGTGAATGTAATATTAGTTGTTTCTCTATACTAGTGACATCTGTCCCTGTCCCACCTTACTACAATCCATACTATATAAATGCACCTCATCAGCTAATAATATCATACGTTACAAAGCTGCAACTCATTGTTGTTGCCATAATATAACTTCTGGCCACCTTGCAAAAAGCACTCATATACACCATGTCTCTGCCAACGATGTGTGTCGTTTCGCCAGAACCGCCGCATTTTGTTCTTTCGCCATTCTTTGGTTTTCTGTTGTTGGTGACGTTTGTGTTTAGTTTCATAAGGTGGCGTCATGTGAACCGGCGTCTGCCGCCTGGTTCAATGGGATGGCCGTACATTGGTGAAACTCTTAGCCTCTATACACAGAATCCCAATAGTTTTTTCTCCAGACGACAAAGAAGGTTTATTCGCGTTTTAAAATTCCTTTTTAAGAAACTTCATATTTGTTTGTCTAATAAGATAATCGATTTGTACGTACTTATTGCTTATACATTAAATAAATTTTATTCTTTAAATGGTTGTTTTTTATTTATGTTTATACTGCTTGTACCTATATAAACTTACATTATGTTGTATGAGAATCATAATTTCATAAAGGTGCAAATCAAATACTTTTATCTAATTATCTTATCAAGATCTGCCGTAGCGTTGCGTATGGTCCCGCCTATTATATTTTCCGTCCATCTGAGGTTTTTCGACAAATCGCTTTATAAAAGCGAAAAAAGAAAGTTCAAACAAATGTTATCAATTGAAAGTTAATATAATTTTAAAGAAGTTAATGCGCGAATCAATTCTCATGTGTAGGTTTTAATTAGGTTTGAGCATTCGACCGCTTCGACCGGACCGACCGACAAACCGACCGGACCGACCGAAACCGACCGGACCGATGGACCGCGGTTCGGTCTCGGTCCCGATTTTTACCTTATTTTGCCTCTCGGTCCGGTCCGGTCCGATCAAACAATCGAAAATCTTGCCTATTTGACCTGGACCGGACCGGACCAACCACATTCTGGTCTCGGCCTCGGTCCGGTTTTACCCTAATTCGGTCTTCGGTCTTGTCGGTCTCGGTCCGGTCCGGTGCTCACCCTTAGTTTTAATGTGTGGTCTTAATGGAGGGAGGATCAATTTTCAGTTTTTATATACTCAGGTTCTGATGTGTTGCTTAATTTTAGGCTTGGAATTAAGATCGAAATTAGGTTCAACATATTTCTCCATTATAATATAGTATGATATAAGTGTGTATGAGTCAGAATTAATGTTTGACTTGTATTTTTAAGACGCGTGTTAAGAAAAGCATTCAAAAGTTCGAATCTCTTTTAAATTTCAGAACATACATGAATTGTAGTATGTGCGTCATCTTAGAAGATATTTAGAAGATATTAAATGAACATTTGTAAAAAGGCTAGCTTATTCAAAGAACCTTTCGTATTACTCGTAACATATTTTGGTTTAAACTTGCAAAATACGGTGATATTTTTCTTTTGAGTCTATAAGATATGTTGAAATAGAAAGACAAATGTCCGTGAGTAGCGTAAACAAACTTTTTAAAAATGTTTATGAAGAAATTCGGATTTTTTTTTTTTTTTTTTTTTGAAGGAAGTTTCGTTTTGTTTTGATGCAAAAAAAATGGTAAAAAATTCATTTTTTAACGGTTTGTTAATTGTTAGTGGTTCGGGTCTAGCAATGACATCCAATTGGTCAGTATGCTGATCTTGAGACCCGCATGTTACTCCTTTATCGCCTGAAGGGGTAAAAGTCTCGGGTAGGACTTGAACTTAAGACCTCTTCTAGCCAAACATCCTCTCGCCAAAGTATCTTAAAAAACTTTGGTGGTCAACTGAATTAAATCTTGTAAAAGGACAATTTGTGTATCAAAAATTCGTTTTTCCATTCAACTTCCTTTTAGTATATATATATATCAAAATTTTATTGTACATAAACGTATAACAAGTTGAAATTTTTGTATATGTGTACATTAAAATTTCGTTTTTTGCATTAACACAACGTATAAAAACTAAAACTAAAAAACTTTCATCACAACTTTTTATTCACCAACATTCCTTTATCTTGAGGAAAAATTTCAAAATGTTTGAAAAGTTTTTATATTTTCAAAGTTTTTACACTTCTAACGAATATTTGTTTTTATTTGATTGTTACCTTTGATGTATATAAGTTTAATTAGTAATTTGTTAAATTATTTTATTTTATAGATAGACTTGATTGGTTTGATTCATGTTGTAAACGATTAATATAATACTATAACACATGGAAAAATCATCTTTTTGAAAGTGAAAACCGAATTTATTTAAAAAACTTAATTAAACGTAATTATTTGGCTATTAGCGAAACTATTAAATCATTATAATCTCGAAAAGTATTCAATCATATAATGTACACGGTTAAAAACTTATGTCTTTATAAAATTTCGTAGTTATGCATGAGTACTCGTCTAGTTAATATAGAACACATGCATTGATGAAGTTTTGGTAATATGGTTATTACAGTTGATATTATTTAAGCTCGTATTAATAATATGTTTCCTTTTTAAGTTTAGAAAATGTAAATATATTAGGTTTAAAATCATTCACATTTACTTATATAAAATCACATTTTTACATTTACTTATAAAATATAAAAGGTTCATTTAACGTGTAATTAATACACTCAAACTTTCTTTTTTTAACAAAATATATTTAACAGACATTAATTAAACTTTTAAATTACTATAACTAAATGTGATTTTCTATTTAATACAACAACCCATTCATTTACAACTTAACAAATGACCAATGGCCACCCGTTAACAAATTACATATATTATTATATATTTGGTATATATGTATAGTTTGCAAACTTTTAAGATCCATAGTTTTAAAAATGAATATTTTAGAAGAAAAAAAAACTGTATGTTTTAACTTCATCTCTTATATTCTTAAATGTGTTGAAACTTAATTTCAATTGTTGAAATAAGTGATATAAGTGTAGTCTTTTTCAATAACATCTTGTGCTTTAATATATTAGCAGGGTTCCCGAGTGTTGCGGTAAATACCTATAATTAAAATTTTCAACAAACAATGTGTTTTCTGATAATACGTTTTTTGTGACAATAACTTAATATAAGACATTAATTTTGAGTTTTGTTAACTTCATATAATGACAAACTATATTATGTTAAAAGTAGATATTAAAGAAAATAGACATGTCATTTAAATAAAAAAATTTGATCGAATGTATTTATTTATATTTCATGAATGTTTTAGTGTGTTTCGTGAGAGTAAAGAATTTATTTTAATAACTTGTTTGATTTCTACCATATGATTTATTGATTGTAATTTACATTTAGGAGTATTTTAATTATTACATTAATTGAAATATTGGTGCATATGTTAATTGTACAACATGCATGCATAGACGTATAGTTGTATCTTTCAATATTAAGTTTTGAATTGTCTTTAGTTATTTAATAGAGAGAATGATTTTCCTCCACTATATGCAGTTTAGATAAATTCGTTAATTAAAATTGTAAACATTTTAGAGATTTTGAAGTTCATAATGTATCATTTAATATATAAACCTATTAAGAATTATCTAAACTGGCAATTATAAATCTAAATTAATAAATTGGAATATAACATAAGTTTTCATGAAATTTGAGATCGATATAAATCATATTCGACATGATCCAATAAATCAATTTTAATCATCTATTTTTATCACCTTTTTTAAAAGCAACATATCTTGCAAACGATAAATTTTCAAACTACAAAAATATATCTGAAGACGATTTGAATTAAATTATCGTTCGATAGATATGACTTTCATATTTTCGACAAACTTTTTTTCAAAATTCCGCCAAAAATCACATACGATTTGTAAAATCATATATGATTTTCAAAAATCACCTTTGATTTGTAAAATCAAATCACATGTGATTTTTCAAATCATATGATTTTACAAATCACATATGATTTGCAAACATCATATATGATTTGTAAAAGCTTAATCACATATGATTTTCACAAATTATATATGATTTTTCGGGCGAAATTTTGAAAAAAATCGTTAAAAAATATATGAAGTGCGTGATTATAGAAAGATAATTTAATTTCGTCATGATATTATAATTTTTCGCGTAATGATTAACGGTTTGCGAGATGTTTAATTTTTTAAAAAAGTGAGTTTATTTTATTTTATTTTATTAGAAAAATGAATTGATGTGATTAGTTTATTAGATTTATGGTAAATTTGAGATCTATATTGAACTTTTGCCAAGTTTTCATTTATAATCTTGAGCTTAATTGTAATTTATATTGATCAATAAATGTCATTTTATAAATTGCATTTAAGTTCTAAAAAAAGAAAAGGAATCCCTCGAATACATGTGAAATTCTTTTACAGAAACAAATTTGCTTAAACTTTGACTCATTTAGACAATTCAATTGTCGCAACAGATCGACGACTTATCTTACTACGGGTGTGTTTAGGGAGGGGTTTATGGGGGGCTTATGGGGCTTGGGCTTTTAAAATAAGTCGGTTTATAAAATAAGCCTGTTTATTACATGAATTATGAACCATAAATTACATATTTACCCATAAAATATCTAACATAGATTATAAACCTATTTAATTATATCATTTTTAGTAATTTTGCAATAATAAACCCCACCAACCCATTTCTTAAAACAAGTTTACAAAATACAAATTTCAACTTCAACATAATAAAAGTCCTAGCACCATTTCACCCAAGTTTCAACCTCAACCCCACCACAAATGCATGACAAACATACGCGTGTCATCAAATTGAGGAATTTAATTAGTTGAAAGCTTCACATCTTACTTCAGTTTTCAATTTAGCTCTCACAACATGTTTCTTTTATTACACGAAAGATTATAAAAAAGAATTAGAAGAAATAAGTTTTGAAAGATTACAAAACAACAATTGTATTTGTGGTTGTTTATTACTTGTTCTCTAAAGTAAATATATAGCTGTTTACTATTATGTTTATGTTTGTTGTAAAAGACAATAAGTTCTAAAGGAGTGCAAACCTAAATACAACACATCTACGACGTTATACGTACATTTTATATCATTTAGTTAATCTATTATATATGCCTTTTCGGATTTGATCAATTACTATGATCTTATTTTATTTTGTCTGAAAAAATTAATTTTATTATATTTATAGCAAGAATTAATGTGTAGCACTTTCAATATTTTATGCCTGATTTTCAATGGTAATTTTGATACATGTAGGTATGGAAACATATTCAAGAGCCACATATTGGGATGTCCATGTGTTATGATATCAAGTCCTGACGTAGCCAAAATTGTGTTGGTGACTCAATCTCATCTTTTTAAACCCACATACCCTACTAGCAAAGAGATGTTAATAGGCCCTCAAGCAGTCTTCTTTCATCAAGGTCCATATCATTCTCACCTCAAGAAATTGATTCAATCATCATTTCTTCCTTCAGCTATCAAGGGTTCGATTCACAAGATTGAGGGCATTGTTCTCAATCTTCTACACATATGGGAGCATGCCCACACTGTCAATACCTTGGATGAGATGAAAAGGGTATGATAACTTGTTGGTCAAATTATAAATAGTTCTACTATATTATATTAATATGGATCATAACATAACTCATTGATATATTTCTGATATAACACTGCGGTGTCGTTTGTGATGTATAGTATTCATATGAAGTGGCTATGATATCGGTATTTGGTAAGAAGTTAGAGGCAGATGAGATGGACGGATTGAAGCATTTGTATCATTGTATAGAAAAAGGATACAACTCAATGCCTTTGGATCTTCCTGGAACTCCATTCAAAAAAGCAATGAAGGTAACATGATCATCATTTACTTTACTTTCTAAAATTAAAAATTCTTCTATAATGTCCATGAAGAGTCATGCATCATTTCCTAAAATAGATACTTTTAGCATGGTTAAGATTGTTCATCACATCAATATTGTCTTCAAGTAAACTCGTAGATCACTTGAAGAATGACATGGTCAACCTTTTTCATGACATCAAAAATAATTGTACTTTAGTTTTAGTTTTAATTACACTTGTGGATCACTTGATAAATGAAGTATGATAACAAACTTGTCTATATACACATGTGTGCATCTACTCAGTTTGTCATAGTTTTGTAGCTACAAAAATGAATTAAGAGAATTAAGAAAATCGAATGAGCTTACAGACCAGCGTATAGTGGCGATGTATAGCGATTAATAGTTATATTTGCAAACTTGCGGTCTGGTGTGATTTTTAATGTAACATTTAATGGTTCAATTATAGTCATTATGAGGAAAACGTTTGTGAGATAGATTGGAAAATGATAAAATTTTGAAGATTTTTTTTCTTAACTATTAGTTTAATGGTGTTTAACTATTCTTTTCTTACTTACTTTTTTAATTATTGTTTATTTAACTATTAGTTTAATGGTAGTTTAACTATTAGTTTATTGGTGGTTTAATCAATTTTTTAACTACCACTTTTTTAACTATTTTTTAATTACTATTTTTAATTAAATGTATATTATTAGTAATTAATTTAACAATTTTATTTTGAGAGTTTTAAATAAATCATTTTCTTCTTTTATATAGAGTATAGATGTGTATATAGGATTACTTTAATAGAAGTATAAATTGTTATTAACTACACAATCTTGGAACCCAAGTAAAACCCAAATGGCCAATGAAATCTTGCACCTTTTTCAAATTTATGTATATTTTCGGATTGATTTAAGAAACTTGATTTCACAAATCCATTTTTATTTCCTTCAACATTAGTTGCTTAATTAAAAATAAAATGCAAGCATCCTTGATGATCTACATGGCTCATGTAAATGCATGTTGGCGTGCGTGTTTGAACTACAGTTCTGTAATGTGCATTTCACACATGTTGAAAACCATAGTTTAAAGACATGTTTAATTGTGTGAGTTTTTATCTTCAGGCGCTGAATGTTTCAATTTATAAAAGTAGACTGCTTTTTAGATCCAAGTACTCGTCATCTTATAGCACATCAAATATGGCAAGTATGGGTATTTTAAAAGAAATGATAGGGAGGCCTAAACTTGTGCTAATTTTAGGCTTAAAACAAGTGTCATCATCCGATGGATTGTAAAATAAGTGGGTCGCTTGTCTGCGGTATCAAGACGACGCCACTGCTTTTAAGCTAAGTTAAATCCTTTTATCATTTCTTATTTTAAAATTATATTTACTTTAACAAAGACTAGAGATGATAGCCAATTTCAAAAGTAACTATGCAATAAAACTACAGTGCAATGAAACTATAGGTATAATGGCTTAAATGTAGGTATAATGGCTTAAATGTGTACGTTACTCTAGTTGATCTTGGTGTTATCCTTGTATATTAGCAAAATAGAATAGTGCATTACTTTTTTCAAGTGTCATCGACTTTCAAGATTACCTTGTATAAATTTTTGCCAAATTGAATAAGTGTGCATATATGTATGCATATGTACTTGAGAAATAATTCAAATTGTGGCAAGTTTTAGCAAATATAAGAAATTTCCAAGATTTATAAGTGTGTTCGAAAATGTGGTTGTTTCTTCATTGACACCATGAAATTACAGGCAAGGAAGCTATTGAATGAAAGATTAAGGAAGATGATAGAAAAGAGACGGGAGACTGAAGATTATGGTGGAGGATTGCTAGGGGTATTATTGGGATTAAGAGGCAACGATCAACTAAGTGACTCACAAATAATAGATAACATAATTGGAGTAATATTTGCAGCACATGATACAACTGCAAGTGTTATAACATGGCTTCTCAAGTACTTACATGATCATCCTCATCTCTTAGATGCCATTAAGGTATTTAAAAAATTTCATGCTCGCAATTTTGAGCAAAAAATCAATTGATGTTTATTAAACAGAATATTCCTACTCAAATGCATGAGATACGCATATAAACTTGAATAACATTCGTTGAAAAGTAGGTAGGAATAAATCGACAAATTTGTCATTTTTCAAACATTTTTAAAATTGTTGCCAAAGCGACAAGTAACCCGACAAATTGTATGTATAGTATATGCATAAAATCGACAGACTGGATCTTGTCGTAAATAGTAATTATGTTAACACAAAAAAGCTTAGTTATTATGTTTCTTTACCAAGAATACATTTAAATACAGATGGAACAAGAAGTAATCAAGTGTAGGCGACTTGAGACTAACAGTGGGATTACATGGGATGATACTAGACACATGCCAGTAACCACACGCGTGTTACAAGAGACATTGAGAATCGTAAGCATAATCTCATTTACTTTTCGAGAAGCAGTTGAAGATGTTGAAATAGAAGGGTATCTTATCCCGCGTGGTTGGAAGGTTCTACCCTCTTCAGAGCCATCCATTACTCCTCAGAATTCTTCCCAGACCCCGACAAGTTTGATCCTTCAAGATTTAAGGTTAATATTTACTACTTTATTTGATATTTTTATGGAAATAACATGCATACCAAAAAAGAGGTAACCTAACCTCTGGAGAGCGGACACCGGTCCCATGACCAACACGATGTTTCGACACATGTTGTGATACATTATCGAGCATTAATTCGTTTTGATAAATAATAGGTAGCGCCTAGGGCGAACACGTTCATGCCATTTGGTAATGGAGCTCATGCGTGTCCAGGAAGCGAGCTAGCAAAACTTGAAATGCTCATCCTTCTACATCACTTGACTACCTCATTCAGGCAAATCTACTCTCTCCATATTACTATTCGTCTTTTTATATGTTACTTTATTTGCACTTAGTATAGATCGATAGAGGTGTGTAATGATTTATGGTACAAGATCTTTATCCACCTTCAATGCCTAAGCTTTTTGTTTCGAAAATTTATTTCAGATGGGAAGTGGTTGGAGAAGTCGATGGGATACAGTACGCTCCTTTTCCCGTGCCAAAACAAGGCTTGCCTATCAAACTACACCGCATAAGTGAATTTGACGTGTTCGGGGCCTAAATATATGGTTGTCATGGGATAGCCAGACAAATATCAAGTAGGGTGAGGATAAACAAAGAGATGTTAGTTACCGAAAATATATAGAAGTATGATGTTTGAGGTTTTATGTGTTTTCCTACAACTATTTGATTATCAATCTATGCTATGTTTTCGCCTTTTCGGTATTGATTAGGTTTCAGATTTGGCCCTCTTTCTTTGGCCTTTTTAAGTTGCCATTTTTTTCGTTGGTTCAGGCATCGAGTAATTGATTGATGGGTATCCCATCTAAAAATGACACAAAAAGAAGCATAAACCGTTTCTCTAGTGGTTAAAGCAATGAACAAATCAATGTTCAAAATTCGATCTATAAAATGAGTTAGAACCAATCCATTTCTGGTTCTTCACAATATTTGGATGTTTAAAACATTTGCATAACCATTCTACATTTTCATTGAAGATACATTTTATGAATATACGTTTTACATGGATAGGTAACCGATCCATATTAAATCAAAATATATTATGGGAACTTGCTAGTTATGGACTTGTTGTGCTTTGTATATATGGGCTTGATCCGAAGTAGGAGAAACCCAACATGTGGCCCAAGTGCACAAGTTATTGACGTACCTGTTTCATGTATTGATGGTACTTGTAACTTGTAATTGGATTGTTGAGGACATTATATCCATGTTTTTTCTTTTCTTGAGAGAAAAATATGATATACTCCGTATTTCTTTTAGCAAGCTTGTAGTATCAAATCTTTCAAATTCTTCTTCTTTTCTAGGTTATGAAGCAAATTTTATATGTGTGTGTAAGAAGTATCCAATAAAATACTACGTAACTTATTTGTATCGATCTTTTAAAAGCTTTGGTGCTACAAAATCAAACCACTGTGGTAGTGTTTTGTCACTCTTAATGTTTATGTTAGACCATAAAAGTTGGTAGTAACAATCGATGGATTTTAGTGTCTCTATGCCATTACCATAAAGACACCTTTAATTACACATACAAAATTAGGGGTGTGCATAAAACCGAAAAACCGAACCTAAACCGAAAAAACCGAAAACAAAACCAAAAACAGAAACCGATTGAAAACCGAAGTTTATGGTTCGGTTTGGTTTAGCAAAACACCAACCGAAAAAACCGAACCGACAAAATACTTATAGTCTTAAGAACTCACGTTTCAATTGCTTCTTGAATGTGCCATTATAACACATAAACAGTTATCATCTAGAATCTTTGTGGTTGTTAGTTTTTTATTGTTATTATTGTGTCACTTAACGACACATAAACAATTCACTTATATAATTTTTTTATGATCAAAAGTTTCTTATTGTCGTTATTTTGTGTTTCTTTGTTCTTGAAACTTGAAATGGTTATTTTGTGATGAATTAGAAATTCGACCATTGAAAGACCAAACCGCGATAAACGAAATAAAAACTAAAAAAATTGAAAAACCAAACCGAAAATAAACCTAAAACCGAACCGAGAATAAACCGAAACCAACTGTTTCTAAAAAGCAAAAACCGAATATTTTTTGTTCGGTTTCGGTTTTAGCCAAAAACCAAGCCAAACCGAACCATGTTCATCCCCCCAATACAAAATACATATATGTTAGTAGTGCATTAACTAATTAAACTCAAGCCTCATATTGTGTGTGTGTGTGTGTATGTGTGTCTGTAAAAAAATAAAAATAATTTTTTTTAATTCTCAAAAAATTCCAAAAAAATTTCACGAGAATGGGTATGTTGGTGCATAAAACTTTTGTGAAATAAGTTTTTATACGTCTTTTTTAATGCACAAAAAACGAATTTTGATGCGCAAAAAAATTTTGATGCACAAATTTTTTAACTTGTTTTAGTTTGATGTGCAATATTATTTTAATGAAAAAAGTCAAAAGAAGTTGGATTCAAAAACGAATATTTGTTATGCAAAAAAGCGATTAAATGCATAAACGTATTTTTTTCATAATTTTTTTTCGGAAAAGGTATCCACTTTTAGAAAAACTTTCTTCACAACTTTTTCATGCACCAACATACCCGATCTTGTCGAATTTGTTTGGAATTTTTCGAGAACTTTTAAAAAAAAAAATCTTTTTATCTTTTTACGGATATTTGTTTTTTTATTTGATCTTTATCATATCTATACATTATATATAAGAGGGACATCTTAGCATCATAACGTCATTTCAAGATCCCATAATGCCAAGTCATATTTCCATGTCATCATTATATTTATGTGGCATTATTTTTATTTTTTTAAATGACATGTGGCATTTTAGTTAATATATGTACATTTTTACATTTTATTTTTTGTTTTTCAATGCATGATGTCATTTTTTTAAAATAAAATTCGGTTTTAGTGTTTTTCTAATGTTAAATTTAAAAATCGGTTTATAATAAATCATGGTATGCAATTATTTTGAAATAAAAATTTTAAAAGTGACACTTGCATGATTCGAACCATGATTGTTTTGATAAATAGCTTGCATGTTAACCACTGAGCCAACATGTCTTTTTGGAATAAATGTTACAAGTTCGAATATATAAAACGCATGCAATTAATTTAGATTCCTTATCTAAATACCATTCTTTGTAATCTGTATGCGAAAAGAAAAAGGGTAGGAGTACAATTTTAAAATTATCGAAAAGTTATTATGAGATATAAGTTGGATTCATTTATCACATAAAACCCTACTATCATTCATATAACCTAAGCTAATTCTCAAAACCCTAATATCTTTTGATTTTTCGTAGGCTACATGGATCACCGTGTTCATCATCAAGTGCTGATACATACCTTCTTTTACAATAACGAACTTGAGTCAAGGCGGATGTTAATGGCAATATACTTACAGTAACTTAAATAGAATCATGTAAAATAAATATATGTTTAGGATTAGCCTCAAAATAAATAAATAAATATCTAAATAAATTTAAGGTAGAGGTTTGACCACAAAGAAAACGAACAGATGACAAACCGAGTTGTGCTAGCTACTTTGTTAGGCGAGAATCGAGAGAATCCACTTTTTTTTTTTTTTTTTTTTTTTTTGAGCGGCGGAGAATCCACTTAATTATCAAGCAAAACAAAACTTCTGGTTTGATAAAAGGGACATGTAAATGGCATTGTTGTTAAGATGCCTACCCAATAATCATGCAAGATTTACAGTAATACATACATACGTGTATGTATCCATGTATATGTGATCGATCATGACATGTACATCTTATGTTAACAATTCGGCCGTGACCAATTATTGTGCGCCTCAATTATTTTTCTCTATAAATATCATGTTCATATGTGAATAATATGAATCTTCCTAATCAAAATTGATTAGGAAGAACGATAAATTCGCTAACCATTATTTCATGTTTGAGGTGTACAATGAATTGGATGCGAGAAAAACAGTCTGGAATGGCATTCTTGCAGGTAATATAGAAGCTTTTATGTGTTTTAATATTTATAAACAAAATATGAACTCATATATGTTGCATTGATAGATTAAATGGGATGTGTTCAACGGGTTGGGAGCCTTATAGAGTTTGGAAATCATAACACAAAGAGGACTATAAGAAGGGTGTCTGAGATTGAAAAGTTCAAGCAAGTTTTTATATATAAATCATGATTATCATAGAACTATATAATCCTTTACCGATGTACTTATTCTCTATGCAGCGGTAATTGAATTAAGTTCTCGATATGGAGTGACATGGCGATGGAGTTTGACATAAAAGGCTTTGAAGCAATGGTAAGAGGCCAATCACTTTGATTTAGCAGAAATGCTTTGGTCTCAGCACGTTCAGAAGCAGCTGTTATAGCAACATAATCTTTTATCTGCTCCCCACCTGTATAAACCCATACTCTATAACAAATGCTACTAAAGGACCAGCAGTCTCAACAGCAAATGATGCCTCAACAGTTTATTCAAAATCATATGTTAGATGGGCATGGGAGATAACGTAATGATGACGTGAGGTCCTATTATGGGCTTGATGAAATTCTTCTGAAGCATCAAATTTTTACTGAACTGCAACATCGTTCACAACTTCAGCAAAGACATGTTGATCCATCAATAAAGCATCCGATTCAAGCCAAATATGGCCAAATACCTCATCAAGGACAGAAAAATGAGCTCTTTGAGTTGATGGCACGTGCTAAACATGGACATATGTCATCTTTAGATAATCAGATGCTTCAGCGTGAACAATTGCAAGGTAGGCAGTTGCCTATGGCCTTGAAACAAAGGGTCGAAATGGAGGAAGAACGGCAACTTGCTTCTGCCTGGTCTCTAGATGGAGGAAGAAGTAATGTTGGTTTTCATAGAGCCAACTCTGGTTTAGAATTCTATCAGCAGCAATAAATATCGTCTCATGAGGATTTGAGTCATATGGAGTGGAATCCCTCAATGCACGAATGACTTCAGCGGGGCCTGTATGATCCTAACATGCTACCATACGAGAAGTCATTGTCAATGCATGGCGGTGGTCCAGAATGAATGTTGATGTTCTAAATTCTTTAGCTCTAGCCGACCGGATTGAGTTTAGGATTCAACAACCGCATGTTGATAACGAGGTATAAAAGGATATGTGTGACAATGGCGAACATCAAAAGCGTCTTGATACAAGTTGCTTTCGTGAAGTGTATTCCTTCTAATAGCGAATCGGATACAACATCGAAAGGAGCGGCGCCTCCACCAACAGTGATTAGTAAGTTGTCTTTGAATACCACCAAGAAAGGTGCCTTAGAAGCTTCGATCGTTCGTAAAACTTCCATATAATGCCGATGTTTTCTCGTTTCTTTGTTGTTGTCCTAAATTCTTATTAATCATAAATTTGCATCATATTCACTGGTCTCGGCCACCATCGAAGTTGAGCAACCAACATCCGTAAATTTCGCTTCATCATTTTTTCTTCATCGTAATTGTTCTCTTATGTTTATACCATGTGACATATCTTGATATATTGGATAATCAAAAGTTTACTAATTCCTCTCTCAAATTCTTTTATTTCAAGACAAGTAAGAGACGGAGGAAGAAGTTCGAATAGTTTACTTAAATTATTCACATGTTCGCTAATTAACTCCGGCCCACTAGGGAAGTTGGAAAATTCGAGGGCCCCACTTTGAGATCGGCTTCTTCACCCCTTATTTCAAGAGTACACAAGTTGGGAGGCCAAAGTCCTTGAGGAAAGGAAGCATTCATACTTGGACAATTTCGATTCTCATATGTTTCAATGAGGAAAGATAGGAGTTCGGTGGTCGAAATGAAACCATACTTTGTCAATCGATATTATCGATGGGTGAGATTGGGAAGTCAAGATTAGAAAATGACGCATATAGGGACACTTTCCTATCATCAAAATGGTGAGGTGAACTAAAAACTCAATTCAATGTTCGATTTCAAGTTCGCCGATTGAGTATCTTAACATATTCAATTATTGGCATGCTTATGTTGTTGATCTTTTCACCTCTAAACTCCTTTTCGAGTAGTTTCTCACAATTTTTAATTCCATGTGACTTGAGAATATGCCCTTGTCATGTTGTTGTTGTGAAGGAGATAGATGTAATTGAACTACGATCAGTGATAGTCAACTTATCGATGCTATTTGGACAACTGCAACGCTCTATACTTTCAAAAATCCATACCTCCAAATTCCTTAGAGATGGTAACAAGTTGTTCCCACAATTATATTTGTCCTCTTCTTTTTCTCCAAAACTAGCCAACTTTTCACAAGAATATAATACCAACTTCCTTACATTGCTCACTTGAAGGTTTGATTGGATCTCTAATATTTGCATACCTTTAGCAGTTGGGTTATTTCTTTTTGTATAGTAATTTTAATTGTATTTGTTTCAATTTTGTATGATCAGGGTGGTGCTAAGAAGGTCATCATCTCTGCTCATAGCAAGGACGCTCCGGTGTTTATGTGGGTGTCAATGAGCATGAATATAAGCCTAAGATTGACATTGTTTGAATGCCGCCATTACAACGAATCGTCTTGCATAATAAATGCAAAGCTAACCCTATTTATCAATCATAAATCCTCTTTATCGGGCATGTTCACTTTGACCGTATGTGTAGTTTATCTCACTATATTTTTGACATTTTTGAGGTTATACCCTTCTATTCTCGTGAAGCGCATCGATGATTCTTGCATAAAAGGTTTAATTTAAAGAAAAGTGAATCAAAGTGTTTTTGTTATGTCCTTTAACCAATTATATAATGAGATCGTTTTACAAGTGAGCAGTCACACTCAAACAATTAAGAACGCGATTAGTGGACATCACTCAAGAGGAATCATCTCTTTTTAATGATATTGTTAGAACGACATATAAACGCTATTAAAGATTTTATTCACTATCGTGCTATGACAGCTTTTACAAAGGAGTAAATTCAAAGGAATCAAGAACAATCTCAATGTCGACTTGAGTGTTACTGGGTTTCATCCTATGAAAATTTCGATCTCCTTGACCCTTCTTCTACAAATTGCAAGTAAGTTTGACCCAGCGACCTTAAATCTTACACGGTGGTTACTGATAATACATTCTTTGTTGTGCTAATTTTAGTTATTTTCACTATAGGAGGATGTTAAGAAGGGTGTTTATGTGGAAAATCTAACTAAATTTTAATTTCACTTTGTTGGTGATATCCTTAGGCTCTTGAGTCGGGTATTTATACGGTCTCTAGATAAAGTTGCATTAACATGTTGTCTTTATAATTTCTCCTATTTTTTGGTTATCGTGATAGGGTTACGCAAATATGAGAGTTAATGCAACAAACATGAGCAGGAAAGTAGTCGTTTCCACTTTGTTTTCATGTGTGTAATTGAAAGTAGGTTGGAGAAAGATTCGACTTCTAACATGTGTATTGCATGGCTGAACCTTGTTGCTCTAGCTGGTTCAGAAAGGTTCTAAATTCAAGCAGTATTTTTTTCATCATAACTGTGTGTGGTTCTGTAATGTATTACTATTCCATGACCCACCTCATCAATTTCTTTTTTCTTTTTTCAGAACAGGAAAAAAATCATTTGGTGCTGAAGGTGAAAGATTAAAGGAAGCTGCAAATATAAACAAATCATTATCTACACTGGGGTATGAAGCGCCTACTTGGTGCTATCCTTTTATTGTTTCTTTAGTACATGTGGTATTATGGATGAGGCGCGTAGGTTGGGTCTCGGGTCAAAATGGGTCAAAATATTTTGTGTCTAACACTCCAATTAGTTTTACACATTATTGGTGTGTTAGATATGATAATAAAGTTACATTATCATTGTTGTTTTATAAATTCGTATAAAATAGTAGTAAGAAGTATGCATTAACAATCCAATTTGAGTGCTTTTAGCTCATTATCTATTTAGCTAACATAATGTGAAATGAATCAACCCATTCACAAATAAATAGGTCACAAATGGCTCTCTACTATTTTACATTCTCATTTTGTAATGATTAATCTATTTGTGCGGGCATGTAATAACTATGACTCTGAGATGAGTTCTCTCGAGCACAAACGACCATCATAGAAGAATAACACAAAATTTGAAGCATATAATCTTCAAATGCTCGGGATAAGAACAAAAGAATCAATCGTCAAATGCTCAAGAGAGGAAGATTTCTGTTGAGTACGTACATTTCTGTTTTATAATTCTTGGCCGTATTCGGGTTCAATCGATAATCCGAGTTTATGTGAACGAATCTCAATTTGAATCAACATCATGTTTATGTTTAACTAATTCTATAGAGTGGTATCGTTTCTTATATAAGTTTTTGCCTTACTTTAAAACCTGCACGAGTGCTTTACTTCAGGTACGACGATTTTTATCTGTCAATACTTGCTTTCATTCGTAAGTCAACATCTTCTCTTTAGCTGAGTTGGTATCATGTTTGATTATTGGATGTGGTATATAATAATTACCTCTTGCTCAAAAAGCTTGAGGTAGATTGTTACTTTGTGCAATTAAACAACGTACCTATCTTATTCAACTGTCATTATGATCCATAGCCTTGGGTTTTCTCCTACCGCGCCAAGTGTAGCTCACCGCTTTCAATAGGAACTGTTCTTACAAGACCCTTACAGGTCACCTTTCTATTAAAACAATTTTTATCATCATATTTGTTGCAGTTACTCTTAAGGGGTGTTTGGGCTTGATTATTAAATTTGAATTTATATAATAAGTTTGGTGTTTTTGAGCCAAACTAATTATCTTTTTAGGGTT
Source organism: Chrysanthemum lavandulifolium (assembly GCA_022545495.1). Taxonomy (NCBI): domain Eukaryota; kingdom Viridiplantae; phylum Streptophyta; class Magnoliopsida; order Asterales; family Asteraceae; genus Chrysanthemum; species Chrysanthemum lavandulifolium. Next base: position 126,787,592 of record CM040241.1, on the reverse strand, counting down.
AAATAATAAGTTTCATAGTTTCTTTTAAATTCATTGTCGATTATGATTACTCTATGTTTAAAAAGTGTAAAGTTATTTTAAAAGATGTTGATGCCCATTTTATAACCATATTTTTTTCCAATGACTCATTAAGTTCTCACTTTACGCACATTTCAAATAAACTTCTTCAAAAATGTCATTTAAAAAATCATTTACAGCTCTTTGTATCGACACAAACGATTGATTATCAATTTTGTTTAGCTGCGCGAAACGTTGAACAAGACTCTAAATGACTTGGAATTGTTTTTTTGGGTTAAAGGCACACCAAGCATAGGCTGCACCAGATGATGCTTGAGGACCGTGGCTTTGAAAGGGATAGTTGTTCGAGTATCATGGAAATGCCAAAATGTGATGTGAATGTTGTTAATTGGGGTGATAAAGATTGTCCAGTGGTCGCTATTAGATGCAAAGATAGGCCTAAGCTATTGTTTAAAATCGTAAGTTTACGAGAATTCTAAAAACAGATACTCGAGCTATCTTAATCGTGTATCTTGGTTTATAAAATTTTGGCTTGATCATGTGAAGGTTAGAGGAAGCTTAGTTACTGTATATCTCATGTGTCATGCATATATCATTTGGGTAGATCATATCGTATGAATGTGGTGCTACTTATATATGCCTGTAAATTTAAGTGAGTCGATCCATGACTGGAGAGCTTTGCAGCTACCAGACTTGGTGTATCTGCTAGAAGTTTAGGCTGCTCTTCTAATGAAATCTTGTCGTTTAGAGATCAATCATAATTGGATACGGACTTGACCACCATCGGGGTTGAATGGTTGGGTCTAAACGAAACTTGGTGTTTAGTATTTAGGGCAGTCTGTTCTTTGCTTAGGCTTCAGTTTGAATGTCAGTATAGGCAAATACAAAGGCTGTGCATGGTTGGAAGTTCACTCTTGTGGCAACGTCCCTATTTCCGGTTTGTTTTCAGTTAGTAGTTTTGTTAAATTGAAACCGATGATTCATCATATATAAGACGGTAGACTTGCGCTTTATGAGATGACAACTTACAGTTTATCTAAGGATGCCATTTTGACCCGTTTGTCCATAAATAAATAGATTCAGTTTCATCTCTGGGTCATATTTGATCTCCCACGGATAATACATAATAATATAATCTTAAAAAGAAATAGATTAAATGGCTAAAAGTTGCCAAAAGTGTTTTTATAAAAGGAGTGAGCACATTATTTGATTCAATTGTATTATAAACTTATGATGACCATTTAATTAAACCACCCAACTCATTTTGTTACCGCTTGAGTCTTGGCATACGCATCAAAAAACAATTACAAGCTACATGTTTAATTTTGTGATTGACAATCTAGGGTGAAGGTGAATATACGTAACAAACTTTCTCAAATATACCGATGTACGTAACATACTTATTTTATCCTTAACGTACGTATTATACTTTCAAATACTCACCAATGTACGTAATATTGACAGGTTACTAAGTTTTAAAGTTACAACATTCGTCCCTGTCGTTTGCATTCACTTTCACCGTTAGTCATTTGACATTTTTTCACTTAAAAAAATTACAGTAACGGTCCTTGTAGTTTGCTTTACTTTCACCATTAGTCCTTTGTCTTTCATCTTTTTTATATACGTTTTTTACGCGTTTTTATACACATTTTTTTACATATTTTTATACAAGTTTTTTACACACGTTTTTTACATGATGCTTTTTTACACATTTATATACACGTTTTTATACATGTTTTTATACACGTTCTTGTGTACGTTTTTTCCACGTTTTTATACACGGTTTTATGTACCGTTTTTTATACGTTTTTACACGTTTTTATACACGTTTTACACGTTTTATATTTGTTTTTACACAATTTATGCACGTTTCTATAAACGGTTTATATACGTTTTTACACGCTTTTATATATGTTTATTTACGTTTATACACGTTTTATATGTTTTTACACATTTTATATCGTTTTTACGATTTTATGCACTTTTTATACACGGTTTATAGTTTTTTATACATTTTTACACGTTTTTATACGTTTTATACACATTTTTATACACGTTTAGAAAATGTTTTTAAAAACGTGTATAAAACCGTGTAAAAAACGTGTATAAAAACATGTAAAAAACGTATATAAAAACGTGTGTAAAAAACGTACATAAAAAACGTGTATAAAAAGTGTATAAAAACGTGGAAAAAAACGTACATAAAAACGTGTATAAAAACATGTATAAAAACGTGTAAAAACGTATAAAAAACGGTACATAAAACCGTGTATAAAAACGTGGAAAAAAACGTATATAAAAACGTGTATAAAAACATGTACTCCAATGTGTAAAAAAACATCGTGTAAAAAACGTGTGTAAAAAACTTGTATAAAAATATGTAAAAAAATGTGTATAAAACGCGTAAAACGCGTATATAAAAAGATGAAAGACAAAGGACTAGTGGTGAAAGTCAAAGCAAACTACAAGGACCATATCGTAATTTTTAAGTGAAAAATGTCAAATGACTAACGGTGAAAGTGAATGCAACGACAAGGACCAATGTTGTAACTTTAAAACTTGGTAACTCGTCAATATTACGACATTGGTGAGTATTTGAAAGTATAATACGACGTTAATAATAAAATAAGTATGTTACGTACATCGGTATATTTGAGAAAGTTTATTACGATATTCAAACCTTCACCGACAATCTAAATAAAGGGTTGATCGAAATTTTAAAATGAATATGGGTGTTTGGATATAGAGTAGTGTTGTTTGTACTTTGTATCGCATTGGTTGAGTCCCGAAGGATGGCTAAGTCCAATCGATACTAAGGTAAAAATGTGTTTTGCTATACTTTTAAGATAAGCTATAAGCACTGTAAGTTTCTTTCTTGACCATCATGAAGTTTATTAGCCATTGGATGTTATATTTGCGGTATCTATGTATTCCCATGTATATCTATTAAAGAATCAACTAATAAGAACTAGAACTACAAATCGAGATTGAAAGTAATATTTTACGATTGAGGTACAGTATTTTTTAGGATTGTATGCTTTTCTTTAATGGTTTTGACTATGTCAATAGGTTCCTCAATCACATATCTTATCCTTATTTCGAATATTAACTCTTTGAATTTTTGTTTAGATGTTTCACGTGAGAGTTGATGAACCGGGCAATATTTATTTTCCAAGAGTTGAAAAGGTCAAGTAAATGATTTAGAGGTTCAAGTGTTTATTTTGAATCACACATAATTTGTTGTAGCCAAAGAACCTCAACTTTTGTAGGTATGTGTTCAAGACTCAATTCGGTATGGCGGCGCTTGCAACGATAGAACTCACGGAGGTCCATTGTTCACATCTCGAGAATCGACTCTTTATCGTATGACCGCAAGGAAATGTCACGTTGCAAGTGTATGCTTTTGTTGCACCATCGGTTGGTGCACCTCACACTTGCTTCATCGATTTCCACTCTCGATGTCTCACCTCTTGAAAGGTACTCCCATTCTCTATAATCTTATATATAATATTAAAACAACGGAAGAGTTGAATAGATTGTGGTGCTTTGGATTAGAAGGTATGTTTGTGCTTTAACCCTAATAACTTTTTAAATCGTTGAATGGTACTACTATAATTACCATCTTTTATACGTAATAAGTGTTGTCGTGTAATTGATGTGTTTATTGCTAGGAGTCGGAGAGAAGGATTAGTTCTTTAGACATAATGTCTTATGTTCGATATATTATGGTAACATCAATGATAGATCTTAACCGTTTCATTTAACTTTTAATTACTTATTAGTATATGTTTGTTCTACTAAATTCTAAAAATAAAACCACGAGTCATACCCGTCCATCGGATTTGGTTTATACTAGTATATATATATATATATATATATATATATATATATATATATATATATATATATATATATATATATATATATATATATATATATACTAGAATTAAGCTACCATGGGTGGCATGACTTATAATGATTCGTTTGTTGGTTTTTGTTTACTTAAATACATTTTTAAAAATTGTCAAGCAATATTATAATACGTTTGGGTGTGAATGAATTATAATTATTTGTTTGTTGTTTTTAAATAACTTAAATACAACAGTTTGCATCAATGTGCTTTGAACCGTTATCTGGATAAACAAACACTTAACTATATGAATTGATAGAAAAAATAGTATATTATGACCAGCAATGCTATTGTACTATTATTCTTGAGAGACTTCACTCTTGACAAAACTTTGAGACGCTAGCTATATATTAAAACGTTTGGCAAAAAGGTTTCCAGTCAACCCAACTGGCCTGGTTCTACGACTCTACGTGTATTTCAGTCAAACTAATGTATCTAGTCTTTCAGTCATGTGTGTATTTGATCTTCCATTCTCACTGGTAGCCGCGAGCATCAGTAACCTTAACAACATAGATTTTGAAAGTAAATGTGGCAACCTAACTGTACCATATCCGGTTGTGTCATTATCTTTGTCTTCTAATTCATAATCTGAAATTTGTGGTGTTAGGAGATTCAGTTTTGGCCTATTTCTAACGGTTTCTGGATCATTTATAAATAGTATAGCCACAGGCGAATGCAAGCACGAATGCTCCAGCAAGAGAAGCAAGAATCTCGACTCATGTCATTTCTTCAAAATGAAGCATTAAAAATTGAGTAAGTTGACAGAAACATTTCCAGAAGCATTAAAGAAGACGGACTGCAATTGTTATCCTGGTCACGCAACTACTGGCACTCATCTTCAATTATTAACATCACTCAAATGAAATAAGCTTTACCCAAACCATTTCGATTGGCTTCATAGTGTTATCAAAATAGAATAAACTATTAAACTCCCCGACTTCATAGTGTTATCAAAATATGATAAGCTATTAAACTCCTGGAATTTCAAAGGTGAATGAATGCGTCAAAAGATAAACCGAAATCTCGTCATAATTTCCAATAGATTTTAGTTCACTGTGTAAAATATCAATCATCAATACTCAAGAAAATACCTTACTTCTACTGGACATTTTATGACAGTAATAACGATCACTCAAGAAAATTTTAGGACATTTATATCTAGTAATGTACGCAAGAGCATGAAACATGACCAAGAATTTCATAATATAACCTAAAAAATCTAGAGAAAAAAAAAGCATTTGCATTTATAGAAAGAAAAGGGTACCTTTGCTTTCGACAGGGTATCATGAGGTGACATAATCTCTAGTTTCACATACTTTTTTCCACGATAACTCGTCACATGACCAGGTGATATACATATGACGCGACAACAATTACAGGAAATACTTGTAAAAGTGTTTCATAAATTCTTTCAGTCTTTTGATTGATTACTTGGATATACTTCAGATTTTCCAAGACTATCAAAACTCTGGAACTACGTTTTAGCAGTCCCATTAGTTTCCTTAAGAAATTGATTTAAAAACTATGATGGTTCCATACACATATCACAGGTGTAAATCAATGAACGTGGTCCACCACGCAAAAAGTAACAAAAACCCATTGAGAAAGACTCATAACACCCTCTTCTTTCACTAAGAGTAGCAAGAAATAACCGAACAAAAGCATTGTATGGATCGAGCTACAGGGTATTATGCTTCTTTAGGAGTACTAAAAGAACCCGACAATGGAATGAGACTTCTCTTAAATTCCTACATCCGTACCATAAAATGGCATGTAAAGTGACTTATTAACGACGTTTAATGAGCATACAGATATAGGAGCCACTCATTATCTCCTACTGTCAATTCATATAGCTAGTTGAAGGTTCTTTGCCAGTTATGCTATCTGCACAAATTAACAAAAAGAAGAACCTCACATTTTAAGGTTACTAACGTGATATAATAAACACTATGACGGAGTTCACTTGCTTTCAATAACATCAAAGAAATCATAAAATCAAAGAAAAAACCAAACATGTATATACGTGTGCAGAACCACCAATTTTTTTTACTCTCTGATCTTTATTAATCATATTAGAGTTTCAATCAAACCCTAAATTTTTCCACAAAATTGACAGCAAATGACAAACCTGGAATATAACTAAAAGCCCTATATCAATGTCAATACGTGACACCAAACCATCTTTTCTTCCAGTTTAAACCTGATATACTGGCCCATGACTCTGTCAAAAAACCATAACTAAGGTTAAAAATAAAAACTGTTTTTACCATCAAAACCCGACACATACTAAAAGTTGTAATTATGTGAGAAAGAGCAATATGGATAATGATGATTTTTTTTGCTTTTTTTACTTACCAAAGCAACTGCATCTCTTGCAGCCATGACCAAATTATCAGCACAAGAAACAACTCCCTCTCACCTCTTATTTCAATGCTCGTTCGGGTTTCGTTGTGGTTCCATTGCGGGGACATCCAGGAAGCATCTTGTACTATGCACCGTCTATGATTCATATAAAATAGTACTGAAATTTAGTACCGATAATAAGAATAAGACACATTTCAAAAGTCATGTATCATCCTAAAACGAATTACAATTGAGTAAAGTGGCTATTTTTCAAGACATCGTACCAATCAGGATAGCACTTCAAGCCTAACAACGGACTACACCCATGAGAAACCAAACAACTTATGGTTATCAGGTTATTTAAGCTACATTGAGGGGGTGTTTGTTACGGCTTATGGAAATCAAACTCATGTTTGTAAAAATTGTCTTATAGGCAAAACATAACAGCACGGATAAACAAAAAGCGCTTCAAGTCAATCCAACCCATACGAAAAATACGCATCAAATAAATATAAGAGACATAAATTTGACATACGAATGTAGATTAAGCAACAATATTGACCTGGATATGCCTTTGCAATAACGGTATTCACTTCTTTGTTTGCAGAGACAAATGAACCACTTTTGCAGTCTGCAAGAAGAGCCACTCATGTGGGATGACCTGATGATAGCTAAAATCCCAGCATCCACAAATCTCAGTATCCAAAAGCATTCCCAAAATCCATTTCACTAAAATTCAGATAACTTGGTTTAACTTGAGCCCCTTGAAAATGGGAAATTGAAACTTAGGACTTTAGAAAATGGTGATTATTCAATTCCAGTTGCAGCTTCTTTTGCCACGATATCTTTGCATTCGTAGAAAATGTCATTCAAAAACTCCTCGTTCTGAAGCGATTCAATATATGTAACTTTAAGATCCTGCGGGGAAATGGCATCTTCTCCACAAGAAATCATTCACATGGCAGATGTCATGGGATCAAGGCTCACCATTGGTTGTTCAATGATCAGTTATGGTGCTTTGAATAGATCCCCTCACCCCCAAGATCATAATATGATATAGCAGATGTTTGAATTAGGCTATCCTGAAGATAACATATGAAAATCGATTAGAAACGACACGAATTCTCACATAAAAATCAAGCAAAGACCATGAAAGAAAGTACATGAAAAATTTTTGTGAATGAACTTACCTAGCAAAACAGAGAACACTCATGTGAACCTCTATTGATCACATTAAATTCAGGTACACGTAGCACCAAGGTCTGAGAAGAACCGAACAGGATAAAGTTTTAGGTTGTGACCTACCTCGTCCATCATTGGTATACAATCTCTAGCAGGCTGAAACATATTCGAGTAACTGAGGATACATATGGTCATTGGTATATATTCGAGTAACTGAGGACTTTCTTTTAAGCAAAGGAATAAGCCACTCATGAAGATGCTCCTTGTTTGAAAAGCACAAACAATATATAAGGATCATCCACTCATGAAGATGCTATTTGTTACATACTACAGACTACATAATATAATCAGATTCTCAAAATTTTATGTTACTGTTTGCCCTTATGAACTCTTAAAATCTGGTTGCTATATAATCACATGAAACTATATTAACAATTCATGAATCGTTAAAAAAATGGTCTGTAGTATGTAAAATACTCCGTATTTGTCAATATTTAAAAACGAAAATCAATTTCAAACCATTTTTTACACACGATTAATCAATTTTATAATTTAATGTGTGTGATACTGTGATATAGCACTCCATTTCATTGGAGCCGCAGTCACCTATGATGCATGACCATTGATCAAAATTGTTGAAGGTGCAATTCGTTTTACCCACAAAACACCAGCTCAGCTACCTCTAACTTGGAAATACTATGTACTATTCTGCATGAGCTCAAACCCAGTGTTGTTGAATACAGATGTACCTGAGATTCCAGGCCAAACACCGAACTCACATTCCTTTACCACAGTAAATGTAGACCCTGAAGCTCCTGCAAATGTGAAAGAAAATTGCATTTAGGTACAAAATCTATGTGCGAGTGTTATGCAAATACGCTGACTTATTACCTTCAACAAATAACAGGAATTGAAACCAGATCTTTTCCTTAGACATGGTCTCATCTTCAATAGATATAACAAAATTAAGATGTTTTTTAACTTATGGTGACCCATTGATGAACCAGAACTGATGGGCTCATAATGTGAAATATCTTTTGAGCAGAAACCCATCTTTCGATACATTTTCGTAGTGTGCTATTCACATCCTTTGCATGGTTCTGGTGAATTCTTAACAATGATGCACTATCTTTAGTTGCCTCTTTCACGAAATCAACTATACTATCCTCCGAGGTGAAATTACTTGGAACCCCATATCTGCTTGATTTTACCATCTCGCAAAACAATGAAACCCAAGCCCATAAAGCATCACAACATAATTGTAGGGTCGCAATAGCCTATACAGAAAATGCATCGCCGTTAACTACATGCAACAAAAGATCAAGTCATTTTTTCACATAAATAGCTGCTAGTCAATATATCTAACTGAAAACGTAAAGCAATGTAAAGTCATGTAAACGAAAAGAATCAGGCCCCTTTATTGACCTATTTGTCTATTCTCAACCCACCTATATTGTCACCTCTACTTCCTGCTACCAAAGATGTGATAATAATTTATCAAGTGAATGGACACGTTTGCTATCATGTTACATTTTTATGTAACTGTATATCATGTAATACATTTGCAACTGTAACAGCAACCTTTAAAAATGACTTTTTTATATAATGAAACACCAACTTGATGTCATATGTTACAATGTCAAGCTCATATAACCTTTCAAGACTACATATTTGATAAAGTCATGTAACTTCGTAATTGACAGCACGTTTTGAAGGTTCATAATCATGAAAGAGTCAAATTCAAACTACTTACCCTTGGACGGTGTTTGAGACTTGTGTGGCTTAAGTGATAAGGAGACCCCCTTCGGTCATTCTTTGAGACTACTACAAAATGACATGTGGTTGTGGCACCTTTCTGTATGATCTATTTCGAGTCAAGGGGTGCAAGCACAACCCTGTTAAAATGGTAAGTTAGGAAACGATATCAATGAGTTATACATATTACATGAATTATCTAAATTAAAATGAAAGAGATTACCTACAGGAGAGATTAAAGTTGCCCATCTTGTATGAAGTGAGAAAAGGAATAGTGGGTGTCATTGCTTTGTGAGCTTTAAACTCAAGAATCATATAGATAGATTTATGCAAGATGAAGGGGCTTATTAGACATGTTCTAAGTAAAAGGGAGTGTTTGGAAGAGCCCTTTTAGCAGAGACTTTTCAGCAACCAAAGAACTGTCACTGCACAAAATTCAGCGATTTTAGAAGTACGTTTCTCGCCATATATGCTCAATATAAATTAAACTGTTAAGTTTTGTGGTCAGTTTGAGGTATACTGGATGGTTTTGTTTAAAAAAATAACCACAAATCCCCCTCATTAGATACATAATAGTTTCTTATAGCATTTGTTATGGTTTTGTAAGTTCAGAGTTTGGTAGAATGTAGCAAGACAAGCTACAAAGCTTGACTTCTGTTTATTAACTCTGAGTTAAAATATATACAGGTCATATAACCTTCAAGCCAGTATTGTTTTGTTAGGTTAACAGACCCTAGGCATGTTGCAAAATGATCAATTGATCACTAATATTTTGGGTATAGAACGGACTAAGACACCGCCCATGCAGTGAATTTTTTTATGCAGAGTAAATGAATGACGAATATGAAAAAACAAAAATAAACCATAAATACCTTGGTTTCACATGCAGTAACGTCATAGCATAAAAGCCCCCTGTCCACCGCACCTGCTAAACATTTGATTTAAAGATGCCAAGGAAGAATTGTAGCAGCGGTAATATGAATTTGCACCAACAATTCAATAAAGAAGTTGAAGGTTTATTAATCAAGAAGCTGAACAACCGGTGACCCGACTCTTGATCCTAGACCGCATAACATTTAGTCATATAGTATTTCAAATAAGCTCATAAGCTAATTTTCCAAAAACCCCTCAAACATAAGCCTATTGTGTTTTTTTTTTTCTAAAACAACTTGTAAGGCTATTGTGTTTTACGTAATACAACATAAAGCAAGCTCAAACATCACGGACACGGTATTTAATACTCTAAAACTGAACCGTGACAACACGACTGACCCAGCCATTCCTCTTTACAAACCAAACACCCCCTTGAACATTTTAGCACATTTATTACATACAAAAATAAACAAAAAAGTGTTTTTGGATCAGTACATGATCTTCACACAAACACAAATAATACCTTTGCAGCAAGTATTTTGTAACAACTCCAGAGCCCCGAGCAAGGCTGGTTTTAATCCATGGCTTGACCTTGTTATTGAGCATTATAGAGCGAAATTATATTAAAGCTAAGAGATATTGTATATAGAGTTTAAGAAGACATGAAATACAGCAATGCAACACTAACCTGTAAGCCCAACTCGCACATGCCAAGTCTGTAAGCCAAAGTTGCAACGAAATAAAATACGGAGTATTTAATAAGCACTCTCCATTGAAAACTTATAAATACGCTGTCATCATGTTAAATAAAAGTGAGATCGAAAACCTATGGTAAAGATACAAAAAGAACTAATTAACAATTGCAAAACCATATATTTAAATAGCAATGCAGCAAATGAGAACTAATGTAAAACAGTAAAAGCATTATGTTTCAAACACCATAACTGCAGATTGATAGCATAATACCACATATTTTACCCAACCAATTATATACAACATAAGAAACGAATTCAATATAAAGTGCATGCCTAAAAAATAATCCCATCCATTGTCATCGAATTAGTTGCTTCTTCAACTATCCTCATCTCCACAAATGCAAACTTCAACTTCAATTGTCTCATTGCATGTAATAGAGAGGCCATGTGTGAAAAAAATATGATATTAGGGTTGTGAGGAAAAAAATATATTATGAATGAACTGGAAAAAAAAAATCGTATATGTTTTATTAGGGTACCCTAAGTTGTAGGGATTCTCCTACATAATTAGTTGCATTTATAGATTATAATATGCAACATAATTATCAAAATAACTTGTTGCTAAGTGGTAACACATAAGTTATTTATCAAAACAACCAAGGTTCAATCCTTGCAAGGAACCTTTTTATAAACAATTTTCAAAATCTTTTAAAAATTCCGAAAATTACAAAAAAAAAAAAAAAAAAAAAAAAAAAATCGGAAAATTAACAATTAATTGCTTAGTTGGACAACATATGCTTATGTGGCATGAAATTTGATTATGTGGCATTGAGGTGGCATTGAGGTGGCATTGAGGTGGCATTAATGTCAAATGCCTCCTGTTATATATAATATAGAGATATGTGTGTGTGTGTGTGTGTGTGTGTGTGTGTGTGTGTGTGTGTGTGTGTGTGTGTGTGTGTGTGTGTGTGTATACGTGTGTATATATATCTATACATTATATATAAGAGGAGGCATGCCACGTCATAATGCCACTTGGCATAATTTCATGTCATCACAATTAAAGCTTATAAATTTCGTGTGTTGTTTTTAATTGTCATTAAAAGCCATGTCATCACATAGAGTCCACCTAAGCAACCAAAATCCGAAATTAATTAGTACAAAAATTTTATTGGAGAGGATCGAACCTTGGTTGCTTTGTAGCATTAACATACTTGATAACCACTAAACCAACATCTTTTTTGTTTTATATTTTGCAACACCTAATCTATAAACCTCTTTGAATCCCAATTCATACATTATATCCTTTTTTAAAACCCTAATATCATTACGGTTCTACAAGTCGACTGTCTCTCTGTTTTCTAAAACCCTAATATGTAGAAGTTCACACAATTATTAACTAATAATGTTTTGTTTTACGCTTATGAGATGATCCTTCTTTAAGTTTTTGATATCTATCTACTTTCAATGCGTTTAGGCTTCTAAAATTGAAGACTTAAAAATTCGACTTTTTATTTCTTATTATGGAAAGAATTAAAAAAAAAATAAGTAACTTTAATCATCGGTGACATGTCACTTCTCTAACTAAAAATAACAAAAGGAGGGCTAACAAACTAAAATAAAGAGCTCTAACAATTCGGTGACACATACGCCACTTCCTAACTAATTAATCACCTTTATTTTTAAATTTAAATATCTTTTAATCCGTTTAATTTTTATGATCTAATTTCACCATATTTTTAAAATTTTGTGCTCTTTAATTCAACATCCATTTTGATATATTTTATGAGTTTTCTTTAGTAGTCGGGAAGAAGCGGAGTTGAAAGAGAGAACTTACTTAAATTAGACGTAAAAATGAAAAACATTTGTTCGCTACAAAATAGTCATCGGGTACCCGCCGCCGCATTGCGCGGGTACCCTTCTAGTTTCTTTTATATGCATTGGTTGTTTATCTGCGAGATGTTATTTTATGCGGCTAACTACTTTTTTTTCTTCCTTTGAAGGAAAGATGAACGATGTAACCAAGGTTCAGACAGTTCTGTCCGGTGCAACTTTACCATCCATAGATGATGTTAATAAATGGCTTGTTTTAGTATTTTTAATAATTTAATTAGTGTTATTTGGTTTTTAATTCGTAATAAAAAATATAAAAGTCAAAAAAATATAATTCTTTTTTCTAAAAATTTCTTTTGTCATATAGTAAGTAAGAAAATTGTTTTTACACTTGTAGGACTTTTATTTCATAAATTTTACGTTTTTACTTTGCTCGCGTAATTTTTATAAATAACGACGTTTTCATTTTAAATCACGTTTTAGGTAATTTAAGTTTTCGCTTTAATTAAAATAGTTTATTTAAGTTATTTTATTTTATAAATCATAGAAAAACATCATTGTAAAAATAGTGATAGCATTTATTTAATATATTTTAACTTTTTAATTTTCTTTAATTTGCATTTAAGCCCTGTAATTTACAAAACTCTTCTTTAGGTATAAATAACTCAAAATCCTTCTTGATCACTATCCTTAGTGATTATTCGACATCCGTCTGTGTTAAACACCATTCATCCTCCGTGGGACTTAACGACACGGAATCCACTATATTCCTCGATCTTAATTGCATTTGTTTCGAACTGTTTTAAGTTTGTTACGGTTGACCATTCACAAGTGGTTAGCTTGTGTGATTAAACTTGATTTGGAAGCCAATCAAATTTTGGCGCATGACTGGAGGAGAGGTAAGCGTGTTTAAACATTTTTCTAACCCGTACTTGCACATATACCACCTTTTGTAAAGCAGTTTTTTGTAAAGTTAATCAAAATCAAAAGTTCATTAACACTTTTCCTAAAGTGTTAACAACACCAAAAATATTTTCATTCTTTGTTTTTACAAAATGTTTATCCAAAATCCAAAAATATTCATCTTTACCCTCTTACCCTTTTGATTCTTTATCCCTTTACCCTCATCCATTTGATTACGACTTCTTCTATTCTCATGGAATCTCTCGACTCTGACAGTGCGGGAACAATTTGAAAAACTTCATACTTTGTCAAAATGTCTAGAATTGTGTTGTTCAGAATGATCCATTAATTCTGCGTAGGAAATGGAACGAGAAACCGGGGTGACAAAGGACCGGTACTTCCTCTCGATAATGGAGGTGCTAAATCGTCCAACCCACCGTTATCCAAAGATCTAACCCTAAATTGCTCTAAGCCGTCTAAAATTGATCCTACACTTTCACAATTTACGGTTAGAAGAAATCATGAATTTAGACCAGATGACTGAAAGAATGACTTGCCTAATCTTCACGTTTCTCAAGAACGAACCGGAGACCATAACGGAAGTGGTGGAAATTGCTAGCTCTCGAGCACACCACTTGTCCCACCTCCGGATTTTTCAAAATGTTCTTCGAGTCTTAATAGTCATTCGGATCACCATGTTGGTTTGTTGATTCTTTGAATGAACCGATTCCTTCTCATAACTCTCAAATAGAATCGTTTATTCCTTGTGTCGGTTGTGGTGAGCCCTTTTGGTTCACCACAGCCGTGTGCGTGTGTGCAAGTGTGGTAATGATATTCGAACGGAGTTGTTTGTTTTGTGGTTCGAGGAATTCATTTGATTATGATCCTAATCCGAACTCATTTAACGACCCTCAAACTTTTCCAACTACCCACCACACCCGACTTATCTTCATATAATCAACATAATCTTTGTGAATTTTGTGGAGGTCCTCACCAAGGATTTGAGTGTCAATCCGAAACCGTTTGTCTATGAACAGTTCTCCGGTGATGCTCGTAACTTTGGTTATGACCAATATCTATATAATTCACCGCCCGACTCAGCAGTTTCTTGTTGTGAGAGCTGTGGAGGTCCCCATTTAAATTTCGATTGTCAAACAGAATCCATTTCCTTGTAACAATTACGACTATCCATATCACAACCAACCTCCACGATGCCAAATGACTCAAACTCCTCAAGAAACCCAACAAGACACTTATCTAGAAGCTTCGGAGTCGGTGAAAAGAGCCGAGGAGTTGAGTAAAAGCGACATTCATAATGTTCCTAGTTTTTCTTGTGTATATTGTGGGGTCCTCATGATGATTATCAATGTCAACCCTCCGGTTATGACAAATCTCCACTCCCACAATGTCCCGTCATTCAAAATTCACATGAGAAATCCATGGAAGAATTGCTATCAAGAGCAGGTCGCTAAAATAAATTCCCAAGTTGCCTTTGAAAATCTATTGGGAATCAATTGCAAAAGAAAAAGCAACGGATCTAGCTCTCAATTTCATTTTATTCACGATGGCGGTGATGATGAGGATGCACTGGTATCCTACAATTTTATAAAGATTCATCAAGTTCATCGGTTGATATCCCGGCGGTTGAGATTCATTCTCAAACAAGCGCCATCACACCCAGCTCCCACTCTCGAACATGGGGGACGAGCATCTTGACACTTGTTCACGAAAAGGAATCGGACGAATTCATAAAGTCTAGTGTTGAGGACCTTGTCCCAATCCCGAGAGAGTCACGAGGAACTTTTGACCATATGTGTGATACCCCTTCCTCTCTTGAGTGTTCAAAAGATCATTTTGAAACTTTCTCGATTTTAGCGATGATTGTAAATCTTATGGAGACATTGAGAATGTTGAGGCATCACTTTCACATTTGATGTTGATCCTCTTCTTGAGGAGTTCAGCGATGAACTCACTCGCATCATTCCACTTTCATCGGAAAGTGATGATGATCTCTTTGATTTCAAAACCAACCTAGGAGAAATTGAAAGTCTCCTTTATAATGATCGTTCACTCACTTCTCACCCTAAACGGTCAATAGAGAATGTTAATCACCTTGTTCCGAAGCATCAAAGCTACTTTCACCAATCCTCTATTTGAATTCGAATCGAATTCACTGGATTTCTAACAATCCAATCTTTGGCGAGGATAGTGATGAGCCCACAATGGAACAAGAGTTCACAAATTCACTTCATGTGAATGATTCTCTTTACGAGGAGTTCTCCTTTGAACTCACTCATATCATATCTCCACGGAGTATGATAACTTCCACTTTGATCTAGACATAAATGATCTTTGTGTTCCGGAGGAAATGTTCTCGGACATGAGAACTTGCTTGATATCAAAATCCCATCCTCCCCACCGAATATGTCTTGATCAAATGAGCTTAAATGATGAGATTCATGATCCGAAATTATGAATTCCCCTTCTGATAATATTGAGTTAGTCATGATTTTTATCATGATTTTCTTTCTTTTCTTCACATATGGTGTGACTTCTCGTTCCCTTTTCTCCTTCATGAATGAGGACACTATTTTTGATCCCGGCATTTTCATAAGTCCAATGGAGATTGTCTCTTCCACTTACTTCCCCATGAACAATTTAATGCGGGGTCGAGTCAAGCTAGCGACTCGGTAATCAAAGCGATGGTTAAACATGGGTTTTCACCGTGTGTACCACCCTAGTGTGGGGAGATGCCCATGTTGTATATATATCTAAAATGAATGAAAATTGTAAATATTAAAAAAAAAAAAGAGAATAATTGTTGTGTTTCTACATAACTAGTAATGTTATCTTTTACGTTCGAGGATTCGCATAATAGTCGGACTTTGAATATTGAGGACAATATTCATTTCTAAGTGTGGGGAAATTCGCGAATTTGATCATAAATGTACCCTTTAGTCCTTTTTCCCCAAAATGGCAAAATTTTAAAATTTTTATTTAGTGGAAGTACTATGTGCTAAACACAACAAATGGTAATCAGTCCACCATGTCTAACCCACATAAAGATTGGCTAATCCGGAGCAAACGACTCTTGGTAAAGATATCTCAATCCGTTTATGGCTTGCAATTTGCCCAAAATTATATGGTGTTCAAATTTCACCATATCTTTAATTAGTGAAGAGTTGGCTAGCCCGCAAGTTTATGGCTTGTGGTAAAGGCGATGGAAAACCATAATTGGTAATCGGCTCACCAAAGATATTTTATCTAAGAGTTGGCTAGTCCGAAGCAAAGCGGTTTCGTAAAGACAAATCAAATCCGTTCTGACTTATGATTTGCTTAAAATCATTTGGTTATCATTGTACCAAAGTTCTTACTTGAACTAAAACAATTGGCTACTCGAAGTAATATTTTGGTAAAGAGATGAAATCCATTAATTTTTCTCAAATCATTGCTAGGGACTAGCAATATCTTAGTGTGGGGATTGATGGTGTCTAAATACTCATCATTTTGTACCATCTAGACGCAAAAACATCCGAAAACACTTTAAATGCATCAAATGATGAAAATATCACAAATAAGTGTTTTATGTGTTTTAAATGCAAAATACCAAAACAATTGAAAACGTATCAAGTTTGCATAATTGGCGCTTTAGTCCCCAAGTTTCAAAAGTTGTCAAAATTAGTCCACGTAAATCAAAATAAAGCAAAATGTTATTTAAGGTCCATAATATTCAAAATTTGTCAAAATAAACCCTTTAAAGTTTAATCCCTATGGCGGTAAGTATTCACTTTGTCGCGCGGGTGACCGGGTTCGATCCGGCGTGGCGTAAAATTTGATTGGCTTCCAAGCAGGTCAGTTTAATCACACAAGCTAACCACTTGTGAATGGTCAACCGTAACAAACTTAAAACAGTTCAGAAACAAATGCAATTAAGATCAGAGGAATATAGTGGATTCCAGGGTCGTTAAGTCCCACGGAGGATGAATGGTGTTTAACACAGACAGATGTCGAATAATCACTAAGGATAGTGATCAGTAAGGATTTTGAGTTATTTATACCTAAAGAAGAGTTTTGTAAATTACAGGGGCTTAAATGCAAATTAAAGAAAATTAAAAAGTTAAAATATATTAAATAAATGCTATCACTATTTTTACAATGATGTTTTTCTATGATTTATAAAATAAAATAACTTAAATAAACTATTTTAATTAAAACGAAAACTTAAATTACCTAAAAACGTGATTTAAAATGAAAACGTATGTTATTTATAAAAATTACGCGAGTGCACAAGTAAAAACGTAAAATTTATGAAATAAAAGTCCTACAAGTGTAAAAACAATTTTTCTTACTTACTATATGACAAAAGAAATTTTTAGAAAAAAGAATTATATTTTTTTGACTTTTATATTTTTTATTACGAATTAAAAACCAAATAACACTAATTAAATTATTAAAAATACTAAAACATTTTGGAAAAATCTAAAAAAATTTATGAAAACTACTTTAAGATAAAACTAACCTAAGAAAAATATCAAATATGAAAAAGCAGTCTAGATAAGCAGTTAAATAAGCAGGACTGAGTTATAAGCTAACCTGAATAAAACAACATTATATATTAAATGATGCAAGATGTAACCAAGACAAGACCCAAGGCGGTTGGTATCGGTGTTGGTGTTGGCGTGGGGCGTGGTGGCGGACACTGGTTCGAATCCGATCTAGTGGGTTTGCTTTTTTTTTTTTTTTGATTTTCTTTTGAAACTTATTAAGCTAATGATTTTAAGCAACTTTTACAACTAGAACTTTTTATAAAAACAACCAATAAGCTCAGTTTGAGCTTATGATTCTCAACAGTGGCAAAAAAAAATAGATTAAGCACAAGATTTTAGCTAAGTGGTTATTAAGCTAAAAATAAGCAAGAGGGTAACTGAGAATAAGCTAAACACCTTTAAATAAGCTAATATAATAACTAAGAAAGCACAATTACTTAAAATTAAGCACCAAATAAGCTTCAAATAAGCTCAAGCTTATCTGTTGCACAGGGCAGTTTCTTTGGAAAAGGGGTCAAAAGAAGCTAATGAAAAAGCAGTTAATAAGCTAATTAGGAGTGAACTACTATTTTTCTAATTTAATTAAGCAGCTAAATTTTAATATCCCAAAAGGATTTAAGCTAAATCTTAATATTAAGTACACAATAAAATTCTAAAGTTTATTCAAAAACTGTAAAATGGGAAATTTGACTTTATGAATTACACTAAGAGTTTGACTTTTATGAACTTTTGATGATCCTATATGATCTAATTTGATGTATTAAGCTACTTTAAGACTTATTTAGGCTAAATTAACAACTTTTACACTAGTATGCATGATTATGTAATCAAAATGTCTAACAGTGAACAAGTAATGTGATATTAAAGCTAGTTTTGACTTTTTAACTAATAAGCACTATGTTTTATGGTTTATCTGAGCTATTTAGACATAAGGTAACATGTAACAAGCAAAAACAATGACATTAACAACCTTAAACACATTTTTAACAATAAATCCAAACACCCCTTTATTAGGCAGTTTTGAAGCTTATTGTGCTAAAACAACTTTTCAAACCATAAAAACTATAAATTAACTTATATAGACTATAATGAGACAGGATAAAACCAGAATTAACAAGATTTAATTACTAAAACTAGGAAATGCAACTTTTAAATAAATGGCTTACAACTTGATTTCAAGCATAAAGCGAGGGTGATGATTAATACCACTTCCTATAGCTTTCCACAAGCTCTAAACCAAATGCAATCCAAGATTAGCTCTGCTCCAATATCGGCATATTCTCCATGGAATTTTATTTTCTAACTATTTTTTGGTATTTTTCTTGTTTTTCTTTTGATACTAAACAAAATGTTAAGATTTCTAAAAGCTTATAAGAGCTTCCTAGGAGCTTTTATGAGCTTATTGAGTACAAAACAACAACTACAAACATCATTTGACCATATTGAGATTTTTGAACTTGAAAATACATAAAGCGAATTCTTGTACATATCTTGCAATTGAAAGCGAAAGCAGGTTCTTAATAATCGAAAATTTATTACAAAGTATTTAAAAGCTTAAACTTACACTAGGAAATTTAAAATATTAAAAACGACATAGGGAAAATTAAATTACACTACTGCTCATTTCTTTCTGCTTCCTTCTTCCTTTATATTTATCTTTTTCATTTCTATGTCGACCTCTGAAAATATCCCACTTCAATCCAGCTCTTGAATTCATCAGAATCGTACACTTGTCATTTTTGGCGGGAAAAGAGTATTTGAGCAGGTTTATGCATTTAATGGGTTTTGGTGTATGTGGAGGTGTTAGGGGATTTGGTATACAGCTGTTAGGGGTGGGGGTGAGGTGGAAAGTGGTGGTGAAAACCACTGGTTTTGCTTAAACAGCCATGGGGGAGAAGAAGCTACAGTACTGGCGGTTTTTATTTCTTTTAAATTATTGGGTTGGACTGGACTTGGGCCTGGGTAATGGATTTGGGTTTGTTTTGTTTTTGGGTTTGGGTAATTAACAAAAAGGATCCGTTTGGTTTATTATTAATAACAAGGACTAACTTTGCAATTCCTGAAAAGTAAGGGACTGAACATGTAAACTTTCCAAAGCTATCACAAGGGCCAAACTTGTAATTAATGATTAGTACAAGGACCATATTTGATAAAATCCTATTTTTTATAATTCCAAGGACCAAAACTGCCACATTTATAACTCTAGGGACCAAACTTGTAATTTTCCAAAAGTTCACCATAAGGACCAATTTTGTCATTTATGAATAGTACAAGGTTAATATTTGATAATTTTCACTTTTTAAATTAACCAAGGACCATTATTGACATTTTTCAAAGTTCAGGGACTAAAGTTGTCATTTTGTAAATTTTAAACTTTAAAGGGTTTATTTTGACAAATTTTGAATATTATGGACCTTAAATAACATTTTGCTTTATTTTGATTTACAGGGACTAATTTTGACAACTTTTGAAACTTGGTGGACTAAAGCGCCAATTATGCAAACTTGATCGTTTTCACTGTTTTGGTATTTTGCATTTAAAACACATAAAACACTTATTTGTGATATTTTCATCATTTGATGCATTTCGAGTGTTTTCGGATGTTTTGCGATCTAGATGGTACAAAATGATGAGTATTTAGACACTCATCATGGTCGCTTAATGATGGTCTTGATCTGACCAATTTTGATGAAACTTAGATTATTGATTTATCTTCTTATCTTGACTTTTTAATGTTAGATGCCTTGTAATTGCATCCATAGAAGAGTCATCATTACCAAAGGGCAAAGGTTTTAAGGTGATTCCAAACAACATCGATTCATATTACGATTATATAGTAGCTGTTAGCTTTTGCGAGTTCTATTGGCCATAGTATGGATTCACAATATTCTTCTATTGACATGTGTAATGAGGTTATCATGGACTCGACCTCGGCGTCAAAGATTGAAATTAATTTGAACCATGCGAGGAACCCAGGCCAGGAGGTGCAGCCTATGTTCAGCCTAGAGGTTTTGCTATTTTTTATTCTCTATTTTAATGTGTTATTATGCAGTGAGTATCTTAACTTTTCTTACGTAAAGTGAATATACACACTTTACGTCAAAACCAAAACCAGTAGTTGTCAAAACCAAAACCAGTAGTTGTCAATGCCAAAACCAGTAGTTGTCCCTGAAGTATTAGCATTCAGGTAAATTTTAACACTGGGCCATTAATTTTTTCCTTTCTTATTTAATTATTTTATCTATTTTATAGTTCTTGATTGAAGTTTTGAATTTGTGTAGTATTTTCCTTTGCGTATTATAGAGACCGTCCTTTATAGTGTGGCCAACCAAGGTGCCACTTCTTTTTAAAGTGTTTTAGTTTAGCACATTACATTTTAATCGAATCAAATATGATCGAATAACGAAAAGAGTTAAGGCCACTGACGGTGTTTTCTTATATTATCATGGTCATTCGGTAGCCTAGCCTTTATTAGACTCAATTAAGATGCTCATATCTCACGGTAAGCATGCAATGGAGAACATCGATATCCTGTTGCCGATAAAGAAAAATAGAGTGGTGAATCGAATGAAGCCGAGACATGGTAATCTATGAAGCTAAATACATTGTGGCTCTTTTCATTTTCACAATTGTTCTAAACTATGATGCCATCTAATTATATATTTGTTTTCAGAAACATTTAAATACATCTCTTCACAACTCATTATCGGAAGCAATGCCCACAGATGGTCCTATTTGAAACTCACATTGCAAACCACTCGAATTAAAGTTTAAAATTTTTAAAAATATTATTAAAGAAGTAGGTAATAATTTATAAAATTTACCGGAAAGTAACAATGAACAATATTATCCATGCTATGACATTCTTCATGCCATGGATATGCGATTAGTGTTTTATTTTTCGAAATGTTTTATATTGCATGTGGTAAGTATCATCCCGCTGAACGATGGGGCTGCTCCAAAGTTTGCTCAAGGAGATGCATAGATTGTTTTGTGTTAATATGTTTTCATATGCCATATGATTTTGTCGCGTGAACATTTAAGAATTTTTCTAAAGGTAGCATTTCGACATTGTAACCTTTCCCTGCACAAGATAAAAGATTGGATGCTCTATTGATATGTACGAATGAGGTGTTTATGTATCTAGGAGAGAACTTAAGACTAACCCCGCAAAGTATGTCTGAAAAGGCAGTTTCTTTAGATGAGCTACAAGAGATGCATCAGCAGGTATACACTATCTTGGCAAGTTCATCTCTATACTATTTGTACTCAGTATGTATTTATTTTAGTTAATAAAGCTTACAAAGTATCAAGTCTTTGGCAATAGCGGTACTTTAGGCCAATTCGGACATCGGTAATATGATGTATCTTTAAGCAACGGTTTTTGCCCATTTTAGGACCAAAATTTTGTCCAAGCAAGCTGGTGGATTTTCAAATAGCGATTGAATAACAAAGAATTGAACTACAAATAATCTTTGTTAAAGGACAAAAACTTGAAGTATATTGCTATCTTACGTGATAAATAGAAGTATATTGGCTGCAATGGGTATCGGCATAATGTCGGTTGCTTATGTGTGCATTCCACCCTATGTTTAGAGTTAAAATTGTGTGTTTATGATTTTTGCCTTTTGGGTTAACTACATATTATCTGTTGGCACGCGGACATTATATTTATCGCCGTATAATAAATATCTATAATTTCTATCTATAACATATTACTCTTTGTGTACTTGGATATACGTTTTGTGGCTGCAGGTTACTTCATGAAGCGTAAACCCATCTTATAGTTTAATCTCGGTTTTCTGTTGTCATAATATTGGCTTTTTGTATCTTATTTTGAAATGTAACTTCAAGAATATCTAATTTGCGCTATCCAAAGAAAATAGGCATACGACAAATGGCAACGTTGGATGCACTCAACCAAGACGTGTGGCATCCATTAGCATCGCTAAAAGAGTGACTGAATCGAATGAAGCCGAGATTTGGTAATCTATGATGCTAAATGCATTGTGGCTCTTTTTCGTTTTTCACAATTATTCTAAACTATGATGCCATCTAATTATATATTTTGTTTTCAGAAACATTTGAATACATCTCTTCACAATCGAAGAAATAGCCCGCAATTTTGGTAGTCTTGCTTTATTATTTATCAAAGTTGAGAACTTTGTTACCATGTTCGATAAAGAACACTACAACATTCATCGCCGCAGCGACGTTTCAGTCTTCGCGGGGACATGTCCCTGTTATACCATTCCGGGGACATGTCCCGCACGAAAAGCCCCCGGCAATACCTTTTCGGGGATACTTTTCTCGGGGACAGTTTACAACTTTTACCGGGGAGTTGTGGGTCCCGCAGCTGATTGTCACCGGTCAAACATGTCTGACGTGGCACGTGGTTTTGCCCGGGACTCGTTCCCGGGGAAAATGGCAACTAAAGTTTATCTTTAACCTCTTCTCCGGTGACATGTCCTCGGGGGAAATGGAAACTAACTAAAATCTATGTCGCTTTCTCCGAGGACATGTCCCCGGTAAAAGACCTTGACCCATTTTCCAGAAAATTGCTGCAAAATGGGTAATTTCCAGATTTTTTTCCGGAATTTCTCCGGAAAAAATCTACAATGTAATAACCTGTTTTCAACCTATTTTATGCTACAACAACACAAAATCGCTAAACATAATATCATATATAACCAAATGGTCCAAATTCGCTACAACACAATCAATAACCTAAAATCGCCAATGGTCCAAAACTATACATAAGCTACCTATACGCAAATGGTCCAAAACTATACGTATAATCCATTTAACGGGAATCATAAACATGTTATTCTCTACAAACATATCCTAACACATAAGGCTCGAACTCGTGTTCGCCGGTGGTTTTGTCGATTGACTTCCGATATCTTACGCTTTTCGGGTTTGTCCAAAGCTTAACTGCGTATTTTAAATAGTTTAGGGTTTTAGGTAATGAGAACTATCAAGCATCGGGTATCAAAAGACCCTTTAAACTATTAGGGTTGAATTGGTCATTTTAACAATTAGGGTAGGATGGTGGATTTTGGGACCTAAACCAAGATCTTGGCAGGGTGTTGGGGGTCCATCCCCTTTCATGTGTAATAGCACTTTAACTAGGTTAATGAGATCATGTTGTGTTGATCTGCTTGTGATACAAAATATTTGATCGTGTTTGCGTACGACTATTTGAACAGTGTGTATATGGTTGAGGGTTCCTGAAAACAAAGGAATGATGTTAGTGTGTCTAGTTAAAGTGCTATTACTACCTTGAGCATAGAGTTGCCATTGATGTCTAGTTCTTTTCCAGCGAGCAAGTTAAAAATCCATTATGATCAAACAATGTTGTTTAAGAGTTTGAATTTCTTAAACAACATTGTTTGATCATAAGGATTTTAACTGCTCGCTGGAAAAGAACAGACATCAATGGCAACCTATGCTCAGTAATATAATCGACCATTGTATTATATTATCAAACAACAAAAATGAACTTAGCGGCGGTGACACGTGGCTTCTCGATGGTTTACGGCGAGGTACACGGTTTCTTGGTCTACAAGATACGGAAAGTGTCTGACCCATTTCTTGTTACGGTTTGTAATGGTTACCGATGATGAGAGTTGAATCTTGAAGGGTAAAAGGTGGTGCAAAATGGTTTAGCCCCGCTTTGAGAGTTCATAGCGTGTGCGTGTTTTTAGTGTGTGTTTTTGGTGAGAAACTCCATGTGTGTGAGAGAGAGAGGGTCGGAGATTATAAAAGATAGATGAAAGGGTTTGTAATGATAGTGATGGCGAGTGAAGTGGAGTTAATGAGGCACCCTCACAAACCCTTTCATATCTCTCACCACCATTATATCTCTATCATTACACACCATTTCATACCTCTTCTTATCATCTCGACCACTCTCTCACACAAACTCATGGAGTTTCTCACCAAAAACACACACTAAAAACACACAATAAAACACTCTCAAACCAAGCTAAACCCTTTTGCACCACCTTTTACCCTTCAAGATTCAACCTCATCATCGTGTAACCATAACAAGATCTCGGTCAGACACTTTCCGTATCTTGTGGACCAAGAAACCGTGTACCTCCTCGTCGTAAACCATCAGAGAAGCTACGTGTCACCGCCGCTAAGTTCATTTTTGTTGTTTGATAATATAATACAATGGCTGATTATACTACCTTGAGCATAGAGTTGCCATTGATGTCTAGTTCTTTTTCCAACAGGCAAGTTAAAAAAATCCATTATGATCAAACAATGTTGTTTAAGAAATTCAAACTCTTAAACAACATTGTTTGATCATAATGGATTTTTTTAACTTGCCTGTTGGAAAAAGAACTAGACATCAATGGCAACTCTATGCTCAAGGTAGTAATAGCACTTTAACTAGACACACTAACATCATTCCTTTGTTTTCAGCAACCCTCAACCCTAAACACATTGTTCAAAAAGTCTTAAGCAAACATGATCAAATCTTTTGTATTACGAGCAGATGAAACAACATGATCTCATTAACATAGTTAAGGGGGTGGACCCCAACACCTTGCCAAGATCTTGGTTTAGGTCCCAAAATCCACCATCCTACTCTCCTACCCTAATTGTTAAAATGACTAATTCAACCCTAATGGTTTAAAGGGTCTTTTTGATACCCGATGTTTGGATAGTTCTCATTACCTAAAACCCTAAACTATTTAAAATACGCAATGACATATCTTACCTTTTGGTCTCTTTGTGGCGCGGTTTGCACTCGGATCGACAAGAGACACTATATTCCTACAAGTAAAAAGCAAAGCACATATTAAAACTATATTATTGAACATTAACAAAACACTAGAATTCATGTACTCTTTTACCGTGTGCATTGACCACCTACAAGTTACGCGGAAACCGCTACTTATATCAACGTGCAAGCAAATAAAAGTGAATTAGAGGTGTTATTAAAGCTGCTTATTTACTTATTATATAAGAAAATATGCAACTAAAGCGAAAGTTATTACAACTCGACAACTTTTCACTTTTACTTTTTTATACATGTAGTTACACAAAGCTTAACCAAACTAGCAACTAACTTCCATCTCGTGACCTACTTCCATGAATGCGAAACCAAACTAGCGGTACAAAGCTTAACCAAACTAGCGTGCACAAAGCTTAACCAAACTAGCAACACAAAAACTGGTCCTAACAAAATATTACCAACTGAAAAAAAATACATATATGGAGTAATATCACGCCTAACAAAATAATACCAACAAAATAAGCTAAATTGTGCAGCCAAATATTAATTAATCATTCACGGGATTCAAAAAAAAATACATAATAAGAAAAAAAATACATATATGGAGTAATATCACGCCAGAAACATAACCCCTCCCCTCAAATCTAGTCAAAGAAAAAATACATATATGGAGTAATATTGCCTGACCAATGTTCAATATATAGTAAGAAGAAAATGTATGAACCGTTATGTAGTGGTGATGGGCGGTAGCGATGATGTAGTCTTTGGTGCGGTGGTCGGTGGTGAAGATGAAGGAGCTGAGATTAATAATTGATGAAGATGAAGGAGGAGCTGCATGTGGGTTTTTTTTTCATCTCATTTGTGAAACAGATGAGATTAATAATTGAGGTCATTTTGCGATTCATTTTCGCAGGGACAAGTCCCGGGAAGATTATGTTTGTCTTTTAGCATGACTTTTACCGTGGACATGTCGTAGGGAAGGTAATGGCGGATAAAGTAAAAATGTGGAGGAAAATAAAAATCGCGAAAACTTTTGCAGGGACATGTCCCCAAGCAAACGCACTTTAACTAAAATTATTAAAAAAAAATTATTATCATCGACAATAACTAATTTTTTTTATTATCATGTTAAACTACCGAGTATAGGTGCTATGGTATACGTATCATGTTAAACGACCGACTATAGGTGCTATGGTATACGTATCATGTTAAACGACCGAGTATAGGTGCTATGGTATACGTATCATGTTAAACGACCGACTATAGGTGCTATGGTATACGTATCATGTTAAACGACCGAGTATAGGTGCTATGGTATACGTATCATGTTAAACTACCGAGTATAGGTGCTATGGTATACGTATCATGTTAAACTACCGAGTATAGGTGCTATGGTATACGTATCATGTTAAACGACCGAGTATAGGTGCTATGGTATCGATCATGTTAAACTACCGAGTATAGGTGCTATGGTATACGTATCATGTTAAACGACCGAGTATAGGTGCTATGGTATCGTATCATGTTAAACCACCGAGTATAGGTGCTATGGTATCGTATCATGTTAAGCGACCGAGTATAGGTGCTATGGTATACGTATCATGTTAAACTACCGAGTATAGGTGCTATGGTATACGTATCATGTTAAACTACCGAGTATAGGTGCTATGGTATACGTATCATGTTAAACGACCGAGTATAGGTGCTATGGTATACGTATCATGTTAAACTACCGAGTATAGGTGCTATGGTATACGTATCATGTTAAACGACCGACTATAGGTGCTATGGTATACGTATCATGTTAAACTACCGAGTATAGGTGCTATGGTATACGTATCATGTTAAACGACCGAGTATAGGTGCTATGGTATACGATCATGTTAAACGACCGAGTATAGGTGCTATGGTATACGATCATGTTAAACGACCGACTATAGGTGTTATGGTATACGTATCATGTTAAACGACCGAGTATAGGTGCTATGGTATACGATCATGTTAAACCACCGAGTATAGGTGCTATGGTATCGATCATGTTAAACGACCGAGTATAGGTGCTATGGTATACGATCATGTTAAACTACCAAGTATAGGTGCTATGGTATACGATCATGTTAAACTACCAAGTATAGGTGCTATGGTATACGTGATCATGTTAAACTATCGAGTATAGGTGCTATGGTATATGTATCATGTTAAACGACCGAGTATAGGTGCTATGGTATCGTGTCATGTTAAACCACCGAGTATAGGTGCTATGGTATACGATCATGTTAAACTACCGGTATAGGTGCTATGGCATACGATCATGTTAAACTACCGAGTATAGGTGCTATGGCATACGTGATCATGTTAAACGACCGAGTATAGGTGCTATGGTATACGTATCATGTTAAACTACCGAGTATAGATGCTATGGTATACGTATCATGTTAAACTACCGACTATAGGTGCTATGGTATACGTATCATGTTAAACTACCGAGTATAGGTGCTATGGTATACGTATCATGTTAAACGACCGAGTATAGGTGCTATGGTATACGTATCATGTTAAACTACCCAGGTGCTATGGTATACGTATCATGTTAAACGACCGTCTATCGACAATAAAGTTTATTTTTTCCGGCGTATAATCAGCCATTGTATTATATCCACAATAAAGTTTATTTTTTTAAAATATAATTTTTACCGGGGACATGTCCCCGGGGAAAGAGTTGGCGGGAATTTTCCAGCACAATTACCATGCTTTGGACTTTTGGTCAAAGTTTTGGTGAACGTAAAATCTACTTACAGCGGGGACTTGTCCCCGGGGAAATATTGCGTTGAAATTTGACTATCCGGTCAAAATCCAGGTTACTTTCGCCGGGGACATGTCCCCGGAGAAAAGCTGTGTTGAATTTTTTATAACAAGTCAGCGAATTCATGTGCCACGTCAGCTTCAATTTTGTCGTTTAGTGACTTTCGCCGTTGACTTTTGTCCCGGAGAAAGGCTCTCTCCATCCATCCGATTGTTGTAGTGGAAGTAGTTGTGGCTATGTTTTCGGATCTTTAATAATTTTAGATCTACCCATGAATCACGGTATAATAATTCATTTGTCACTTGCTTGTAGGCTACAATCCAAGAAGTGCATGTTCAGAAGGCGCCGGATGATCACGTACATAAAAAAGGTACGCCTCTCCCCTCAAAACCCTAATGATGAATCCTTTCTAGATGCTCCTAATAATGGTGTTGTGCCTACCATAACTTTTGTATGGCAGGTTAGTTTTCGAAGCAATATGTAATGAAAGGGAAATCGGACTTAGCATCAGTCTTATCGATATTAATCTTCAGTTAACATTTCGCGAGTTCTTTTTTAAGTTTAGTTTAACTTGTGTAAACAACTTTTAAAGATGGTATGTCCATACAGGTTGCAGAAGCGTTACCTATAATGATGCTTGGAACTGCGTCTTTGTATCAGTCACATCCTTGGGTTCTCGCTGTTGTCCCTAATGGAGAGGCATTAGGGATTCTTGCTAATACAACAATGCGTTGTAAGGTGCTTGAAATTCATAACTTATATTAATGTCCAACTTATCAAATAATTTGATGTTATAGTCATCATACACATGTTTTGTTTTTGATATATTCAATAGATTGATTTGCGTAAATAATCAATAGTAAAGTTTACCGCCACTCTCACTTTTCCTTTCTTACCCGCATGTGAACCACCATTTGTCGAAAACGTGTACAGAAAACCAATCAAGTTAGCACTATTTTCCAGAACAACAACCACTTAATTCCCCAAATTGTTGCATAAGGCTAACAAAATCGACACGCAAAACTCTTTCGCTTGATGAGTAATGCTCAAGATGAATCTTTCAAAATTGTGTGTGACCCATCAAAGCTTTCAGCTAATGTGGCTAAGACTGCTAATGATCTCGGGTTTATCTGAGGTGGATAAGATACTTGATAACAAAGAAACTATACCAGATGAAAGAGCGGCTTCGTGGTTTCGTAGATAGAGTAAAATCCTGAATAATGCTGCTAAAGAATTCTTTTTACCACAAAAAGACCCGGATAAGATACTTGATCAGTTAAATCAAAGCCGCAATGGTATTTCTCCAATAAGACTTTGATACGACTTAACAGAAGATAAGTAAAAAATGCTGCAGTAACAATCTGTTTCACTTCCTGTTTCGAACCATTTCCCAATACCTCAACAATCTGTTTTAGTCCATCATGATTTATTATAACCTTCTTCGCATTCGTATGCTTTGATAGCTTCAACAAACCAGCAATCGCGCTTTCTTGAACTGTTGCTTCAAATGACGAAAGTAATTTCAACAGTAAAGGGATCACTCCAGCTTGGATTAAACAAAACCAATTTTATATATTCGGTTTTACAATCAACTTGATCACATAAGCTGCTTTACACTTCTGTTTCACCGTCCCATTTCGCAATCTTCTCACCAAATACTCAATTAGAAACTTAACCGCCTCAGCAGATACAGGACTCCCTGGTAAAATAGTCAAAGAAGTATTGCGGCTCTGCTAATGAAACTTCGATATCGAGACCCCATGATTGATACAATATTGCTGAATAACTTTCGTAAGGTTTACATTAGTGACCAACTCTATTGATGCTAATCTTTCCCTGTTTTCGGGCATATCAAATTGCCCGATTTCAATCACTTTTGTACCGAGGCACGATCATATATCTGACCGGTGGAAACAGTCACCAGATCAGTCATTAACTCTAAAGAAATCGGGCATCGGAAATCCTCATGGTTTAAACAGCTGAGGATTTCCAAGTTCCTTCTTTTAACTAATTCATTTTCGATATATTCGACTAAATTATTTTCGAATAAAACGCCTCCACAATACCTCATAAACCCAGCTAAAGTACCTAACAAAATGTATATCATGCTCCTTATTATTGTTCTCTAAGCAACTTTCATCATCTAGAAATTTTATTTCTTATGACAGTCACTCCAAGTACTAACATCACCTTTTACTTTTTTTAACCTACCGCCGTCACATTACTCCCTCACAAAACCACCACCTAAACTCATATCTTGTCCTCCTTCTGTAAAGGTTTTTCTGACATCATTTTCACATGCCATTTGGACGATATGTTTAGCATCATGCAGCTTTTCAGTTGTCCCTCAGACGAATAAATGTCTGGAAGACATTGACAAATGTATTAATGAAAATCGCTCTGATGGATGTGCAATCATTTATTGTCTATGGAGGATGGACTGTGTAAAAGTTGCTGAGAAGTTGCAGGTTTTCTGCCCTTTTTTTATATCTTAACTTATTATGGTCTGGAGCAGTAAAAACACAGGTAACAATACGTGTTGGCATTTTTGTAAGTTCATCAGTTGGTTCTTAATCAAGTTGTATATAATTTGTTTCAATGTGCTCAACTTCCACGGTGAACAGAGGTTGAAAGAGAACGACACTCTAGAGAAGAAGGTCATGGAGCTAAACCTAGCTACATGTTCTATTAACTCAAACCTCTTTAGAAACTAATATTTAAAATATTATCTACAATTTTTCCTAATGGTACTATACAAAAGTCACCTATGCTTTATGCCATTGAATTAGCATAAACTGCATGTGTTAAGGAGCACCATGGGTGCTAATAATGTCAATCAATGTTCCTTAGTGTCAAAGTACTTGTCCATGTCTTTTGAGTTGACACAACGACGTCTATGTATAAATTAAGAAGCAATTAGTAATTTGATATGGCCACTTTTATATATTTCCAATATTAACATTTAAAAAGGAATGCAATTATGTTGGAACAAGATTGACAACTTAATAGATATGGGCATGTATTGTCTTCAAATACTCTACTATAAAAGCTTGTCGATTGTGTGTTAAGTGAGCCCAGGGTCCATCACATTTGTCAACCCTTTCCCAACATTTGTTTCAAAAACCTTAGAGCGTGATTATGGAACGGGAAAAGCAGGAAATAATTATGCCTCCGGCCTGCCTCAATTATGAAATGTTGAATTTTACAAACAAAACAAAAAACTCATAGAAAATGAAAGAAATTGAACTGTAACAACTTATAAATCCCGGATATGGACAAGTGATATGCTATTAGCTAACGCCTCCTGCTAAAGCGTACAATATCACTACGTTGATCATGTTACACGAATATTCGCTAAATTGTCATTTGGTCTTTAAAAAAAAGATATATGTAACCTTCAATGACTTAATTTATAAGCTTCCATCAACGTACAGTTTCACTTGTGAGTCATCACAGATATAATCATTCTGAGTACACATATCCATTCAATCCACTTCTTTGTCCCTCTTTCTGTCCTTATATAACTTACTATACTTTCAAAGAAAAAAATTAAAGCAAATTACAAGAATGAACTATATACATGGTATACCAAAGTGGACCTTTTTCTTTCACTTTACCAAAATAACCATTTTCTGTCACAATCACAAAGCATCTTTTATATTCCCCACAACACGTCACTATCATATCTTCAACCATTTTCAAAAACTACCTATAGGAGAAACAACCCTAATCTCCACGCCTAGCCATCTCCAAGATTCTGAAACAAAATGGGTTGTAATTTCTGAGCTTGCGGTTCAAGAACAACTTTTTTCCGTGATGTTGTTGATCATTTTGTCCGTCGCCATGACCACCACCAATGGAAGAAGTAACATCATTTTTGTGATGAAGATGATTAGTTGTACCCAGGCACGAAGCAAGGAATTTGAGTTAAGGGGGGCCGCAATTATATTTTACGAGTACAATTAATAGATCAACATAACTTTAAGTATTTATAAAAAGGCTGACTTTTATTCGATATACATTAAATTTTATTTAGTGAAATTAACAAATAAAATGGTTGATGAAACTTCAAAAAAATGCACATAGTTTTTTAGAGCTTTCTTTTTAGTTACATATAACATTATCATATATGTAATGTTTTATCTCTACCCAAATATTGTGAACAACATATTTAATATAGGGGTTGATTTCGTCAAGTAATAAATATTACTACGTAAAAGAGGTGCATTAAAACTTCACATATAAATAGTCACAAAGCAGAAATTTTTAAGGATGGCATATAAACACATAATTACATCCGATCGTCTTCCCATCAAACAACAATGGTGCTCTGTTTTTCGAAGCCATTCATAGTAAGCTTATTACCTTATAAAATTGATTATGATGATCTCCTTGTTTTGTAACAGATGATGAAAAATGGAAATTAAACCCACGCGCCATCTCCACGCACAGGCCTCGCCTGGTTCCACGCCCAGGACATCTCCACGCCTAGGGTACGCTTAGGGCACGCCCAGCTCACTATGGTACCTTCTCATGCTCCACGCCCAGCCACCCAAGTTCCACGCCCAGCTGCTCATGCCACGCCCAAGGCACGCTCGTCACACGCCGAGTCACTCCCTTTGCACTGCACGCCCGAACACGATCACGCACCTGGACCGCGGAGAAATTGGTGTCTGACGTGTCGGTTTAAAAGCGATTACGCTACAAATCTAACGTGTGATATTGAAAGTTCATTTTGAAAATTTTATGGGCGAGGTTTATATGCGTAAAGTACTAGGGGAAAGTGTTCATTTCAGAAATTTTCTCAAAAAATTATTGTCTATTGCCCTTAAACATATAACTTGATATGTCTAAAGATAGAGAGATGAGTGGGGTTGCTTCAGTTTAGTACTTTAGGAAGCAAATGGATAGGATCATGCATGAACATGTGATAATTTGAATAATATATTAAGAAAGAAACATAATTTCTTGAAATTATTTGTGAACTAATGTTATCACCATTCACCAAAGTAGGGTATTCAAAAAAAGGTTTATACGAATGGATCCTTGTACCAGGAAATCTTACGATGCAAAAACTCACTAAATTGATAGAGAACTCAAAGAATGACAAGACGTGCAAGAATAAATGATCTCTGAGATGATCATACCACGCATCGACCAAACCAGAGAAGCACGAGACAGCTTAGAATATAATCTTTATATATTTATTTTTTTTGAACGACACAAAGAACCTAGCAAGGTGCCATAGCGAAGACAAGAGTTATACAACATATGATAAAGCATTACAAGGTGTCAAACCAATCAATTTAATTAAGAGTTTTCTTTGCCCGGAAGGGTAATTATAACCAAGTAACGTAGTATAGTACTTATGTAATTTTGCGAGTCTTGATATGACCACTTCCTTACTTTAATCAAAACTCATTTCATATGCAAACAACCACATGAACCTTTAAGCCTTATTAATTATAGATATACGTTCAAGCTTCAATTCAAAGTAAACCCTTTGAAATCTCCACTTCTTTTCAAATTATTGGAAGATGATGATTAGATGTTAAAGGTTAAGTGTTCTCTTGACGTTGGTATCATGTGCAAAATCCTCATAATGAATAAGATTTTCTTAAGGAAGTAAATCACAAGTTAACAGGAAATCTTGTTTGTGAGTTGCGATCAACGTCACCAATGACATTCTCTATCTTGTCTCATGACTCTCATTAAAGGGAAAACCCCACCATATATACGAAGGTAATCACAAGTTACTTAATTACCAAATTACCGTAATTGACAAATATTGTAACACAACTTTGAAAAAAAACCATTACATGCAAAAAATGCATTTAAGAAAAAAATATAAAAATTGATTATTAAAAAAAATAAACAACATTAATCATCCTGAAAAAAAAAATCCTAAATCAATCATGTATTCGTCGTCAATATCATTAAAGTTAAGTACAAATTAAGGTTCCGACAATATACTTTTATCTTCAAAAATAACAAAAACTAATACCCTAAACATACAAACCGGGCCAGGCCATTTTATCCTATAATAATTTTGAAGAAAACGTTATACATATATTCTTATTCGTTAAGTTTTTCGATTTAGCACAACATTATCCATATATAATTGCGCCATGAAGTGAAAAAATTCTAAAACCAATTAAAAAACAATGTGTAAATATGTTTATTCAACAATTTGGATAGAGTTTAAAAAAACGGCAATAACAACACTCATCGG
Source organism: Chrysanthemum lavandulifolium (assembly GCA_022545495.1). Classification (NCBI taxonomy): domain Eukaryota; kingdom Viridiplantae; phylum Streptophyta; class Magnoliopsida; order Asterales; family Asteraceae; genus Chrysanthemum; species Chrysanthemum lavandulifolium. The sequence goes on along the minus strand of CM040241.1, from coordinate 126,752,748 downwards.
TAAAAAAAAAACAATGTGTAAATATGTTTATTCAATAATTTGTATAGAGTTTCAAACAAAAAACGGCAATAACAAGATCATCTAAACATTATCTAAATTTGGTAAAAAAAATCAGCTGGAAGCACCTATATACAATAAGTAAATAAACATAATTAACAAAAACAAAATAATAATAATAAATGTTATTAATATTATCAAATGTAAAAAATGTTCATGATTAATATTGTTTAGAACAAAATGTTAGAAAGTAGTTACCTCCTTTTAGCCGTTTTATGGATTATGGTAACATCGGTTATAGTTCTTAACCGTCTAATTTAACTTTTAATAACTTTTTAGTATATATTTGTTCTATTAAATCCTAAAAATAAAAACTACAAATCAAAGTACTTACCTGCTTATAGCCGTTTTATGGATTATGATAATATCAATTATAGTTCTTAACCGTTTCATTTAATTTTTAATTACTTTTTAGTATATAATTGTTCAACTAAACCCTAAAAATAAAAACCAAAAATCAAAATACTTACCTGCTTTTAGCCGTTTTATGGATTATGGTAACACCAATTATAGATCTTAACCATTTCATTAAACTTTTAATTACTTTTTAGTATATATTTGTTCTACTAAATCCTAAAATAAAAACCACAAGTCATACTGGTCATCGGATGGGTTTGCCCTAGTATATATATATATATATATATATATATATATATATATATATATATATATATATATATATATATATATATATATATATATATATATATATATATATATATATATATATATATATATATATATATATACTAGTGGTCGGCCTACTATGCGGGCATATCTTATAATTATCGTTGACATAATTTGTAAAATGTAAAATGCGAGCCCTTAAATCTTGTTACTGTACAACCAAACGCTTAATTCCACTCGCCATCAAATCACGAATTACGGTCAACCTGACCCATTCATTGTCTTTCCGGTCAAGTATATCACTATAGTTTTATACACCATGTATAAATAGTGAGCGAGATACATGTATCGGTGGAGGACCCGAACGAAGTCATCGAGGTTCATTGAAATGTACCCAAAATCCAAACCCAAAAGTTAAGGACCACGTTCATTTTAGAAAAATCGGTAAATTTGACATAATTTTACACTACGCAAGAAAAATCCACGTGGTTCCCGTGTTCTTGGATAATGATTAAAAGAATACTAAAGTTAGTAGTCTATTGTTCTTTTTCAATAAAGTGTAAGTCGTCAGTTCAGTCTGTTTTTGTTGCCTTGTAACAGGTTACTCTTTATCTTTTGGTATCTTTAAGAGTATGTGTTATGGTCTCCAGTGTTTAAATGCAATGCAATCAATAATAAAGTATCTTTTGCAAATAGCCTTCATTCGTTTGTGTTAATACTCACTCATACCAACACGTGCTTGCCCCCCAAAACCCCCTTGCCCGCCCCTGCATGTGTGAAGAGTTTCGGTTTGTATATTACCTGCAAGATTTCCATTCCATCTCTTTCACATGAAGTGACTTTTGCACAACAGGAGTATTCAAGTATCTGCTCATATAGTTTTCGGAGCATGGATCAAATCCTGACTGTTCCAATAATGTTAATTACATGTGAATGGTTTTCTACAGATACGTCTATATAGATTAAAACTTACCGAAGGCGTGCTAACTTTTCCTTGTTCGCATAAGGGAGCATAGATATCATAGACGAAAATGTTGCTTTTAGAAATTTCTGCCTGCTTTACATAGTATTCACACAGACTCGCCCGGTAAGGTTCCTGAAAGCAGTTGGAAACCATTCTTTATGGATTTCATCAGAAATGATACCATGTGTGTGTAAATACTCATATTTTGCTATGGATTGTGTTTCGCCATCCACATATGCATTTCCATCGTAATATATGAACATGAAGTCATGGACATGTGAAGTATTTAGTAATTGTTAAAAAATGGTATGATATCTATAATGCCCTTCACTTTTAAAACTAAAACTTGGTAATAGTTTCAGACTTACAGCAATTCCTTTGAGGTTAATGCGAGTTTGGTTACCGTTCTTGTTGTTTTGAAGAATTAATTTAGAAAGTTGAGGGATGTAATGCCCCGCATAGCTTTGTCCCGCGTCAAAGAGAAGGTGTTCTGAAGATACTTTACATGGCACAAACATCAACTGAAAGCATTTCTAAACAAATGAAAATATATAACTCATCTTTCAAGGTATAATGGTGAAAATGACAAACAAAAACTCTTCAATGAAATACTACATTCAATACCGGTGGTGAATCGGCATTAAGAGCCAAAATGAAAGCTGAAACATAGGCGGATGCAATGGAAGACACAAAAGAAGAAAACCTTTTCTTAGCCATACCTAGACCTAATGATGTGTTTAATCTTCCAAAATAACAAATGACATGCCACATACCATTTAGTATAATTTTATATTGTTAGCACATAATGTCTAGACCTTGAACATGATAACTAACATTAAATAAGTGGTGATTACTTTCATAAGATAAGATTAAGTCGTTAAGAGATTCTTGATCAACTTATACATATGATAATAATGTCGAGGTTCGGATAATACAAAACCATAAATGACACATATAACTTGTGTGATGCATGCATATTTCTAAGCACATCATAGAGTAACTCCTATAATTTTTTTGGCTAATTATTGCCCTCTTGTGTGACATTGTTTGTGGGTCTTTCATGTGCGATTTACTTAACAAAAACTTGGTAGTAGAAAACATACCTTGCATCGACCACATCAATTGTTTGTCACCTCTTTTCATATACAATAGTCGGTTTTCTTTCACTCGACGGGAAAGCATTGATAGAAGTGCCCTACAATATGTAATAAATCATGTCAATTAATATTCTAAATAGTGACAGCCATCACAAGAAGTTTATTATGATAGTCATTGCTATAGAACCGAACCGTCACCAAGAAGGACCTTATCAATAAATCGTCTATCTATATTACTTGTTGCCACAGTGATCAAACAAATAATAAAGCACCTGGGTTGAGTCCTGTGAAGATCCATAAATGGCTCTGAGTGATTCTATTCCGCCATATGGTTTTCGTTTTGATGGACGGCTCCCTATGTTCATCCGTTCATATTCAAGTTTAATTTACATCAAAACAGTAAAAAAGATATATATAAATATAGATTAAAAAAATCCATATTGGAAATTTAGGCTAACTTACTACAAACAAAAGTTACCAAGCTAGAATAAGCGAGGAAAGTAAAATGTAGGTCTACTTACAACTGGAATATAGGATCGAATGCCAGTGCTCTCAAGGTCCCATGTCTTTTCCGGTGAACTACGCCAACACACGATTAAAGAAAGGACTAAAAGGAGTGGATAATCAAAGAAACACAAACTAAACTTATATTCACTTTTCTTATTACACTGTGATGTTTTTTATAAGGACATTATGCAACTCTCTTTTGTATGGTTAACCGATATTGAACTAAAGAGAAAACTTTCACTAAAAGTAGCAAGTAGCTAGATTAGCAAACCCAAAAAGTTATATTTAGTCGATGGACAAAATATTAAAACTTTGGTTTTGTTGAATGCTAATTATACTCACGATCTACAAATCTTAGAACAGGTGTAACAACAACATAAATTAGGCTTTCACTTGCATTACTAAATATCGATCAACCTTTGTTCCTTCAAGATCGACTATCGATCGGTGTCCGAAAGTGACAAAGATATATTATAAATTTATAACCAACTTGCTCTTTGCGGTAAGAGGGTGTTTGGGATTTTCTTATTTAAGTGTTTATCGATTCCTCTAAGATTAGCTATAGATATTGATTTCTAAAATAATTGTCTATTTTTTGTTTCTTTTATCTTACAAGTTTGACTCATCGAAATATTAATACCAGTTAGTGCTGTTTTGGGCAAATAGGCCAAATAGGTATATCTAAGAATGCATTCATTAGCATATCTTTGGTTCCAAAATTACCTCTTCCCGACCATTAGGTCTTGAAAGGCATACCGAATGATAGGACTCCAACCAACTCCATGTCTTCCCGATTTCTCATCTGGTCTGCAATAAGTCCTCTAGCCTGTCTAAGCATGTTTTTAAAATCGTGAAATTGAAAAACACAGACAGTAAACTATGTTATCACTTGGATGGTGCTTTGCGGTCCATTTCTATAAATGATTATTCAGGGACCGAAAGTTAACTAATTCAGTGATGTTACATATATGTGTCTCAAATGTCATTATTCCTGCTACTTTTTTACTATCCAAATTCGATTATGTTGATCTAGAAAATCATAATCAGAGTGGGTGTTTTCATGCGCGATTTAAAAGTTTGTAGTAAAGGGGTGTATGGGATTGTTTATTTTGATAACTTATCAGCTTTTATACCAAAGTTGGATATTACAAGAGTAGCACTCGAGCCATACCTGTTGGAATAACCTCGGCCAAGTAAATACATCTATATAAAAACCTAATAATCAATGTTTGAGTACATTTATGTAACCAATGTACTTAATAATGTTAGCAAATGATTTCCATTTACTTTTTTAGGCTTGCCTTCAACATATACCTGATGTATCAAGCTTTAGATAGTTCTTTGAAACTAAGTCTCCATGTTCAGACTTATGTGTTCATATATCCCAGGTTTGTTATTTTGATATTTAGGATGATAGGAGTGCATCATTGCGAGAGACATTATATAGACCATCTTTATTTGCATCTAATGCTAATCCTTTGGGAGATAGAAATGTCAATGTCACCCATGATAGCAAATTAAAAGAAAACAAAGGATAATCAAGTTATGTTGGTTGCCTTACTGTTGGTTTAAGCTACAATAATTTGGGCAAACCTATAAAGCCTAAAGGGACCAAGCCTACAACTGGTCTCAATATGTGTATACACCTTTAAGTGTCCAATACTTAAAGGTGTATCTTGAGCAAGTGACTTAAACACAAACATAGATGAGAACGTACAATGGCACATCATGGTTTCTGTCTCTCAGCCTTATGTATGATCTGCAAACATAGCAAGGTTGCGTCTAGAAGATACACTTCTAGCTTATGTTTAAAATATCTTTTCTCAAAGCTGAGCAATATATGATTCATATTAAGGAGTGTTAACCAAAAAACATGGTCAGGGCTGGTTTACACAGAGTTTAGCAAAAAACATATGCACATGTCACCAATCCACTGAAATATAATAAACATGCTACCTGAAGTTAACAAACAAAGCAGCAGCAGGCAAAGCATCAATTAAATCAGCCATTGCAATTCTCGATTGTGGTATAACTATAGCTGAGTGTTTGTAAAATCAAAGAGCCGAAGTTCATGAAATGTGTCAAAATCGATCTTAGAGCAGAAAAAACCTCGTCGAAGAACAGTATGTATGGAGAACACGTCCTTGCACGACTAAATATCGTCCTCACTGCCAATTCACTCTCACCGACATATTTATTCGAAGCTCGGGACCCTTCACAAGATTAAATATATCATAAGTTTTACGTTACAATAGAAAAGATGTTAAAGAGAGTAGAATCTGATGGACCTTGATGTGTATGAAATTTGCTCCGCCTGCTAGCAAAGCATTTAGCAATCAATGTTTTCCACAACCGGAGGTCCATAAAGCAAAACCCATCTCCAAATCAACTCCATATTCCTACACAAATTATATTACAAGTCGAACATAGAAGATTAAATATGAAAAAAAATCCCTTAAACTAAATAAACAACTAACAATTCCATCCATACACTATATTAACCTCATACTCATCTAGATATTTTATGCGCCGAACTATGTAACGGTCAAACTCCTTCTCGGTGATCAAGGCCTCCAACATCCTCCCATTTGACATTTGGAATGCTCGAGAATCCTTCTCTTCTAGACGAGGGTTGAACCATTTTGGCTGCAACCATGGTGGGGATGTTTCCAAGTGCAGCTTCCTTGATTACCAGGTTGATTTCTTCCAACCACTACTACTTTTCGACATCATCCTTAATTAATATCAGAGTCCTTGGAAGATCTCGATCCTCCTCCTGTTTGAGCACCATCATTTCCCAAGCTGCTGCAGTAAGAGACATATTAGAGCTATGGACACTTATCAATACTAATAGGGGAAAATGGTTAAAAAAGTCACATGTCTGGTCACCACCAGTCAACAACTACTGTCCCCAAATAATTCCATCTCCATCAGAGGTAATAAAACCACCCAACTCGCAGTTTGACAACCAGCAGTTGCTTGTGCATCATCCTTTTTATTTGCCGCTTCATTACTACTACCCCAACCTCCTCGGTTGTTTAATTACCCTTTGCTCCACCCACTGAATTGTCCAAATATTTTAACATGATTACTGTCACATATAAAACAAAGCCAATGTTAGTTCTAAAAGAGTCCATCGTTAGATGAGTAAATGATAAAAAAATAAAGACTTTTAAGTTTTAGCTACACAAGTTACCTCTTTTTTATAATCAGCAAGAATTACCTTATGTATATCTTTTGAAGAACCTGAAGACATTCGTACCTACACCTCAATCGTGATCTTCTTCAAACAACGGTGGTAACTTGTTTCGATTCATAGTTGCTTTTTGAATCAAGACTCATCGTACATACATATTAAATCAGTTACATGATCACATGCATGCACTTGATAGCATTATATTAAATCCAATTTTTAAAGTGTAGGCTTACCATTATGAGTTTGAGATTGATTCAGGGACACCAGTAGATGAGATTGTGTGAAAAAAAATTATGATATTAGGGTTTCTGAGAAAAAAATATATTATGAATGAGTTAAAAAAAATTCGGTATATATTTTATTAGGTTAACCTAAGTTGTAGGGATTCTCCTACATAATTGTTTGCATTTATAGATTATAATAGGTAACATAATTATCAAAATAACTTGTTGCCTAAGTGGTAAACACACAAGTTATTTATCCAAATGACCAAGGTTCAATCCTTACAAAGCTCCTTTTTTATAAATAATTTTCAAAATAATTATTAAAATTACGAAATTTACAAAAATAATTATTATAAAACCAAATTTACATAAAATCTAAAATAATTATTGAAATTCAAATTTACAAAAATAATTATTATAAAACCGAAATTTACATAAAATCTAATTAAATTAAAAAATTAGTGCTTAGGTATATGCTTATATGGCATGAGGTGGCATTGATCATATATATAATAAATATATATATAGAGATATATATATATATATATATATTGTGTACACCTTTAAAGTATAATACAATAAGCACTAATTATGGACCATTTGATCAATCATTCTAGATGATAATTAGTTTTTATTGAATTATTAAATTAACTATGGCAATTTTGTAAATAAATAAAATATGAGTGGCATTACGATACAATACGTTTCAAACTAATTAAGGCAGCTCCGTTGGTTACTCATCTGTTTTTACTAAATCACTATTTTTTAATTTTAAAATTTGATGCGCATAGTGTATCTCACTTTCTCGGCATTCAATAATCAATGTTTATATTTAATTTTACATTCCAAAATCCAACGTCTATATCTATAATACTTAAAGCTTATCCCCCTTAATTTAATGTGCAAAGGGGTTGTGCACAACCAAAAGTATAGTACAACATAGCTAAAGCTACACATTCATTACTTGAGGTCTCTATTGATTCATAGCATCATTTATTTGCGGGAATGAATGCAATGAGGAAGACGAATATGAACTGTCCATCATTTATTTGCGGGAATGAATGCAGTGAGGAAGACGAATATGAACTGTCCCAACAGTTTCAGGAATGCAAACCATTCCGCATTGATGATGAAGATGTTCAAAGGTCGACTTATAAGTATAAATACAATTGACTTATGCATCCAAGTCACCCAACTTTCCCTATAGCCATGGCATAGTTTCTAATATGGTTTGTTTTTTTATTGCAGAATATCACTTTAAAGGTGAGTAGGAATTGAAGGTTCGTGTCCGATACAATCGCTGAAGAAAGGTTTTATTTTTGGTTAATTCTTACATATTACCATTATAAGTTTAGAAGATATATCAACAGGCTTCCCAACACGAGGATGAGGAGGTCAAGACAAACTAATTTTAGTATATGAGCATGTTTTTAGTACTAGAAGTGTAAGCTGATTTGCTGTCTTATGTTTGATACATAGAATTTTAATTTGGACAATGTACTTACCGAGCATCATACATGTTTATATGTGGTGTTTTGTAGCATGCTGCTATACTTGATTATGACAACTCAACATCTTTCTTTGGTGTTTATGATGGCCACGGAGGTAAGCACACACACATATGATACTGATGCAATTGTTTCTTCATTAATTGGCACCTTTGGTTCATCTAGGGTTGTTTGATATAATAGTGAACAATTTAACTTCAAAAACACAAGTTTATTTTCTCTACCATTAAATTATTTGCTCGCTTTCACTTTATTTCTATTGATTGGTTTTGCACAATAAGTTGACATAATATAAATGATGAACCACGCTTTAATAATGTCTTTAATAAATAGAAAGTCAATTACGAATAGGTATGATACTGGAATAGAGATGCATGCTTATTAATATCTGTTATGACTTATAAACTTTATTTAATTTTATGGCCTCGCTAAGCTTTATAGCTTTGCAGGTCAAGCAGTCTCTAAGTTCTACGCAAAGTTTCTTCAACAGCAAGTGATCAAACATGAAGCTTATTCTGCTGGTGATATTGACACTACTGCCCAAAAATCTTTTCTCATGTAACTCTTATATGTCATATTCAACAAGAATGAATGATATCTTAGGAGGTGTTTGAATTTGCATTGTAAAACTCATTATCTAATTATTATAAATCGCTTTGATGTTTGATCGAGAGATCAACTTCATTATTTAGGGGTTAAATAAAGCGTGTTTCAAAGATAATTACAAAAAGAGGAAGAAACTGGGTTGACATCGTCAATGACTAATTCATCGACATCAAATGTTACTACGGTTGTCGCCTTCCCGCTCTAGCAATCATGCGAGTTATGAAGTGATGGAAGATGCTTATGGTGGTGATTATGACGAGCAATAGGAAATTAAGTCGATAATATATACCGATTGTTTGCCTTCTTCAAATAATGGTTTGTTTTAGGATTATATGTTTTACGAGTCTTTACTATTAGTCAATGAGTGATTCTTTTATAGATGTATGAAGTTGAGTATGTAGGTTGAAAATTTGTATATTGAAGTGCTATATGTTTGCACCATTTAATCCACCAAACATTACACTACTTAACAAGACTACAAACAAGACTCGAAAAACAAACACAAAGAACCCATCTATTCATTTTGTGTAACAATCTTCAAAGATTTTTTTTGCGAGAACCAACCCCATCATAGATATATAAGAAATAATACTTCTTATTAAATATTCAAAACTTAAAAGAAAGATCAAAACAAAAATTATATAGCCCAAATCAACTAAAATAAATCCAATACATTGCCTATAACTAATTACATAAAAATATCCTACAAACATAAAATAAAATAAAAAAACAATAACAATAAAAAAAAACTACAAACTTCTCAAAAGGCATCTAAATGCAACCATGTGCACATATTCAACCATTGCTTGCACACCAATAAATACAATTTTTCATGAATGGTTTAAAGTGGGAGAGGATTTGTGCACTAATCAAAGTACGGTACAACCAATGCATTGCACACCAATCTATCTATACTACTAAAGATTGAAGTGCTTAATTTAATGTGCAAGAGTTTTGTGCACAAAATTAAGTCACAGTACAAACATGCCAATGCTCCACAAAAGCTCTCAATTGAATGTAATGAAATGAAGGTGAATATGAAGTTTTCTTTGAAGGCTACAATATTCATGTATGATCATTAATCGGAGGTATACGAAGAAACATGAAATTACATTGTGATCATTACTTGGAGGTATACAAAGAAACACTGCATTTAGTTGTTGCAACACTTCAAACATTCAGTTATGAAAAATTAGTTAATTATTCGACAAATAGACGCAGTATCGCATGTGTTGTATAAATATATAAAAAAAAAAAAAAAAAAAAAAAAAAAAAAATTGAGAATACATCATCTTCACGTGCTTATTGCACAAACCATAAACGCATAAAATCGCAATTTATAAGAGCCAAAAACATAACAAAAGTGACAAATAAATATGGAAAATAACGAATATATACATAATTCATATTAAAATATTAAATAAACTACTTTAAATACAAAACTTATTAGCACCTACTTTAAATAAACATAACAAAAGTGACAAATAAATACTCAACTACTTTAAACTCATTCATTTTTTTAGCATTTGACTCTTCCTCACGAACACCGCCTTTAGCTTGCTTAAACAAATTAACTAACTTTTCAAGCAATACACGATGCCTCTCGAGTCTTTCTCAAAGCATCAATCGAATCTAAAGCTACGCCACGATGACCTAACGCTCCATGTTCAAAATCATCGTGTTGTTTTTGCCATTACACGCCCAAATGATGACAACAATCAAAAAGCAACTTTGATAACGATCATCTTCACACGCCATTGCACAAACCACAAACGCATACAATCACGCAATTTAGATGATCCCGAAATATTCATCAAATTCTAACAACTCAAAATTTGCCATTGAAGAGTACAAATAGTTATATAATTCCAAATAACAAAAGTCACAAATAAATAAGCAACAAAACACTTATGTAACTTACTCAAATTAAAATACTACATATGAAAAGACTATGTTAATAAAAACTTTAATGAAAATAAAATAATATAAATACAAAAGTAATTATAACATTATTAGGCATCTAAATATAGATTCCACTAAAATAATATAAACTAAAGTAATAATAACATTATTAGCCATCTAAATAATAAATACAACGCAACTTCTCTAATAGGTATCTAAATACCATCATATACAACATTACGGATAAAACATCACCCTCAACCACTAGACCGCATCGCACGCGAGTTGAAATAGCCTCGTTAATCTAATATTCTATACAATTTTGTGACGCAAGTCATAAAAAATTAGTGTGTTATTACTTATTATAAATATATCATAAAATTTAAAATTTAATGTGTCATTCTATATGTATCAAAAAATTAAGTGATAAACATAATATGTCACTGTAATGTTCAAAAAATTTGTAATGTGTCACTACAAATGTATTAAAATTTTAATGTGTCACTACAATTAATGTGTCATTATAAATATATCACAAAATTTAGTGTGTCACTTCATATATATATATAAAAAAATTAGGTGATAAACATAGTGTATCATTACAATGTTCAAAATTTTTGTAGTGTGTCACTAAAGATGTTTTTAAAATTTACAAATTAATGTGTCATTATAAATATATCATAAAATTTAATGTGTACTCTATATGTATCATCCGTAGAATATTAATGATTAAAAAATTCGCCCGTTATTTTTTAACCCAACCCAACATTAAAAATAGCCCAACCGATTGTGGGTGGAAATACTCTGTCATTCGTAGCAAACATCAAATCGACTTCCACCGATATCAATTTTTCAATACAAGATTCAATAGCTACATAATAAATAGTAACAACAATAAACCAAAATAGTATCATTTACCTAAAACCATCACAGCCTAAACTATTATGGTATTCCAAAAAATATTTAACATTCTTAAATCACAAGATCTTAATATTGATACATTATTTTAAGAACAAAAAACAAAAACCTAAGCTAAAATTAATAGATAAATAAATAACAAGGAAGTCACAAACATCTTCGAATGAGTCCTTCAAATTGGCAAGGTCCCATGATCCATTGTTAGAAAATTTATGACCACATACACCGTTGACATCATAAGACCATAATTAAAGATTAACATTGACTAAAACAGCCAAAAAGTTGTAAATCTTACCATAATATTCCTGTACCAACAATCTTAAGACACGAAAATCAATTAGAGGATACCATGAATATCCTCAAGTAATACCCAACAACTAATAAACCAAAATCTGTCAAACAAAAAACCTAAATCATGGGTGGTTTATGTTTATGTTCACCGGCCTTGATAAAACTTTGTGAGTTTCGTTTCCAACCAATTTTGGCAGCGGGGGGTTAGGGTTGAGATGGTCTTAACAGCGTCAAGATCGGGCAGTTGATGGTGGCGACCAGGGTTGAGGTGCGGCGGAGGTAGTTGCAGATCTCGCCGGAATAAAAAGTGGGATATGAGATAGCCATGGTTTCGAGAGAAAACTCACAAAGTTGCAGATCCATTTTTTGAGGTTTTAATTTAAGCGAAAATTACTCTGAAGGAGAGTTGTCCTGCAGAGACCTTTTTTTCACATATCAAAAATGTCACCCATTTCGCCTCAAAGTTGTGCAGAATATTTAATGGACACTTGTCACACCCCATTAATTATACGTGATATATTTAGAAAAAAAAAAAAAAAAAAAAAACTCGCCTCACATTTGAGCGAGATCGACATTGGTGGGGAAGAGAATTTATGTACAAGAGAAACCACCATTTCACATAAACTTTTTGGCGTAATCCGACAACGTGGCCCGCCATTTTGACATAACTTTTTTTATTTGATGTTGTGTTTATGTATCTCATTTTGACTTACTTTTGTTATAAAATTTTGTTATAAAATGTAATTTAATTTTGTTATAAAATGTAATGAACTTATTTTGTGTTTATGATGGTGTTATTTGAAGCGAAGTCTCTCTACTTAAATAAATTAGAGATGTCACGTAAAAACAAACGTATCGATATTGTCATTATAAAAACGTTATGTTATAATTGCCTCACATTACGTGTAAATTTGTTACTTTAAACTATTTTTACACAAAACACATGCTCAAATATTGTCTATTCAATACAAACATCACTTGAAAATTCAAATACATGTATGTAACGACATCACTTGGATAATTGAGAATGGGCCTTTAAGGTATGTAGGTTCCGCTACCTAAAATTTATATAACAACAAACGAATATTGTTATGAATCACTAAAACTGAATGGCATGATTAAATAACAACTCACCAATAAACTATCCGGTAACAACGTTTAAACGGCCGCTTGTACGCCAAGCACACACTCTCGGATGGAGCTCGTGACGATTAAAAAATCAAGTGCCTTGTCTAGATAAGTCTCCAAAATCCACGCCTATAAAAAAATAATTGGTTAATTACTTTAACATTCTATATATACATAAACAACAAAAACTAAAATTATATATATATACATACCTTAAAGGCCCATGTAAAGCCCTTCAGCGTATACTTAGGGTTCTTTACCTTACCGTCAGCGTAATGTGAGGCAATAATAACATAACGTTTTTTATAATGACAATATCTGATACATTTTGTTTTTCTGTGACATCTCTAATTTATTTAAGTAGAGAGAGAACTTCGCTTCAAATAACACCATCATAAACACAAAAATAAGTTCATTACTTTTTATAACAAAAATTTTATAACAAAAATTTTATAACAAAAATTAAATTACATTTTTATAACAAAAATTTTATAACAAAATTTTTGTAACAAAAGTAAGTCCAAATGAGATACATAAACACAACATCAAATACAAAAAAAGTTATGACAAAATGGTGGGCCCACGTTGTCGGATTTCGCCAAAGTTTATGTGAAATGGTGGTTTCTCTCTTCACCGCCCCCACCAATGTCGATCTCGCTCAAATGCGAAAGTAGTTACTTTTTTTTTTTTTTTAAATATATCACGATAATTAATGGGGTATTACACGTGTCCATTAAGTATTTCGCACAACTTTGGCGCGAAATGGGTGGCCTTTTTTATATGTGAAAAAGGAGGTCCCTCGCAGGACAACTCCTCCTCCGGAGGCCTCAAGTAATTTTCGCAATTTAATATGAGGAGTGATAGTTGTAAAGTTTGGAGGAAGTTAAATACCAATAATACCCTTAAAGACATTACCTAATTAATTCATTTAATTTATTTTGATCTTAAGTCATCTAGTTTGATCCAACGGTTCACAAGTGTTATATATATATATATATATATATATATATATATATATATATATATATATATATATATATATATATATATATATATATATATATATATATATATATATATATATATATATACTAGTGTCAAAACCGTCCGATGGACGGGTATGACTTGTGGTGTTTATTTTAGGATTTAGTAGAACAAAATATATACTAAAAAGTAATTAAAAGTTAAATGAAACGGTTAAGATCTTGATGTTACCATAATCCATAAAACGACTAAAAGCGTGTAAGTACTTTGATTTGTGGTTTTTATTTTTAGGATTTAGTTAAACAAATATATTGTAAAAGTTATTAAAAGTTAAATTAAACGGTTAAGAACTATAATTGATATTACCATAATCCATAAAACGGCTAAAAGGAGGTAACTACTTTCTAACATTTTGTTCTAAACAATATTAATCATGAACATCTTTTACATTTGATAATATTATTAACATTTATTATTATTATTTTGTTTTTGTTAATTATGTTTATTTAGTTATTGTATATAAGTGCTTCCAAATTGTTATTTTACCAAATTTAGATGATGTTGACGAATTTGAATTATCTATGAATGGATTTATGGTTTTGTTTGATGTTTGTTGTGATGAGAATATGTACGTATTGTCGGGTTACAAGTGGAGTTTTGTTGTTGATACCCTTTGTTTGTTAAGTGGTGATGTTTGTGTGTTTACCAGGAATAGGGGAAAAAGGTTGCGGTTATATGCTTTTGATTATGATGGTAAAATCCTTACATAGGTGGTATTCAAAAGGGTGGCTTCTTTAAGGAGTCTTCAACTACCATTTACTTAGTTAGAGCAATGCTAGTGTTTTTGTTCAGACTTCTTAAATTTTATTGTTTAAATTTGATTTCATTAATTTCTTAGTTTACATTATAATTATATTTTGGTGTGTTACGTGTTTTAATTATTTTTTTGATGACGTAGTTAGTAGTTATATAAGGTTTTATTTTCAATAAGTTTTTAAACGAAATCTTATAAACCAAGATACACGATTAAGATAGCTCGAGTATGTGTTTTTAGAATTCTCGTAAACTTATGATGTTTTTATTAAAAAAACAAAATTATAATAAATAAATGTTTTTCCTTATTTGCTAAATCTTTTGGGTAAATTTTGATTTAAATAACACATGTCATTTGTATTGTATTGTTGATAGTTTTGGGTGTAGTTTGTAAATTGTTTTAAAAAGCTAAAAGTATCCTTCCATTAATCATCATAGACATATGTAAAAACAGATCTCACAATATCTCTCTCTTACATCATACACAAAAATTAAGTATCAAAGCATAGCCCTTTAAATGGGCGATCAAGCCTTATAAATATTGTTAAAAAATTTAAGTTATAAGGAAGGTGTGCATGACTTATAATTATCGTTGGAAGATATTAGTTATCGAAAAATAATATATAATGGAAATATCTAAAAATAAGTTAACGAAAAATAAGATATAAACGTACCAAATTTTTTAATGAATGCATTAAGAACAAAAAGAAATAAACAGTTATTGAATATGAGAGAAAAAGTTTCAAAGTGGTACGCAAGAATAAAGTATCAAAGCATACCCGCTCGATGGGCTAGAAAGCCATATAAATATCGTTAAAAACTTAAATTAACAAACAATAAGCTATGGTATAACCAACACTTGAATGAGTCTTTCCAGGATGTGCATATCTGGCTATCTGAATGCGAACCATTCGGCTATCTGAATGCGATCCATTCCTCCCGGTACTTGTTGCGTCTGTATCCCTTTGTTCTTCTAATTCAAGCTTTACTGTGATGTTTCTACTCTATGCATTCACACATATTTGTTATTATGGAGTAATAAATTTAAAAAAAAAAGTAATTATAGGTCACAATATATATTTCAAGTAGATTGTAAATATTTATAGTGTTTGCATTATCTTAAAAAGCAATAATTACATCTATTTTATAGGTTAAATTACTTAAAACTTATTACACATTTAGATAAATTTGATCAAATAGGTTTTTATCAAGAGATCATGCTGACAATGTGGTTTTGAGTAACGTATGTGTTGAACGGATTAATCGGACCAAAATTATGACCAATTTGTGTTGATTTTTTTTTGTTTACACCATCAAACACTTTCAAATGCAGAATGAACTAACTTGCCGACTTGCCCCTTTTAATATTATGAATCAAATAAATCCAATTTACCTCTAAGTTAGAAATCAAATCTTAAATCTAGAAGAAAACATATCACAGATGCATTATAACTACGTAAGCTAGTGATGAACTGTTTGAATGAGTTCAATACAACACATTCCACTCACTATTACTGATATGATATAAGCAGTTTATACAGGCAATCGCAAACATCCCAGAAACTACGTACTTGTCTCGTATCAAATTACAATAAGCAGATAAAGCAGTTCTAGAAAAGCAACACTAAATACCACTAATAAACTTGGTAAAGGGCTTGTGACTATCACTCTTAAAAAATTAACCACTTAAGGGTGGCCTAGTAACAAAAGGACTTGTGACTATCACTCTAAAATGTGTGAGGTCTCAAGTTCAATTCCTGCTAGGTGTAAACAACCTTAAGTGGCCACGCCAACCTCCTTAAAAGGGATTGCTTTACCTTGTTTGATTATGTGTGGCAGTGGGTTCAAAACCCCGTGAATTAGTTGGCTAAAAGGTCGGAAATCATGGTTACCAAAAAAATAATAAAATAAAATAAAACTTGCTAAAAATCTTTGGAAAAAGTTGACCCGTTAACAAAATTTTGAATACACTTGTTTAAGTCGCTGGTGTATCTTGTGATACCACCGGATAAACTCTTTCAAGACCTCGCTGCCAACCAAATTTGGCCACGAGAATACTTTACGAATAGAAAGATATGTATATACAATTTTGTATTTTTGTAGTTTATTAATATGTTTTACAATGAAATTATATTTATAATAGGAAAATGTTAGTTTTTTATTTATGTTATTTTTTTTAAAGAAAATTTACAACGTGTTAGTGTTATTAAGTTTTGGGACATCATGACAAAGTTAGTTAGATACGAATATCGTTGTATAAAGACACAGTTTGTGCTATATCTTTTTTTAAAGTCTGTATTGTATAATTTTTTATGTTCATTTATATTAAAACAATGTGTTAGTGTTATTAAGTTGTGACATAAAATTTTGAATACACTTGTTTAAGTCGCCGGTGTATCTTATCATACCACCGGATCAACTCTTTCAAGACCTCGCTTCCAACCAAATCTGTCCACGAGAATAACTACTGGATTTCGAAATCTGGAGTGTTAAATTTATAAAATAACTGATTCTACTGTTCGCAACCCTTATAGACAAAACAAACATTATATAATTCAAAAGGTTACAACTTCACCTCCATATTTAAGAAGGGAGATTTCTTATATGTATATTTGAAAGTGTTACATAAGATATTACTATGTACTATTATAGTTTTTGTTATGATTCAGTCCATTGATAAGCACGCTTTGCAGCTTCAACTGTATTGGAAAGTAGCATGGAGATAGTGACAGGCCCAATACCACCAGGTACAGGGGTGATTATGGATGCTTTAAGCATTGTTTCTTCATAGCAAACATCTCCAGTAACACGGGAACCATGTTAACTATTGTTATCCTATTTATAATCGGAGCATAAAGCCATTGATACATATAGAACATAAAAAATTGCATATGACAGAAATGAACCAAAAGAGAGTGGGGGCTAAACTTTGATATTATGCACGAGTGTCAGTGACCAATCAAAAGGCCCTAACATTGCAGTGACTATACGTATTAAAAAAGAAGCTATTGAGTGGGTTACAGGTAAAACCAGATAATGCTTTGGTCAGTTTGCATCGAAACACTTTTTGTTCAAGTTTCTTTGAACTTTATAATTAGTGTGGCAAATGTAATATTCGGCAACTTTCTACCCGTTTTCTAATGGCTATTTTTTATTATATTTTACCCGTTTTAACCTTTATAGATATAACATAACACTAACTTACCCATTCATAACTAAATGGGTCAGAATTTCCATCACATGCCATAAGTCCTAACATGTGTGTGGCACTTTGTATGGACTCCCATTAGTTAGTCAAGCTAAAGGTGAATTAGGAACTATAAGAAGAGACATATATATAACGATCGGTTTTCCAGAATAAGTTCTCCATCGCCTTCTTTTAATTATCAGGCCTAAGAAAGGCAGGCATTCTAATACCAAGCAAGGGAAATTCCTCCACCCAAAAGGGTAGAGCCTTGGTGACCCATGTGTCGGACATGCTGATTAAAAAAAGAAGAAATGTAGGAGATAAGTAACAGACATAATAAGTAACATACAGATTCTGGTGTCAAATACCAGTTGCTTTAGCAAATGCTTTACTAATGCCAAAAAAATCCAGTGATAGGAGTTTCATCAGTCTGCTTATGGTGGCCACTATGATTTCAGATTTAAGATGAATGCGTTCATCCTGAGTTATCTTTAGATGTTCTTACTTGACCCAAGTTTAAAAGAAGAACTTATATATTTCCAAATTTTACATACATTAATGGGGTGTTTGGGTGAGCTTATTTTTACGCGTTTTTTGTGCATTTCAATCCTGCCATCCAGTGACAGACTAAAATGAAAATCAAAGGGTTATAAATCGGTTTAACACTACTACAAAAGTGTAAGTGTTCTTTTAAAATATTCATATAATGATCAGTTTGACCAACACTCGAGTCAATTGTGATAACACTAATCTCAAAGGGCAGAAATGGATCTAAATGCTACGTCTTGCAGCCCATCATGTTATCTTTCTCTACTAATTTCAACTACTATATATATTATTTCAACCGCCTCTAAGTGAGATGCCACCTACTGAAAAGAAGAAAACCTCTAACGGAAAACTATCTAATTATACGTATTGGATTATCGTAGAGTTACTTTGTAAAAGCACATCCGGACACTCCTATATCATGTAACGACACATTATATTAATGAATCATGAAATTATACTGAAAGAACATAATCAAAGTTTGAAAGGAACTCTTAGGAAAATGTGCTCGTGATCCAATGGCCAAATAATCATGAGCTTTATACTATGACAATGCTAATTTTATACATTAGCAAATGTTACATTAAATTTGTGTATGAAATTATGTTTAATACATGCACCTGTCCACCATTCTTATGCATAGATAGACTTGGACTATGGCGCGTCCCCTTTGCCTCCAAACCACGCACCAACTGCGTCCCTCGGCCTATCATTAATCATCAAACCCATCAAACAACAAAAAGATTTCAGTTCCCATAAGACTATTGAATATCTATGGTTGCAAAGTAGTAACGTCTTAGTACCTAAATTATATATGTCAAATTATGGAATATTAAGTGTACTGGTCTTTAAATCTGTTGTTGTACTGTCAGCCTGACAATGTTACAGCAACCACTATTGCAGCAGCAATACCAGCAGTGTAACTGTCCCTTATTGCAGTCGAGAGAAGCTCCAAGTGACCCATCATTCCACCTATATTATTGCAATGGAGAGAAGCTCTAGTTTCCTAATACAATAATTGCAAGACGATCAGTCACAAAGTTTTAAAAACTTACTGATTTTTACCAATGGTGTAAATATTACCTTTCCAATTGCTTTTGAATATTTTGTTAACTAATTTAAAATATTGATGATTGCTAATACTTGTAATTACCTAATGTTAACAGCTTAGAATTGTTTCCCTGTGAGCGCATGCGACTTGTTCCAGCACCTGTGGCAGCATCTGCAACAAATAAATAAACAAATGTTAGTATACCACTATTTTCAGCAATCCAAGAAAACAAAAAAAACAAAGGTGAGAACGCGCAAGCCCAAGTACATAGACAACGGTGATGGTGCGTACCTCGAGGGACCTACCGAACACGATCATTGTTTGTTTTGACCTCATGCTACTTGCCCCAATGTTGCTACTAATACCTATGATAAATAATTCAGGAAAGGCTACCATAATTTTAACCATCAAGCGATTAAGCATTACCGACAAACATGCCTTTCAAATCGTAAGTATATAATTATCCATTCCAAACTAATACTATGACGAGTGCAAAGTCTGTTTAGAATAATCAAGAAAAGCTAAAGGATATAAGCATGAGATGTCACCAAAACTCATTCACTAAAACTTATGGTCCATCCAACTTCCAATATCATTTTTAACTGTTCAATAAAAGATTTAACATATGTTGCTACTGGCACGAGTTTCGTTAAGCTTGAGGAGGCTATCCAATTTAAAACCAACAGCAGCACCTAAAAAAACCAGATTATTTTAGTTTTTGCAGTTACAAATGGCAATGAGCTTAACATACTTAAAAGTCATAAAGACTCACTTCTTACAGTACCCAGGTTCAAAGCGTTTCCAAGGGAAAGTATGTCTGCATGATTCTCCTAAACTTGACAGAACTCCTGATCTGATATTATCAAAAAGAGTAAAAATTCGTATATTTGACTGCAATAACGGAATAAGACTAAACTTACATTTCAGAATAAGACACATACACAAATTAGCAATACCAAAATAATATAAACAGGAAGCATGTGTCACATGGTATATTTGGCCGGAAAACGGATGTGTGGCAATTTTCGTCATTTAGTGTGGCATCTGGTTTTTTCAAGACCATCGCTAGATGATCTCAGTAAATGCAAAAATCTACTCAAGTATTTTCCATCTTGTTTGAAAGCAATGGATCCGTTGCTTGCAACGTTAAGTGGTTCTGGAAATGTTAGAGAATCAACTATATCATCATGCTGGCATTCACGTTTAAAGTCTAAAGTTATACTTTGCAGTTAATGAGTGTCTATGACTTCTTGTGGGACGCTCTGTTAAAAAAAAGTACATGAGCATGTCAAAAAGACAACCCTCGATCCTAGGCTCCTAGCGTCTAAAAAACGGCAACTCTTTAAACATAAATAGTTTGACAAACCTCAAGAACCCATCCAACATGGGTAACATTATTGACATGCTTGTTCATATCTAGATCAGCTCTTCTTGGCTATATATTGTGTACAAGCAATGTTATTTTAATAGTTATATCGTGAAATTAGACCTTGTACAAGGCAAAAAAATGTGGCCATACCATAAGTCCTAGCCTCGAATATGCAGCTGGATCTTCCAGTTTCCTTATTTTCTTCAGGCTGTTATTACTATCCTCAGGAAATGCTAATCTGAAGCCACAACGTAACCAATCTTCAATAATATAAAATTTCAGGAATAAAGAAATATCTCCAAGATGAAGAACTACCTCAATGCCTTTGGACAACATGCTAAGTACTGCTTATGACATCATCGCGACTTTCTGAAGTATTCTAGTATCTACGCTCATCATCACCCACTTGCTGCAGATTCAATAGGAAATTGTCAATCCATGATTCTAGTGCAACATTAAACTTCGTGTGCTCAAAAATACCGAATTCTAGAGTTGAAGTAACATTTGTGATCCAACATCTTCATCCAAATCCTCATGAATCATAACATGTATACAATTTATGAGACAAAGAAAACGAAGAAACATTGTTGTAATGCACCTTGTAGCCCTTCCAAGGACCTCGCCATAGGCATAGTCTTTTATAATCCAATCGCGTTTAATTCCAATCCTTCCTTCACGCTGGCACCATGTCTCAATTTCTACCACATCACCCCTGTTACAGACGTCAACATGTTGAAGATATTAGCTTTTATAATGCAATAATCCATGCCTAAATCTCTATAGTTTAAAAAGTAATTACCAAGAGGGGTATCTATAAATTTCGATATACATTCGCGTAGTCACCCATGTGAGATGCAATTTTCTCATTGTGGCTGTTTTGGCAACCACATTGCTTGAAAATCCATTAGACTTACCATTAACCTCCTATAATATGTAGGTCAAGAAATTGCAATAAAGACATTAAACATTAACATTCAATAGAGATGGAAGATTTGAAGGACCAAGACCCTAAAGAAGTGCTAACTTTAAGAATTAAGGTATGCATAAACTATTTCATTTTAACCACATTTAGGTGGTTATCATCAATCATACTGACATGGTTAGGCTAACGTACAATATTTCATACACGTCTTTATTTCTTAAACATAGCCCTTAATTAGGACAATTCATAAGCCAGTTGATCACCTATTCATACTTCACTTTTCAAAATCATGTTAAAAATATAAGAAAAACAATAAAATTTGTGGAATATATCAAACCTGTAAGAGATCAGAAATGGTTTCAATGGTGGTAGTTTGGTTAAACCCTACTTCATAACACCTTATTTTGAACCTCTCTTTATACGATGATCCATCGTCCCTCAACCTCTCCAACTGGACGCTCTCCTTCTCCGCAGCCTCCGTCAAACAAACCGTAACATCGTTATAAAATTTTCATGCATAAACTCCCACTGATTTTAGTTCTATGTATACGCAAAAAAAAAATCAGTGACATAAAAAATCTAAACCGATTATTATAACTAAAAGACTTGAGTAGATCGTATAAGAGGTCGGTTTATCAGGTTTCGGATCCAAACGGTGCATCTGCAGCCCGTTATAAGCATTTTCCATTCCTTTTCTATCATGATCCAAACACTCCCTATTGATGCAGTATCCTAATCGAAACACACCTTATTGCTGTAGTTGCCTAATTCGAGTACAACATATGTTTAAAAAACAGGAAAAATTTCGCCAACTAAACGGCCCCTTACCTTTTAAATTAATGTGACATCATAGATTCATTAGTTATGTAGCGAAAAGGGACGAGCACCTCATTACGGTATGAATAGAAGTCATTGCCACCCAAAATTGGGATATCAAAACCTGTTTAACTAATCGCATATTAGATATCTAATAGCGAAAATAAATTTCGTCTATGTATATAAACACAAAAGAAAACACCAAAACTTACCATGCAAAAACAGTTTATGCAGTAATTCCTTCTTGTCATTACCTAATGCAGTGTATGATGCTGCAACAGCATATTGCACCGCATATTCCACAAAAGGGTTTATTGATTCACTAAAAAAACATAACCTAAATGTTGTTAGTTATTCATAAGAGCAAGTAAAATGATTTCTAAACTCAACTTCCAAAGGTAAAATATGCAGAATGATACTTGCCTCGAAGTGCACTGAAGAGTAAAGTGCTTTAGTGACATTTTGTACATATTTTCTCACCCCATCTGAGGAGAAGTTAACTTCCGATATGTCCAAGACTGAAAAGGGACATAAGAAGGATAAGTACATAATGAATATAAATATGTCCACATTGGCTTTGTAAATAAGTGAAAATCACATATTGAAATCAGTTAACTACGCATATTTGCTACCCGGAAAGTATAAAAAAAATGCCATTAATCTCAGTTGATAGAATTTACTACAATAAAGAAATTTTAATACTTGGTGATTGTTAAGAAGTTAACATATGTAAGACTATCACCCTATACGGTCTGCTAAATGAGCATGCTATGAATCATGGTCTATTCATTATACTAATGGGAATAAGAGAACTCGTGCAAGTGAAGTTAGAAATATCGTTATCGTAAGTAACCTAGAAAACCACTAAAGTACCACGAAAATATATGCACCCAAAGGCAAGAGTCTGGTCTAAGTTCATTATACAGTGGTTTAACGATTGCATAAAATCGAGCATTTGTACTTAGTTCGATCCTTGCAAAAAAAGTCCATATGCGGATAATGAAGAACCATACGACTGAATTACCTGGGATGCTAAATTGACAAAAAAAAAACTTTTAGTAGGGGTCAAAACCAGCCTGGGTTGGGTTGGGTTGACCCACAGAAGCTATTTCGTCCCAATTTCTAATACATGTATGGAAGATTAGTTCATGGCATATATTTACAAAATTAATATCATTACAGTTATAATCTAAAATCGAAGAATAAAATTGCTTAAGGAAATTATTTGCATTGATATTAGACTTCAGGCAACTTGCAATCCGTTTGACCCATTCCCACGGTTAGCTAACTTTATTGATTTGGTTTGTTTGAGGTAAAGGACACAATCCAGAACGACTACATCATCTACAACATACTCGAAATTGACTTATATAAAAACAACTATACACCTTAAATTTTCACTATTGTATACAATGAGCACTTGATTTTGGGAAAGGGACAACACATTAGCAAACACATATCGTGGGAGTCTTTCGAATAGGGTCTGATTTGAACATCTCATTGCACGGTCGTATACAATTTCCGTTCAAAACAAACTATGATTATAATCAAACTGAATAATTAAAATCGAACCTGACTTGGACACCCCAAGAATATATGTTCCAGGAAATAGTTTTACACGGTTTCGGTCTATATCATTGGTCGTAAAAAATAATAACACATAAATAAAAAACATAATAAACTTATACGTACTTGTAGCCATATGAAGGGAAATTTGGCAGGGCAAGCATGTAAGGCCTTCGTGAGCGAAATCCATATGGTCTCGGACGCCTCACTCTGAATTTATTCAACCTAGGAACATTGGTTCTTTTAGCACCAACCTGTATCGATCAAAATCTACAAATGAGAATTCATAAACCAAATGTGTAAAGACATCGAACTGGGTATCAGATATAGTTAGGACCTTGAGTTGACGCGTGTGCAATTCTGATTCATTCGAGAGCAAAAAATTTTGAACATAATCTACCATATTGCCATCCTTCATGTCATAATGTGCTATAATGTTCCATAATCATTATATCTTATAAGTCTAAAGTTTTAGACTCAATCAGATTCTAAATGTAATTAAGAACAATATCTGGTCAAATTTTAAACGTGCATCATTAAGAAGACTTAACAACTCAACCTGAACCAAGTTAAGTTGCTCAACCATGAATCATACAATATAGAGGTGGCAGGTAAAAAAGGGTTTGGGTCAAAACAAGTAAATTTTGTGTGCGGGTCGGGTTGACCAGAATCACTTTTTGTTCAAGTTTGTTTACTAATCAGTTAAATAGAGCAATTTGTGACTTAGGAGGATCTATGCCTTAAAACAATACATTGTACAACTTTCAACCTCGATATATTTGACCCATAACATTTTTAGCCCGTAATATTTAATTTCCCCATCTCACCCGTTAGATATACTCCTACAACATAACCCAAATCAACACATTAGTAAGTTAATGGGTTTGAATTTCCACCTCTAACAACATCGAATTTATAAAACAAATAGTGATGATAAAATACCTCAAGAGCACGTGTTTCATCATCTAAAAGTTGTTGCCGAACTTTCATGGGTTCGGCTAGGATTTCACCATGATCTCTAGTCTCTGAACTTATTGGTTCCATTGACTCAAGACTGTTGCTAAGTGAGATACATTGGTATATCATTTTGGTTTCTTCTAGGCTTAGCTCGATTATTAGCCTCTTGAAAGCACACAACTCTAACTCTCTAAGTTAAATTGTGATGTCACCGAATGAAGCTTTTCACTTATGATCCAAACCTCGAAATCAAAGAAACATAAATGTAATGGAAAGGAAAAAATGGCACTTTAAGAAGTGTTCTAATATTCACTTTGTTAATGATTGTCTTTAGGCCAATAACGATTATAGTGTTTGGAGGAAGTGTAACTATTTGTTACAACTTCATGCAAAGAAAATAGCAAATCCAAAACTATCACCTACAACACTTATTATCACATGACCCTTTCAAAATGCAAACCACGTCCAAATATGGATAAAATGGCGAGAAAAGCTATATATACCACTCCACGTAAATGTGCAATAGAGCATTAGCATTGTTACCCTAATGCCACCAAGCCACCCTTTGAGTTCACTTCTTCATCCGAAATGCTAGTCTTGAGAACAACGATGTCATCTTTTCAAGATTTAACAAAAATGCTAACCTGCAAGTCTTATATCATATAACGACCTCCTTTTGGGAACAAAGTATATCATAATTCAAATAAAGGATAGCTTTTAAATCTTAGTGCATGTTCGATGTTGTCCCGCTCCTCTCCTGTGGTACGGTTAAGTTCAACATAATTCTTCCTATGTTCTATCAAAAACTATGCTGCTAACTTATTTTTCTTCAACATCAATATAACTTTCTTTCCGCAGTTACAACTCACATAGTATCTACAAAAATAAAAATGCAAAGTATTGATGCCACTTACTTGCTCTTCGGCCATGACATCATATTAGTTGTTTGGAAATATGCACGAAGCAAAAGAAGCAATCTTACCTGAAAAGTACTCGCTCGTTGTCTTGTTCGGTTGCACCAATGGCTGAGGATAGATTGCAGCAGAAGTAACGTCCCCTTCACCTCCTCCCCTATCCCCTATCCCTGAACACGGTGACCGTTAAACGGATATGACAGTTGCACATTAGCATCATGCATTACTTGCACATTATGTAAACCGACCCAATGGTACGGACTAAGCTTAGGCGGCCTACCCAGCCTGCGTTTCACCAAACTCGACCCATTAACCCCATAATTTTGACTTATTAAATGGTTCCATTGATTCCAATCTAAGGCCACGATATCTTTTGTGAAGAAGACAAATTTATCCATTGTTTCAAAGAGGTTTGTATATGATATGCTACTTACAGTTGAAGAACATACCATAATGTGCATTAGTTTTTGAGTTTTGTATCGACCGACCACGCCGGCATCCCATTTTTAGTATCAATTTGATGCCGATCATCAACATAATGAAGATATAAGAAGATCTTGATATGAATAAAAAATGGAATTTATGAAAATAGCTAAGTAAAAATACCTGACACATGCACTTCGTTAGCAAACTGAAAGACTAATTAATGATTTTAGGCGATTGTTTTACCAGAATAATGTAGCCACCTATAATAATAAAAACACAACATAAAAACACAACATGTAATTGAATTATAGTTAATGATCAAAACTTGAAACACACTTGTAAACATATAAAAAAGTATTATGAAGATAAATAATGAATTATGAATATCGAAACAAATTCTAAATCGACTACACAATAAGTGAAGATCGTTAGAGGAGATGCTGAGGAAAAGATTATATTAGAGTTTGGAGAACAAGTATATTACGAATGAGCCGTGATTTTTTTTTACATAATATCAGGGTTTCATATGTTGAAAATACATACCTTTATCAATAATAAGTTGCAAAATAAATCACAAGTAATGGGTTGGTGTAGTGGTAAAGATACATTGAAGTATTATTCAGAGACCCATGTTCGAATCTAGATTCATGATTTTTTTTAAAATACATCCGAATTTCACATGTAATCAATGATGACGTGGAAATATGACATGGCATTATGGGATGCCAAGTGGTATTTTATGTGGCATGCCTCCTCTTATATATATATATATATATATATATATATATATATATATATATATATATATATATATATATCCGATATATATATATATAATTATTTGCACCATTACTTGGGGTCTCAATTTGTTTAACGCCATCTTGTTCACATATAAATAAAACATTTTAATCAACTAATAAAAATAATTTCAAACTAACCCATAAATCATAACAAAAATCATACCTTTTTTTTTAACGTCGATGATCCACAAAGCTTTAATAACATAAAAAGAAATAAGTGTAGTTCTCAAGGAAAGCATGATAATATAGTTACATTTATGTTTTGTTCAAACTATGTATATGCCTTTGTTGAAAATTGAGTCGACATCTGAAGCAAAATTTCTCAAGTCTAATTATTATAGTTATCGCAATAAGCTTAAACTAACACCTTCAAAGTGCTAAAGAGCTTTTCCATGATACGATAAGCCATTAAGCACTTGAAATTATCTTAACCAAACACTCCCTATTTATTATAGTTACTGTAATAATGCAAGCTTTATCAGCTTTTTAGCTAATATGAACATAGCGGAGGGTTATTCTCATACATGTAGTACCATTATTCCAGCTCTTGCATCACACATTGTATTCAGATTAAAATTAATGTTATCAATGATTATTTACAAACATATGCACAGACAATGAGACAAACAAATAAGAATCGGATTTGCGGATAAGCGACGCACCGAAATTGCACACTATGGCTGCAACCACAAATCTGATGTGGTCACCAGCCAAGGTATGGGTGCAGGTAAAATTTATACACGCAAAGAATAATCAGCATTACCTCATCAAGGTTTTTAAGTCTGCGGGACATGATGTAACTGCATGTAATAAAACAAAGATAAAAAAAGCATTAAGAAACATGTTCTACGAAGCAATTATAGCAAGTAACCGATCACACAGATTACTTGTTTATATAAATATCCTTATTCGTAAAAAAAAGTGACCAACCTGAGTCTTTCAAAGACGACAATCAAGGTTGACTTCATAATCATTGTGCGCCAACAGTTTCCTTTGCACTGGTGGACCTTTCCCATAAACAAATCGAAAAGGCATTATAAAAGTTAGATGGACAAATGAGAAGAATACATTTGGCATGTATGTATCAGGTACAAAAGTGAAAAAAAATAACAAACAGGAAAAAAATACATTTAAAAGGAAGCACCTTTTTCCCTCGTATGTGCACTTCAACCATTGTTTCCACAGGGATGGCTATCAAGGAATTAAGTAGTAACATGTATGTTATAGATGCCTTTAAGCCATCGTAGGCTCAAATCATATGGAGCTCGCTAAGACTACATAGCGTTAACGGGTCATTTATTGTATGGGTCGTGTCAATTTAATTTGAAATTCTATTTTAATATTTTTGGCTTTTTGTTGATACTTGTACTTAGTATGTCAAAAAAATTGCAGACTGTATCATTTCATTAATGAATTCTAATTCTTCAAATTAACTCATTTGTAAAGTGCTATGCAATAAAAGGAACACTTTTCGTGGCTTTCGACCCATTTGACAGTCCACAATTTTTTAAATTTATCTTTCTGACTGATTAGACACATATTGGGAAATACGAATGGGAAACAGCTAAGATGGAGAGGTGGGTACCTTCACTATCCGTATGTGACTATTTTCCTGTCAGAAAATTGAAATTCTGATGCTCCCACAAGCTGAAAGAATATTCATCAATGAAACTGTTAACTACCTTGTAACTACAGCACCATATTTGCAGTGACCCGTCATGCATATCAAGATCCAAACAGCCTTGTACAGCAAGAAAACTGGGCAGAATGGTCATTTTCTGTAAACAAACATCATGTTTCTGCTGAAAATAAATCAAACCAATACTTTTAGAAGAAGAGTGCAAAATTTTCCAATTTTGACCTGTTTATTTATAAATTTATCGATTTGAGTTACGATTTATAAAAAACATGTTTAACAGGCAAAGTATTATTTTTTGCAAAATAAGAAACGGGTAGAAAAAAACACGACCTGAGAAGCAACTTGATAATACATTAACCATGCCTTGTAATTAACTCTTCGCACCCCATCCCAGTCCCTTAACACCATTCCCTAAGTGCGGCTTCTATGGCATAATGCACGACACTACGTTCCAAGTTACATTAGTGACCCTTTCAATTGGTTGTTATTTAATCTGTGAACCTTCCAACTATGACATAATAAACTTGTATAAGCTTCGAAAATAAGCCAAAAAACGGGGCTTATGAAAAATGAGCTGAAAACAAATAAGCTCATAAGCCCATAAATGCATTTAGGGGGTGTTTGGGTTAGCTTACTTTATGGGCTTATCGGCTTATAGAGATTTAGGAAAGCTAATAAGCTCACTGTTTTTGGGCTTATTAGATTAGCCACTTAACTTTATGGCTTATTTAAATCTCTGTAATAACACAGATTTCCAATTAATGATCAACAAATTGGTACTTTTTGGTCCAGGCGATACTTTGAATTTATTTGTGTAGCAAAAGCTCTGATTAAAGGAAAAAAAAAAAAAAAAAAAAAAAAAAAACACACTTCATTCACAATATTCATGAACATGAGAAAGAAAAATAAACATGGAAGTTAAGGGCATTTTCTCTATCCTCTTATAGTAGCTGGAACGACGTAAATAGATAGCGTGAAAAACTAATTGCATGTGACTTTATATGCATTCATTTATAATTTACACGCGTACTTATTGTCAAGCTAATTATTTTTGCTTTTACTCCTATATATTTTCGTGCACTTCATAACAATGATAGATTGAGTTACTCTATGCACATAATAACAATAAAATATAGCTCATATACATATACTACACACCGGTTAAGTAAAAATTATTAGTAAAGTGGTGATAAATGCTCTTGGTTCCTTTGACCTTTCCTTATTACGACGACGTTCTTGACCTATACGCAATTGCCTCGTAATTACATTTATAGATTAAAACAATACTACATAGGTAAAAAGGATTATATTAAAAGACAAACAAAATTAGAAACATGCCATAATTAGTTAAAAGAATGAGAAAGTATACCATAAGGATGTAGGTGTCATTTACAGTTAAAATGCTATATGAAAATGTTCTTTGATACATGGTGCCATCAGTCTTTCCCAAGTTTTTTAAAGGATTATCACTGCAATAAAAGAAGGAAATTTACAACACGAAAATCAATTATAATGCCAAATATAAGTAGTTAGGAAAACTGTTTGCAACGTTTTCACATTACTGGTGGGAGTAGATCTTCGATTCAATCCATTTATGTGTCAACAGTAGTAGCAATTTATGTTTGCAGCAGTAGCGCTTTGTGTCAGCGGCATCAGCAACAATAGTTATCATCACATGTCATAAGCACAACACATCAACATCAGCAATAAGGTTAGTATGTGGCTGTCAAAGGTGGCGGATCATGTGGGGACGAAATTGTAACTTTGGTGTAAGTTTTTTGTACTGGCCTAGGCAGTTGGAATACCAAGAGCTAGTACCACACATGTATGGGCGACAACCCTTATCATAAGAAGAACATAGCAGAAGAACAACATTGTGAGGATACTTCATGCATACCGAGCAGGTTATATCTTCCCACTCTTTCTTGGGTATGGCATTGGTGGATTTCTTTTCCCTAAATGCGAGAATGGATATGGGGTTGCCTTGCAGTGTCTTGAAGCCATTCTGCGTCTTCCTCTCATACCTTTTGCCATTTTCAAGATAGATCTGCTGTGATCACATGAAATAGGAGAATTAAAATATAATGATTTTTTTTGGGGTATAAAGAGGTTGTTGATGTTATCCATAGGTCGGAATTTGACCGATTTACATATGAATGGTCCATTCAGATTGTGTTTTATTTGTAAGTGGTCAAACAGGTAAAACTAAAAGAAGTCATACTTTTACTCCTAAATCATATTATTGAAGCACCATTTTCGGCTAACTTCATAAATTAAATGGATAAGCTTATCATCTCAAAACTATGCATTAATGAGCTACAAATTTATGTCCTGTGTCAAACTTATGCCAGATACCCGCAACTGAATTAACCAAAAAAGAAACATTCTTTTGGTCCTCACCATGGCACTGCAACCAAGTAATATATTTGCAAGCAGATCCTTTTCCTAATTGTTCCACATTAAGGGCAAGTAGATGTGGCGATTTCAACCCATTTACAAATTGAGGTTATTCGTAATCGTAAATGAATAAAACTGGGCAGGTAAATATCGTTGCTAGAAAGAGAATGGGTCAAATAGACTTAACGGGTCATGCAGTTTTAAGTCGCCCACACCAATATCCGGACACGGATTACAAAAACTGATGGAAACCCAAAAAAATATTTCTTAACCGCCTACCCACAACAAACACTTAATGCACCATATCAAACAACAAAGATGATATGTGATATGTACATTCAGTTATGATCGAACAAAGAAAGTTAGCATAAATTTTACATGTATCAGCTCATCATGGACATTCTCTAACTGTATTAATCATCAAATTGTTCTTACTAATTGGTGTGTCGGAAATTGGTGTCTTGTTACGGTTGAGTTCATTAGATGGAGTAAATATATGTGGTCCTCCTTGCGGAACACTTGAGACACAGCCTGGAAAGTTCAATGCAAAAGAAAAGTAATTAATCATCAAAGATTCAAAATAAAATAATTTGGTTATACTTTTTAGACGTCCGCATTTCGTGTGGGCATGAAAACGTGGAATTATTTCTAACTGAAGCAATTTGCAAGTTGCTGTTGTAATATCCCTATACTTATTAATGGAAATAAACGCATTAACGAGTTTCTGAAGTATAGAATAACATAATTGCAATGCAACTAATACGTTACCTTGAAACTTGGTTAAAGATGATGACAATGCATACACTGGAACGACTGAGCTAATATTGGTCCTCATAGTAGTAGCTACATGTTTGATCATGTCAGACAGTAAGAATGATGTTAACTAATCTAGTAAGAAATAGAGTGCAATAGTAGTAAAAAAGTAATGTTAATTAATATCAGACTTACTATCGGTAATACATGCGGCGACCTTGTTGGTTCCGTTGGATTGGAAACAACATGTTGTTTAAGATGTTCTGATATAGCAACTCGTGTTACATCATCTTGCATATCAAAACCACGTTTCTTGGTATGTTTATCCTATTTAGAAGTGTTCCCGTACTTTAGTTTCAAACGCCCCTGAAAATTAGAAAAATAATACCTTAGCTCTCTGGCTCTCACAAACTCCTTTTTCTCAGCAATTTTAGCAACATCAAAGTTTACTTCGACCTCGTTGTTGGTCGCTTTAAATTTATCTTTCCCATATTGTCTTTTACACCTGCTAGAAAGAAACTTTGCATCATATTGTCTTTTACACATGTATTAACCTGTAAATAAGATGAAATAAACACATTATTATTTGAAAACATCCCATAAGGGGGGTGTTTGGCATTGCATACTAAATGTAATCATCTCATACATCATGTTTTGTTTTTTAAACTGATTATTTGAACTCGTATAGTAACTTGTAAATGAAAGGCCAAACACACTAAGTGTGATTTAAAAGACTATTCATAGCTAACCTCCCAACACGCATGGTTGTAAGTGTATATTCACGATAATTCCAGAAAAAAGGGGGGTAAGTTATAATATTGAAACTTGCACTCACAACCATATTAGAGTGTTTAAGAGCTTGATCATTCATCTATATTGGAGACAAAACTGCAAAACGGTATTGGAAATATTTATGATTTTAATATATTAACTACATATAGCTATATATTATAACTTTCAAAAACAATTTTAACCCAGTTACATTAGAAACATCTGTTATATATTAACAGATATCAAATGAGATAATCACAAAACTTATAAATTGGAAACATCAGTGAGGGTTGACATTAGCACTTATAGTAAACAATTTTATGAGAATGACTGCATATACCTAAAATTGGTTTTAGAAAAGAACACCTACTCCGACTTTGGCTTTCTCCTTTGGATCCTATAGAAAATCATCAACAAAGAAACTTTAATATACTAAATTTAAGCATTTATCTACTCATACTATTTATCAGCAAACACAAGCTTCAGCAGTCGGTAAGCCTCAATCTGTATACACCAATAACACCATAATTATTAATGACTACATAAAAAAACCCGAGAAGCATGAATATACATATTATCTCTAACATGGGAAGCGATGATGAATATGAAATTCATGGCCATTGACCAATTTGCATACATGATTTGTGTTAATAAACCAAAGAGAAAATTAAAACATATGCTTGCATGTGATAACAATTTAACGATATAAACAAATATTAACAAAAAACTTCACCGAAAGGTTCACACTTACTTTCATCAACACAAAATTTTCTTGTAGCTAAGTGAATGCTCAAACCTGTGGTATATATAATTCTAATCATTGTTTAAATAACCAAAAAAAACGTATATGTCCCTTTACTGAAAAAGGGGACTTCACGTTTCATACCATCGAATCATCTTCATCTTTCACATGACCACACTCAATGAATACATGTTCCACAGATCGAAGTAACAAAATAAATTAATTGAAGTTTGTTAAAGAAACATTCATAACTAAAACCATTCAATTACCTACGCTGAAAATAGTCATGAAAGATTCTTGTGCTGTTTCACCCATGACGTTTATGATGTTCTCCTCTAAAAGCATGTCTAGATCATCACAATAAATAACTAAATAATTTGGATTTTAATTACCGTGTCAAGATAGGAAGGGAATAAAATTGTGCTAAAAATTCGGGATATATTAAAGTATTAGCTGTAAATTGGTATACGGCTTGCTTAATAAGTTTGCAAATATGAGTTTTATACTTCGAATTTTCTTAGCTTTATCAATTTGATATGCAAATTTTATCACAAATATTGTGTTGCTGTAGTGTTATTGGGATCCGTTTGTTATTGTTACAAACAACATGGAAATATGACCGAGTTCGATGCCTCCTCTTATATATAATGTATAGATATTATCTAAGCTTTTATACACTCTATTTTTTAATTTAATTAATCCGGAAACTACAACATTTTAGTCACTTAAAATATTCATGCTTAGGTGGACTAAAGTTACAATTTTTAATTGTATCTGACATACCGATTTCATCTCAAACACACCACGATTCAAAATATGATCTCAAATGTTCATTGTTCCAAAATTAAAATCGAGGATAGCGGGCAATGGAAGAATTGGCAGGGTTTCAATTATTAGTTTAGATTTTGAAATTATTTGGTTTCCTCAATTATAAATATTTTCCATGATTATATGGATATATATATATATATATATATCACTATCTACTTTTTCATGTATTTGGTTTGGTTTTGAATTTTGTATTCATTTGAGCTTTAATCATTCATCTACTTTATTTGCATTTCGGGTTGTAACTGCTCATTTGGAATGATGATTGGGTTTGATGGATGAGATAAAGGTAAAGTGTTGATTTTTCATATGTTTTGTATCGTTAATTCATATGAGATAAATTTTATGATTACTTGACAATATGAAACCAAGTGTTTAATGAATACACAAGATTACCTTATGTGCATTTATAGATGTAGATTTTTTGTCTTCATGTTTTAGGTTGTTCATCCCATCCATGACCAAAAGCTTTATTTCAATGAAAGTCACAAGAGAATGCTCAAGGAGTTTGGTAAGATACCTTTCTTTGTTCATAATCAAGCATTCAAAAATTATGGAATGAGCTCTTTGATCACAAATTAAAATGACACCTTATGCTTTATATTCCATGTAATTATTTGGTTTTGGTCTCAATTCTTATTATATTTACATACTTTAGTTATTTATTGACTTTCATTTTGTATTGTGTAGTAGGAAGATGAAAAGATATTGTCAGGGCGATGCGAAAAGGAATAGTAGCACTATGTGTAAAATAGAAACCTTGGTTTTTTGTTTCGATATATTTATAGAGGCTTTTGGGATTATTAATGGTGCTTATTAAGGATTGTTCAAGAATAATGGTTATCTTAGATGTGTCTCGCTTGTTCTTGGTTCTTGAGTTTGAATGTACAACACCACTACGTTCATCCTAACCCATATATATACACTACAAAACTTTTTAATGCATAATAAACCATTTAATGTACTTTTGAAAGCTCAATGTGTCCAAATAATGCATTTAATTATCATTTATGGCATTCTTAAATATTGCTCGGTTCTTCATTTTTCTATGCCTGTTTCGTTTGATATATAGTTGTGGATTTCTTTGACTACTACCTTATGATATGGTATTTTGGACAATAACTACTTAAGAGCCTTTCACTATCTTTACTTATGAAGTGATACAAAATTGAACCGTGTGACATTTCTTAATAACTTACCATCATCATTGTACATTTTTCAGGGGATAATTATGTCACTAATACTGTGAAAATCAGGTTGGTTATATACAAATTCTAATGAAGGGATTTCCTTGAACGAGTATTTTGCATACCGACGAGTGTCGATTACTATAGAACATCCGGTTCTTGAAGAGACGTGTTTAAACTTGATTTTATTTTACGTGGTGGCGATTCGAGACAACAAAACTATGCGGCATCTTTAAGTAAATCAACCTGTTGCCGGAAACTATTATCCTGTAAGCTTTTCTTTCATTTGCATTTTCAAAGATTGCTGTCATTTTGAATTATAGTGTTTTTTTATTATGCTTTCATTCAACTATCCAACTTAAGTGGGACTGTTCGCAGATAAACCTCGGAATGTACCTGAAAGATGATAAGAGTGAGCTCTCAGTTTTGGTAGATACATCTATTGGTGGATCCAGCATTGTTGATGGGCAATTGGAGTTGATGCTCCATAGGTATGTTCTTGGCCATAGGAGATTGATCTATGGGAAAGGGAAACCCCTGAATTTAAACAGCAATCCTCATGCCGATCCAGCCGAGTACACACTATACCGGATACTATCAAAGAACAATTGTGCACCCGAGTGGGCCGATCCAGCTTAATAAAGGAATCAGGAGTGACATTGCAAACTGGCGGTTAACCTTAAAGAAAGTCGGTGCTTGCAAGGAGAGTGGAGATATCTCCAAGTGGAAAATTTGATTTCATTTACTGATTTTCTTATATCTGCTCTTAAATAGTTTTGTGCCTACAATAACAACATGAACAGAAAGTTACAGAATCATGAAGACATGGTTTCCAAACATGAGTCTATGTAGTTGAAGAATACAACTCAGGTTACATAACTTTAAGCATCAATGTTATATAATTAATCAATAACGTTAAGAATATTGTGCTAACATGCTTAAAATGTATACTTTTGATCCGGTGCAACATATAAATGGGCTACCCAAGGATTAGGAAGAGAAAATGGACAATGTACATCTTTCTTTTTTCAAAAGTTCCATACTACAACAATGTAAGTATACATGTATATCGATCATTACAACACTTAAAAATGAATACTATCATCTAAATTAAGTATTTTAGTATCACTAAACATTATCACACTATTCTTCCGCAAAATTTGGATCATGTGATTGATTGTTCTTTCTATCTCTTTTTCGTTGTCATAGGATTTTGGCGAATGACAACCCTGATTAGATTTGTCAGAACCAATGAATCGAGGATTTAATGTCACCAAATCATTGATCCAACAAGGTGAGTTCTTCGTAACACAAGTACTGTTAGGAACATTTTATTAATAAATACGAGGATTTAATATCACCGAATAGTTATTGTTAGCTATGTTTTGTATAACTCGATGTATACCGAATATGTTGAAGCAAATTAGGGTGTTTGGATTAGTTTTTGGTCTTTATTAACTTTAGAGAACAAAATAAGCCTTTTTAAGAGTATCTTAATGCACTTATTTTTTCGAGATACGCACACATGAGATTTTGGTGTTTAGATTAGCTTGGTTTCTATGGCTTAAGTCTATTTTCATTAAGTAGGTTAATTATAGCGTATGATTTTGAGCTCATACGGTTTTTTAGTGTTTCACTTAGCTTATAACGATAAGCACATAAGCTACTTATAAAATGACCAATAAGGGTGTTTAGATTAGCTTTTTTTTTGTGTCTTTGACCACTTTAGAGAACAAAATAAGCCCATTTTTATCTGTTTGATTTGTGAGAGATGCACCTATTTTCTCCGAGATATTTACACATGAGATTAAGTTGGTGTTTCGATTAGCTTGGTTTTATGTTTAATTATAATGTATGAATTTGAGCTCATAAGATTTTTGTGAGTGTTTGATTAGCTTATAACGTATAAGCTCATAGGCTATTGTAAAATGACTAATATGGGTGTTTGTATTAGCTTTATTTGGCTTTATTCACTTTAGAGAACCAAATAAGCCCATTTTAACTATTTGATTTGTGAGAGTGTCCTAATGCATCTATT
Source organism: Chrysanthemum lavandulifolium (assembly GCA_022545495.1). Taxonomy (NCBI): domain Eukaryota; kingdom Viridiplantae; phylum Streptophyta; class Magnoliopsida; order Asterales; family Asteraceae; genus Chrysanthemum; species Chrysanthemum lavandulifolium. Next base: position 126,715,017 of record CM040241.1, on the reverse strand, counting down.
TTCCTCCGAGATATGCACATATGAGATTAAGTTGGTGTTTGGATTAGCTTGGTTTTAAGGTTAAGTTTATTTTGATTAAGCAACTTTTAAGCATGTTATTAAGCTCATAAGGTTTTTTGAGTGTTTGGATTAGCTTATAACGATAAGTTCATAAGATATGGTAAATGACCAATAGGGCATACACACGTGTCCGCTCTATTGGTTGATTTTATTGAAATCATTGATTTAAACTAACATTATAAAAGTCTTTTCATGTGGTCTTTCAAAGAAAAAACTCATGTGATGAAAAGGTGATATTACTACTTTGATTTCTTTTGTTTAATATTTTATCCACTATTGGTTATTAGTGTATAAAATAGTGTAATAGTTTCAATTTCGGATAGATAAAAATGGAGTCGAATTTTGTAGTCCTGCTTAAGTTGGTCAAGGACACCCGGACTTTACTCACGAATTGAATTGTCGGTTTGGAAAAACGGTCTTTGAATACTATTGATTACGTGAATTATTAGTTTTAGACTTGCTATTGCTAAAGTAATATTGATTATAGTTGTTTATTTTTCGCTTATAAGTAATGAAGATGAAATTGCGGATCAATACAGGTTATATTATCATATTTGATTACTATTGCTAAATAGTACATCAATTATGATGTTTGATGATATACTTATTTTGATCCGTATATATACTTATTGGTGTTGTTCTATTTTTTGAGGACCTTGCATCCGACTATAGTAAAACAATGACCCGATTATGTGAACTCATCAAATGAGTTTATTTATTAAACTTGCAGTAGAGGACTAATGGTAGATGAAGAAGCTTTTTGTGGAGCATTTTCAAGTGATAAAAATGCCTTGCTTATGATGCGTCGAGTTGTGACTTTATTAGATGATTTCTTACTTAAATTTTGTTGATAAACCACATTTGATATTTTTCCATCGAACAAAGAAACAAACAAGGTCAACAATGGATCATTCATATCTCTTTTCATGCATGCGATGGTGCCGACATGTTTCTAATGGCTCTTGAGTTTATGTGCCATTGGGGATGGAATTATCATGCCGAATGTTATTTGTTTGCGATAGTATTGTAAAATATATTGAGTCTCTTTTCTTTGTCTACCCGTGTTCTCACGGACAAAATAAACCAGTAATCGTTTATAATATCGATTTTCATGCCAAGAATGTTATTTGTTTAAAAGAATATTGTAAACAATATTGATTTTCATTTTGTATCGTTTATAATATGATAAAAATACGATGAGGGTGCAACTAAATTGCTTCAAATTAATGGGTTTTGTTGCGTATATACCGATGATTAAGAACATAATAGAGACAAGCATCAAGACGGGATCAACTTATTGGAAAAGTTTTAACGCAATAAGTGGGCTATTTTGACTTAAACGTTACAAGCACGACAAATATCATTAATGTTGTTTCCAGTGTCATCATTCAATATGTCATAAGTGAAAAGGTACGCCTTTGATCAAAGGTGGGAGCATAGCTACAAGATCATCTTGGATTGAACATAAGGGTTTTGTAAAACAATCTTTGTCTAACCTTTAACCTTAATAGGAATTTGAGTTCTTGCCCATACGTAAGTCCTTCCTTTTCGTTGATTTTTTCTCTTTAACAACCGTGTTAGGACTTTAGATTTGTTGTTGATTTGTTACTCCATATGAACTTAAAAATCTAAATAAAGTTAGATTATGTTATTCCTTTCAAATTCATTTACATTTTTCATTTTCACTTCGCTTTAGTTTACTACATAAACGTTAACAATTCATCTCTAAATTGCGCCTATTAACACAATGGAGTTTAAATTGAATATGTATGCATCGTCCAAACCATGTATAATGTTTGTTGCTTTGTCATTTCATGGTATTCTTGGAAACGCTCATACACTTCAAACCATGAACAACAAAACCAATCGCTTGATTTGGGTTAATGTTAGACCATATTAGTCCACTTTTGAAAATTTGAAGGTTACTTTATATGTAGATATTCTACATGGTGTTTTATGATATAAGTTCTTTTATAGTCTTTGCTTTAAGAATCTATGAAAGTGGTGAAGTGTTTGAACCATCCATCTTTTTATAGTCTTTGCTTTAAGGCTATTTACGTTTCTATCTTGGTTTGCTTATTATCTTTTTCACATTTCGTCATGAATATAATACATATGGAAAGGTTGACCAATTTACATATGTATGAGTCAATTTTGTTACCTTAAATCTTAATAAGCCAGATTTATAAAATAAAGATTTGGGTGAAGAAGTAATGGGTCAATTCAGTTGAAAGTTGTTATATTTTTTCTAATTTCTTTTTTTTCTAATTTTAATTGTACTTACTTAGAACTTCTTAATTCATTTGTTATCCAAGGTGATTACAGAAAAAGAAATTTGAATTATATTTAGTAATCTATAGATTTAGGGACACATATAATTTTTAAACATTGATATAGGCGATCTTGATATTGCTTTGTTATTGGAGCTTCAACTTGATATAGTTTGCATTTGCATCTATCATTTATGTCACAACAAAAGTACTTAAGAGCCTTCCACTATGTTTAGTTCAAAACTACTTAAGAGCCTTCCACTATGTTTAGTTGTGAAGCGATACAAAAATAAGATTAGCTTGATTAAAGTTGTGTTGGATGGTCAAAATCAATTAGAAATACTTTTTTCAAAAATAAGATTAGCTTAATTAAAAATTGTGTTTGATGGTCAAAGTGAATTAGAAATACTTTTTTACATTTCATTTGATCCGAGAGTATAAATTATGTAATAACTTTAACTAAGTTGAGCTCTCAAACGAAGTACATATGATTTTTTAGCTCATTTCTCAAACATAAATTATAAGCTTATTTAAATGAAAAAAATATATAATAATTTAGTAATGTTTCATTGATGAGATATTCTATTCATATTGATAATTGGTTGATATGTACATGTAGAAAGAAAAGATTCCATAGAGTGACAAAGCACTTGAAAGTTACAACGATGTCCTCAAAGAATGGTCGGGAACAATTGGAAGTGATCGAACTAACACTCTAAAAAAGTTGATACCGTAGACGCCTACGGAGGTAATGGGGTCATGGCTCATTGTGATAGAAGCCCGATGCTCTTCTTCATGGGTGGTGGCGTGGTGCCGGAAAAGCATTGTTCTAAAAGAAATCCGTAAAAGTATGATACAAAACTACTCAAGAGTTACAATTTGAATATGAACGGTTGTATGTCTCTTTAATGACGAAAGAGAAGGGTGTCTATGACACCATAATGAACTCCGTGAGGACAGAACAGGGTATGTGTTTTATTTACGAGTGCGGATACCGAAAGGACCTTCTTATGGAAAACATTTATTGCCGATATTAGAAGAAAAGGTGATATAGTGCAAATGGACCTTTGCTATTAAATTGATTAGCTCACATGTGTCATATGCTATTTAAGACCATCGAATATGGAGACGAAAATGCATGAATGTCTATTATTTTAATTGTTACAAACTCAAATGATTATCGAATAATTACGTATTATCTGATTATTTCTTTCATGTATTAATGGAACATGTTTTTATTCGTTGTTTTCTTAGTATCTCATTTTTATATTTCTTTAAAAATCCCGTGAATCCACGGGTAAAAGAACAAGCTTTTAAAAGTAAACGAGTCAAAATTTGTTTATAAATGAAATGTTAATGTTCTTATGAGTTTGGTGCCTCCCTATGTCTCCTTGACTTAAAATGGATTTAATTATAATCACGGAATACCATGTCCGTTATATTTCAGCTTACATCCTATAATATTATCTAAATCATGTTTTACAGACTTCAATGGACGGTTTCGCTAAAATCACCATCGAAAACCTAAATGCGACGTCCCCACAACACTACATTACACTATGCAAAGTGAGTTTCAGAATTGGCCAAGGTGACATTGTCTATTTGTTTACTTACTTAAGCCAGTGAATTATGTAACTCGAATGTAGGTTATTGTACACTTTTGTCGTTGTTTCTTTGTTCGCAAGTCTTGAACTAAATATTGTTCATCGATCGATGATGAAGTTTCTTAAATGGACTTAGGATACCATGAGTCTATGACATGGTAGGACCTCCTCTATGTTAGTAAGGTTTTCAAAATCTGTGGTTTCATGTAGTAGAAGTTACCATCTCAGATGGGATCATAAGTATATATTTTTGCATGTACAAATGTGCTAGTGGGCATTGTTTAATGTTACCTAATCAATTTAGTTTTTGAAAATGTCTCAATTGGAAGATACTATGGCTTAGTGTATTCTTTATTTAGTATTGGATGTAACAATTGTTAAAGTGAGCCCAATTAGCCCTGTAGGATTAGTATCGTCCCACTTACATTAAACTTATTAGTTTAAAGTTTGTGGCTGGCTCAGAGGGTAGAGTTGTGCATTATGAAGATTTTTGATAGCACACAAAATGGTCAGGTAATATTTGATGTGTATTAAAACGGGTCAAGGTGACCCCAAATGTTGTTTTTCCAAAATACTCAACTATAAAATATGGAGTGTCAAGTATAACTTTAAAACTTATATCATTGCATTCATAATATTTTACTATAGGCAATATACAAGTTAGAAAAATTGAGCGTCATGGATGAACCTCGCACCACATAGCACTGTAGCATCTAATTGACCTATTTAATTAGAGTTTTTTCTATCATTGTTATTTGTAGGTGTATTCAATTATATTGGTAACATATCCTATTATTGTGAATATATATTCAAGAATTTTACACTTACATGTTTGCCTGTACATTGTAGATTTCTTCGTACAAGTCATCATTGTTTAAAGGTTATGTGTTTCACACTCTTATTCCAAGGTTGAAATTACCCGCCTAATAAGCGTTTACCCTAAAGATCATAATGATTTACAGTAATATCTTGTGGCCATTTCATTTGCTATGACAATAAACAAAAGCCGTGGCCAATCTCTTTCAAAGGTGTTCATGGAATGAACATAGGCTACTCGGTTCGAGCTCGGTTCGACTCCTATGTATGGACGATCTTTAAGGGTTTTTATGAACTATTGGGTGTACACCGAATGGACATTGACTATTATATTGATTAGTGCTCACAGACGTCATTTGCTATTCAATACCATCAATGTGGAGACGACAACGCACTGACGCCAATTATTTTTAATGTTACAAACTCAATTGATTGTTGAATAATTCAAGTTTTATATCATTATTTCTTTTTATATTAATGAAACATGTTGACGTTCATTATTTTCTTATTATCTCATTTATCTATTTCTTTAAAAACTAACCCGTGTCAACGGGTCTCTAAGCTAGTATATATATAATCTAGATCAAATAAGATCAAACTTAAAGTTGTTAAAATGAGATCCAACTAAAATTTGACAAGCGACACTCTCCTTACAACAAAACAAATCTTTATTAACTATAACTAAAATTGTTAAAGTTTCGATAGATTTCTTTTAAAATTACGAAACCTAGGTGATACACTTTGATTAGAAGTGTAATGTATCGGTTTTGTATGTGCATCGAGGTTTTGGAATATTTATTAGGGTAATGTGTATCAGCGTATCACTAATTCAAACTCATGTATCATTTGGTTATTAGTTGCTAAAATGTTAATTTGTATTAAAATATTATTTTATGTGTATTATTGCTAAAATTGTTATTCATAAATATTTTGTGTGTTTTTAGACTTGATCTTATTTTTACAACTTTAAGTTTGATCTCACGTTAACTCTTCCTATATATATACTAGTATGAGCCGCCCATTGGCGGCTAGCTTCAATAATTATTCAAGATAAAATTAGTAACATTGTTTTAAGATATCGTCAAGCTAAATATGATGTTCACGATAAAAATAAGTTCTTTGTGGTGAAATTGTCATAGTAACTCGGTATTGATTCGTTTTGTATCATATATCCCCACACTAATTTTCATAATTAACTTAAATTGATAGGAAGAGTTATTTTCGGAACCAATAAAAGGTCGAGAAGCTGCGAGAACCGCTCTGGACCAATCATTTTAGTTTTTATATTTAACATTTCTTTTAAATCAAAAGGGTATTAAGGTAAATCCATCATTTCAATTTTATGCATATTTTAATTTAACGCCGATTCGTGATTTTAAAATTATATCCATTTTTAGTAACCTAAATTTTAGGATCTTAAAATTGTCCGCCCTTTTAATGTTTTTGCTCTAGATCGACTTTTGCGGTATATTAATATGCATGTATTCATACATTAGACCCTAATTATCTAATTAAACACTTCAAGAAGTTTGTATGTTGTTTTCTATTATGTATACAGAAAAAACATTATTAAATCAACATATCTGAGATGGCGACAAAATATTTTTAAAATGTTATAGGTGCAATGGTATATATATTACTTCAAACTCTCATCAACCCATGTTTTAGAAAATGTAAACAGATATAAATAGGACTAAATACATGTATATTAACATCGCAATAGTTTGTACAAGTTGAGATCATAAGCAAAACTAAAATAAAATATCATTAGACTAGCATGCATTTATGCACAAGTACATTCTTTGGCCTCCATCATTACTAATATAAGTATGCATATGTGCAAATGAGTCGTCATCATTTTCATTGAAATCCATGAAATTTTCATGGTGTTCATTACTCGTCAATGTGCTTATGTACATTCCGCTCATTGTTTACGCCGACTTCTTCCTACACAATCATCTTCATCGTGTTAACACTTTATCAACCCGATTTAATCGTAAACCAAATAAATGAATTCATAAGTGCATTCGAGTTCATCTTCTTCATATAACAAAATCTTGTACATCATCTTTATCGCGTTCATGCATTGCACATATGCATCGTCATCTTCATCGGCAACTTCATCGTACAAGAATTATCATTGCCCATAACTGTACATTGATCCGAATCTAAAGAACATAACAACATGAAGTATATAAATTACAACACAACACTGTCGCAAGACTTGATTCGTCACCCAAATAAAAATTTAGCCTCCATATGAAAATTTACTTGTCCATGTTATACATATGCACATGTACCCAAAAAAAATGCACATGTATTATCGCAGTGTACATGTGCAAACAAAAAGACAATACGTCACTTATATTACTAAATTTTTTAATTACCTTCAATGCTCTTTTAGCCAACAAAGCACATCAAAAAATATGAAAGCTCAGTAAAAGATTCACTCCACAAATTTAAATGAAACTACTACCGTGAAACGAGATTGTTACTAATCGTAAAACACAAAACACAAGTGCACCCTAAAATCAAAACTAAACACAAAACATCATCATAACATAACTAAAAACATATATGCACTTTCAACATATTTAATCTCTGAAACTCTAAAACACATATGCACAGAAGGCATCAAATTCATTAAACACTGTAAAAACACATATGCACTTATATGTAAAAACACATATGCATTATATGATATTAAAAACATGATAATGTTCAAGAATCAAATTCAAGAAAAATGTTACCCAACAACCATTAAAATCATAAGAAACTCATCAGGATAATTAGGATTCACGACCAAAAAAAAAGTTTTTTTTTATGTATTACAGCAGACAAGTATTGAATCAAGATTCATATTAAACCTTATACACTAACCCATTTAAAACTCAAAAACATATAAAAAAAATTAAAAAAACCCCAAGATCTTGAAACTAACTGTTGTTTTTCAAAATATTTAACATCTTTTTAAATAGCTTTGGAAACATTGATTAAGGAAAAAAGTTTATACTTAACCAAGGATTTTAAGGACAAAAATCGATTTTGATTTACACTTATGAAAAAAAAACAAAATACAGTAGAAATCCGATTTACACTTACAGACTTAGTAGAAATCCGATTTGATCGACACCAATGAAATTGCAAAATAAACAAACAAGTTCGGAGTATTAAATTTCTTTATAATTGCTTATGCTTGCTCGATCTAGAGAAGGAGAAATGGTGATAGGGTTGTATGGGTTTTTGTGAATGGAGGCAGAGAGAGAAAAATGTGAATCTTCTAAATTGTAACCGATCCATAAACTACAATTAGATGAGATGTGTGTGTGAATAAAGTGAGTTTAAAATGTCAATAATACCCCAAACCCATTATAAAACTACTTAATCTTTTATTTTATTACATTTGTGCCATCCATCATTTTAACCATTGATCAAATAAATGAATGGTCTAGATTGGTTCTCGCGGTTCTCGACCTTTTTTCGGTTCTGAAAATAACCCTTCACTAAATTGATATATGTATATGATTGTTGGTCAACAAAATCTGATGCTCAATAAAAGAAGTACAATCCTCAAATTCCAAGGACACATTTAGAAGAAAACAAAAATAGGTGCACTACGACACAGAATAGTTTAATTAATTCACTATATGTAAGCACTTCTATTGAACACACATGTTTAAATTCACAAAAGCAAAGAACGAATTAGGCGATCCATAGCGAAATCAAAGTGATATCAAGATGATAACGATGTCATCTATTACCATATCATATATGAAACATATAGTAGTAAAAGTGATGAAGATAGTTGAATGGTAAGACATCCCTATCGGGTCGATTTGGTATGAAGTTTGTAGCGGTGCTACTGTTTGTGATAGTTGTTGCACAACCCGAGACCGACCAAATCCTAGCGCCTTCTTGGTTAATCTGGAATAAGAACCAAATAAATGAAAGTATATGGCAGATAGCGCCTTCTTGGTTAATCTGGAATACGTATCATGTTAAACTACCGAGTATAGGTGCTATGGTATACGTATCATATTAAACTACCGAGTATAGGTGCTATGGTATATGTATCATGTTAAACGACCGACTATAGGTGTTATGGTATACGTATCATGTTAAACTACCGAGTATAGGTGCTATGGTATACGTATCATGTTAAACTACCGAGTATAGGTGCTATGGTATACGTATCATGTTAAACTACCGAGTATAGGTGCTATGGTATACGTATCATGTTAAACTACCGACTATAGGTGCTATGGTATACGTATCATGTTAAACTACCGAGTATAGGTGCTATGGTATACGATCATGTTAAACGACCAGTATAGGTTCTATGGTATACGTATCATGTTAAACTACCGAGTATAGGTGCTATGGTATACGTATCATGTTAAACTACCGAGTATAGGTGCTATGGTATCGTATCATGTTAAACCACCGAGTATAGGTGCTATGGTATACGTGATCATGTTAAACGACCGAGTATAGGTGCTATGGTATCGTATCATGTTAAACTACAAAGTATAGGTGCTATGGTATACGTATCATGTTAAGCGACCGACTATAGGTGCTATGGTATCGTGATCATGTTAAACGACCGAGTATAGGTGCTATGGTATAACGTATCATGTTAAAGCGACCGAGTATAGGTGCTATGGTTTACGATCATGTTAAACTACCGAGTATAGGTGCTATGGTATACGTATCATGTTAAACCACCGAGTATAGGTGCTATGGTATACGCATCATGTTAAACGACCGACTATAGGTGTTATGGTATCGTATCATGTTAAACCACCGAGTATAGGTGCTATGGTATCGTGTCATGTTAAACTACCGACTATAGGTGCTATGGTATACGTGTCATGTTAAACTACCGAGTATAGGTGCTATGGTATATCGATCATGTTAAACTACCGAGTATAGGTGCTATGGTATACGTATCATGTTAAACTACAGTATAGGTGCTATGGTATCGTATCATGTTAAACTACCGAGTATAGGTGCTATGGTATCGTGTCATGTTAAACTACCGAGTATAGGTGCTATGGTATCGATCATGTTAAACTACCGACTATAGGTGCTATGGTATACGTGTCATGTTAAACTACCGAGTATAGGTGCTATGGTATACGTATCATGTTAAACGACCGAGTATAGGTGCTATGGTATACGTGATCATGTTAAACTACCGAGGTGCTATGGTATCGTATCATGTTAAACGATCGACCATAGGTGCTATGGTATCGTATCATGTTAAACGACCGCTCATCGACAATAAAGTTTATTTTTTCCGTATAATCACCATTGTATTATATCCACAATAAAGTTTATTTTTTAAAATATAATTTTCTGGGGACATGTCCCCAGGAAAGAGATGGCGAATTTTCCGCGCACAATTACCATGCTTTGGACTTTTGGTCAAAGTTTTGGTGAACGTAAAATCTACTTACAGTAGGGACTTGTCCCGAGGAAATATGCGTTGAAATTTGACTATCCGGTCAAATCAGGTTACTTTCAAGGACATGTCCCCGAGAAAAGATGTGTTGAATTTTTATAACAAGTCAAGTGAATTCATGTGCCACGCCGCCTTCAATTTTGTCGTTTAGTGACTTTCTCCGTTGACTTTTGTCCCGGAGAAAGGCTCCTCGCCAATCCATCCGATTGTTGTAGTGGAAGTAGTTGTGGCTATGTTTTCGGATCTTTTAATAATTTTAGATCTACCCATGAATCACAAGATAATAATTCATTTGTCACTTGCTTGTAGGCTACAATCCAAGAAGTGCATGTTCGTAAGCGGGATGATCACGTACATAAAAAGTACGCCTCTCCCTCAAACCTTAATGATGAATCCTTTCTAGATGCTCCTAATAATGGTGTTGTGCCTACCATAACTTTTGTATGGCGGGTTAGTTTTGAAGCAATATGTAATGAAAGGAAATCGGACTTAGCATCGATCTTATCGATATTAATCTTGATTAACATTTCATGAACATTTCATGAGTTCTTTTTAAGTTTAGTTTAACTTGTGTAAACAACTTTTAAAGATGGTATGTCCATACAGTTGCGAGCGCTACCTATAATGATGCTTGGACTGCGTCTTTGTATCGATCACATCCTTGGGTTCTCGTTGTCCCTAATGGAGAAAGTATATGGCGATTGTAGTCGGAATAAGAACCAAATAAATGAAAGTATATGGTTAATCCGAATAAGAACAAAATAAATGAAAGTATATGGCGGATTGTAGTCATGACCTCAAACAATATCGGTCAAATTTTAAGCGTGCATCATTAAGAAGACTTAACAACTCAACACGAACCAAGTTAAGTTGCTCAACCATGAATCATACAATATAGAGGTGGCGGGTAAAAAGGGTTTGGGTCAAAACAAGTAAATTTTGTGTGCTGGTCGGGTTGACGTAATCACTTTTTGTTCAAGTTTGTTTACTAATCGAGTTAAATAGAGCAATTTGTGACTTAGGAGGATCTATGCCTTAAAACAATACATTGTACAACTTTCAACCTCGATATATTTGACCCATAACATTTTTAGCCCGTAATATTTAATTTCCCCATCTCACCCGTTAGATATACTCCTACAACATAACCCAAATCAACCCATTAGTAAGTTAATGGGTTTGAATTTCCACCTCTAACAACATCGAATTTATAAAACAAATAGTGATGATAAAATACCTCAAGAGCAAGTGTTTCATCATCTAAAAGTTGTTGCCGAACTTTCATGGGTTCGGCTAGGATTTCACCATGATCTCTAGCCTCTGAACTTATTGGTTCCATTGACTCAAGACTGTTGCTAAGTGAGATACATTGGTATATCATTTTGGTTTCTTCTAGGCTTAGCTCGATTATTAGCCTCTTGAAAGCACACAGCTCTAACTCTAAGTTAAATTGTGATGTCACTTAATGAAGCTTTTCACTTATGATCCAAACCAAAATCAAAGAAACATAAATGTAATGGAAAGGAAAAAATGGCACTTTAAGTGTTCTAATATTCACTTTGTTAATGATTGTCTTTAGGCCAAATAACCAGATTATAGTGTTTGGAGGAAGTGTAACTATTTGTTACAACTTCATGCAGCAAAATAGCAACTCCAAAAACTATCACCTACAACACTTATTATCACATGACCCTTTCAAAATGCAAACCACGTCCAAATATGGATAAAATAGCGAGAAAAGCTATATATACCACTCCACATAAATGTGCAATAGAGCATTAGCATTGTTACCCCTAATGCCACCAAGCCAGCCCTTTGAGTTCACTTCTTCATCTGAAATGCTAGTCTTGAGAACAACGATGTCATCTTTTCAAGATTTAACAAAAATGCTAACCGCAAGTCTTATATCATATAACGACCTCCTTTGGGAACAAAGTATATCATAATTCAAATAAAGGATAGCTTTTAAATCTTAGTGCATGTTCGATGTTGTCCCGCTCCTCTCCGTAGTACGGTTAAGTTCAACATAATTCTTCCTATGTTCTATCAAAACTATCTTGCTAACTTATTTTTCTTCAACATCAATATAACTTTCTTTCCATGATTACAACTCACATAGTATCTACAAAATAAAATGCAAAGTATTGATGCCACTTACTTGCTCTTCGCCATGACATCATATTAGTTGTTTGGAAATATGCACGAAGCAAAGAAGCAATCTTACCCGAAAAGTACTCCTTCGTTGTCTTGTTCGGTTGCACCAATGGTCGAGATAGATTGCACCAGAAGTAACGCCCCTTCACCTCCTCCCCTATCCCACGGTGACCGTTAAGCGGATACGACAGTTGCACATTAGCATCATGCATTACTTGCACATTATGTAAACCCCGACCCAACAGTACCAGACTAAGCTTAGGCGGCCTACCCAGTTTCCGTTTCGCCAAACTCGACCCATTAACCCCATCAGTTTTGACTTATTAAATGGTTCCATTGATTCCAATCTAAGGCCACGATATCTTTTGTGAAGAAGACTGATTTATCCATTGTTTCAAAGAGGTTTGTATATGATATGCTACTTACAGTTGAAGAACATACCATAATGTGCATTAGTTTTTGAGTTTTGTATCGACCGACCACGCGGCATCCCATTTTTAGTATCAATTTGATGCCCGATCATCAACATAATGAAGATATAAGAAGATCTTGATATGAATAAAAATGGAATTTATGAAAATAGCTAAGTAAAAGACACGACACATGCACTTCGTTAGCAAACCGAAAGACTAATTAATGATTTTAGGCGATTGTTTTACCGTAATAATGTAGCCACCTATAATAATAAAAACACAACATAAAAACACAACATGTAATTGAATTATAGTTAATGATCAAAACTTGAAACACACTTGTAAACATATAAAAAGTATTATGAAGATAAATAATGAATTATGAATATCGAAACAAATTCTAAATCGACTACACAATAAGTGAAGATCGTTAGAGGAGATCTTGAGGAAAAGATTATATTAGAGTTTGAGAACAAGTATATTACTGAATGAGCCGTGATTTTTTTTTACATAATATCGTGGTTTCATATGTTGAAAATACATACCTTTATCAATAATAAGTTGCAAAATAAATCACAAGTAATGGGTTGGTGTAGTGGTAAAGATACATTGAAGTATTATTCGAGACCCATGTTCGAATCTAGATTCATGATTTTTTTAAAATACATCCGAATTTCACATGTAATCAATGATGACGTGAAATATGACATGGCATTATGGGATGCCAAGTGGTATTTTATGTGGCATGCCTCCTCTTATATATAATATATATATATATATATATATATATATATATATATATATATATATATATATATATATATATATATATATATATATATATATATATATATATATATATATATATATATATATATATATTATCTATTATATATAATAAAATAAGCTTTTATACAAGTCTACTAAGCACCTTATTTAGCTTCTAAGTACAATTATTTTATGCATGACGTTTTTAAAATGAAGGTATTGAAACTACAACACCGCTTCTTCAATCTTCCACCAAAGCTTCTTTCATACACTTATTCAAAACTGCTTCATTTCATTTCAGTTTTTAAAACACATTAATGACCATACGCGTTATACAAATCATCCCAAAAATAAGTTACAATTTTTCAATTGTATCTCGAGTCCATACCAGTTTCATCTCAAACACACCACAATTCAAAAATTAAAAACAACAGTTTCATCTCAAATCAGTTCATTGTTCCAAAATTAAAATCGAGCAATGATTCTATAGATTCAAAAATCGGGCAATGGAAGAATTGGTAATTACCGATTTAATAGGGTTTCGAATTATTAGTTTAGATTTTGAAATTATTTGGTTTCAATTCAATTATAAGATATTTTCCATTGATTATATTCAGATTTAATTGTGTTTTACTAGAACCCTAGAAAACAATTCGAGGAAATCACTCATGTGCATGATTTATGTAATCACTATCTACTTTTTTCATGTATTTGGTTTGGTTTTGAATTTCGTATTCATTTGAAGCTTTAATCATTCATCTACTTTATTTGCATTTCGTGTTGTAACTGCTCATTTGGAATGATGGTTGGGTTTGATGGATGAGATAAAGGTAAAGTGTTGATTTTTTCATATGTTTTTGTATCGTTAATTCATATGAGATAAATTTTATGATTACTTGACAATATGAAACCAAGTGTTTAATGAATACACAAGATTACCTTATGTGCATTTATAGATGTAGATTTTTTGTCTTCATGTTTTAGGTTGTTCATCCCATCCATGACCAAAAGCTTTATTTTAATGAAAGGCACAAGAGAATGCTCAAGGAGTTTGGTAAGATACCTTTCTTTGTTTGCAGTCAAGCATTCAAAAATTATGGAATGAGCTCTTTGATCACAAATTCAAAATGACACCTTATGCTTTATACTCCATGTAATTATTTGGTTTTTGGTCTCAATTCTTATTATATTTACATACTTTAATCGTTATTTGTTGACTTTCATTTTGTATTGTGTAGTAGGAAGATGAAAAGATATTGTCGACGCATAAAAGGAATAGTAGCACTAACAGGTAAAATAGAAACCTTGGTTTTTTTTGTTTTCGTATATTTATAGAGGCTTTTTGGGATTATTAATGGTGCTTATTAAGGGATTGTTCAGTAACAGCGGTTATCTTAGATGTGTCTCAGTTGTTCTTGGTTCTTGAGTTTGGAATGTACAACACCACTACGTTCATCCTAACCCGTATATATACACTACAAAACTTTTTTAGTACGCATAATAAACCATTTAATGTACTTTTTGAAAGCTCAATGTGTCCAAATAATGCATTTAATTATCATTTATGGCATTCTTAAATATTGCTCGGTTCTTCATTTTTCTATGCCTGTTTCGTTTGATATATAGTTGTGGATTTCTTTGACTACTACCTTATGATATGGTATTTTGGACAATAACTACTTAAGAGCCTTTCACTATCTTTACTTATGAAGTGATACAAAATTGAACCGTGTGACATTTCATAATAACTTACCATCATCATTGTACATTTTTCAGGGATAATTATGTCACTAATCTCGTGAAAATCAAAGTTGGTTCTATACAAATTCTAATGAAGGGATTTCCTTGAACGAGTATTTTGCATATCGACGAGTGTCGATTACTATAGAACATCTGGTTCTTGAAGAGACGTGTTTAAACTTGATTTTTATTTTCAGTGGTGGCAGATTCGAGACAACAAAACTGTCTGGCATCTTTAAGTAAATCAACTGTTGCCGGAAACTATTATCCTGTAAGCTTTTCTTTCATTTGCATTTTCAAAGATTGTTGTCATTTTGAATTATAGTGTTTTTTTATTATGCTTTCATTCAACTATCCAACTTAAGTGGGACTGTTCTGCAGATAAACCTCAGAATGTACCTGAAAGATGATAAGAGTGAGCTCTCAGTTTTGGTAGATACATCTATTGGTGGATCCAGCATTGTTGATGGGCAATTGGTGTTGATTCTCCATAGGTATGTTCTTGGCCATAGGAGATTGATCTATGGGAAAGGAAACCCCGAATTTAAACAAGAATCCTCATGCCGATCCGGTGAGTACACACTATACCGGATACTATCAAAGAACAATTGTACACCCGAGTGGGCGATCCAATTTTAATAAAGGAATCGGAGTGACATTGCAACTGGCGGTTAACCTTAAAGAAAGTCGGTGCTTGCAAGGAGAGTGGAGATATCTCCAAGTGGAAAATTTGATTTCATTTACTGATTTTCTTATATCTGCTCTTAAATAGTTTTGTGCCTACAATAACAACATGAACAGAAAGTTACAGAATCATGAAGACATGGTTTCCAAACATGAGTCTATGTAGTTGAAGAATACAACTCAGGTTACATAACTTTAAGCATCAATGTTATATAATTAATCAATAACGTTAAGAATATTGTGCTAACATGCTTAAAATGTATACTTTTGATCCAGGTGCAACATATAAATGGGCTACCCAAGGATTAGGAAGAGAAAATGGACAATGTACATCTTTCTTTC
Source organism: Chrysanthemum lavandulifolium (assembly GCA_022545495.1). Classification (NCBI taxonomy): domain Eukaryota; kingdom Viridiplantae; phylum Streptophyta; class Magnoliopsida; order Asterales; family Asteraceae; genus Chrysanthemum; species Chrysanthemum lavandulifolium. The sequence goes on along the minus strand of CM040241.1, from coordinate 126,698,702 downwards.
TTTTTTCAAAAGTTCCATACTACAACAATGTAAGTATACATGTATATCGTCATTACAACACTTAAAAAATGAATACTATCATCTAAATTGCGTATTTTAGTATCACTAAACATTATCACACTATTCTTCCTGTCAAGCTGGATCATGTGATTGATTGTTCTTTCTATCTCTTTTTTCGTTGTCATAGGATTTTGGCGAATGACAACCCCAGATTTGGATTTGCTGTAACCAATGAATACGAGGATTTAATGTCAGCCGAAATCATTGATCCAACAAGGGTGAGTTACTGCAACACAAGTACCTGTTAGGAACATTTTATTAATAAATACGAGGATTTAATATCAGCTGGAATAGTTATTGTTAACTATGTTTTTGTATAACTGATGTATACCTGAATATGTTAGAAGCAAATTAGGGGGTGTTTGGATTAGTTTTTTGGTCTTTATTAACTTTAGAGAACAAAATAAGCCTTTTTTTAAGAGTATCTTAATGCACTTATTTTTCTCTGAGATACGTACACATGAGATTTTGGTGTTTAGATTAGCTTGGTTTCTATGGCTTAAGTCTATTTTCATTAAGTAGGTTAATTATAGCGTATGATTTTGAGCTCATACGTTTTTTTTTAGTGTTTCACTTAGCTTATAACGTATAAGCACATAAGCTACGATAAAATGACCAATAAGGGGTGTTTAGATTAGCTTTTTTTTTGTGTCTTTGACCACTTTAGAGAACAAAATAAGCCCATTTTTATCTGTTTTGATTTGTGAGAGATGCACCTATTTTTCTCGAGATATTTACACATGAGATTAAGTTGGTGTTTCGATTAGCTTGGTTTTATGGCTTAATTATAATGTATGAATTTGAGCTCATAAGATTTTTGTGAGTGTTTGGATTAGCTTATAACGTATAAGCTCATAGGCTATTGTAAAATGACTAATATGGGGTGTTTGTATTAGCTTTATTTGGCTTTATTCACTTTAGAGAACCAAAATAAGCCCATTTTAACTATTTGATTGTGAGAGTGTCCTAATGCATCTATTTTCCTCTGAGATATGCACATATGAGATTAAGTTGGTGTTTGGATTAGCTTGGTTTTAAGGGTTAAGTTTATTTTGATTAAGCAGCTTTAAGCATGTTATTAAGCTCATAAGGTTTTTTTGAGTGTTTGGATTAGCTTATAACGTATAAGTTCATAAGATATGGTAAAATGACCAATTAGGGCATACACACGTGTCCGTCTATTGGTTGATTTTGCTGAAATCACTGATTTAAACTAACATTATAAAAGTCTTTTCATGTGGTCGTTCAGCAAAAAACTCATGTGATGAAAAGGTGATATTACTACTTTGATTTCTTTTGTTTAATATTTTATCCACTATTGGTTATTAGTGTATAAAATAGTGTAATAGTTTCAATTTCGGATAGATAAAAATGGAGTCAATTTTGTAGTCTGTTTAAGTTCTTTGAAGGACACCGGACTTTACTCACGTGAATTGTCAGTTTTGGAAAAACGGTTGCTGAATACTATTGATTACGCTGTGAATTATTAGTTTTAGACTTGCTATTGCTAAAGTAATATTGATTATAGTTGTTTATTTTTCGCTTATAAGTAATGAAGATGAAATTGCGGATCAATACAGGTTATATTATCATATTTACAGTTACTATTGCTAAATAGTACATCAATTATGATGTTTGATGATATACTTATTTTGATCTGTATATATACTTATTTGGTGTTGTTCCTATTTTTTGAGGACCTTGCATCGACTATAGTAAAACAATGACCTGATTATGTGAACCCGTCAAATGAGTTTATTTATTAAACTTGCAAGAGAGGACTAATGGTAGATGAAGAAGCTTTTTGTGGAGCATTTTCAAGTGATAAAAAATGCCTTGCTTATGATGCGTTGTTTGTGACTTTATTAGATGATTTCTTACTTAAATTTTGTTGATAAACCACATTTGATATTTTTCCTCTACTGAACAAAGAAACAAACAAGGTCAACAATGGATCATTCATATCTCTTTTCATGCATGCCGATGGTGCCGACATGTTTCTAATGGCTCTTGGAGTTTATGTGCCATTGGGGATGGAATTATCATGCCAGTAATGTTATTTGTTTGCAGTAGTATTGTAAAATATATTGGAGTCTCTTTTTCTTTGTCTACCCGTGTTCTCACGGACAAAATAAACCAGGTAATCAGTTTATAATATCGATTTTCATGCCAGTAATGTTATTTGTTTGCAGCAATATTGTAAACAATATTGATTTTCATTTTTGTATCAGTTTATAATATGATAAAAATACAGTAGGGTGCAACTAAATTGCTTCAAATTAATGGGTTTTGTTGCAGAAGGGTACTGATGATTAAGAACATAATAGAGACAAGCATCAAGACTGGGATCAACTTATTGGAAAAAGTTTTAACGCAATAAGTGGGCTATTTTGACTTAAACGTTACAAGCACGACAAATATCATTAACAGTGTTTCCAGTGTCATCATTCAATATGTCATAAGTGAAAAGGTACGCCTTTGATCAAAGGTGGGAGCATAGCTACAAGATCATCTTGGATTGAACATAAGGGTTTTGTAAAACAATCTTTGTCTAACCTTTAACCTTAATAGGAATTTGGAGTTCTTGCTCCATACGTAAGTCCTTCCTTTTCGTTGATTTTTTTTTTCTCTTTAACAACCGTGTTAGGGACTTTAGATTTGTTGTTGATTTGTTACTCCATATGAACTTAAAAAATCTAAATAAAAGTTAGATTATGTTATTCCTTTCAAATTCATTTACATTTTTCATTTTCACTTCGTTTTAGTTTACTACATAAACGTTAACAATTCATCTCTAAATTGCAGCCTATTAACACAATGGAGTTTAAATTGGAATATGTATGCATCGTCCAAACCATGTATAATGTTTGTTGCTTCTTTGTCATTTCATGGTATTCTTGGAAACGTTCATACACTTCAAACCATGAACAACAAAACCAATCAGTTGATTTGGGTTAATGTTAGACCATATTAGTCCAGCCTTTTTGAAAATTTGAAGGTTACTTTTATATGTAGATATTCTACATGGTGTTTTATGATATAAGTTCTTTTTATAGTCTTTGCTTTAAGAATCTATGAAAGTGGTGAAGTGTTTGAACCATCCATCTTTTTTATAGTCTTTGCTTTAAGGCTATTTACGTTTCTATCTTGGTTTGCTTATTATCTTTTTCACATTTCGTCATGAATATATTACATATGGAAAGGTTGACCAATTTACATATGTATGAGTCAATTTTGGTTACCTTAAATCTCTAATAAGCGGATTTATAAAATAAAGATTTGGGTGAAGAAGTAATGGTCAATTCGGTTGAAAGTTGTTATATTTTTCTAATTTCTTTATTTTTCTAATTTTAATTGTACTTACTTAGAACTTCTTAATTCATTTGTTATCCAAGGTGATTCTGAAAAGAAATTTGAATTATATTTAGTAATCTATAGATTTAGGGACACATATAATTTTAAACATTGATATAGGCGATCTTGATATTGCTTTGTTATTGGAGCTTCAACTTGATATAGTTTGCATTTGCATCTATCATTTATGTCACAACAAAAGTACTTAAGAGCCTTCCACTATGTTTAGTTCAAAAACTACTTAAGAGCCTTCCACTATGTTTAGTTGTGAACTGATACAAAAATAAGATTAGCTTGATTAAAGTTGTGTTGGATGGTCAAAATCAATTAGAAATACTTTTTTCAAAAATAAGATTAGCTTAATTAAAAATTGTGTTTGATGGTCAAAGTGAATTAGAAATACTTTTTTACATTTCATTTGATCCGAGAGTATAAGTTATGTAATAACTTTAACTAAGTTGAGCTCTCAAACGAAGTACATATGATTTTTTAGCTCATTTCTCAAACATAAATTATAAGCTTATTTAAATGAAAAAAAATATATAATAATTTAGTAATGTTTCATTGATGAGATATTCTATTCATATTGATAATTGGTTGATATGTACATGTAGAAAGAAAAGATTCCATAGAGTGACAAAGCACTTGAAAGTTACAACGATGTCCTCAGCAATGGTCGAGGAACAATTGGAAGTGATCAGAACTAACACTCTAAAAAAAAGTTGATACCGTAGACGCCTTTACGGAGGTAATGGGGGTCATGGCTCATTGTGATAGAAGCCCGATGCTCTTCTTCATGGGTGGTGGCGTGGGTGCCGGAAAAAGCATTGTTCTAAAAGAAATCCGTAAAGAGTATGATACAAAACTACTCAAGAGTTACAATTTGAATATGAACGGTTGTATGTCTCTTTAATGACGAAAGAGAAGGGTGTCTATGACACCATAATGAACTCCGGTGAGACAGGAACAGGGGTATGTGTTTTATTTACGGCTACGGAGGTACTGAAAGGACCTTCTTATGGAAAACATTTATTGCCAGTATTAGAAGAAAAGGTGATATAGTGCAAATGGACCTTTGCTATTAAATTGATTAGCGCTCACATGTGTCATATGCTATTTAAGACCATCAAATATGGAGACGAAAATGCATGAATGTCTATTATTTTAATTGTTACAAACTCAAATGATTATCGAATAATTACGTATTATCTGATTATTTCTTTCATGTATTAATGGAACATGTTTTTATTCGTTGTTTTCTTAGTATCTCATTTTTATATTTCTTTAAAAATCCCGTGAATCCACGGGTAAAAGAACAAGCTTTTAAAAGTAAACGAGTCAAAATTTGTTTATAAATGAAATGTTAATGTTCTTATGAGTTTGGTGCCTCCCTGTGTCTCCTTGACTTAAAATGGATTTAATTATAATCCTGTAATACCATGTCCGTTATATTTCGATTACATCCTATAATATTATCTAAATCATGTTTTGAGACTTCAATGGACGGTTCGCTAAAATCACCATCGAAAACCTAAATGCGGACGTCCCCACAACACTACGGTTACTACACTATGCAAAGTGAGTTTGAATTGGCCAAGGTGACATTGTCTATTTTTTACTTACTTAAGCCAGGAATTATGTAACTCGAATGTAGGTTATTGTACACTTTTGCTGTTGTTTCTTTGTTCGCAAGTCTTGGAACTAAATATTGTTCATCAGTGCGATGAAGTTTCTTAAATAGACTTAGGATACCATGAGTCTATAACATGGTAGGACCTCCTCTATGTTAGTAAGGTTTTCAAAATCTGTGGTTTCATGTAGTAGAAGTTACCATCTCAGATGGGATCATAAGTATATATTTTTGCATGTACAAATGTGCTACTGGGCATTGTTTAATGTTACCTAATCAATTTAGTTTTTGAAAATGTCTCAATTGGAAGATACTATGGCTTAGTGTATTCTTTATTTAGTATTGGATGTAACAATTGTTAAAGTAAGCCCAATTAGCCACCAGAGGTTTAGTATCGTCCCACTTACATTAAACTTATTAGTTTGAAGTTTGTGGTGGCTCGAGGGTAGAGTTGTGCATTATGAAGATTGTTGATAGCACACAAAATGGTCGTGTAATATTTGATGTGTATTAAAATGGGTCAAGGTGACCCCAAATGTTGTTTTTTCCAAAATACTCAACTATAAAATATGGAGTGTCAAGTATAACTTTAAAACTTATATCATTGCATTCATAATATTTTACTATAGGCAATATACAAGTTAGAAAAATTGAGCGTCATGGATGAACCTCGCACCACATAATCGTAGCATCTAATTGACCTATTTAATTAGAATTTTTCTATCATTGTTATTTGTAGGTGTATTCAATTATATTGGTAACATATCCTATTATTGTGAATATATATTCAAGAATTTTACACTTACATGTTTGCACGTACATTGTAGATTTCTTCGTACAAGTCATCATTGTTTAAAGGTTATGTGTTTCACACTCTTATTCCAAGGTTGAAATTACCCGCCTAATAAACGTTTACCCTAAAGATCATAATGATTTACAAGATATCTTGTGGCCATTTCATTTGCTATGACAATAAACAAAAGCCATGGCCAATCTCTTTCAAAGGTGTTCATGGAATGAAAATAGGCTACTCGGTTCGAGCTCGGTTCGACTCCTATGTATGGACGATCTTTAAGGGTTTTATGAACTATTGGGTGTACAATCGAATGGACATTGACTATTATATTGATTAGTGCTCACAGACGTCATTTGCTAATCAATACCATCAATGTGGAGACGACAACGCACGGACGCCAATTATTTTTAATGTTACAAACTCAATTGATTGTTGAATAATTCAAGTTTTATATCATTATTTCTTTTTTATATTAATGAAACATGTTGACGTTCATTATTTTCTTATTATCTCATTTATCTATTTCTTTAAAAACTAACCCGGTGTCAACGGGTCTCTAAGCTAGTATATATATAATCTAGATCAAATAAGATCAAACTTAAAGTTGTTAAAATGAGATCCAACTAAAATTTGACAAGCGACACTCTCCTTACAACAAAAACAAATCTTTTATTAACTATAACTAAAATTGTTAAAGTTTCGATAGATTTCTTTTTAAAATTACGAAACCTAGGTGATACACTTTGATTAGAAGTGTAATGTGTATCTTGTTTTTGTATGTGCATCGTGTTTTGGAATATTTATTAGGGTAATGTGTATCGAGCGTATCACTAATTCAAACTCATGTATCATTTGGTTATTAGTTGCTAAAATGTTAATTTGTATTAAAATATTATTTTTGTGTGTATTATTGCTAAAATTGTTATTCATAAATGTTTTGTGTTTTTAGACTTGATCTTATTTTTACAACTTTAAGTTTGATCTCACGTTAACTCTTCCCTATATATATACTAGTTGCAGTTTCTTCACTGGCTAGCTTCAATAATTATTCAAGATAAAATTAGTAACATTGTTTTTAAGATATCGTCAAGCTAAATATGATGTTCACGATAAAAATAAGTTCTTTGTGACTGAAATTGTCATAGTAACTCTGGTATTGATTCGTTTTGTATCATATATCCCCACACTAATTTTCATAATTAACTTAAATTGATATATGTATATGATTGTTGGTAAACAAAATCTGATGCTCAATAAAAGAAGTACAATCCTCAAATTCCAAGGACACATTTAGAAGAAAACAAAAATAGGTGCACTACGAACCTGAATAGTTTAATTAATTCACTATATGTAAGCACTTCTATTGAACCACACATGTTTAAATTCACAAAAGCAAAGAACAATTAGCGATCCATAGCGAAATCAAAGTGATACCAAGATGATAACGATGTCATCTATTACCATATCATATATGAAACATATAGTAGTAAAAAGTGATGAAGATAGTTGAATGGTAAGACATCCCTATTGGGCGATTTGGTATGAAGTTTGTAGCAGTGTGCTACTGTTTGTGACAGTTGTTGCACAACCCGAGACCGACCAAATCCCTAGCGCCTTCTTGGTTAATCTGGAATAAGAACCAAATAAATGAAAGTATATGGCGATTGTAGTCATGACCTCAAGCTAGTAAGTACGAAGAAATGGTTTCGCATACACCAAAAATGAAAAAATATTGGTAAACAAGCGCTACTTTCCGCTAAACAAAATTCAATTGTCTCGGAAATTTGCCAAAGAGGATTGGCTGGTCCAAATGAACTTTTGTCGAAATCCACTCTGTGACAATATGGTCAATCTACAGAAACAAAAATGTAAAAGGCTTTGTTTTTACCTATTTATTTTACATTTTTGTCGACCCCACACGTCAAGTGGATTGGAACCATAAAATTATAAACCAAAAGACCAATTTGACACGCCCTTACAACGGGGCAATATAGGCGACAATCCACAGTAAACGGGGCAAGATGGATTTACAGCATATATCTTTTGCCACTGGTGTTTTTATTTATTTTTAAATATTTGTCGGAAGAATAAAAGTTTGAAACACTTTACAACATATATAACCGATTCATGAATCACTCATATGTCGCAAGAAATAATGAACTTTACTGACACATAAGCGAACGTCGGTTGATACATGATCTTGAATCTCTTATCACTTCATGTGCTTATTTTGTAACCACATATAAATATAACAAATACATAAAATGGAGAGTAACAGGTCGTAGCTAGTCGTTAAAATGTTTCTATGGACATAAAACTTGGTAAATCACATTATTCCAAAAGTTAATTTGTGGTATAAAAATCGCCATTTTTTTGTAATCATATATGACATACCAATGTGCCTTTTGTGTTTGGTGTGGAAAAGTGCCTTTTGTGTTTGGTGTGGAAAAGTAACACCTTGTGATATGCTACTATTCTAGTATGTATAGTTATGCGTATTTCAAATAAGTCACTATTTAAACGCCAAACTATTGCTCTAGTACTTGAATGTATTTATCCTTAAATATGTAGCAAGGCCTTGTTCTATGATGAAGTTTATAGCCGTAAGTTAACATTTCGTTACATACACATACCTTGCAATCTTTAAGGTCATTGTCAAAAGTAGTCCTCTTTGTCGTTCACTTTCAGAGAGCTCGTGATATTTCTTTACTTCTGTAAGTATAAAATGATATTGAATGATCTACTTGCAGAAGCGTAAGAATTTGTTTGCAAATTGAAGAACTAATGCTACATTATCAATGATGTTTAGATCAATCTCTAGTTGCTCTATCTTTTCATTCATTCTTTAATCGTAATAATGATGCATCATTAATATAGCATCATATAAATAAACAATATTGTTGCCAACAAAAGTTGGCATTGAAATAGATTTGAAAAAGTAAATATTAAAGGTTTAATGCATGCCTTCTTTTTAACTGCAGTCTTTACAAATTTTTATGTGGAATACATACGTCATTGTCTTCCTTAGTTTGCGCAGAGATGCATAGATTGAATACAATAAAGATTTATAAGCGAGATTAAATAATTCTTGATTATGCAACAAATTATGGGTAATGCTAGCGTGAGTCAAATCTTGTTTCATTTTCCGATTTCCAAATACATATCTTTCAAGAAAGATAGCTTTAGACATTTTCCGATTTTCCGCAATAAAGACCGTAAACTTGAGATACATGAAGGGTGTCTATAGACAAAATATCATATATGTTGACCTCTGGTTTGTTGTTGATGTTTTTAGCGCGGTGTGCTTACTCTAGAGTACTTAATGTTTCTTTTAGACGGCTTTTGAACTTATCGAAGATAGCTGTTGTGGCAGGTCTGTTATCTGTTCTTAAACGTTTACTTTTGGTAATCCTAGGTTAACTATCAAATCCCCTTCTTAGTATTAATATCCAACTTCTTAGACTCCTACACCTGTTGGTTATTTATCCAATTAGTTATTCCAATTATTCTAATAGTATCGACATCGGTTTCAGATTCATAATTAATACTTTCATTATTTATAAAAAAATTAAATTAAAAAAAAAAAGTGTCTTTGGATTAAAAATCAGGTCATACCGTGTGCTCGTTTCCTAAAACCGCATCATCGTTGACTTAAAAATCATGTCATGACTCTTTCCGCTTCCAAACTAACCCATTTCAGCCCCTAAACCCACGCGTTTAAGCCTCATTTCAGCACCTACACGCATCGATTTAAGCCCCGCCAAACATCCTAAACACGCTCATTTCAACCCCTACTTCACGACAAAGCGCACCCATTTTAGCATACAAACGCACCCACGGTGGCCCCATTTCAAAGACCGAAACCCATCATTTTCAGCCAGCGTTTCGAACCTAAACACACCATTTTCGGCGTGAAACCCACCCATTTCGACCATCGAACACGCATCGGCAAACATTCAATCATATACGTGCATAACCCGCATCGCCAAATCCACCCATATTCGAAATCATATTTCTTACCAATCGAACAAAAGCCCCCGAAAGGCATGTTTGCATACAAATAAATAGTATCCAATAAATTTCAAGAAAATATATATAAATATAGTAAGATAAGCTTAACACGAACCAATAACCACGTGCTCCCATGCAGTGTCTGTGGATCGGTATGGAAATTCAAGACTCCTCATGAAAAGCACGTGTTCGCAACGCAAGAAAGCATGTAATCGTACCATTTGACCACCAATCAGACCAACAGATGACACCAAACACCCATGCCAAGCTTATTTCCACCAAACTAAAGTTGCAGACCAAAACTTTGTAGGTCAAACCACGGTGTAATAAGTGTCAAAATCATTGTACCCGAGGCTCAGATAGGCTAACAATCGAAGAAAGAGGATGTGACCACCATTGATGCAACCATAATGATTTTTAAAAGCACTGTATATAACCTGAAATTAAGCAAAGCTGATAATGGAGTTTGTAGCTACTCTTTTTTTTATAACCTAAAATTTAGCTAATTTTTTTAAAACGACAAACTACAATACGTTTATGAATTTTATAACATGAAATTTAGTTCATTTTTTTAAAAAAAGTACGGAGAGCAGACTCGAAGTTACCTTTTGGATTGAAACCACAAACTATAGTCTTTGGCCCAGCCACAGCGTGTGAACAACGTCAGAAGAGTAATTTCCATGTAAAAGCGGCTTCTAAAACTACTAGGTAAAAAAAAGATGTTAGCAACCTGAATTGCTATTCAAAGTTGTGCCCATTCCAATTGGCTCTAAACCTTGATTTTTATCAGTTTGTGGGAAACACGGGCCCGCTTCAGCGAGATAACTGCTACCGTCTGCATCAATATGTGAAATAGCCGAGGAAACACGCCGATTATTACTTCCATCACCAAGAAAAGTCTCCACCGCTTGGATTGGGTGGGGTCGTCGTTTCGCTGCGATGAACTAGAATTACGACATAACCTAACAACACAAAACCGTGATGGAAACTAAGCATAAAGAATGAAATTGTAAAAGTTCTATGCAATTACTCAAATGCACACAAAGATAGCTAATGCAAAGATAAACTACCTTCGACATTCAAAGAGTACGAACCAAGCGCACTGGGTCTACAGTGGAATTTGCTTCAAACTTGGATATCCGAGGCAAGACTTTTGTGCCTTGCACGCCCACAACCTCAGCGGATGCCCGTGGTCCCCGTTGACATGGCTTTGGCGATCGTTTCAAGCGTGTGGAACCATAATCGAAGTGGCACCTAAAACAAAAACATGTTATTTAAAGCAAGCGTAAGAGGAAAACCGCAATAAACTATATTCAATTCCCCAACTGTAGGTAAATAGGAATAATGCAAAATTGTACCATGGTGTTTACCACCATTGGAAAAAGAGTTAGAAGGTCATTTAGCGGTAGATAGCTACACATGGCCAACATGTTGGGTGCGTTAGTGCAAAAGCCTACCAAGAAACGGATGTTCTTTCAAACCTATTTCCTTACTTATATAATACAATAATGTGAGAAACAACGAATTCACTAAACATGTTGATTATCAAATACCTAAAGGATTTGATTTGATAAAAACCAAATTCTTATTCGCATAGTTTTAAAGACTTTGAAGTCATTTTAATTCTTGGTTGCCATTTTACATGACAAAAAAATAATTTTCAAAGTCCTAACCAAACCACAACAAAGAATGCATAAAATTACCATTTAAAACGCACACAATTTGACAATTACACGCTAAGTATTTTAAAAGTTTACCATCTTAGACGCTCTATGAACACCGTCCCTCCTAGGCCCTCTTTCCATATATCAAATGCTCAACAACCCAATGACCTATAACTAACAAAGCTATACCTATTTCCTTACTTATATAATACAATAATGTGAGAAACAACTAGCTAGAATTCACTAAACATGTTGATTATCAAATGATGCATATGCACAACAAAGAATCATAAAACGCATAGAGATGAAGTCTGAACAACACAATTTGACAAACGTTTACCATCTTTATGAACACCGTCCTCCTAGGCCCTCTTTCAATGTCACATAACCTTAACTAACAAAGCTATCTCTTAGCTCGGATGATGATGCAACATCATCCAACGTTTAGTCAATGTCACATAACCGGTTCTTTTCATATCAACACATAGGTAATCTAATCATTATATTTTTAGAAATTGGAATAACAATCATAACAAATATATTATTTAGAAATTGGAATACAAATATTCCTCATGAAAATAACAAAAAGCGATAAAACATATGCATATCATTACAAAAACACTAAAAAATCGAAATGAAAAATTGAATTACTTACCAGTGATGTATCCCAAATAAACATATTGTTAATACAATAGTGATGAAGAATCATCCAAAAGTAACCCCAAACACCAAAACAGTCCAGTATAATAATTTTCATAATTGTTGATTCATAACCAATTAGGTTCCTTTAATTTTCGTATCATGATTAAAGCGATGATTTAGGGTTTTGATTTTCGTTTGAATTGATAAGGTGCTATGATGATTGATTGAATTAGGGTTCGATTGGGGATTTGAACAACTCATATTGGGGATTTGATATGGGGAATTGTACAAAATTAGGTTCGATAATGAATATGATTTTGATATGATCCTCCAATTTTGGTAACATTATGATTGATTAGCAATGAATTTTAGAGACTTTTTCTTGAAGGGATGCGTAAATTTTGAGGGAAGCGGTTTAGTCATAAATGTGTGGAATAATATTCTTGATCGGACGTTGTGAGAGTTTTGAGAGAAAGAATGCCACGTGTCATTTTTGAAATTTTGGGGCTAGATCGATTCAAACAAACCCTCCTTTATATGGAGGAGGATATATATATATAAATTTATGTATAAGTATTAGTTACTGGTATTACACAAGACCTTTACTCTTATATAGCTTTAAAGTTAGAATATGAACAATGTCAAGGAAAACAAATCATATATATTCTTATGAGCAAAGACACGACCCCATAATTGCAATCACATCTACGACACGACCTATAGGCTATAGAAATTATATTTAAACTACTAACTACATGACATGGTAATTTATTTGCATATAAAATTGATGCAGGTTTTACTGACCATGTCTTAATATTTATAGTGTATCGCTATACCTATGGTCTACCCTAATGCACTAACAGGCGGTGTGCCGGTCGTGTGTAGTGTAGTAAATGGTAAAGCCGAGGTCGTCCCAAGAGCTATGTGTGGGATAATTACTAAGTCTTATTGTCACGAGAATATAAATGGTTTCAAAATGTATTAATTAATTAAACTACTAATGAGAAAATAAAATAAAAGCAAATAAATGTGTGAAGGAAAATTAATAGAGGAATAGTGGTGCTAACCTAGTTAATCCTCCTAGCTAGTTATGTCTCGTCTACCTACTTCTAATTACTTGGTGGGGTCAAATTCAAGAGGACAACATTTGGTCAATTAGCCTAACCTATCGGCAAAGATGCCACCACAGGAGATATCAGCGACCGTCATAAGTCATGTTGTTCACGGTCCCCTAGCCGAGTCATTAAGTACCGCTACATGCTAGATTCTAAATAGTGAGTGCCCGCCGTTATGAACTTAGACACTACACACCCCAATTCTTAAGTTCATCCAAACGATAGGTGATCATTGGTCAAATCGCACAAGTAGAAAGGGTCGTCAGTTGGTCATATCTTACCCTTCCGTCTCGATCCGCTCACCTAGGGTGGGTTGGTCATATCTCTTAGGCAATTGGCCTCTATCGCCATTCAAAACTACCGAACCAAGGGTGACTACCAAAGAACTATGCATGCATACACTTAGAAATAATTGTACGAAAGTAAAGGTAAACGCAAACAAAACAATTAAAGAATCATAACTAGGCTAGCACCAAATGGTGCTTAGCCGCTCATATTAATCATGCAAATCAATTCAATATTCAAAGGTACGAAATACATAAATTGAAAGTAAAAGAAATAATAAATGCTAAAGCTTATCGTAATGGTGTGACTTCTCCTCGAAACAACTCCGTATGCTTCCCTAGACCTCCTTGAGCTTTTTCCCACGTTCTCGAGTGTTGTGTGTGGAATGGGATGCTTTGAAATCTTGGAATTCGTGGGGTATTTATAGGCGAGGTTTGGGTTACGGCGTAACCTATAGAGTAGTTACCAGTAACCTTCTATTTCTTCGTAAATGCACTAGATCGCTAGTTACGGTAACACGATAAGTGGTTCTGTTGTAGTCTTCAATAAACCGGTTACGCCGTAAGTGATGCGATGAGTTCTGGCGTAAGTATCGGTGACGTGGAACCTCTTTTGACCTAATGGAGTTACGTCGTAATCTTTAGGAAGAGTTCGTAGTAACCTCTTGATAAGTTGGACTTGTGGTCACTTAATAGTTACGGCGTAATGTGAGAGCGAGTTACGCCTTAACTTCTTCAAAATAAGCATCTTGTGATAAATCTTTAGTAATGTTTCCATCTCGCGTCTCTTTAGCTCCAATGCTCGTAATTTACACGAAAGTGGAAAACAATGGAAAACAAGCGTAAATCCATATAAATTATATAAATAACGAGCATTAACGGGAAATTGACACTTAATATTCGTGACTATTTGATGTTATCAAATATCCCACCACTGAACTCTACTTGCCCTCAAGTAGACCTTATTAGATAGATTCCTAAAAGATATCTCCCAAACACGGAAAATATGAGTTTACAAATCCCTTATGCTAGAATAAAACAAAGCCGAACACCTCACGAAAGGGAACAAACACTCAAATCTCTCAACTATTCTAAGTGTCAATTTCGGGTGATCACTCAATCGCTGATCATAGCATGTATTCTATCATAAGCTTGGCGGTTACACAAATCTCCACCACTAGGGTTAAGGGCTAAACAATTCTCGAAGGCAATATGGGTAGACACGACAAAGGTTAAGGGTGACTCGTCATTACTAACATGTCACGTGAAGTGGACAAAATCAATGATACATGACCAAATCCATGGCCAAGACACCAAAGATTGCTCGTTGCATCACCTAGACATGCTTCATGACTAAAGGGTAGGATAAGACATGGGATATATAATTGGTGTAAAATGAAAAACAAGCGGTAGTCTAAATCTATAACTAAGTCATCACCACTTATCGTCCGCCCAAAGTTCAAGCTTAGAAGTCTAGAGACCGGATCATGAAATGCAAGGTAGATGTGTCATTAGAGGACGTCGTGATGGGCACACTACCTTTTCTTCTTCAGTTGGTATAACTCCAACTCCAATCTTCTAATGTGACCGAGGTGGCCTCCTCGATACTAAACAATAAAGCTCATACTATAGTGCTTATAACATCGCACTTTACATAAATCAATCAACTTTTTTTTTTGAATCATTTTTTTTAAACATAACATAATAACGTAACATCCCCCCACTTGAGATGAACAATGGGAATTCGGGGGGTCTTCAATGATCTTCATAATTGTTGTCGATGAAAGCGTGATTTCCAAACCTTTCCACTTGAACCTTGAACTTAGGCAAATGATGACTTTCCAATAACAAATAAAGACTACAGGGTAGGCTAAGGTGTAAGGGTGTAACGAAAAAATATATTGGGTTGACAAAATGAAAGGAATGGCTCGGAAGGGTGTATCTAGGGTATCTTGCACTAAAGGGAGTGCAACAAAGGGTTTCACATGGGGTTCGAAAAGTCGAGGTGACTAATCGATAGACTCACAATGGTAGGTGTTTGGGTGAAAATCCTATAATCGCCTTCTAAAACCGAAAAGTCCAAATACATCGAGCTAACTCAACATACCTCGTCTATGGTCTCGAAATGATGCAAAGGCCAAGTTCTAAAGTTTACAAGCTACCGGCACACTCATAATTTGGTGGATTTAGGGTAAAATATTGGAAACGGATAAGGCTAATCTCACCATGAAATATCAAGGGTTGTATGTGCTCGGCTAAGGTCTAATCTAGTTAGGTTCAGAAAAACATGTCAAAATTTTTAAAAATGGCATAATTTTTCAAAATAAACTAGAAAAATGAGGGCGAAATAAAGTTCAAGAGATAATTCTACTCCCGTCCCCCCACTTGAATTGTACAAAGTCCCTTTTGTACTAGGCATTAAAATAAAGGTGCGAGAGAAAGGTAGAATTAGGCGAGAACTTCCCGAAATTGCTCCAAAAGAAGAAGGCCCACGAGAAAGGATCGTGCCTTCGTTTAGCGTCATGAACAAACTTCAATCCACGAAATCACAATACCGACAAGCATAATTCTAAAAGAAAAATAAAATGAAAAACAAACCTAACTCACTTTCGTAGGAATCACAGTTGCATTTAGCGAATGCAACAAGTTTTAAACCACTTGGTGTCCCAAGTGGACGAGTGAAATATCGTTAGGGTTTACAGGAACACACCACAAAGTTCATTTAAAACTAATACAAGGTTACCGTGTTTTAAAATGAAAGAATTAAGCGAGAGGAGAGTTACGTTGTAACTCCTATGAGAGAATTACGCCGAATGTGCAAAACACAGTATGTTTGTGAAGCGAATAGTTATAAGCGTAACCATCGAGATGGAATTACGCCGTAATTGGTAATGCGTCTAGTATTCTCACGCTAAAATGTTGGTTACGGCGTAATCACCAAGATGAGTTACATCGTAACTCTGTTCGAATCAAGAACTTCAAATGATAATTACTTCTTTGTCTCTGCAAAATGGTTAGAAAACACAAAACCCAAGAAAGGAAATAAAACAAAAGAAAGGGATAATTCGGGTTGTCTCCGAAGAGCACTTTTCTTTATTAACGAGTCTTTAAGTTAGACTCGAGTCGCGGGGCTCTATGGGGGTCTTTGAGCTTGCCTACTTCTTCAATATCCTTCATCAAATTATGTCTCATCCATGCAACATTTGAGGCGATTCGGAGGTATTCAATGGTTTCGATTTTCGGACTTTACAAGATTTCTCTTACGGACCTAGGTGGTAGCGAGTGAATTCGTATTTTTGACTATAATTGGAGGTGGTCTTTTGTAGGGTATCCCAGGAGTTTGCACCTCCTTTGTTCGTAAGCTTCGTCATCGGGATCGGTGAACTCCTCATTTCCTTGCAACTCAAGGTAATCTAGCATCCGCCGATATCATCGTCATCGAGCGGTGCCTTGAACCACTCTTCATTGAGCAAATTCTCCACTAGAACGCGCTTGCATTCTTCTTTATCATTACTCACCCGCTCTATGTCATCGTCAATTGTTATTTTACTCGTGTTCTTGAGACTTTTTTTGTTTGAATTTTCTTGATCCATGTATTCCTTCCAAATCTTATCTTTTGTTAATGTGTCCACATGCCTATACTTAATTTTTACCCAACTATCGAATCCCAGGTTGTCCATCCAAGGTAAACTCGTTATCTCCTCATCATTGGTTGAGGACCAAAATAATTCATCTTTTCCTAATCTTCCAGAGTTGCTTCCACCATTACACATATCGTCATATGGGTTGCACGACGCCCAGAAAATTTCCCCAGGAGATTTTACTTTTTCGCGCCAGTGACTGCGTACTTCCTTGTTGTTAGTTTCACTTAAATGCTCATCCGTGCAGAGTATATGTTTATTAGTTTCTTCCTTTTTAATGTGCTCCGCGTAATCAATTTTTAGCTTCATAAGAAGATTTGGATTGATCTTGGCATCCCCAAATTGAATTGCGTACCAATCTTTAAAGGCCAAATTACCGAATTTAATGCTATGTCTTTCACGCTCATGAGGGCATGTCCATTCTTCCTTTCTTTCATTGTCTCCTCCATTGCAATACTCGTGGAAGGGCTGCATGTAGGCCATGCCCTTGTGGTTTCTTCATCGATGAATGACGAGGATTACACGGTGGTGATAAGTGGCTCTTCTTCATCGTCGAGGAGAGTTCCTCGAGTTTTCGACTCGTCCATGTCGAGGAATTTTTACGCCCATGTATCCCGCCACGACGTGGCGAGATTCTTAATTCTGACGTAATTCATTAGAGTTACTTTCCTCAATATTCTTCACAACCCCGTTGTTGTCAAACACGAGGTTACGCCAGTAACTCATTAGGCATGTTCGGCGTAACTCGGATCTGTTGACGAAATCGTCCCTAAACCCGTATCAACGGCATGAATCTTGAGTTATCATCCGAGAAAATTACCTTACATTCCATAGTGGTTTAGATCCTTGGGTTTATCGTTATTTCTCCTTACTTTTCACCGAGCTTTATCACCATGGATTCAAGGTTTTCGAGTTGAGTCGTGTTTGGAAATGTTTCTATCGGTGTTTTCTGGAATTCCTTCAACCACTCATCTTGCTCCTTTTGTCTTTAAATGAATTTTCTAGAAATTTATTAATTGTTTCTTCAAGAGTGGGCTTTCTTTCTCCATAAGGCCCACGGTTGTAATTTCCACGATAACCTTTACTATTTTGATTATCACCGTAAAATAATCGATTTTCTCCATACTTGACTTCTTGATATCCTCTTCGTCCATATGAGGACAATTTTTAGTAAGATGTCCTCCTTCACGCCTTTCACACCCCACTTGGATGGCATGAGCGGTTTCTCGACCTTGACATATCTCGTGAGACTTTCAATTTTACTAGCGATTCTTTGCAATTCCGTCGAAACTTACGCCTTGGTTTCTTTTACTTCCACCGTCGTGCCATTTTTGAGAATGGTCCGCCATTTTTGAATGGCTTCAATTGCGATAGTATGAGTCATGTTTGGGATAGGTCCTTGATAGTCCAAAGATCATCTTGTAGTTACATTTATTCCTTTATAGAAAATATTGACCTTCTTTGGTTATTTAGATCATTGGTAGGACACTTATAAAGAAGATCGTTGTATCATCCCAAGCTTGATCTGAGTTTCGTCGTCTTCTTGTTTGAAATTGTGGATCTCAAGAGTTGATTAGAAATCTTTGATGGCGGGCAATATCTTTGAATAAAGTGTTTCTTTAATAAGCCCATGTATTAATTGCCCGTGATCAATCTTCGATCCATCTTACATTTGCTCCGATAGGGTCATAGGAACACCCTAAGCATAACATCATCATGAGACACGCCGGAATGTTGAAAAGGCTAGCGATGTATAAGACATTTTCAATGTGCTCATATCGTCTTCGTCCTGTTTCACGAAAAAGGGTTAGCGTGAAGCTCCTCATAAATTGGTTTTAATCTCAAGCGAACATCCGCTCCGATTGCGGTCTTACGAGACCCGGCCCTTGATCTGCTCTAGTCAATGCCAAGTATTCCTCAAGAGTGAGTTCATCGATGTTAACAACTTCCATGGTACCGAAAACTTGAAATATGATCGTGAGAAAAGTTTAAAATGAAATGAAAGACTCAATATTAATCCTAATATAGCTCCCGCGTGGCGCCAAAAACTTGATGCGAGGTTTCTTGACTGGTCTTAATATTTATAGTGTCTCGCTATACCTATGGTCTACCCTAATGCAATAACAGGCGATGTACCCGGTCATGTGTAGTGTAGTAAATGGTAAAGCCGAGGTCGTCCCAAGAGCTATGTGTGTCGGATAATTACTAAGTCTTATTGTCACATAATATAAATGGTTTCAAAAGGTATTAATTAATTAAACTACTAATGCAGAAAATAAAATAAAAGCAAATAAATGTGTGAAGGGAAATCAATAGAGGAATAGTGGTGCTAACCTAGTTAATCCTCCTAGCTAGTTATGTCTACGTCTACCTACTTCCAATTACTTCAGGTGGGGTCAAATTCGAGAGGACAACATTTGGTCAATTCGCCCTAACCTATCAGCAAAGATGCCACCACAGGAGAAATCGGTGCACCTTCATAAGTCTTGTTGTTCTGGTCCCTAAGCCGAGTCATTAAGTACCGCTACATGCTAGATTCTAAATAGTGAGTGCCGGCCGTTATGAACTTAGACACTACACACCCCAATTCTTAAGTTCATCCAAGCGATAGGTGATCGGTTGGTCAAATCGCACAAGTAGAAAGGGTCGTCGGTTGGTCATATCTTACCCTTCCGTCTCGATCCGCTCACCTAGGGTGGGTTGGTCATATCTCTAGGCAATTGGCCTCTATCGCCATTCAAAACTACCGAACCAAGGGTGACTACCAAAGAACTATGCATGCATACACTTAGAAATAATTGTACGGAAGTAAAGGTAAACGCAAACAAAACAATTAAGGAATCATAACTAGGCTAGCACCAAATGGTGCTTAGCGCTCATATTAATCATGCAAATCAATTCAATATTCAAAGTACGAAATATATGAATTGAAAGTAAAGAAATAATAAGCGCTAAAGTTTATCGTAATGGTGTGACTTCTCCTTGGAAACGACTCCGTATGCTTCCCTAGACCTCCCTTGAGTTTTTTCCCACGTTCTCGAGTGTTGTGTGTGGAATGGGATGCTTTGAAATCTTTGGAATTCGTGGGGTATTTATAGGCGGTGCGGGTTACGGCGCAACCTATAGAGTAGTTCGCCGTAACCTTCTATTTCTTCGTAAATGCACTAGATTCGCTGGTTACGGCGTAACCTAATAAGTGGTTACCGTAGTCTTTAATAAACTCGGTTACGTCGTAAGTGATGCGATGAGTTACTGGCGTAAGTATCGCGGCGTGGAACCTCTTTTGACCTAATGGAGTTACGTCGTAATCTTTGGGAAGAGTTACCGTAACCTCTTGATAAGTTGGAGTTCGGTCACGCAATAGTTACGGCGTAATGTGAGAGACGAGTTACGCGTAACTTCTTCAAAATAAGCATCTTGTGATAAATCTTTAGTAATGTTTCCATTTCGCGTCTCTTTAGCTCCAATGCTTGTAATTTACACGAAAGTGGAAAACAATGGAAAACAACCGTAAATCCATATAAATGATATAAATAACGAGCATTAACAGGGGAAATTGATACTTAATATTCAGGACTATTTGATGTTATAATTACTAGTGGAATTGTAGGCTAAATATCAAAAAAAAACCTTAGTGTTAAGTTTATGAATCCTATAAATTTCGTAGTCATTAACCTTAAGGTAGTCTCAAAGAGTTAGGGATAAAAAGCACACCCTAC
Organism: Chrysanthemum lavandulifolium; assembly: GCA_022545495.1. Lineage (NCBI taxonomy): Eukaryota > Viridiplantae > Streptophyta > Magnoliopsida > Asterales > Asteraceae > Chrysanthemum > Chrysanthemum lavandulifolium. Next base: position 126,677,786 of record CM040241.1, on the reverse strand, counting down.
GACCTTAGAAAACACAACGCGTTAAGAATAAGAACGTGACAATTCGACCACTAATAAAAGATAACTAGGGAGTAACAGTATCTAGGTAGACACATCTTTAATCATCATACGAGCACACTTTAAAAAGACATAGACTACCCTTAGATTAGATAATTAGAGTAATCGATAGAAGTACCAACCCACAAATTGAAACCCTGAGATTTTACCTTTAGTTTCTAAAAAATATAAAAAGATAAAAAATAATCTTCCTCAACCTCAACCTTAGCGTAGTAATTTCTCACTAGTATTCCTATTCCCTAGAGAACGATATCAATACCGAGGCTTACCCAATACTACACTACAACGATTAGGTTCACTGCCTAGGGTGTTGAAAAACTTGCTCGACAAGAAGGAAGTTTCCTTTAACCCGAACGCGCCTTTGCACGCGCATCGAGATCATTCGGTTACATGTATAAATGTAACAAAGGCGTTAACCTCGCCTCAGTGTGACCCGGGACCAAGCTCCGGCGTGAGGTAAGTATTCGTGTTATTTGAAGGGTAAGGATAATGAATTTGTGTGAGTGCGGTAAATACTAATGATATGTATGAGTAAGCGGGGTCATTTATACTACCCCACAACCGTACTTGGTTACTATTACGCCACGTGCATAGTGCGGTTCATCATTGTTCACGACACCTAGGGTGTGGCGGCGTACCTACTCCTTAACTAGGTGTCAATAGCGTGGCGCGTAGAGTTATTCCCCAGCAAAATCGGGATAGATTGTCCGGTCCTTCCGGTTTTGTACCGACGGATGTTCGATCTTCCGAAGCTCGCCGAGCCTTCATGCCATATCGTCGTCGATCGGCACTCCCTAACTTTAAATCATGGCTCCGTCCTTGTCCTTAAAGACTTCCATGACAATCAATATTTTTAGAATAAAATTGGCCATACCACAAGAAGTAAAGATAAAGTTATGCATGTAACGCAAAGAAGCTATATGTCGTTAATTGTTCCAACGGGCAAAACCCAAACGAAGCATATTTTTAAATAAACAATTCATGCCCCGAGTCCTTTTTTCACGATCACGTTTAGTGTTTATCAGTTTATTCCTTATCTTTTTACGATGTGTTTTGTAAATTTGATTCTAAAATTCTTCTACTAGCTCATGAATACGTTGAACACTAAAAGAAAGATTTTATAATCAACATAAAAATGAGATATTTACTGAATACTACTAACTACCTTAGTGAATTTCTCATGCCTTAACACATAAACTAGGTGAGTTATTATACCCTAGTGAAAACAAATAATACATGGGCTAAGGTCTAATGGGCTACATAGCAGGACTTTGGTTAACAAGTTTGACCCATATACATTTAAGTTTTAAAAAAAATTACCATGTATTTAAAGTATTAAGACCACTCCCACCGGATGCGTCGATGGCTTGACGCACGTCCGTTTTGTAACACTTATGGCACCACCTCGTCCGTGGGAGAGACGAGGCGGTGCGGGACTTATCTGTGTTATATGTGGGTGTTTTATGTGTGTGTATGTGTTTGTAAGGTATATTTGTATAGTAACACAAAAAGAGACACAACATCATTAACAAGGGTGTGTCAGTTTGAAAAATGTCGATGTGACACTGAAATGACACAACTAACACGCATCACGGTTATGAGTGATCTAACAATTTCATGCTACAACATACTATACAGTAACAAAACTTTTTCCTTGTGGTACTTAGACCACCCGTACTAATGGTGTTAGAACGTGTCTTCGACCCAAGGAGAATTGTCCTCTTTGTTGACCCCCCCTCGACGCGTCTTCAAAAATAAAAATGCAAGACTCGATCTTGCCCATGCCCAAGTTGTGGAGAGTCTTGGGAGCACAAAAAACAAAGCCAACGGTCAAAAATCGATCCGTTTTGCATTTAGGTAAAAAGAAATAAGAAAAAATTCTTTAAAATTTTATATAATTTATCTCTATAAATATCCCAATGATCTTTCATTTTTATTCACACTTTCAATCACATTCTTTCTTTATACAATTTGATCTTATAATCTAAAAACAATGTCTCAAAAAAACTCTCAAATCAAAACACCATATACACGTCGCCCACAAAACGTTGCAACACACAATTCTATTTTTTTTCACTCACCAACCGTTAATTTTTAACCTGCAAGTTGTGTGTATAAACCACAACAACAACAACCTATTTACCCAAACAATCCGTTCGTACCTCCGTTTAACCAATAAATGTACCAACATGATAACAACACAATTTGTATCGACCATAGTTGTTCCATGAATCATCACCACCAACGTACCAATCTCAAAGTTCTCAACATTATTCTCCAGTTCACCCTTTTAATGTTGATGAGGTAGAAGATTTGGATTCGTTTTTTGGTGGTCAACATTATTATCCGGCTCAAGCTTTGGGTGGTCCTTCTAAACCCGTTCAAGATGACTCTCCCATTTGAAGATGTGGCAGTCGTAAAAAAGTAGATGTCAAAAAGGCAAGACGACTACAAAAGAAGACACTAGAGTTCCATACCCAAAAGGAAGAGTTAGCGTTGCGTAAAGTTCGGATCAACACGTCCGAAAATAGTGCCAAGGGAATGCTAAAAAAGGTAATGGGTTTTTTACGGGGGTACTAGCATACTTTGAGAGGGAAATGGGGCAATTGAGAAGCGGCTACAGTGTCCTCACTGCAAATGGAAATCACAGATTCGTCTTAAAGTTGATTAACTTTATGCGATTTACTATAATGTAAAAAGGAGGAACATAGTGGGTTAAATGAGCAAAGGGTGTTCGATAACGTTATATCTAAATATTGTATGATGTTTGGTCAAAATTCACACTTGTTGAGCCATGGAAACTTTTGAGGGAACATAAAAAATGGCGAGAGATAGAAATGCCAAAATTTTACAAACCAAAGTCGTTACAATTTTTTTTTAAAGGCATCAGAAACTACCTTATTCAACACATTGAAGTCCGCACATGATAGTTTTAATCTCAACGACGAAGTGGATGATTCAGAGGAAGAAAAGGTTCAGGAAGTTCGACCAATGAGCATGAACAAAACTAAAAAGAAAACGTCATCCTCGTTCATTCCATCAGGATCTTTAGTTGTTGCTCCCACACCCTTTGTTATGCTAGTCGATAAATGAAAAAACATTCACTCGGTCTCTTTTCCAAAGAAGAAGGAAGACCGAGACTCTTTTTGCAAGATGAAGCAACGACAATGGAAACGGAAGAAAAGAAGTTTCAAAAAAGACAAGAAATTGAGCTACAACGTCAAATGTTCATCCTTCAACAAGAAAAACAACGCAAAAGAGACATTTTGTTCTATCATAGTCCCGATAACCATTTGACCAGAAGACAACGAGAAACGATGCTGAAGATGAGCAACAATTCAAGAAGACATATAATTTAAACTATTAGTTTAAGTTTTTATTTTTTATTGTAGGGTTTTTTATTTTATTTGAATTATTAATTTAATGTTTTTTAATTATTAATGAAATTTTAATTTTAGTGTTTAAGGAAAATGAAAATGAAACAGAAATGGAAGTTGGTGGTGAAATTTGTTGTGTTATTACACTAAGTTTGTTGTAAAGAGAAAAAACTAATATGACGCTGAGTTAACGATGATGAAATTAGTTGTGGTGCTATCTTATTACGGGTAGCCGTAGCTACTTAAAATCAGAAATATGTGACAAAGTAGATGTCATTTGTTTGATCTTATCTTCTCTTAATTGTTATGTATTTTAAATAAATTTACTACTAACTATTTATATCAACTGTTTTAGAAAGGACTTAACTTACAATCATTTCGTTGTGAAGCGTTTTCTCATAACACAAAATATTTCTAAACTACAAGCACTTAATATTTGTGATGTTACATGATTTATCGCGCGATACAAATGATATCACACGATTTCGCGTCCCACCCTACTACCTTTGTTGATACAAAAGTTGGACGTTCCTGATTTGGCATTGTCTACCAACCGCTGATAGGTGGCACCGCGTTCTTCAAGCCAAACGGCATTTTGTGTAACGATGCGCCTTGGCTTGTGTGGAAAGTCGTCTTTTCCTCGCCTTCTTGAGCCATTTGTATCGGTGATATCCCTTGCAGCGTCAAGAAAACACTTCAGCGGTATCCACACAAGGACTCTATTTTCCAATCTATCTACGGTAATGGATAGCGATCCTGCGGGCATGCTTTATTAAGGTCGGTGAAGTCTACACACATTCGCCGACTACCATCGCTTTTTGACCATTCTTGGATTAGAAAGCCGGTCGTGGTAATAGACTTCACGCATAATTCCCGCGTTTACCAATTTACGTACCTCTGCGGTACTGCGCCTCTACGGAGCTTAGCCACGCTTCTTCTGGCGTGTCGGTGAGTATCCTTGCCGGATTCTAAGTTTATGCTCTGTGATCGGCGTGGTACCCAGTCGTGTGTTTGGGCTCCCGCGAAAATATCCACGTTCTTTTGTAGGAGCGCCGCACACACCGCTTTGCCGTTGTCCGACAATGACCTTCCAATGGTTATTTCACAGTGCGGGTATTACGGGTGAATTGCGACCTTCAAGTTGGGGACTTTGGTCGCAGACCGCTTCGGATTGGTTCCTTCGCATGTAACCGTGTTACATTCTCTCGTTTGGTACCGTGGCATTGTAAAGAGTGACAATGCCCCTTTACTGGGAATTTAAGCATCCCCTTGTTGTTGATGGCACCGCCGCATGGTCGATATCCGGGTCTCCCAATAATGCCATTGTATGAGGATTTGATCACCATGAAATCCATCCAGGTTGTCGTAGAGTGCTCTGCGTTGCCAACGCCGACTAATGTCCTTGATTGCCCATGGGCCATATCTTTTCACCGTGAAACCGGTGAGTCTTGTGTTGACCGGATTTAGCGACTACGTATTTGGTCGTAGTCTTTTAAAGCAATGCTCATACATTATATTTGCCGATGCCCCACCATCGATGTACATGCGGTGTATGTCGTGACCACCGCACTAATTTCAATGGTGAGGGCTCGCCGCTTCGCTGCGTTGTCCGTAGTTAAAGTAGGAAAGAGATTTCACTTCTTGGAAAACTCTGGTGACCTTTTGTCTAGTGGTTCGTTGCCACGTCGTATCATGTAGATCGTGTCGGCCTTATCTTTGGGTGTCTCCTTCTTGCTTCCATTCTTTGCTTATCTCTTCCTCTTTAATGTTTTTAACTAAGTGGTCGATCGCCTCCTTGACCATCTTGTCGATGAGTTGGCGCAGTGGACACACTCGTTAGTGGTGTGACCCTTTGCGTGGTAGTCACAGTATCCATTCCCGGTCGCCCGATCTTACGGTATGCGCATCTGCGGCGGTCTTGGGAAGTTCGCACCTTCCATTGCGAGTATTTCCTTTGATGTTTTGATCGGGGTATACATCATTATCTGCGCCGCTCCTCAGCTCGATAGCTCCTATTACGGTTACTACCTCGGTCATTGGATTATCTCCCGTGTTGTTCTGTGACCGGTAACTCGAGTGGTTCTTTTTGCTATCACGCGCGGCTTCCCTGGACAAAAGACCGAGGCGCTTCATGAGTTCATCAAAGTCTCGGGGATCTTGTCGTTCAATCTCTTGATGAGCTCTGGATTATTAATCCCATTCATGAAGCCGAGATCTTTAGTACTTGAGGACATGCTTTAACTTGCATGCATTCGTCTTTAAAGCGTTCCATGAATGCGCTCGTGGATTCTCCTTGGTTACGCTTCACCTGGCGAGTTCGACGAGATTTTTAGCGCACTTTTCCGTTGAGTAAAATTTAGGCGAACGCCTTTCTCAACTCTTCAAAACCATTTATGCTCCTTATTGGGAGTTTGTTGAACCGATTCTGGCGCTTCCTACCGGTGTGGAATTGAACATGTGGCACCACACTGGTTGTGGCGATTTTCAATGGTCGCGGTGATTCAAATATTTTTAGGTGATCGTCGGGATCACTGTCCCATCATAGGTTTTAACATTTGCGGGCATCGCCTTTTCTTGTTCTCATAGAAATCACTAATGCGTCTAGTGAGCGCATCCACTTTCTCGACGACGCCATGGGAGAGACATGTCTTCCTCTTGGCTATCGCGTCGCCTCGGATTTCAATGTCTGATCACTATCCTCGTTGTCCGAGGAGTTGTCGAAGATGAATTTACCTTTTACGGCGCTTGCGCGGCCATCCTCGAGTCGACTTATAGTGCGGATGCGAAGGGCTTTCACTGGGAATACTTTCGCCCGGTCTATCATGTACTCTACGGCTACCCGATCTGGCGAGACACCGGTACATGATTCTTCTCTATCACTATCACTCAAGTGTTGCGGTGAGATGTCTCATCACCCTCGATTCTCCTCCCGATTCGTTGAATCGGGGTTTATGACCGCTTCCTCTGCGCTTTTCCTTACGGTGGCGCGGTGGGGAAATATCGTATTCGAATCGAAATTGAGTCGGGCTTCGTGTTCCGCATACGATCTATTCTCTCTTCCTCTTGCATGAGGGCGCCAATGCTCGTGGTTTTGGGATCTGAAAGCTTACGGTGCTAATGCAGCGCGACTCCTCGAGTGAGTCGTTTGTTTCACATTGCACTCTTATCCCGACCGGTGCCTCTGGTACCTTTGTCGTCGGTTTCTAGCACCGATTGGAAGGGAGTAGTAAAGGCAGTGCGAGTGGGTCTACTCCACTGTTGATACAAAAGTTGGGCGTTTGATTTGGAGCTCGGTTCTCGTACCAATTGAGAATTGCTTTGCTTGAGACTGCGCACTAAGAGACAAGAAACACCGTTAGGCTTACGTGGGATTGTCTCCACGATTATCCTCCGCGTGAGTGAGTAATCGGTTTAGGGTTTAAGGAGTTTTAGGGTTATGAGATCGTACCTTAAACGAGGGATATGATTCCCTTTATATACGCACGGAATCCTTGTTGGTTCCGTGTTCCCCAACCTTCGGCGTATCCCGCCTAAGTCGGTTGGGAATGATTATCTTCTTGTTTTAGAAGATATCGGATATCTATTCCGTAAATAGATATGGGCTTGGGCTTTCGTGAGCCCAAACACGTATTAATATTGGCCCAGTTCGTACCAGGCTTGAAAGTATTGGGCTGTAGTCGGGTTCATGACCCGACTCCAGACTATACGTCATCATGTCCCCCCAGTCTAGTATGCGCAGTGCGTAACTGCGGGTGCTAGACTAATGACCGTAATCATAAAATAAAGAACGTACGAAACGTATGAAAGAAACCATACACCTACCCGTAGGTGCAATGTATCGAGACATCCAAGTGAATAGTCAATGCCTCGTTAATCGGGGAAAGTTCTTGCCCGTTGTCACATCAAGCCATCTCAACCCACGGTGAGGACTAGTGGGATCACGTGTCGCCAATCGTGTGGAAGAAAAAGGTATATAACTTGGCGATTCATTTTCACGGATTCCTCACGATGCGCCATCCACCATTTCTAAAGCATTTTAAGAGTTGTAATCCCAAAAGTAACCAACCACAAAGGTAACGTGGCGTGCGTTATAGCAAAAATTATATCACCATGGTTAAGCGGTTGTCGACTTCACCTCGACCTTAATTTGATCGATCGATGGAATTTACCTCAGTTACTTTATACCGGGATGTGCATCCGGTAGTTCGGATCGCGAGCCACGATTCTTGATTTCCCGAAGGAAAGGTGGTGTATACACACGGTTATTAATTTGCGAATCAGCGTGTGCCCTATCACGCTTTACGTGCGATGTGTTAAACTATTATCGCTACACATATCGCGGATTGCATTGTATCGGCGGCTAAAATTACCAATTTTGAGGTAAATTGCCGTCATTGGGGATTAACCCCACCATCCACCTATTCGCGCCTTTTATCACACTGCGTGGGCGCATGGGTGGGTTTCTTTTTCAAAAGCGTTGGTAGATTGCGGTGTTATCTGGATAAATTAGATGCACTTAGGAATTGGAGGAATACTTCTTACGGGTAGATGATACATGTTTTCCTTGGAATTATGATTTTTATACCGGGAACATTACGGAGGATGAGTACCCATTGCACGGGTCTTTTAACGTCGAGGATGCGGGCGATAAATCGAACCGCATCCCCATTAGTGCATATCACGAGGATTTTGGTGCACATAGGAATCGGTAGTAATTATTATGGCCCTGAAGATGAGATCCCTATCTTCTTAGACGCTAATGGCCGGGGTGGGTACTTATTCCTCCGTACTTCTGTGTGTAACTATTGTAAGAAAAACTTCCGTACATATCGCGCACTATATAACTTGTTTGTATATATCTGTGTCTTGCGCAGAGATGGATCTGTTCACCGTCGTACAGCTAGCAAAGCCTGTTGCTGTAAGGACGGGAGTAAGACCTTTGAGGAATGACGAGGAGCCTATTTTAGGCTGCATTGCGGGCGTGTCATAGAGCTGAATCTTTGGGGATACGGGGACCGGTTCCTCGGTTGCGGTGGAAGCAACGCCTCTGCGAGCCGTCCCAATCTGAAGTAACCCTTGGTGGTAGCGCGTGATCATCGCCCGTGGCGTGGCTCATCACGAAGAGGAAGAAGAAGAAGAGGTGCGCTTAGTCGCAAAGGACTCGAAGAGATGATGGTGCGGGCCCTTCGAGGAAGAAAGCGTCCGTGGTTGGGCGTGGAGTTGTCCTCCAGCGATGAAGCGTCGTCGCACCGTCTGGCGATGATGCGGAGCCAAAGTAAGTAAAACCATACATGTATAATTTTCATTAGTTGGTGAATGTGCTAGTTGTGATTCTAACATTGTTTGGTGATCATTCGCGGGATGGGCGGTTATAGAGTCACCTCCCAAGGCGAGTCCAATCGGTCGGCGCATTCGAGCCGCAAGAGCCGGGATAATGAAAACCAATCGATGCGGATGTGCCCATGGAGCACTTGGTTGAAGAATTGGTGCAGTCTCTCCTGACAACAGTGCATTAATTGTGAAGTTGAAGGCCGGGTATCGGTGGGGAGGACCAAAGTTCCCAAAGGACCAAACCATAGCTTTGTTGGGCCTTGTTGGCAAGTGCCGGCACTGGTGGATAGCGCCCATGCAGAGGCAAGGATTTGGCGCATCGCTCAAAAGCAGTCGAGGACAAATGGCGCTAATGTGCCAAATAAACCAAGAGCGTCCGATCTTTGCCGGTACAAGTCTGCGTCTTCTTGGGCATTGAAACATCTAGAGCAGGTAAGGATAAAATGTTTGTGATTGGGGAGCTTGGGGATCTTGTGTGGTGGTCCTTGGAGGTGCGAGGAGGCAAAGCTGCGTAAGCTAAGCATCGAGTATGACGAGGGTGTGCCTGACTTATGTCCATGATAGCGAGGCGCGGTGGCTCATAGGCCACGGTCTCCGCCTAGCGCCCTTAGTACCGGAATCGCGGAGGTGGTGAATGCCTTTGGGAGGTAGTGCGGTGTGCTCTGGGGCGTGGTAAGTCGAAGCAATTGAAAAGCTCCACGAGGCAAAAGCTGTTGGGCGCTTGTTGGATAAGGTACCGAGTATGATCTTTGAGTCATATGATCACTTGGTCATTGCTATGCAAAAATGAAAGACTTGGAGCTACCAATGATTTCGGAGCTTGAGCGCGATCAAGATTATCCCATAAATGTGATTATGACGGGGTTGACCTTGGCGCGTCATCGTACTGAGGATGTCGAAGCACAGCCGGACTATTATTTGAAGCCTCATGAGTCACAGCTCCAAGTACCTGTCTTTGCGCGTCCTAGGGATAGCCAGAATCCATTTGCGTTGGAGAAAGAGGTACCTTTAAAGGAAGTCCTAGAAGCGCATGCCACCCGTCTTGCGAAAAAAGAAGGTGTTGCAGGTAAAGCTATCTTGTGTGGAGTTGGTGCAGCGCACTTGCCAAGATCTGATGGGGTGCCAGTCAGTGTGGCTACTGTGTCACGCCAGGATGCAGATGTGTTGAAGGGTATTAGCGAAGCCAAAGATGCAACGGGTCACGTTGGTACTTCTGTCCTTAAGCGTAGCAGCAGCTGGTAGCTGTCATGTTGACTATCTTTTGTACTTAACCCGTGGTTATGAATAAAAGTTTCTTTTTTGTTTGTTGCTTGTGGATATTTGTAATGTATACATATCTGTCTGACTATGCGTAAAAGATGTATTTGTTGCAGTGTACGCCAGTGCAAATATAGGAGATCCATAATCATGTATGAAAATCAGAATATACTAGAGAAATAATTCAAAGTATTTGATCATAATCGTGTATGGTATGATATTAATCATGCTGTAAATATATCATTAAGGAAGCAAGTATCTTGGTTCCTAAGTTGTTAAACGTGCACGTGTGCATTGCTGCGCAACCGTCGTGGGATGCGCACATATCTTGTTTCAACGTCTTGAGAACAAGGTGTTTAACAAGGATGCGTGATCCAGTATTGATGGGTTTGCAACCCTCTTACTCAACAAGTTAGTTAGTAGGTCAACTTATCCTTTTACCATCGTGGGTTTATTTGTAGTGCATGCACGCCATCGTGGGCAAGAAAATAAAAAATTGTTAAGACATATAGTATATGGAGATAACAACTTAAAATGTGTCATGAGTTAGCTAGAAACCGGCGTTTATTAATACTTGCAAGTTTATCAAGAAATAACAAAGAAAAAAGCGATAAATATGAAAAATAAAAGCGAATACATAAATGTTTATTGAGCCTTTGAAAGTGCGGAGCGTCTGTCTTGTTGTCTTGGTAGCTGTTCTTCTGGTAGCACCTCTTGAGGTTCCGATGTTCCATGTGCGTGGGAGGTCACGACCATCCAAGCCTCGTAACTTTGTCTGGCGCTTTGTGCCTATTGCTTGGTAACCTCATAAGGTCCTTCCCACTTTGGTCCGAGCTTACTGTATCTTCTGCGGCTTGCCTCATTGGCACGGTAGACAAAGTCGCAGTGCGAATGAAACACTGCGCACCTTGGCATCATAGTATCCTTTCATTTTGACTTGACTTTGCCTCCCGTATGGATGCGCGTTCGCGTCTTTCTTCTAGCGAGATCCAAGTCGACCGTCTTTCATCATTGTTTGTTGTTACATTGATCTCGCGGTGCGAATAGTTGGCATGCCGATCTCGGTTGGTATGGCGGCTTGGTTCCGTAGACTAGAGAGGGGTGTCCCGTCTTTGGTTTTATTGAGGTGCGGTGAGCCCATAAGACATCGCAGCTCCTCGACCCACCTTCCTTTGTGCTGTCCGGTAGCGCCTTTATTCCTTCGCCCGGGCTTGATTTGCGCTCTACTAAGCCATTGGTTTGTGGGTGCGTGGCGGCCAGTGTTGGGTGATGTTTAACTCTCGCACCAATCTTTGAAGGGTTGTCGCGAATTGTTTCCCATTATCCGAGATGATTTCTCCGGTAATCCGGCGGCATACTATGTTGTCCCGGACAAAGCGTTTCACACGGTTGCGGTAATTGTCGCCATTGCTTTTGCCTCGATCCACTTGGTGAAGTAGTCTATAGCTACTATGAAACTTGAGACCGCTTCTTGCCATTGGAAAAGGGCTGCGATATCAATGCCCCATTTGTAGAATGGCCATGGCGCCGTGATTGGCGTTAACTCATCTTTGTGGTTGGCGCGGAGCAGGTGCGTGGACTTGGCAATCATTGCACTTCCTTATCAAGTCCCGCGCATCTTTATGCATGGTTGGCGATAGTATCCGATCGCATGGCGCGTGCTACAACGGACCGTGGTCTGCGTGCATGCTACATGAACCTTCATGGATTTCTCATGACACATAATTTGCTTGTAAGGGGCCGCGCAGCGTGAGCCATGGTTGGAGGAAAGAGCGTCGTCTGATATGTTGTCGCGTGATTGAATCTCTGTTGTGTGCCGTATTCTGCGACTTACATGCATTCTTGGGGTAATGTACCTTTGCTTAAGAATTCCGCAATTGGTGTCATCCATGTAGGACCATCCTCCTCTATATTGCGGAGACTTCCATCTCCGATATTGACTTGCTTTTCGGTGTTTCCACCGGCACTTGCTTTGATAAGTGTGCGAAGCTTGTCGAGGCGATCTTGCTCGGTGCATACGCTGCGATTTTCTCCTCTAGGGACTTGCTTGATAGTAAATCTATCAAAGCCTTTGATCGATGTCTTAGTCTTCTCAAGATCTTGAATCATATTTTCTTCTTTGGCGTATTCACCCAACACGTGGTTGGCCACTGTAGGAGTCCACATTTGCTTCCAAGTTACGTACACCCATTCGGTGCAATCGTAGTCCGGTGATTAGGGCTTCATATTACGCCTCATTGTTTGTCGAGGTAAATTCAAAGCGCGATGCGTAAGTGAATTCCATTCCTACGGGTTTGTGAGAATAAGGCCGACTCTGAGCCGTCCGCGCGCGAGGACCGTCGTAAACAAAATCCATGGATCTTGTAGTTCTTTCTCGCTTGGTGTAGGTACCTCGTCGATGTCGGCTTCTCGATGATGAAGTCGCGAACTTGTCCTTTTATTGCGATGCGTGGTGCGTAAGAGATGTTATGTTCGCTAGCAACACACTCCATACGGAGTCGTCTGACGCATCGGGTTTGGAGATGATCGCTTGATGGCTTGATGCGTGATTACCGCTATCGGGTGCGCTTGGAAATACCGGTAGCGATCGCTTGGCGGCAAACACTAATGCCAAGACCAACTTTTCCATGGCACTATAGTTCATCTCCGTCTTCTTGGCGCTTTGCGACAAAATAGATAGGGGTTTGCAAGGTCCCTATCTGTTAGTAACCTTCTTGTTGGCCCTTCATGAGTTCTTGATAAATACATGATCGGCTCTTCCCTGTCGGGTGCCACGAGTGTTGGGGCGTTGCTAGATCTTTGTTTGAGTGTGGTGAAGGCTTCTTGCCTCCGTCGTCCATCGAAAGTCACCCTTTTTATACACTTCTTGAAAAGAGGCAATGACTTTTCTGCGATTTAGGCAGGAACTGTTGAGGCCGGCCAGTTTTCCATTGAGGATTGGACTTCCTTGACGTGCGTGGTGAGGAAGTTCTATTACCGCTTTGTCTTTTCGGACAAGGTTTTATGCCATCGAGTTTATCGGTACCCTAAGAACATGCCTTGATGGCAGCAGAAGGTGCATTTCTTAGGATTTAGCTTCATGTTGATCTCTCGTAGAGTCTTGAATGTTTCTTCTATGTCGCGCACAAGTTCCTTTTCGGTATGGCTTTTATGACCGGGTCATCACATAGACTTCGAGTTGCGGCCCTTTGTTTTCAAAGGCATTGTCTACCAACCGATAGGTGGCACCCGCGTTCTTCAAGCCAAGCGGCATTTTGTGTAACGATGCGCCTTGGCTTGTGTGGAAAAACTGTCTTTTCCTCGTCCTCTTGAGCCATTTGTATCGGTGATATCCGCATGCAGCGTCGAAAACACTTCAGCGGTATCCACACAAGGACTCTATTTTCCAATCTATCTACGGTAATGGATAGCGATCCTGCGGGCATGCTTTATTAAGGTCGGTGAAGTCTACACACATTCGCCACTACCATCGCTTTTTGACCATTCTTTGGATTAGAAAGCCGATCGTGGTAATAGACTTCACGCATAATTCCGCATTTACCAATTTACGTACCTCTGCGGAATTACTGCGCCTCTCGGAGCTTGGCCACGCTTCTTACGGCGTATCGGTGAGTATCCTTGTCGGATTCTAAGTTTATGCTCTGTGATCGGCGTGGTACTCGGTCATGTGTTTGGGCTCCCGCGAAAATATCCACGTTCTTTTGTAGGGAGCGCGGTACGCTTGCTGGTTGTCCGACAATGACCCTCCAATGGTTATTTCACAGTGCGGGTATTACGGGTGGTGCGACCTTCAAGTTGGGGACTTTGGCCGCGCCTTTGCTTGGGATTGGTTCCATTTCGCATGTAACCGTGTTACATTCTGTTTGGTACCGTGGCATTGTAAAGTGACAATGCCCCCTTCTCTGGGAATTTAAGCATCCGTCTTGTTGTTGATGGCACCGCGCGCATGGGCGATATCCGGGTCTCCCAATAATGCCATTGTATGACGAGGGGATTTGATCACCATGAAATCCATCCGGTTGTCGTAGAGTGCTCTGCGTTGCCAGCCGACTAATGTCATGATTGCCCATGGGCCATATCTTTTCACTGTGAAGCCGGTGAGTCTTTGTGTTGACGGTTTAACCGACTACGTATTTGGTCGTAGTCTTTTAAAGCAATGCTCATACATGATATTTGCGATGCCCCACCATCGATGTACATGCGGTGTATGTCGTGACCACCGCGCTAATTTCAATGGTGAGGGCTCTGCTGCTGCGTTGTCCCATGATTAAAGTAGGAAAGAGATTTCACTTCTTGGAAAACTCTGGTGACCTTTTGTCTAGTGGTTCGTTGCCACGCGTCGTATCATGTAGATTGTGTCGGCCTTATCTTTGGGTGTCTCCTTCTTGCTTCCATTCTTTTGCTTATCTCTTCCTCTTTAATGTTTTTAACTAAGTGGTCGATGCGCCTCCTTGACCATCTTGTCGATGAGTTGGCGCGGTGGACACACTCGTTAGTGGTGTGACCCTTTGCGCGTGGTAGTCACGGTATCCATTCCCGGTCGCCGATCTTACGGTATGCGCATCTGCGGTGGTCTTGGGAAGTTCGCACCTTCCGCTGCGAGTATTTCCTTTGGTGTTTTGATCGGGGGTATACTGTCATTATCTACTCTCTGCCGCTCCTCGGCTGCGATAGCTCCTATTACGGTTATTACCTCGGTCGTTGGATTGTCTCCCGAGTTGTTCTGTGACCGGTAACTCGAATGGTTCTTTTGCTATCCGCTGCGGCGGCTTCTCCCTGGACAAAAGACCGAGGCGCTTCATGAGTTCATCAAAGGTCTCGGGGATCTTGTCGTTTAACCTCTTGATGAGTTACGGGTTATTAATCCCATTCATGAAGCCCGAGATCTTTAAGACTTGAGGCATGCTTTAACTGCATGCATTCATCTTTAAAGCGTTCCATGAATGCGCTCGTGGATTCTCCTTGGTTACATTTTACCTGGCGAGTTCGGCGGGATTTT
Source organism: Chrysanthemum lavandulifolium (assembly GCA_022545495.1). NCBI lineage: Eukaryota > Viridiplantae > Streptophyta > Magnoliopsida > Asterales > Asteraceae > Chrysanthemum > Chrysanthemum lavandulifolium. The sequence continues at coordinate 126,662,765 of CM040241.1, read as the reverse complement.
TGCTACACTTTTGCGTTGAGTAAAATTTAGGCGGAACGCCTTTCTCAACTCTTCAAAACCATTCACGCTCCTTCGTGGGAGTTTGTTGAACCGATTCGCGCTTCCCCACGGTGTGGAATTAAACATGTGGCACCACTTGGTTGTGGCGATTTTCAATGGTCGCGGTGATTCAAAGATTTTAGGTGATCGTCCGGATCACTGTTCCATCATAGGTCTTGACATTTGTAGGCATCGCTCTTTCTTGTTCTCGGAGAAATCACTAATCGTCGGTGAACGCATCCACTTTCGGCGGCGCCACGGGAGAGACATGTCTTCCTCTTGGCTATCGCGTCATTTCTAGACTTCAATGTCTGTGTCATTGTCCTCGTTGTCAGGAATTATCGATAGATGAATTTTCCTTCTTACGGCGTTTGCGGCTATCCTCAGTCGACTCGTAGTCCGGATCGAAGGACTTTCACTGGGAGTGCTTTCGCCCGGTCATCGCGTGCTTTACGGCTACCCGATCTAGTGTAGACACTGATGCGCCGTTCTTCTCTATCACTATCACTCAAGTCTTTGCGGTGAGATGTCTCATCATCCTCGACTCTCCTCCCTATTACATTGAATCTTGGGGTTTACCGCTATCTCTCCGCGCTTTTCTTTCGATGGCGCGGTGGGGAAGTCTCGTATTGAGAATCGAAGTTGAGTCGGGCTTTCAAGTTCCGACCGATCTCTTCTTCTCTTCCTCTTGCATGAGGCGGTTAATGTTTCGTAGTTTTGGGATACGAAAACTTACGGTGCTAATTCGGCGCGACCCCCCGAGGGTGAGTGCGTTTGTTTCTATTTGCTTTACCCTTATCCGGCACTGGTGCCTCGGTACCTTTGTCGGTCGGTTTCTAGCACCGATTGGAAGGGAGTAGTAAAGGCGGTGCTTGTGATGGGTCTCTCCACTCGTGGTGGTTGTAGTGACTTGGGTTGTTCGAGTGCGGTTCCACGGAGGAAGATCAAGTCTTGGCACGATCCCTTGTTTTTAGCGGTTGGTTGTCCCAGTGATGCAGCAGGGTTAGTCCACTCTGCGACTTCTTCCCATAAGGTCGATTGCGATCGGCGATTGCCGTGCTTTGTCATTCTAGTGTCGGTTCTTAGTGTAGGGTCCCGGATGGCGCCACTTGTTGATACAAAGTTGGGCGTTCGATTTGGAGCTCGGTTCTCGTACCAATTGAGAATTCTTGCTTGAGACTGCGCGCTAAGAGACAAGAAACACCGTTAGGCTTCCGTGGGATTGTCTCCACGATTATCCTCCGGCGTGAGTGAGTAATCGGTTTAGGGTTTAAGGAGTTTTAGGGTTATGAGATCGTACCTTAAGCGAGGATATGATTCCTTTATATCGCACGGAATCCTTGTTGGTTCCGTGTTCCCCAACCTTCGGCGTATCCGCCTAAGTCGGTTGGGAATGATTATCTTCTTGTTTTAGAAGATATCGGATATCTATTCCGTAAATAGATATGGGCTTGGGCTTTCGTGAGCCCAAACACGTATTATATATTGGCCCATGAAAACACCATTCGTACAAATAAAAGCTTGAAAGTATCTAAATCTGGTCGGGTTAAATAGCATCGGATTTGGTATGTGATAGAATGACGGTGGATATGAAAAAGTGTATCATTACGATTATTTATATTCGGTTGATAAAATATATAATGAAAAGTGTACAAATATTCAATTTTCTAGTGGAAAAGCAGTGGCGCGTGAATGGATTCATATACACCAATTTGATGTGTAATGAATCATGGTATGATATCTGGCATTTCATTCTTAGACCATAAACAAAGATGTTTATTATCTTGATCTAGACTTATACATAAAATCAACATGTCAACTATTATTATTATTATAAGTTTACGACTTTGACAACGAAACTTTCAAATATCTTGCTGCCCAAGTTTAGATTTATAAACCACTAAAATATACAGTAACATAACAAATATCAACACTTCATTTCAATAATAACAAGAATCATTAATTAATCTTAGATATAATAATAATACAGTAACAACAAATAAACCTACACATCCCCCCCTTAGCCACTTTTAGCTACCATCAAAAATACATTCGTGGCCTTTAACTCCAACAATCACAAATATCTGGTATTTTCATCAAACACCTCATACACACCTTTTTCCCCCTTAACACAAAAACCATCTTTTTTCTTATTTTATATAATAATCAAATTCACTACAAATTATATGCTAATCCATTAAACCAAACCTTTAAATCATGATATTTTCACGGTTAGGTCGGTCAATTTCACGATCATCACGTTCTAGGGTTAGTAACTATTTTTTTTTTTTAATAATTTTTTATATAAATTTTGTTTTATGAATTTTGTTTTTATTGATGTATGTGTGACTTTGATTATTGTAGGGTGTATTGAGTGGACGGTTACAGGTATTGAATGGTTCAGTTTTTGAATCGAGATATGTTGTTAATGGTGGAGGAGATGTTAATTTGGGGGTTTTGGGGCGGTATTTGAGTTCGTTAGCTGGTAGTGGTTTTCATGATGGTAGTAAGGGGTGTGGGTTGAGGCCTAAGGATTTGGATCGTGTTTTTGCGAATGCGAGTTTTCGTAGGTTGTTCTCGAGTGAAGCGCCTAAGAAGAAAAGTAAGGTTTTTGTTGTTTTCGAATTAGTTAGGGGGTGATATTTAGAGGTTGTTTGGGATTATATGTGTAAAACGCAGATAATCGTAAAAGTACAAGTGTTCTTACTTTGACTTTGTTTGGAATAACTAGCGTTAGCTGTAGCTGCAAGCTGTAAAATTTTGTTTTTGTAAAAGCGTTTAGTAATGAGCTGTAGCAGCTGGAACTATAAAGTGTAAAACAAGCATACAATCATAAAAAAGCTAAAAGCTAAACACTTTTTCCATTAGCGTTTCATGAGGAGTGTTTCATGTGAAATTCAATTTTAAACGATCCAAAAACGCTTGTTTCGAAACACAGCCTTAGTGTATGTAAATTGAGTATTCGAGTAATATAATATGGGGAAATATTGGTGTATATGCTGGTTAATTACATTGTGTTTGATAATTTGTTTCGACAGATTATGAGAACTTCTACCCCAAGGAAAAGAAGGAAATTCCGAAAGGGAATGAGCAGAAGTCGGAATCCAAAGGTTAGTTATATTGATTAGTTAGTCTAGATGTTATACTTCATGGTAGTTGCAACTAGTTTCCTTGGTAACTGACAGTCGTTACCGTTATTTTATCATGCATGAGTTTTATGCTCTTGCTTGTTCATAAATACTTGCAATTAATATGTTATTGTTATGGGGGATTTCGTGCTCTTTTTTTGATGCTTACATGTTTGTCTTTATCATTGGTAGATGCGTCTCACTTTAATCAGTCTCACTCGAGTCTTGAGTAAATCAGATAGCTTGCTACAAATAGGTTACATTTAGAGTGAGTAGGATTGTAAATCTGGTTAATAATTATACAGTCTTCTTGTGTGCTTTTAGTTCGGTGTATATTTGGAATACCTACTTTGTAGTTTGGAATAGCTTGTGGGTGGCATGGGTGTATTTCTGAAATGTGTATATACATTGTATTGCATATTCGAGTATATTTCCCACCCCTTCTGCATAGCCAGGTGTAATATCATTTTACTAAGAGTTATGATTATGCATCCTTGGGTTCACCGATTGAAAGTTTATTGAAGTATTGGACTATTGGTCCTATGGTAATTGACAGACTGCACTAATTATTGCAAAACTTAAACCTGGAATTGTTCTCATTGTCAATGACAAACTGGTGACAGTCTGTAGATCCACCACTATCTGTAATATCTTCTGATAGAAGTTGGCATGTTTAAATGCAACTGTGAAAGCTGTATGATCGTTTTGCATAAAGCCTTGCACATGCTATGAATCATAAACAATATGTGGAACTTGCAATAAGGCTGCAACATTGAGAAACTGCTGATCACTTCAACAGACACATTTGTTGTGGGACATAGTTATGAGAATCTGGTTCTCTTGCATTATGTTGAATTCATAGATAATTAAATTTTACTCTCTTAACATCTATTAAGAGTTGAATGTAATTATGTTTTCTATAGACTTGCCATGTTTCAGATTTCAACAGCACATAATAAAATGCGCATGATGTCCAAAGTTCAGCTACTAATGTCTTTATACATTGTGTAGAGGAATCAAGCACAGATGACGATGGGAGTTTTTTTCCAAAGCAATTCCAATTCCAAATACCCATCCCTTTACTAGTGATTGGACTATTGCTCTTTTCGTCACTATCTTCTTTTGGTCCCCGTGAACAGAAACAGGTTAGCAAATTCTACAGCTAGAGACTTGATTTAAATGCGTGTATGGGCTGAATGTTGTTAAATCTTCATTCCAAGTGTGGTTATGATGTGTTTGGTATCTAGATGACATATTTTTGTTACTCAAATGTAAGGGTGTTATTCATCTTTGATTGCCATAGGAAGAAAGGAGGTTTGACTTTTCGTAATTGCTGGTTTGATCTTTAGCAATAATTTCCAGACTTCTGAAACGACGTAGTTTAAGTGTGTCTCTACTTACAACTGAAATGGCGTAGGTTGGAGTTCTAAAATTTGAGGACTTGCATATATAGAGCTCTTATAAGCTATCAACTACTAAACACGGCTATTATACACCTAAACATATGATATGGCTTTTGACCACCAACTCACTTTGCCAATGAAAAGCGTGGAAGAAAATATGAGGATGACTTTTTTTAATAATGTATTGAGCTTATGACCAAAGATAGATGTTTGACATATGCATACAAGTGTAAAATGCACTCAGGTTTATTTTGTTAGAATTTCTTAGCTTGTGTACAGACTGCATGGAAGATAAATTGCGTGTTTTTAATTGAGTTCCTTTTGAAAGCAAGTGTTGTCATCTTGTAAACTTTTATATCTAGGATATCTATATCTTTGGAAAGTGACCACAGTTTTGAATTCAGTTTATTGCCTCTGTTTGATATAAATAATATACTGTGTTTTAACTGTACATGTATTTTGTGTATACATTCAGTAGACTTCTCAATTTTCTTTTTTTTATTGTGATTTCAATGTTTGCAGATTAGTTTCCAAGAGTTCAAAAACAAGCTTTTGGAACCAGGCTTGGTGGATCATATAGTTATTTCTAACAAATCAGTTGCAAAAGTATATGTCCGAAACACACCACGTAATCAATCAATTGATTCTGCTGAAGGAACTTCAATTGATTCACCTACAAAAGTGAATACAAGCCAGTATAAATACTACTTCAACATTGGGAGTGTTGAATCTTTTGAGGAAAAATTAGAGGAAGCGCAGGAAGCACTCGGGATAGATCCTCATGATTACGTTCCTGTCACATATGCTTCTGAAATGGTTTGGTACCAAGAAATTATGCGATTTGCTCCACACTCTTATTACTGGGATCCCTTTGGTATATGAGTCGTAGGATGCAAGGCGGTCTAGGTGTTGGTGGCGGCGGTGGGAAAGGTGCGTGGAATATTTAACATTGGAAAGGCCCATATTAATAAAGTTGATAAGAGCATAAAAATAAGGTGATTTTTCTATCTCCATGATAGGACGTGTTTAAATGTGCATTATTAAATTAAATTCCAATACTTATACGACATAATGACATATAAGAACGCTGTTATAGTCATTTTATCAATTTAATCAATCAAATTCTGTGGAACAAATAATAACTCTTGTTTCTGTGCACACTCTTATCTAGGTCTTTTTCAATGACGTTGCTGGCTGTGACGAAGCAAAACAGGAAATTATGGAGTTTGTGCACTTTCTTAAGAACCCAAAGAAATACGAGGAGCTGGGAGCTAAAATCCCTAAAGGTGCTCTATTAGTAGGACCACCTGGCACTGGCAAAACCCTTTTAGCTAAAGCAACTGCAGGAGAATCTGGTGTACCTTTTCTCTCGATATCTGGATCTGATTTTATGGAGATGTTTGTTGGTGTGGGCCCATCCAGGGTTAGAAACTTGTTCCAAGAAGCTAGACAGTGTGCACCTAGTATAATATTTATTGATGAGATTGATGCAATTGGTCGTGCAAGGGGCGTGGAGGTTTCGGGGTTCTAATGACGAGAGAGCACTCTTAACCAGCTGCTAGTAGAAATGGATGGATTTGGTACCACTGCTGGGGTTGTTGTTCTTGCCGGGACGAATAGACCGGATATTTTAGATAAAGCTCTTTTAAGGCCTGGAAGATTTGATAGGCAAATTAGCATAGATAAACCTGACATCAAAGGCCGGGAGCAGATATTCCAAATTTATTTGAAAAAGCTCAAACTTGATAATGAACCATCTTACTTCTCTCAGAGACTTGCTGCTCTTACTCCAGGATTTGCTGGAGCTGATATAATAATGTTTGTAATGAAGCAGCCTTAATTGCTGCAAGGGTGAGCAGACGAAGATATCCATGGACCATTTTGAGGGAGCCATAGATAGGATCATCGGTGGGCTTGAGAAGAAGAACAAGGTAACAGAAAGCAATAGAAAATTTCTCTTTTTCTCACAAGTTTAATATGCCTAATACGTAGATGTGACAATTTTGACCATTTGCTTAGGAATGAGCTAGGTTTTATCTCATAGAGGTGAAATCGGAAAACTAACGGAACAGATAACGGTTCAAATGTGTTTGAACCGGTTAAGGTGTTGAAAGTAACCTGAACCGTATTTAGCACATGCAAGCTTCTAAATTGTTTTATGCAAACATTTAGACTATTATTATAATGGTATAGTAGTATATGTAGTAATTTAGCAACCAACTTTTTTGGCCATTTTTTGTCTATTATACTGTACCATTATCATAATAGTCTAAATGTTTGCATAAAACATCTTAGAAGGTTTGCATTGAAAAGTACCCCTTCCTACCCAAATTCATTTGACCCAAACTAATAATTTATGTTGTCACCTCTATTAACTCCATGTTGTTGAAACAGGTGATAAGCAAGCTCGAACGCCGGACTGTAGCTTATCATGAAGCTGGACATGCTGTGGTTGGCTGGATGTTGGAACATGCAGAACCTTTGTTGAAAGTGACTATCGTTCCTCGTGGCACAGCAGCACTCGGTTTCGCTCAGTACGTACCAAGTGAGAACTTACTCATGACCAAAGAACAACTTTTGACATGGCGTGCATGACGCTTGGTGGACGTGCTGCTGAACAGGTAATGTTTATCAAAACTTGCTTCTTTAGGACTTACAGAACAATAATACTTGCATCCTATGAAAAGTTGTGCAAGCGGAGGCATTGTATGTTTGAATAATAACCAGATGTCGCAGACTGTGACACATTACCCGAGAACACTTCATAATGATTAAATTGTTTAGCATAGTAATCAAATTTTGATAAAGTGATTCTTAATTTTTTATTATGGATGTATAATCTGTTTTAGATAATCAGTTCCTTAAAGGAAAACTAAAAATAATTGTAGATGTATGAACAAATAGTTTATAATGATATTGTTATAGTAAATAAATTGTCGTATTCTAATTTGTACTTCGATAAGAATAGAAGCATGTCCCTTTTGGTCAATTTTTTTTCGTGAAGCAACAATACATATCCAAACACCAGGTCCTGTTTTGATTATTCAATCACATGATCAGTTCAGAATGTGCGTCAAACACCTCAAAAGTAATTTTAGATCTAAAATTTTGCCAAAAGAGAGTTTGTACAATTTAGTGAGACATATATAAATGAAATGGTGCAAGGGACAGTCAGAAGTTGTGATACATTACTCTTGTTATTTAAACACTTGTGTTGGTAGTTAAGATTGTTTCATGATTTCAGGTCCTGATAGGAAGGATTTCAACTGGAGCACAAAGCGATCTGGAAAAGGTGACAAAATGACATACGCTCAAGTTGCGGTGTATGGCTTCAGCGAGAAGGTAGGTCTCCTCTCGTTCCCTCAAAGGGAGGATGGAATGGAGATGACCAAACCATACAGCAGCAAAACCGGGGCAATCATCGACACTGAAGTCAGGGAATGGGTAAACAAGGCTTATGAACGCACTGTCTCACTCGTGACAGAACACAAAGAAAAACTTTCTCAGATTGCTGAGCTTTTGCTCCAAAAAGAAGTCCTCCACCAAGACGATTTGGTTAAAGTTTTGGGTGAACGCCCATTTAAAGCGGCTGAAATGAACAATTATGACAGATTTAAGCTCGGATTCATGGACGAAGATGCAAAACTGGAATAACTGAAGAGGGTAGCCCAAGCAGCGAGAATGAGTCGCCACCCTCGAGCCAGAAGTAGTCCCTGCGTAGAAGCTGCTAAACACAACAGAGGTAAGAAAAAGTTTAATTTCAAGAACAAAATTCCTCCCCATTTGGATTTTGAATTCTTTCAGGAGAACAGAAATATTTGGGTGAAGGACCGACAATGATCTGTCTTCAAGTTGTATTTGGTGACATATTTAGCTTTGATTTTCCTGCATAGCTAAATGTATAAGCAAGTGGTGCTTAATGTTCTGATGATACAAAAAGAACACAGGATGTAAAGTTCATGTGGTGCATTTTCATTTCTTAAGATTTTCTTTATCTACGAAGCTCTGACATATTACCACATCTTTTATATTTGTTTCAAACATTAGAACAGTTATTGCACAAAGTTTGAATAATGCTGTTCTTAAGTCATGTTTTTATATTGATACAAAGCCTGAAAGTCATATGAAGGCTATGCATGTTTGTCAGTCATTATAGAATTCTTATATTCCATTGTATAAGATGTTAACCATACATTTAAAGTCGGATAGAGTAGCTTGATTTAGACATGTCGATGTTTTGTTCGACTTTAGTCAAGGAACAGTCATGACAAATGCTCTAAATAGGTTTAGGCCTGCATTTGAAACCAAACCCGCCTAAACTGTTATTGTAGTTTTGTTTCGTGAAGAGTTGCCAAGGCAAAAGGTGTAAATTTCCTGAATCTGTCGGTTTTAATTCTAACTAAAACTCAATATTGAGCTAATCGAGGAACTGGCCAACTAAAATGAATCCTTAGCAGAAGCTAGAGCTGAGTTGTAGGTATGACCCATATGACTAAAACAAACTATAAGCTTAGTTATAAAAAAACATGATATGGATTGCGAAAATGTTTTAAGGTTTGCTAGAGGTGCTTCAACTTCCTTCCATTCGGCCGAATAGAGTATCTAATTGGCTACCCTTTAAATGGATTCACTATTTCTTTTTTTTTTTTTTTTTTTCCTGATGTTTTTTTTGTGATGATTTCTCTCCTTAGAGTTATACATCCTTTGTGAGTCAACTTGCTAACTTTTCAAAGGTATCACGTCCGCGCTTCACATTTAACTTTAGAATTTGGCTCTAACCGATCCTTCTTGGATTGCACAGTTGCAATTTGTAAGGGAAAATATTTATCTTTTGAAAGTTGGAATATGAGAGCACCGACAATGGTGGGTTGGTGGGGATGGCCCTTCGGCCATCACTATTGTCATTTCAGCGTCCCATTACTATTATCTAGCAATGATCACTGCACAATTGTCATTTTAACGCTTATCACTATTATTCTGCAACGATTACTGCACACTTTTATTACTATTAAATAACAAAAACACACACACGCACAAATCATTTACCAAGCTCGAGTTCCCCACCCCATTGAGCATGCTTTGCTTGTGGTCACCAAGAGGTGTGGTACCCTTTCTCCACACCGACCCCTAGCTTCCCAACTCGGGGCATTAATCTGGGCATTTCAAATGCTTGTGATACATGTCGAATAAGATTCATCTTTGCCATCTTATCTTCTATTTATTGGCGATACATGTTGAATGAGATTTATCTTCTGCCATCTTATCTTATATTTCATTTTATCTTATATTTATTGATATATTCAACTTAAATAATTAGGTTTTTATCTATGCTCAACAAGAACCTGATGGATTGCGGAAATGTTTGTAAAATAAAAAAAGGGGAGAAATATGACTTTAACTTTGTGTTTTATAAACTAAAAAACTTTTGGTTTGCCGAAAATTTGAAACCATTTAATTTATGTCCTTAGTTTTTAGTTTGAACAATAATTTGTATGTGACTATGCTTAAAACTTGAACTTAAATTTAGACTTAAAAATTTGATTGGTGCATTTAAAAAAATGATTAGTGAAAAATGTTGAAAGAGTTTAAGTGTATTATTACACTTGTCATGGAATAAATTAATTAGATTTAACTTTAGGTTTCGTTGTTGTTAGTCATAATACATCAATTGTTAGAAAAGTGAACTTTCGGGGTTATTTGATAAATTTGGTCATTTGTGTAATTTGTCACTCAAGTTTGTTTGAATTTAAAACTAATCTATGATTGTTAGTTTTCCTATAAATAGTGATCATTGACATTAAAATTATTTGTACATTTTGAATAGTTTGGTAGTTTAAATTAGAAGTTGATGGTGAATTAGAATTTTATATTGATACTTTTTTATTGATTTGGTAATTTGGAATAAAGCTTCCGTTTTGGTAAAGTATTTGTGCATCATCGAATATTCGAATTTTAGAATTGATATTTGGTTTAGATTTGGTTTTGGGCTTGAATTGAAACTGGGCCTCATAATCAGTTGTCATATGAGGATCGACTTTTTGTTTGACACTGAATTGCGATTAGTTTCTTGGAACATGACTCTTTGGTTTGTTTATTGTTTGGTGGTATTCGAAGTTGATTTGTTTGAATTTGACTTGCTTTGGGTATTTGAATCATGACCATAATACTTATCTATCTTATATTATAATGTATGTAAAAGTCAGCCTCATTTCAGTTTAACTCTTAACCAAAATTAAGATAATGAGATCCAATCGTGAGATGGCGTATATCGACTTATAACAAAAGTCATTAACCACTAAAATTAAGATAAGGAAATTAATTATAAAGTGGATATGTCGACTGTCATTAAAATTCATATTTATTTTCAAATTGAAATATCTTTTAATCTACTTAATTTTGTATAATCTAATTTCACCATATTTTTAAAATTTTATCTTCTTTAATTCAACATCCATTTTGATATAATTTTATAAGTTTTAGTTTTATAATTTCGGTGGGTTTATTTATTTTAATTCAAATTTTTACAACTTTAACCTTTATTTCAATTAATATAATCTTGATTCGTCAAAATCATATACTTTTAGGGGAGTGTTTGACGGGTAAGAGATTGCGAGGGTATTTCTATATGCGGGAATAATGATGTCACGGAAAGCTATGATAAAGTTACGGGTAACCCAAACAAACACATACAACTAACACATATACATTCGAAATGTTGTGAAACGAATTCACTAAACGGGTAAGCAAACACGTATAACTATACTTATCGCCGCCGCTATGCGCGGGTATCCGACTAGTTATATAAATGAGTCATTAGAATTATTATATGTGTCATATTCGGGGCGTTTGAATTAAAAGAGTCCGTTCGTCAAGTTATTTATTAACTTAAATTTGGTTGATACTTGGATAATAAGTTTGAAGTTGGACCGTAATTCTTATTACATAAGTATAGCAAACAAGATAGTCATTTTCATTTAAAACCAATCCCAAATTTAAATATTCAAAACATTAATCCAAAAGTATAAATATTAGGCCCAAAACATGATTTAATAAAATAGGTCTCCATAATTTATCAGAGTCAAATATGATCCTTGAACCATGCATCCTTGCCAAGCTTCCACCGAACACGTATACCAAACGTCATTTAAATACCTGAGAAAACATACTAAAAGGTCAGATTACGCTGGTGAGTTCATAGGTTTAAATTCAATAAAATCGTAGTGGACCTGTAGGAGTTGATTTGTTATGCAAGACCTAAGATAGATAAACATCGTTCACAAACCGATCCTAACCGGATCACCATCCATATCCCGCATCCAGGGATCACTCGGGCCCAACGACTCTAGTCCAGCACTGTCGTGGCAAAATCTAGAACAATTGCCAACCCCGGACTAGGTCGAGGTAGAAGTCTATTCTTAGCTAGGCAACAATTATATCAATTAGGATTGCTACCCTAGTCTAAGTCAACGACTACCGCACATCTATCTAAACAGTCAAGCACATAAGCAAATCCAAATAGTTTTAAAGGTCCAAAAACAGTAGCATGATTGTAACACCCCAACCCGACAAGGGTAGAAGTGTCACATTCTGGTGTCATATCAGAACATACAATTAAAAACGAAAGTCTAAGAATAAAGTATCAAGTCATTTAAACAATGATTTACAAGGAACAAGTTCAAAACCCAAAATGTCTATGATAAAAATGAAATCTCAAAACAAAAGCCCGCCAAAATAAGTCCAAATAATAAGGTAACTAGGGTTAGTCCACTCGGATAATTCACCTCTCACCCAATCAAAGCCCATCTTGAACCTAAAATCTGCGCAGGAAAAGAAATGCGGCCGAGCTTCAAAAGCCAGTGAAGCAGATATAACAAAACGAAAGCTAAATAAAATCAATTTGCGAAATGAAACAAAGGAAACGAATAACAAAGTCGCGTGAAATGAGGACAATGAGTCAATGAGGATCTGCAGAACACAATTATACATGTATCCAAAGCACATATAACAAGGATAACGAAGCCAAACAAAGCATCAAGACAAACATACAAGCACATACAAACCGGGCATACAAGTCATCGAAACTTAAGCAAACATAGCGACGTTATATCCACACAACATAAACAAGATACAATCAATTCAGAACTCAAGACATACAAGCTAAACAAATATCTACTGTGAAAGGAAGCAATTAATTAATAAGTGAGCATGGCAATTCACAGATCAACACCCTTAGTTGAAGACATAACCAAGATCAAACAATGAAGTGTTAAAAGATTCAAGACATGGTAGTCACACGTAATAAGTAGGAATACAATATAAACGATATAATTAAATGAATTAAGGACATAGCAGGGCAACTAGACAAATTAACAAGCTAGATGCCACAAGCTGAACCATTTACCCAATCAAACCATAGCATAAACAGAAATGCAAACATGGAAGGTCAACAGCAAGCAGATACGGATACTATCAGGTAATCATAGTCCACAAAATTTAACTGAACGAAGTATACATGATAAACAGACAAAAACTATCGATTACACACTAGCATGGTCAACAGACAATTCAGAGGTCACATAACAGTGAGATCACATATCATCAGATGACAACATGTAAATCAGATAACTGTATATTAATCATATCATAGCAGAGAAATCAGTAGTCATATAAAACATAAATAGCATAACAAAATCAAATAAACATATAATAACCCAGTACGTGAATGGAACAATAGTATGAAGTAACGGAATGAGAGTGTAACAGATCAGAGCAATGGAACATATATATCTTGGTAGTAGGGTGAGTCATATAAGGGTATTGGGTAAAGGACAGTCAATTCAGAATATGGTGCGGTGAGGAATCCGGAAGGTACAATATAGGTATATCAAAAGTGTAAGGGTTGTCGTAAATCTATCCCGAGCCAACAAAACAAACCATATCAATAGTGGCAATAGCGACCAAGTAACCAATAGTAACCATTGTATTCGGAGGGTGACCTCGAATACCAAACCAATACGAGGGAGACCTCAAGAACCATTGGAGTAGCTAGCTCCCAAAATGTGAGGGTGTATTGCACACGCACCGCATCACCAAAACAATATATCAATATCAATACAATACAATACAAATCTAGGATGCATCCATACCGCAAAACAATAGTGGCCATACAATATATCCAAGCGCATAATCAATACAAAATGGGACGGTGTGGAACATCACTCATCCACACTGAGTCATGCCATTGGTGCATCAATGACACGGACATGGAACCCCATGCCTAGTTAATGGCTCGGGTATCAATCAAGGGTCAAACAAAGGTTCAAAGTGTAGCAATATATATAGGTCTTCACAATCAAAGGTTTAATATCAATGGTTCACAATTCAAAGATTCATAACAATAGTTCAATGTCAAGGTCCAATATCAATATTTCAATATCAAAGGTTCAATAGCATGATTCAATAGCACAGTCAAAAGCAACAATTCAAGAGTAAAGGTTCAAGAGTAATGGGTTCAATATCGAAGTTCAAGTAATGATGGTTCAATAATGTAGGGGTCAAAGCAAAGATTCAATAGCAATGGTTCAATAGCAATGGTCAAATAGCAAAGAATATCATAAGCGAACAAAGTCGAAGGATTAGAAAGTCATGAGAAATCCCTACTGAAAAGGGATAGAATATCTGTACCTTATTCGAAGCAATCAACAATGAAAGTAAAGTCAAGAAAGGAGATCAATCACGTCGCCCGGAACCTATATGAATTAGATAACGTTCTATAAGAATCAGAAACACTCGTTTTAAGACGGCTTTCCATTTTTAGCAAGTTTCCCATTTTAGTAATCTTTCCATTTTAAGTACTTTCTATTTTAGGAAACTTTCTATTTTAGACAGGTTTCTATATTTAGTAAGTTTCATGATTAGAAATTTTACCGATTCGTAACTTTCGATTCTTAAGTTTATCACGTTAAATATTTTCCCAAATTAGAAAGGTTTTCAACTTTGTAAATTGTCCAAATAGAAAGTTTAGATTTAAAATGAAACTTAAATAAAATAAAGGTCTAATAAAATAATTATCATGGTTTAGGGTTTAGGAAGGATCAGTAAGAAGAAAAACTAAAATGAGAAGAATAAGAAGAATTTCTAGCCACACATTTCAAATAAGGAGAGATTTTTAAGGAGATGCATCTATTTTAATAGGTGCATCCGAAATGTATAATACGTGGTTTCTTCTTATCATTCTCATTTTAATTTTTCTTCTTATTTGATCCTAACTCTTAGGGTTTAACATAAAATGATTCAAACTTAAGGTTTAAAATGTAACTTATCAAAGTTTAGGGCTTATAGCGACAAGTAATCAAACATTAACACTTAATATCATTCTTATAATAGTTTAAGGTTGTAATTTGCCAAATCATAAGCTTTAAGGTTTGCATGTGATAATGTTTTAAAGATGAGGGTTAAAAGTGAAAAATGACAAAATATATACTCCCTCCGTCTCAATATAATTGTCCATATTTCTATTTTGGGATGTCTCAAAAAGATTGTCCACTTTCTATTTTTAGTAAAAACTAGAGAATATATTAGGGGAATATTCTCTATGAGTGGTTGAGGTTTATAGTGGCCCAATTTTTATTAAACATTGTGATTTCTCTCTCATGACAATAATTTTGAGACGGAGGGAGTAACATGCAACATCATGCCATTCGTACAGGTTCATGCCCTTTTTTTCTCTTTATTTCACATTTCATTTTGCAAAACGTTTTCTTACTTGAGTTCGACATGAATTTTACCCTCGCTCGCGGTTCAAACGGCTAACCAACGCGACTCGGAAAACACACTTAGTGATTACCCCCCGACTCATCTTCCCCGAAACACTTTCAAAACTCCAAAAGACACAACCATTTTTCCCGTGGTCACCCTCAAAGTTACCCCCACAAGATTTCATATGCATGTTCGATAAATATTCAAGCTTGCTCGCGGGTCTTAATATTAACATCTATGACTAAGTAAACGTGCCAAATGATTAACCCCCGGCTCACCTTCCCGACACACTTTCAAACATACAAAACGGTTTACTCATTTGCCCCGCGATCACCCCTAAACATGACCCCGACAAGACCAAGAACAATTCATTTGTCTTTCCATACACCATTGATCAAAATTATTTCGACACAAATTTATTCATGCTTATACGTATGTGTTTAATTCCCATTTAACTTGACAAAATAAAAGAAGGTATATGCCGTGTGTTTTCAGGTTAAGAGCAGATTAAATGACGGATTTAGGTACCCATTTGATTCGACCAATATGCTTATCATTCCATAATTTATGTAGCCACAACAATAGATTAACGTAGCCTTGTTTTTATCACTTATGGGATGTTATATTTGCTTAAAAAAGCGTGCGTGGGTGACACAATGGTCATGACCGTAATCATGAAAACGAAAAGAAAGGCGAGACCATGGTTACCGATGGCGTGAAAGAAACAAGGATCGAACAAAACAAATAAACAAGCGCCCCTTGGTGCTTTCTAAACCCACGACAACAGCACCACTTAGACCCACGATATAACCAAGCGAACCTCGAACCAACTACGTGATATCGACAGTGAAACGGCCCTGTGCAACTCCTCTTTGAACCTTGCTTTGGTCGACAGAAATGGAAGAGGGAGGGTACTCATTCTTGCCGTCACTTTTACTTAGGATGATTAGGGTTTATGGTGTTTTATTGTTGAATGACAAATGGGGATAATTAAGGAGAATAAAATGTGATAATTAGGAGTAAATGAGGCCAAAGTTTTAGGGTGAGGCGTTGGGAAGGAGCCGAGCAAAAAGGGAGTCAAAGCAAGACCAAAATCAAATGTTTATTCACTTACTATAATTAGTTGTACATGTTATATTTTTTTTTTCTAGCAATATTGCATGTAACATTCAATGTGTTTTATTACCTTGTATAATATATAAGTAAGTTTTATTTCTTTCAATTTTCATGAAATTTACTTATCATAAGTGTTTAGTGAAATTTATCGAGCATGGTTTTATTTTACGGATTTCCCAATTATAAAGCTGAGGGGCAATTTGGTCATTTAACATGTCTGAGATTTTAGGGTTTTACAATGATTCTCACCCCAATTTAGTTAAAAACGTAGATTAAAGTGGGGCTATGAAACTCACCTCAAGCAAGCAACGCACGAATAAACACTAGCAGAAGATAACAGGTAATCACAGCACAATAACTATCGACTCGGCACAACCTATTAATGTAAACCAATTTTAATATATATTTCCCGAAATCAACAATCTACCCCAATTTATTCCATTTCGTTATTTCCAAAAATGTCTCGTTTCACCATTTAATCCTAGTGTTTGGTATCCTCATGTGGGTGTATCGACTAAATATGATGCCATGAATGCACTTAAACAACCAATATGTGACTCAATGCAACACAACGAGACATCTAAGCGATAAGCTCCATAGTCCAATAAGTTTTGGAATAAATAGTAGATCTTATCGAATTCGTCAACTCGATAAACTCAATTATTTATTCGTGTCGCTTATTATCCCATAAACCAGTCGCATCCTAAAGAGTCATAAGGATAATTCACCCATTAATAATGTTACTCAACGTACCTAGCGGGCTCTTATTAGATTCGTCAACCTAATAAGTCCGCTACCTACGTGGATCAACACTATTAATATTAGATTATCCGTAACCAATGCACATAACATAAGTAAATAAATACTTGAAAATAGTATTAAATGCCAATAATTGGCATATTTCGATAAACGTGTACTCGAAACATTAATTACTTATTTATTATAAAACATTTCAATTTTTAGTCGTTAGTTTCTATTTAAATCGTAAATAACAAGATAAGTCTTGTTATCGATATTTTTGGTATAAAAGCCTTTTATTATTTATGTTTCATAGTCTATTAGCATTTTCATATATATATATATATATATATATATATATATATATATATATATATATATATATATATATATATATATATATATATATATCATCAAATTCAATATTAATTTCATATCGTTATTCGTTTCGAGTCCACAAGCACGAGTCATGACTTCTCGGCTTTTAATCAATCAATAGTCCAAACTATACTAAAGTCCATGTTACAGCGTTGTCGGAGTCAACTATTGACTAAAAAGTCAAAGTAACACCGACGTTGCTCAAAGTTGACAATTTATATATATCAAGTCCAAATTAAAAGTCATAATAGCGCAATTCAATCCCAAATCAACTCCAATCAATCTCGCCAACCAATCAACCAACCAAATATACCCGAAACCAATGTTATGACCCTAATGGTCATGACACGGTCACGGTTAAGACCACGTGAACCAAACAAGCTCTAGAAGCTTTTCGGCTCCACGCGTCTCATCCAAACACCAACGACATCAACCCACAAGCTACCACGACAACTCGACCCGGACCCTTGATCCTTGAGGGTCACGTACGCCACCCAACACAACCCCTACATGGGTCTTATGGTGCGTACGCCCCATCACCACACCCAAACACTTCCCAAATCAATACCACAACCTCCAAACACAATCAATCATCCTCCAATCATCAACCAAACATCAAACCCATCATCTATTCTAACCAAAAACATAAAACTAGACCTAAAATGCAATGACCCAACAATATGATACACCACATGATTTCAAAACACTAGCTACATGTTTATTTAAGTGTTAATTAGATTTAATCCCACGTTTAAATCAAAAGCCCTAAATTTTTAATTATGGTCGAACCATAATCATGCCATACGTGGATTTACAAGGCCAAAACAAGCATGACCCATGTTCCATTTACCTTATTTAAGCCCGATCTACAATATTTGATGAAAACCCTAAAAGTACGAATCTTAATTTGAAGATTTGAAGGTGTTATAGTAGGCTTTGTGAGAGATTTTATATGGATAGAAAGAGAGAGAAGGATATGTCTAATGGTGGTGGAGGTGTAATTTCACTTGCCGAGAATTGGTCGGCATTTGGCGGAAGGGGGCGCCAATGGTGGTGGTGGTGGTTAGGGTTTATGTTTAGTGGAAGAGAGAGAGTTAGAGAGAAAGTGGGTGTGTGTGTGTTTTTAGTAAGAGAAAGTGAAGAGGTGAAATGAGGGGGAGTGGGGTTTATATATTTAGGGAGAGAGACTAAATAAAAAAAGAGGGAGGGAGGGGCGGCTCAAGCAAAAGAGAGGGGGTCAGTCATTTTTCGTAAAACATCCCGTTTACCCATTCCCGAGCTCATATATTGTCCCCCGAGTGTCCCACGACGTTCATTCGACTTTCTATTATCGTTATTTATGTTTTTCCACAAGTTTTGACTATTTATTTGTAAATTTTGAGTTACGGTCTAAAAGTTACGTTATTTCTCGTTTTAGGCTTTTCTAGTGCCGAATCGAATAGTGTCTACCAAAAAGAGTTAAAACTCACACGATAACTCGTCCAATGATGAAATAAACCATAAAAACCAATAGACGATATAAAATCAAGTCATGGTTGACAAAATTAGTGTTAAAGGCAAAACTCGGTTTAGTTTAACGTAATGCGGTTACCTAAAATAGACTCCTAAATTGTCGGTTGTCACAAAAAGGAAACATAAAATTACACTTATTGCAATTGATGGTTGACAAAACATAAAGACTAAAACTGGAGGCCTGGTGGTGGTTCAGTGATCACTTTAGTGATTGTCGTGGTGATTCGTGTTATGGCTCAACCCAGGTTGTATCAGTAATAACCAAAGGAGGTGAGGGTTACTTGTGTTTATATTGTTTGTTCGTCAAGAGTTTGAGACCATTCATTTTTTAGTAGATGATGTGTTGGTGTTGGTGGTGTTTAGATATTCTGAAGTATTTATTTAATCAACTATTTTCACTTTTCGCATCTTACTAGATGAAACAATTATGTTTTCTTTTAAAATGCGTTAATTATTGAAGGATAAAACTGTAATTTTTAAAAAGTAAGAGGAAGAAAAAATTTATAATTGTGTTCTTGAAGTAAATTGCAAAAATCATCTTTGTAGTTTGGCTAAATTGCAAGTTTAGTTTATATCTTTTCAAAAGTGTACTACTTGTCCATGTGGGAAACTTACAAGTGCACTATTCATCTTTGGCACAAAATTAAATGATTAATGTCACAATTCTTAATTTTTGGTCATTTTGCAAACTTTAAAAAAATTTACTACTCATCTCGGGAATTTACTATTCATCGGTTACTATTCATCATTTACTATTCATCGTTTTTTAAGTCGATTTGATATTTTGAGAGGTTATTTCAAAATTTTACTATTCATAAAACACTATTCATTCCCGGAGAAAAATTTATATCCATGATTTTTATTCATCATTTTTCGTAAACTAGGTTTACGAGTATCAAGTTCGTGTAACCGTAAGGGTTTAGCTGCGTCTTTATGGAACATCATTCATAACATTTCATATAGACTAGAGTTAGTCTACATATCATCAGTAACATCATTTTCATATTAGTCCATGCATGGGTTTGCATATTTCATTAACGTATATTTATTCATTAAATAAACGCTATCGCACAACCACTTATTTTGAATAATTGATCCGACACCTCCGACAATTGTCCTGATATATTTTTATACTCATTTTAAGACTATAAAAATTATATTATTAGTTTACTCGATGATTTGGATTTATTCTAAATATATGTTGTTGTATATATATATTTACAATGATTTACGTAATTTCGATACGATAATTATTTATTCACCCGATAATTACGAGAAATGTAATTTTATAATTTTTATGACATCAATATATTTTATTTCGTTCCGTTAAAATATATTTCTAACCAACTCTATACCTAATAACTAAATATCTAACCTTAATTTAATTAATATTAAGTTATATATACATCTTATTACTACAAAAATTGTACCAAGAAGTCTTTCTTCTTATCATGTCCACGCCCCCTTGTCATCAATTTTACTAAATATCTTTACCAAATAAATGGACACATACTCAAAGTTAGCTAGTTAATGTATTATACAAGATATTTTCTAAACTAAAACACATAGTTACACATAGGGGTGAGCATGGGGAGGTGTGGGGCGGTTTATGGTAAAACCAAAAACCGAACCATATATTTCGGTTTTTGAAATATACAAACCGTTTAGTGTCGGTTTTTTCGGTTTCGGTTTTTCGGTTTTTGACATTGAATCGGTTCGGTTTCGGTTTTTATTCGGTTTTTTCTTACTAGAAAACAAGCTATTTTTAATCTTATATAGTGTTTACGATTCCTAGATTTCAAGCAAAAATATTTAAACAAATACCAATAATAGCATAATATCCAACAATCCAAAGCTTCGAAAAAACGTACAAAACAACCAAACATGAATCTAAAATATAAAATGCATGTCTTTGCGGCTTTGCACTTTTACGCTCGCAAAAACATTCAAAGAACACTATTGCTCGAAAACAAAGATATAATATCTTTTATATAATAAAACAAAACCCCTAGTGGGAATTTTTCATTTCAAAAAAATCAAACCATACCTTATTTGGTAATAATTTCTTTAATTTGATTTTTAAAAAACTTTTTAATTATTAAAAAAACCTTAAATATTTCTAAATTTGACAAAAATTATAAAGTTTCGTTTTTATGAAAAAATCAAGTTAAAAAGTATATGTGTCACAAATATAAAAAATAAAACTTCGAAAAAGCGGAGTAATATACAATTATTTGAGGGGTTATAACTAAACTTTAGATAAACAAAAGCCCACAGCAATTCATACGAGCCACACAAACACTATTTTTCTCTCAAACTCACATGGAACCCTAAATAAAAAAATTGGATGAATCTGTTTTAATTTAATTATTGTTGCAGAATATAATTTTAATAATATGTATAGAAGAACAAAATCTCTTCCAATGGTCTAAAGGTATGATTTTGTTTTAAGTTTGATTTTTAAAGGGTTCTGAATTTTCTGTTGATTTTGTTTTAATTTGGATAAAATTAGGGTTTGATTGCGGCTATTAATTTGATTAATAAATGTTGAAAAGAAGAAGATCATAGAGTAAGAGGATGGGTGGTTCTCAATTGGTTAGTAAATCTTCACGAGGGTTCTTTGATTTCATGTTTTTTTTAGTATAATTGGTGCTCTAATTACTTTTTTAATCCCTCATGGTTGTAATTGTTGATTTATGTATAATATTTGTACCTTTGTTTTGGTTTATGAGTTGAGTTTGATGTACATGTAGAAAGCAAATATTCGATAGAGTGACAAAGGACTTGAAAGTTACAACGGCGTTCTCAGCAATGGTCGAGGAACTGGAAGTGATCGGAACTAACACTCCCAAAAAAGGTGATATTGTAGATGCCTTCACGGAGGTAATGGGGTCCATGGCTCATTGTGATAGAAGCCCGCTCTGGTGCTCCTCTTCATGGGTGGTGGCATGGGTGCCGGAAAGAGTATTATTTTAAAAGAAATCCTTAAAGATTATGTAAGATTCTCTCTTCCATCTTTTGTTAAAAAGGTTTTTAGAAAAAGCTATTTTATTCATGTATTGCAAGTATTATTGGTTACTCTTGCTTAGCTTTAACAAACAAGATTAGTCATTTTATCCATTTTTAGTTTGAGTGTGTTCAATAGAATTGTTAATCGATGGAATGAAATATATGGCGGGGATTTTGGGCGTGGCAGAAAATGTAGTTGTAGTAGAAGCTGATGCTTTCAAGGAAACGAATGTGATTTATCGAGCCCTTAGCTCAAAGGGTCATCACAATAACATGCTTCAAACTGCATAATTGGTACACTATCTTCCTCCTTAGGTATACCTTCTGGCTTCAACCATCTCATCATATTTATTTATTTTTTGTTTCTATAATAACCTCCATTTTATCAGACAAACCAGTGGACATCATTGGAACTGGGGTATGCTCTCCAACGACACGTCCACCTGATTTTTGTCTAAATGGTCGCAATTTTAGATATACCTTACCCCCATATCAAAAGTTACATCTCGCCGACGACCATCCACATGTCAAAATTTTAGGTCATTATAGGATTAAGAAGTCATTGGTGGGGATCCAGATGCATTAGTAGATATAAAACTCTATATTTTTGGTTTTCACAACAAGTCTGTTTTATTAGTACTCATTATCCGATTTTATTTGATATAAGTGAAGAGCGTCAAAAGAAACATCCAAAGGATAAAGATCAAAAGATACTTGACAATGAAAAATTCAGTGACTAATGAAGGTTAGTGAAACTTGGAGTCGGCAAAACGGACGGGTCAATTAATGGGTCAAAATGGTAGGGGCCACATCAAGCATTTTGGCATGTTAAAACGGGTTGGGGTTTGGTTGATATGAAACACCCTTTTATCTAAAATATGGGAATTGTTATTATTATCTATGAGTATGTTAAATTTTGATACATGTAGATAAAATTATAAATTAATACGGTTGTATATAAAGGAGTAAGTATAGCTGAATTTTTTTATTATCCTAGCCTGCTTGGTTCATATGACAGATGCCTGATTTTCTCTCTGAATAGTTACTTTTCTGTTATATTTTAGTCCAATTGAAAAGGGCCAAAATTACAATTACAAAGAGCGTGAAAGAGGCAGAGGATCTGGGGTAATTTTATATACTCTATGCTGGCGTGTACTATTATATGATCTACTTGTGTGTATTAATTATTGTCTTGTCTTTAGTTGATTCAGGCTTCACGACCAGTGACAAAATTTACCGAGGAGTTTGATTTTAGTTTGATGAATGAGAAATTTAACAAGGATGAAGTATGGGGTACCTTAGGAAAAAGTAACAGGTCAAGTTCAAAGGAAAAAGCTAAAAATGCTACTGATGAGAATGAAACAGAAGAGGAAAATGATTCCAGTTTACCCAAAGCTGATGTAAAGGTGAGAATGACAATGAAAAATTGCATATAGTCGCAATCTAAAAGTTGTTACTTTTTTTCCCTGTTAAACCATTATTGTCTGTAATCAATTTTGTCGAACCATGGAAGTAAGTGTGGTAAACAGTTTTGGAAAGGCGGTGACGAGGTGGATCTCAAGCCCATATGATTCTTGATTTAAGATTCGGTTGCATTATTGTTGTGAGGGTAATTCGTGCTTAACTTGCAAACTAAATCTGTTAGTAACATTGTGTGGATTAGTATATGATTGGTCGAGTTTTCTGCGTCGTTAACATGATTAGTTTTCAATATAGTTATCATAGGTGTGTCTAGATATGGTTTTTATAACGATTCATTTAACTCTTTGGGATCAAAACTAATTTCTTTAATCGTGTTACATGATGTCAATCACCGATAGATAATATACATGAGTTGTTTGTTTGTTAAGATTCAAATTGTTAATGGAGGTTTATATATAACATGAAGAAGATCTACAAAGGTTATCTTGGATAAATACATGACTTTTTATGAACCAAATATAAATGAGCATGGATTATTATAGTTATTGTTGTTCCAATCGGCCATCTGCAATTTATCATGCGACCATGTGAGGTACTAAATAAACAAGTTAACATTTTCCGTAATTGACGGGTTTGATTTTATAACCAATCTTAATCATTAATTACCAGGCTTAAATGTTAGTGGTTACGGTAATAGTAACAATAATGAGATGATGATTATGATGATGGAATTTTGCTGGTTAAGAAAGTAGTTGAAACTTAACATGTCTTTTTTAGTTTATGGATTAGACTAATGTTGTTTATGCTTTGATTGCATTGGTTAGGTTGTCTACACAATCGATCCACCACATGCCAATGTAGAGCTAGACCAAGGTTCCTGAACAAAAAGTAAGTTATGTTCTTTAAGTGACATATGCTTAGGCCCTTTTGGCCAATTGGGTATATTGGCCTTAATTTCGCTTTTTTTTTCTTGCTGAAATGTAACGTATGTATAGTAAAACTAAATTGTCAACATAACCTGTACAAAGAAATGGACAACGGTAATGAGGTTAGTCAATCTGCAGCAAGTCACAAACACTTGAATGGAGAAATTAATGTTTGAGTTAAACAAATTAACTTATAATCATTTATAAGGATTTTATTACGTGTATGGTCTCCAATTATGTGACTAAACAACTCGGGAAAAACCATGTACTTTTATGGAAGGAACGACTTGTGATTTCTTATATGAGGAGGCCGGTGTCCAGTATTTAGTAACTCAAAATATCTTTTGACAAACTGCATATTTGGTATTCATATATCTCACGTTTTGTTATCACTTTTGCTAATTTTCGTAATTTACAACTAATCTCTAGACACCAAAAGTAGATTCTTTTATTTTTATCTTATTTGAAAATAAATGCCACACGACCTTAAATCATTGGAGAAAATCCCCAAAAATCATTAGTGATGGAATGTTAGGAACCATTTAGAAACAATAAGAATTGAGCAATAAAGAAGCAACACATATTGTCGCTATTAAGGTTTCACAGTTAGTTAAAACAGGCTTCAGTGAATGAATGATCTGAATGCTAACATTGTGCAACCTTATAATGAAAATAGATTCAGGAGTTCAATGAAACATAAAGTGATTATAAAGTATCCCTTTTGAGCAAAAGGGCTGGTGAGCTGGGAATCAATCTCACTGCAGCCAATACCTGAATTTTATATGATTATTGGGTAAATAAAATCATTTGGATTTAATGTTAATTGTTGTCATTTGATAATTTATGGTTTTAACAACTTACATATATTTGGACGACAGATCCCTCAAAAGGATTTACAAGCAATGGATAGATGTCACAGAAACAAGCGTGCAAACCGGTTCATGTGCTATGTGACTAAAATGTCTTGGTACACATTTCGCAAGAACACGGATGGGATTGAGGCAAATAATTCACAGGCAACAACTTCATGTTATTAGGTATTGTAAATTAATAGAAAATGACAGTGTGCGAATGGTCAGGAATAATGCAACTATGCCTTGATAATACCTTATGTATGTCGATAGTATTTCAATTTGCTTATTGATATACACTATTAAATAAACATGGATAATAATATCTATACTTAATTGATTCATGCTTAAAACCCAATTACATGTCACGTGTCAACCTTTTACTCTATTCAAGTTTTGGTGTATCAACTGAAAGTGTGATATCTCTGTGCAGGTATTGGATCTAACATTTTAATCACGTGAGTATACATTACTGGTGGTATGTTATTAGAAGCTCATCATTTTCATTTTTGAATTTTCGTACTGTTGAAGTATTAATCATTGTGAGAAAGTGAATGGCACGAAAGAGGACACTCCCCATCGTCCCATGCAGGCATGCACATATTGTCAAGCTGCATGGCATGATGGGAAGTGTCCTCTTATCGAGTTTCCTTAACATCATGACTTCTGCATCCATGAAAACCCACCAAGAAAAATGCTCACTATTATCATTGCACCTGACTGATATTTGGTTGGTTCATTGTTCTTGGACAAATCGTGCTTATTATTCTTGGACAAACCATGTAACATTCTATAAGCATCTCAGTGCATGGACTATGCTTTGGCTTTAAGTAATTATCCTATCTTTCTCAATGGCAGGATTTAGCGGCTGCTATGGATGAAGAAGATGTTGCAAAGTTCATCGATCTTTGTCAAGGAATTTGATGACATGACTAAGTCGGTAATATAATAGTTCTATTGTCGTTAACCGAGATTTTGGTTATACTTTACCTTGCTATATTTGAATTCACGGCTTGCCCGATAAACTTAATAACTCCGACACTTTACGATCAAGATTAATATATATTGTATCTAACTTATGAACATAAAAATTAATGATGCTCGTGCTCACTGAGGTCCTTATTTGACATTTGGTGACCTTTTTGTTGGCAATTTTTTACACGGGACGAGTCGAAGACAACTCTTTTGTTGAGAGTGAAATTGTTGTTGAAGCCTATGGAGGAGGAAGATGATGATCTTACTTAAGCTCATTTTATTTTATGTAAAAGAGAACTTTTGATTTTTTCCCTTTACGTGCTTTCTTTGCTATTCATGTTGTGCTTTTACGTGCGCATTATAAGATGTGGGTTTTTTTCTTTTCTAAGCCTATGTTAAAATGGATGCATAATGATCTTTGCCGATTTAAAAGAATCACTCACATCTTCATGGTTCAAGCGATTTATAGGTCGTGCCTGAAGCTTCGAAGTGACACGGCCATTTCCTTTGTTTAGGGTACATCACTCTAAACTGATCCATGCTTATCACCACAAAAGGTAATACTATTAAAGGGAATCATGAGAAGATAATCATTATTGATAATCTTGCGAAGAAGATTTATAACATATCAAAGACTATTGAAGATATGACTATATGAGTAGTCGTAATATAATGGAATCTTGGAGAACTTTAAATCAAGAATTTGACAGATGGCAAGTTAAAAGTGAGTGAACTTTTTCTTACCTGATGTAATGATTTGCTTTTACAATTTATATTTGTGTGATTTACGATGTATTATTTAAGTTCAGTATATTGTTTGATCCACAATATTAACGTATTTACAAGTTATTAGAGTGAAGTGAAAGTCTATTCATTTATATGTGTAGAAGTGTCAAGGACATATAAGTAGTTGGAAGTTTCATTATTTGTAGGTTCAATAATTTTTATCGACATGCACATTGTATTTTACTATTTTTACTATGACGTAAAAACGACAATGAGATCATCGAGTGTAACCAATTTTGTCGAATCAAGTTCAGTTTCCCAATGACCTTGACAACGAAAATAAGAGCAATGAGTGTAACCAATTTTGCGGAATAATGGGACTAGAGTTGACTAATATTGTCACAACAGTGAAATGGGATAACATTTACTTATTAAAAGCTACTGCAGCAACCGGTGTGGTTTATGTTCTGGTTGAGGATGTTATTTCGGATCATAACTATTGGGAAAGACCCAAGGATATGTATACGTGAAGGACTATTTTTGAGGTTCCTCAGAATCATCTATAGTCTCATTTGGCTAGGGAAACTACTGCGGTTTTGGCTCCAAAATCATTATATAAAAAAATAAATAAATAAAATGCATATATACATAAAAGTTCTTATTTTTTGTCCAGTAAGTAAAAGAGTTTAGAGCACATTAATTTTTTTGTATTCAATTTATAACATCTTATTAAAAGTTTTATAAAAAAACTCGTGCGTGCACGGGCATTATAACTAGTATATTAATATAACATATTTGAATGTATTAATAATAAACAACACTATTACTTTTTTTTTCTCTAATAGATAAAGTTGCATGTATACTCAAATCTTTAAAATTAAATAGCATATCTCTTATATAGATAAATATAAAACATACATAAAGGTGGGGCGGGGTGGTTTTCTCGGTTCGGTTTTTCTTATGAAACCAAAAACCGCCCCAAACATTCGGTTTTTATAAAATTCAAAACCACCACCATCGGTTTGTCAAATGGGGCGGTTTTTTCGGTTTCAATTTGGTTTTTCGGTTTTTATGCTCACCCCTAGTTACACATATCAAAAGGTGAAATCAACCAAAAACTCTCTTCCTTTCTTTGTTGAGAATCGGCCAAGCAAGAACACAAGGAATAAATCAAAGATTTTTCAAGATCAAGTGTTAATCACAACTATAGTATACTTCTATATTAGGTTTTGAAATAAAAACCAAGAAGTTTTAAGTACCTTGTTACCTTTAAACCTCATCATACTACTAGTAAGCTTCTTATAATTTTTACTACTCTTTTATAATCATATATGATCTATTTTTATAATCTAGTAAGAAAAACATGTAAGTACTCCATGATTCATACCACTTTTTACTTGTTTTTATTACTTATTATGAGTTTTAACTATCCTATAATTATTCCCATAAAACCTATCATTATTGATGAATTTTAGGAACCCATGACACCCTAAGAAGGTGTATAGTAGGTTTAGAATAGTTTTGGTGTTGATTGGAAGGGTTTAAAACAAGTATTACACTAGAAAAAATCATTTTCGACGACATATAATTAAGGGCTGTTCATTTTTGTAAAATCTGGAAATTTCGACAGGTCATGGATTATTTAGGTTTATATTTTCAGAAAATAGACTTTAAAACGAAACCGTGGTCACTTGAACGGGTTAAAACGGGTTTATAACGAAAAAGATACGCTATTTTCAAGTTTAACGACGAAAACTAATTTTCTGAAATAATACTTGCTGTCAAGGGAATTTTAAGGGGCAAAACCGAGTTTTAAACATAATCTAAATGAGTCGACTTATCAAAAATATATTAGTACGTACTAACATGAATCCGAGGATATATAGAACGTAGAAAACAGAGCTATAACGAATAAGTTACACGCGTTTTAATTATGGCTATCGTAACTATTTTCACAAGTATTAACTCATATATTTTCTATTAGACCAAAATGGTTATCGCAAGTGACCATGTTTAGAGCCGTTTTTCATATCGATAGAATACTTTTGAGAAAACGATGTCTACAAGTAAAAGCGAGTTCACCTAGCCTATTTTCCAAAATGTTCAACCGTTCGTCAAACGAAGTTATAACGAATAATATACGATCACTCAAACTTTTCCGAAAACTACTCATAAACTATATTTTCTTGATTTATCACTTAACAACTAATGTAGGATGTTGTTTCAACGTAAATACTTGTAAAGTATTTTATAACTTAACAAGACGTTATAAACTTATTTTTCGACGATAAACTTTATTTTCAAATGCACAAGTGGTATGGATATCATATGAGTTTGCATGCACGACATTGTTTCATGACTTACATTAGAACATATCATTCACATTAGGTTGCAAATAGAGATTGCACCTCATTTCAGTGTATCCACTTTTGTCATCATAATCATTGCATCAGGTGAGTTCGTAGCCCCACTTTTACTCGTTTAATTATTTTACAAACTCTTTGGGGGAGATATGATTCACTCGGGAAACCAATTATAGAGAAGTGTAGTATTTGGGTAACTCAAACGTGTTAGGTTTGAGCACCGAGATCGTTCCGAACGAGGGTTGAATGGAATTTCCAACTCACGTCGCGATTATCGGGATTTGAATAAGAGAAGGGGATAATATGATGTTTTCTAAACTACGGGGCAAGGGAAGCATAAAATGGAAATTACACTACGGGAAATCCTAAATACGCAAATAAAACTAAAATGTAATAAATGAAATGCAAATAAAATGCAACTACGTCTAATCTAAATCCTAAAAATGATCTAAAATTACTTTTACTCTAGAAATGCAAGTTGAAAACTATTTATGAATTAAAACTATTTTTTAGGATTTTTCTGGATTTTATTATAATTAAAAACTAATTTTTAACTTTTAAAACTAAATTAAAATACTAAAAATTATGAAAATTAAAGGGAAAATTATGAAACTAATTTTTAAAAATCTTAAATAACTAAAGAGAATTTTCAAAACTAATTTTGTAATTTTTCTGATTATTTTTCTATTTTCTACGAATTTAAAACTATTTAAATCTAATTAATTGGCTAAAAATTACAAAATAAGCTAGGAAAAATCTAGAAAAATTATTTTTTTGCTTTTTGTATTTATCTTAATCTATGAAAATTGAAAATTTATTTTTTGGAATTTTTTCCGAATTATTTGTAATAAAAGCTATTTAAAAAAGTCTTAAAAACTGTTTTAAATTGTGAAAAATACTAAACAGCGATGAAAAATTATGAAAAATTTAGTAAAAGTCTAAAATATTATTCTAATTGTATGAAAAATATAAAAACTATGGCTTATGTGTAAGATATAGAAGCTGATGTGTAAACTGAATTCAAATAAGCTATTAAGAATAAGCTAATAAGCACAATAAGGCACCAATAGATTACAGAAGCTAGATTATACTAAAAGGACCTAAAAGCAACTAATTACTGCTACTCCTAACCTCTAATAAGCAATCTACCTATGATTGATGCTAACTGATTCTAACTTAAATCAGCCCTTAACCCCTATGTTTAAGCTGTTGCACAGGCTTATATAATAAGCTAAAGTGAAAACCAAATCTGTGGTCCTCAATACCACCAACCAAAGAGTAATTATGCCAAATTTCAGATCAAGACAAGCTCAAAT
Organism: Chrysanthemum lavandulifolium; assembly: GCA_022545495.1. Lineage (NCBI taxonomy): Eukaryota > Viridiplantae > Streptophyta > Magnoliopsida > Asterales > Asteraceae > Chrysanthemum > Chrysanthemum lavandulifolium. The sequence continues at coordinate 126,632,105 of CM040241.1, read as the reverse complement.
GAAGCTAATACAAAGCCTAGAAAGTTTGATGAAAACTGGTTTTGACATATTTTGACTTTTGAAAACAGGTTTGAGAAGTTTGACTAAAATGATATTTGAACTAGAATTGTTGAATTCTAATGATGTATTAAGTCTAATTATGATTAAAGCAAGCTAGATCTACTGTTTTTAAGCCTATATGCAGGGTTTTAACTACTGATTCCAACAGAAATTAGCTCAAGATCAGTTAAAGATGAAATTTGACTTTTACTGATTAAATGTGCAAATGAGGGACAGAATTGATTGTATCTAACCTAGATAAGACTAATGCAACAGATTCTAATCAATGACTAACATCCTAACTCAGATTTAACCACTGATCCAAACACTACTATAAAAAACTGATATGCAAGTAAATACTTATATATCTCAGATTAATCCTAAGGTTTTCTTCTAAACAAACTCAAATGAACATATAAGAGCTAAATGATGCAATAATTCTAACTCTAACAAACACAGAATCAAAATGCCAATCAGTTATGAAATCAGATAAACAGTACTTACATACGTCCAGCCACTATGGCTTGCTTAACTGAGAATCAATGACCACTATCAGAACTTATACCAACCCATATCAGATCCAAACTTAACCCATATCCATGTATAATTCAGCAATCCAGAACCAACAAAATTCTATGCCTGCTGTTTAACTTTAGTTGACTGAATGAAGAATTGAGAGAAACTTCTGAGTAAGCAAACCAAAATAAATTTGATAAGAGCTTAAAGTAACCAATTAGAATATCAATAAGCTGAAATGTAATAACGAAACAGTGATTCAAATTTAATGAAGATTGAAGCTGAAAATATTTTTATTGATAAAATTTAAGTACAAATCAGAAACAACAAAGCTGAATTTAATCTAAGACATTTGAAAATTATAAAACTACTCAGAAGCTACTCTCTACACTACTCCTACTCTACTTTCTATCACTAAAAACTACTTATTAAGCTGTGAATGAAAGGATCCTATATATAGCCGAGCTGAGAAGATTCCAGAAGAGAGCCTTGTGCTTCTTTGAGTGTATTTAGAGCCTTTGGATCACCTTCCACGAATCCCAAATGATTTCAACCCTTGGATTGCACATGCCACGCATCAACAGCCAATCAGAGAGCAGAGATTGATATGTTGCACGCGGATTGATGACCTGGCAGTCACATGTGTCAGTGTGTGTCAGTGATTGTACGGTTTTGCCCTTAATTGCTGTTAATTTGACTAATTGACCAAAGGGGTAATTTAGGGTTCATGTAATTTCTGGGTTTGGGTAAAAGAGGGGTGAAAAAGGGCGCGGGTTGTTTATTTATTATTGTTTGAGTTGTGTTGACCGGGTTATGGGTGGGTTGACCAGGGTAAACCGGGTTATGATATAAGACCGGGTAAGTGAGATATAAACCGTGGGTTTGAGATAGATTGGACCGGGTTATGGGTGATAATGTTTGGGCCGTGGGTTTTGATTTGGACTTTGGATTAATATATTGGATTAAGGACTTAAAATGGGATCCGTTTGGTAACTAGGGACTAAAAGTGTATTTTCTGATTTGCCAAGGACCAAAGTTGTAATTCTGAAAATCTCTTTCAAGGGCCAATCTTGTCATTCACAAATAATCCAAGGGCTGATTTTGACAATTCCAGAAACTTGAGGGATCACTTTTGCCAAAAACTCAAAGATCAGGGACTAATTCTGACAATTCTTCAAATATGATCATATCTTCTAAAAATCATCCTCAGAGAATAAAATCTTCACAAATGCACAATTTCGATCTTCCGCTCATTTCAAACTCTCTTAATCTCTCGTGCTCGGTTTCAATCGATTTGGTTCCTTTTGTGTGTTTGACATATCCGCACTGCACAAGCACAAACTCAAGAAACCACAAATATTAGCAATAAACGGCTCTTTCTTGGTTATTTTGGGTTTTATTTAATAAAGAAATGATATGTGTTTTGCACATATCAAGATACATGCTCATTATTTTAATTTCAATTTCGATTATTTGCAAACTATATGTTGAATCTAAACTTAAACTATATTGTTTGAACTATCATGAACTTGTTAATCTTTTGTTTCACTCTTTATGCTCTAAGTAGATTATGCCCGAACTAAATTGATTACTATGTTATGAACACTATTATTTGAACCACTTTCCTTGATTTTGAACCCTTCGCCATATATATTTGAACTCTTTTAAATTGATTTGGACCTTTTAACATATATTTGAACACTTTGACTATTTTGAACCTTTTGATATGTTTTGAGCTCTTTGACTGTTTTGAACTTTTGAACTCGACTTAAACTCTTGAACTTAATTATGAACTTTTGACTGGAACACTTGAACTTAATTATGAACTTATGACTTGCTTGAACTTATTGAACTGTATGTGCTATGACCTAAAAGTATCCCTATGTGAACGGAGCAATACCAATTCTCGCCTTATTGGTGGAGTGTGCAAAGTCTCCCTATGTGAACGAAGCAATACCAAGTCTCGCCTTATTGGTGGAGCGTGCAAATTCTCCCATGTTCGGAGTGTTCTTAATTGTATATAATAGTTGTATGATGTACCGTTCGTACATTCACATTGTTAGTCTCCTATTAGTAGGTAGTATGGATAATGCTATTAGAGGTCGGCCAACCTCTCGCTCATTATGTTACGGACGATATTATTTATTCTAGGGCTTTGCACGGCATACATTATTATATACGTGGTGCTATATTATGAACTATTATGACAACGTATACTTGACTACTAGACATACTACTTTTGGCGTTGGGTTGTGAACACACGAGTTGCAAGTTTTGTATGGTGAACTTGAACCGAGTGGATTTACAATGCCTTTGCTTTGTGGACTATTCTAAATGACCAAAAACTTTGCCTTTCTTTGCATGAACGTTCTTTAAAAGCTTTACATGTTAAGCAAACTCTATGAACTCACTCAACCATTGTGTTGACACTTTTAACATGTTTTATCTCGGTATCTAAGGCATTCACTTCATGGCATGCATATGGACTTATCCTAGAGTCGATGAGCTGACGCGTCTTACATATATTTTTATGCACTTAACTATCGTTTGATTGTAACAAACTCATTTTTGGTACTTTGGAAATCTTTTGGGACCTATGTTTTGTAAACTCTGATTATTTTACTTAATCAAACGATATTTTCAAAACGACACTTTAGGTCATTCGATATAATCAGTAACTTTGATGCTATGACAATCATCCCCGGTATTCCATTCACTGCAAAACATGTAATTTGGGGTGTGATGATTGGTATCAGAGCAACGGTTATAGAGAACTAGGTTGCATCATTGACCCTAGACTATAACTACATCATCATAGCATCTCATCATATCATTATAAGTGCATACTCATTATACATGCGGTTTTATACGCACATTATGTGGATTATTTGTTTTATTTCAGATCGATTGTCACATAGATGTCTTGGATACCCATTCCATTATCCTTTCTCCATACCCCAATGTGGAGAATGCCTTGTCATTCCCTATCACAATTTTAACATCAGTTGACTCAACACCAAACATCATATGAGTCGATTAGTCCAAGCATTGGATAGTTACTCCTAAATTATACATAACCGGATCACCTATGTCTAATTCAGGAAGAATCATGCAATGAAGGGAGTATCAGTCTTATATGTGTAAGCAATTCCATAATTAAGCCAAATTTTCAAAAGACTTTCTTCAAAACCACTTGTTTCCTAGCTTGATTCTAGTGACAGTTCTTATTTGATGAGTTGCGAAAATCAAGCTAAGAGTCAAGTTGTTACTAAAACCGATTTAGCCTAATCTCATGACAGTTCTTGTTTGATGAGTTGTGAGATTAAGTAAAAATCGGTTACCTAAAAGTCTTTTGAGGGTTTTGCTCGAGAATGGGAAAGCTTGCCTCATCAAACCCAACCATAAGAGGGCATGTCTTTAGAATGGGAAATAGTCACGATAGCACAAGAACGTACCTAGTTGGATAAGAAACCTAGATACTTGAGCATTGACATAATCACTTAGGGCTATTCACACGAGCATTAACTTTTAGAACCCTTGTCGAGGTTCGGACTATAGTTATCAATAATTGAATCACGAGGACGTGATTCCTCTAACAGGGAAAGAATGTCACAATTCTCAATTTTCGGTCATTTTGCAAACTTTAAAAAATTTTACTATTCATCTCGGGAATTTACTATTCATCGGTTACTATTCATCATTTTACTATTCATCATTTTTGAAGTCGATTTGATATTTTGAGAGGTTATTTCAAAATTTTACTATTCACAAAACACTATTCATTCCGGAGAAAATTTATATTCATGATTTTTATTCATCATTTTTCGTAAACTAGGTTTACGAGTATCAAGTTCAGCGTGAACCGTAAGGGTTTAGCTGCGTATTTATGGAACATCATTGAGAACATTTCATATAAACTAGAGTTAGTCTACATATCATCGGTAACATCATTTTCATATTAGTCCACGCATGGGTTTGCATATTTCATTAACGATATTTATTCATTAAATAAACGCTATCGCACGACCACTTATTTTGAATAATTGATCGATACCTCCGACAATTGTCCGATATATTTTATACTCATTTTAAGACTATAAAAATATATTATTAGTTTACTCGATGATTTGGATTTATTCTAAATATATGTTGTTGTATGTATATATTTACGATGATTTACGTAATTTCGATACGATAATTATTTATTCACTCGATAATTACGAGAAATGTAATCTTATAATTTTTATGACATCAATATATTTTATTTCGTTCCGTTAAAATATATTTCTAGCCAACTCTATACCTAATAACTAAATATCTAACCTTAATTTAATTAATATTAAGTTATATATACATCTTATTACTACAAAAATTGTACCAAGATGTCTTTCTTCTTATCATGTCCACGCCCCCCCCCTTGTCATCAATTTTTACTAAACATCTTTACCAAATAAATGGACACATACTCAAAGTTAGCTAGTTAATGTATTATACAAGATATTTTCTAAACTAAAACACATAGTTACACATATCAAAAGGTGAAATCAACCAAAAACTCTCTTCCTTTCTTTGTTGAGAATCGTCCAAGCAAGAACACAAGGAAGAAATCAAAGATTTTTCAAGATCAAGTGTTAATCACAACTCTAGTATACTTCTATATTAGGTTTTGAAGTAAAACCAAGAAGTTTTAAGTACCTTGTTACCTTTAAACCTCATCATACTACTAGTAAGCTTCTTATAACTTTTACTACTCTTTTATAATCATATATGATCTATTTTTATGATCTAGTAAGAAAAACATGCAAGTACTCTATGATTCATACCACTTTTTACTTGTTTTTATTACTTATTATGAGTTTTAACTATCCTATAATTATTCGCATGAAACCTATCATTGTTGATGAAGTTTAGAAACCCATGACACCCTAAGAAGGTGTATGGTAGGTTTAGAATAGTTTTGGTGTTGATTGGAAGGGTTTAGAACAAGTATTACACTAGAAAAAATCATTTTCGACGACATATAATTAAGGGTTGTTCATTTTGTAAAATCTAGAAATTTCGACGGTCATGGATTATGTTTATATTTTCAGAAAATAGACTTTAAAAGCGAAACCGTGGTCGCTTGAGCGGGTTAAAACGGGTTTATAACGAAAAGATACGCTATTTTAAAGTTTAACGACGAAAACTAATTTTCTGAAATAATACTTGCTGTCAAGGGAATTTTAAGGGCAAAACCGAGTTTTAAACATAATCTAAATGAGTCGACTTATCAAAAATATATTAGTGCGTACTAACATGAATCCGAGGATATATAGAGCGTGAAAGCGGAGCTATAACGAATAAGTTACCGCGTTTTAATTATGGCTATCGTAACTATTTTCACAAGTATTAACTCATATACTTTCTATTAGACCAAAATGGTTATCGCAGTGACCATGTTTAGAGCCATTTTCATATCGATAGAGTACTTTTGAGAAAACGATGTCTACAAGTAAAAGCGAGTTCACCTAGCCTATTTTCCAAAATGTTCAACCGTTCGTCAAACGAAGTTATAACGAATAGAGTAAATTACATAAATGGTCATTATGGTTTGTCCATTTTTCACATTTAGTCATCGAACTTTTTTAACATACATGGTCATGAAGTTTCAAATCGTTACAGATTCGGTCAATTTCGTTACATAAATGGTCTTTGAAGTTTCAAACCACGGTGACTATTTATGTAACGAAATTGAAACCTTAATCTTGAATCAGTAGCGATTTCAAACTTCGATGACTATGTATGTCAAAAAAAGTTCGATGACTAAATGTAAAAATGAACAAACCATGGTGACCATTTATGTAATTTACTCTAACGAATAATATACGATCACTCAAACTTTTCCGAAAACTACTCATAAACTATATTTTCTTGATTTATCACTTAACAACTAATGTAGGATGTTGTTTCAACGTAAATACTTGTAAAATATTTTATAACTTGACAAGACGTTATAAACTTATTTTTCGACGATAAACTTTATTTTCAAATGCACAAGTGGTATGGATATCATATGAGTTTGCATGCACGACATTGTTTCATGACTTACATTAGAACATATCATTCACATTAGGTTGCAGATAGAGATTGCACCTCATTTCAGTGTATCCACTTTTGTCATCATAATCATTGCATCAGGTGAGTTCGTAGCCCCACTTTTACTTGTTTAATTGTTTTACAAACTCTTTTGGGGAGATACATGCTCAGCTATTTTAATTTCAATTTCGATTATTTGCAAACTATATGTTGAATCTAAACTTAAACTATATTGTTTGAACTATCATGAACTTGTTAATCTTTTGTTTCACTCTTTATGCTCTAAGTAGATTATGCCCGAACTAAATTGATTACTATGTTATGAACACTATTATTTGAACCACTTTCCTTGATTTTGAACCCTTCGCCATATATATTTGAACTTTTTAAATTGATTTGGACCTTTAATATATATTTGAACACTTTGACTATTTTGAACCTTTTGATATGTTTTGAGCTCTTTGACTGTTTTGAACTTTTGAACTCGACTTAAACTCTTGAACTTAATTATGAACTTTTGGTGGAACACTTGAACTTAATTATGAACTTATGACTTGCTTGAACTTATTGAACCGTATGTGCTATGACCTAAAAGTCTCCCTATGTGAACGGAGCAATACCAATTCTCGCCTTATTGGTGGAGTGTGCAAAGTCTCCCTATGTGAACGGAGCAATACCAAGTCTCGCCTTATTGGTGGAGCGTGCAAATTCTCCCATGTTCGGAGTGTTCTTAATTGTATATAATAGTTATATGATGTACCGTTCGTACATTCGCATTGTTAGTCTCCTATTAGTAGGTAGTAGGATAACGCTATTTGAGGTCGGCCAACCTCTCGTTCACTATGTTACGGGATGCATATTATTTATTCTAGGGCTTTGCACGGCATACATTATTATATCGTGGTGCTATATTATGAACTATTATGACAACGTATACTTGACTACTAGACATACTACTTTTGGCGGTGGGTTGTGAACACACAGTTGCAAGTTTTGTATGGGCGAAACTTGGGCCGAGTGGATTTACAATGCCTTTGCTTTGTGGACTATTCTAAATGACCAAAACTTTGCCTTTCTTTGCATGAGCGTTCTTTAAAAGCTTTACATGTTAAGCAAACTCTATGAACTCACTCAACCATTGTGTTGACACTTTTAACATGTTTTATCTCAGGTATCTAAGGCATTCACTTCATGGCATGCATATGGACTTATCCTAGAGTCGATGAGCTGACGCGTCTCACATATATTTTTATGCACTTAACTATCGTTTGATTGTAACAAACTCATTTTTGGTACTTTGGAAATCTTTTGGGACCTATGTTTTGTAAACTCTGATTATTTTACTTAATCAAACGATATTTTCAAAACGACACTTTAGGTCGTTCGATATAACTGTAACTTTGATACTATGACAATCATCCCACAGGTATTCCATTCTGCTGCAAAACAGGTAATTTGGGGGTGTGACAACTAAAGTACCCTCACAGGGACCAAAGTGAAAGGGAAGTCGAAGATGGTAGTTTAGTGATTTAACTTTGGCAAGGACAAAATGTGCATTTGTAAGTTCTTGACGATGAATGCAATTTCGAAAAGATATATGAACACGTAATTTGGCCAACCCGAGAGAGAAGGCAATTTGAAATTTACTCGATATTAAACTTCATCCTTCTTATCGGAGGATAATTATTTTGAGTATGAAAAGGTATTTGTAATTGCCTTTAAAAATTAGAGACTAAATTAAGATTATTAAAAAAGGTTTAGGTCGTTAAATTGTAACATACTTTTTTAAAGTACCGTATTGATGCGTGAACTAAAAAGTAAATTGCACATTTAGTCCCTCGGGTTAGGGTCGAATGCGAATCTGGTTCCTAGCTTTCAATAATTACACCAAACCTCCCAGGTATTGATTTTTCTTCACTAGGAATTCTAAAACCACATTTCGGTAAAAATCTTTTTAGTTACAATAGCTTTTTAGTCTTATAATCATTTCATGTTAAAATAAAATAAAAATAAAGCGATAGTCCCCGACATTTCCTATTATCAAATTAAGAAATCCAAATATCATATTTTTCAACCTTTCCTCCACCACAACCACCACCACCGCTACCACACAAAATCATCAACTAACAAAAACAAGATGAACTTGTACATCTATTTTTACCCACATCATATTCATACATCCAAACACCCCTCTTTCTAACTTTTAAATTCTTCTCCAACAATCCCACTAATACCACCACCACCATACATCTAAACACCCTTTTCTATAACCTCTAAAATCTCGCCTTTGCTCGAGTTGTCGGTGAGACTAATTGCACCTTCTCGCCAATTGAATTCCTATTATTATTTTCATATGTACTTACATTTCTTGAACTTACCCTTAACATAATATTAAAATTATATAAGTAATTCCCATTACAAAATATTTTAATTACAAAATCTATGTCTCTTTTATTATTTTTTTAATCGGTATATAAAAATGATTTGTAGTAAGTATTTAGTACTAAAACACGAGATTACGTAAGAAGTAATTATGTTCACTTGCATAAACAAATTAAATCAAATTAAAGAACACATCCATGAAGGCTACCACCACCGATTCATTAAGGTGTGTTTTATGGGTTTGTGAGTGTGTGTTAGGAGGAAAGTGACACAAGTATTTATGTTTTAAAATGATTATGATATTTGAAATGGCTTTGAAAGATCCGTGTTGTAATATGTTTTAATTTGAGGTAAATGGTAATGGTCGTGGTGGTGGAGAGAGGCGAAGAAGAGAGGTGTTTGGATTAGGGTATTTTGAATGCGACAATAGAGAACACCGGGAACTATTGGTTTTATAGGGTGTTTTGACATGAATCACCGATGAGCGAAAAAACCCTTGCGACTAATGAGATTTTTAACAGCGTTAAAATTTTAGGATTCAATGAAGAAAAATGAGACCTTGGGAGGTTTAGTGTAATTATTGAAAGCTAAGGATTGTATTCGCATTCGAATAACCTGGGGACTAACAGTTTAATTTACCCTTAACTAAATATTACAAACTTTCGGAACTATTCCAATATGCACGAGTTATGTCACATAAAAGCGGTGACATATGTCACATTTTGTAGTATGACACGTCATCAAAGCATGTATATAAAACAATTTTAAAAATTGAAAACATTAATTAAAGGGATAATTTCATCTATATCTTTGCAAAATTTGAAATTACATCAATACGTTTCTAAGTTTCAAAATTACTTCAATATCCTTTTAAATCTTTAAAATCCTCAAATATATCCAAATTAACAATCTAATTATGAAAATTAAATTTTATCTATAAAACAAATTATGTTACCTTTTTACCCTTCACTCTTAATCAAACAAATCAAACCGTAAATTGCTTTTTTTCTTCCCTTCTCTAGTAAATTTACTAGTCTTTATGATGTCACATCCATTGAATATCATGATTCTTCTCATGGGTCATTCTTAAAAACAGGGAGTAAACTATTTTTAATCTACTTTTAATTGTTTTTCTTGTCAGTATGTCAATTAATTAAGTGGGGCTCAAAAAACGCAATTTTTTTTTCAAGTTCAAGAGTTTTGGATGTAAAATTATTTTTGGAACACACGTGCGAATATAAAATTGTAAACGGATTGCAAAAACAATCTATACATAGGTACAAGCCACAAATCCTAAATTGTTTGATAAATATATGACGTAAGTAATTAATTGATCATAAGAAGCAAAATGTAATATACCGCACGTACTAAACATTTGCTTGAAGGCATACCCGTTCAACATATGATTTGATTGAGTGGAGAAGGTTAAAAAGTAATTTTACTTTTAAAATAATATTGTAAGTTTTAATTTTAAGTATCAAAGTCATTTTTAATAATCAATCATCATTTTAGATAAATATGAGAGTTTTGAAGTTTTGAATGGATAATGAAGTAATTATGAAATTTAAAAGAATATCGATGTAATTTTAAGTTTTGATAATGATATCAATGAAATTGCCTCTTAATTAAAAAAAGTTATTAATTAATAGATATTAATTTATCTACAAGTTAATAAATCAAGATTTGCAAAAAGCCTTAATCTATCAAGTTTATTAATTAATCGAGTATTAAATAATTGAGTTTCTACTATATCAAAAAATAATTTGAAAAAATTCATTATTATTTTCTTAAACAATTCAATGTTATTTATTAAAGTGATTAAGTCGTAGAATAACAATGTACTTTTCAAAGTGTCTCGTTTTGGTACGTGTATTTTTTATAAGTTGTAGAATAACAATGTATTTTTATAAGTGTTCCAATTTGGTACGTGTACTTTTTTTAGGTTGTAGAATAACAATGACGTACCAAATTGGAACACTTATAGAAAATACATTACTATTCTACAACTTAAAAAAAAGAGCACAACGATGAAAAACTAGACACTTCAAAAGACATCTATCTATTCTACAACTTAAAAAATAAACACTGTGCTATGAAAATCGTTGGTATTCTACTACTTAACTAAAATCCAAAACAAATTTATAAAAACAACCCAACTTAGATATTCGTTACCAAAATAAAACGGGGGCATATTAGTCCATCCCCGTCTCATCTCAACAACACAAAAAGGGGCAAAAACAAACTCTCTACACTCCACAAACCCTAATTTTCAAAATCGTTAACAATGGCAAAGCGCGAGCTGTCAAACACATTGCGCAACTTAAAGGTATATACTATAATCCTCAAATCCCTCATTAATCTTATATTTTTTAGTTTAGTTTCAGTAACTCCTATGCTTAATTTTAACTTGTCCGGTAATTAGATGTGTTTATGAAAATCAATATTTATTATTATATTTGTATGATATAGTTTATGCAAAGAGGAGCTAACAAAGAGGAGAAAATTAAAAAGGAAGAAGAGGTTGTTATAAAACCTGATGGAAATTTTATTGCTCCTAAAAGATGGTATTTATTTATATACATTGTGTTTTATCTTAGTTTTTTTGTTTTTTTAGTTTTTACGCTCGAGTTTATTATATGTATCATTGAGTCGTTTTTCGGTTAACTAGTGCATGTGGTTCTACAAACTTTGTGGTTGCTGCCTTGCTGGTAGTTTGAAGCGTGGTTTGTTTCTAATTATGAATATATAAGCTGTCTTACTAAGTTAAATTATTTGTATGAAGTGTTACTTCGTTGTTTGGAGATTACTGAAACATATATATGAATCAAAGTTATTAAACTCTAGTGTCACGGATTTAATGAAATGTGCGTTAAGATTGTTAAATTTTACGAGTACAATTCATAATACAATTTGTAGCAGTATTCCCCATCTCCCTGCGATTGTAGCAAATTTGCTCCACACTAGTTAATTTGGAAGCATGTGACGCGTCTTATGTCTTACCATAACGACGGCAAGTCAAAGTGTCCTTAGTTAAGCACCAATATGTGAGAGTTATGGTAAGAGTTACCAAGACATACCAAATGGATATATCCTTGTACCTTGATTTCTTGAAAGCTTGAATTACCTTTGGTTCGGTTAGAGGACCTTGATGGTCCATCGTATTTTTTATACTCGCAATATCTCTAACTTGCATACATTCTGAGTATTGCCCTTTAAAAGCGAAGTCATCTTCAATTCGTCTACTTGCCTCCATTTTGAGTTATGCCCTTTAAAAGCGAATCATCTTCTAGTCTGAACACAATTTTATCGCATACTGTAGCTTCTTAGTAAAAGCTATTTTGTAGTTATCAGTGTTTGATTATTTATGTCTCCCGTTCTCAAGTTTGCGAACACGTTTCGTTAAATTGCTATCAGATCGCAATACATGTATTTGACTTTGTTGGATAGGTCCCAAAGTCAAAGTAGCAGTCATAGCACCCGATATAGCCTTCTTCACTGTATTCCACCACTCCTGTTCACCCTTCTGCCTCATTTCAATCAATATGAATAGTCTACTCTATTTTGAGAATCTGTTTCAAACAAGCTGGCGGATGAAAGCTCCCATTCAAAAGAGATCGTTTACATTTTATGAAGGTTTTAAGGGTACTCCCTCGGGGATTGCAATGATTACCACAATTTTTTCACAATCCTCCCATTACAGTTCTTGCTGGCTTTCGTTTCATCATCATCATCACGATCATGTATGTTTTAGTTCACTTTTAAAAACTTTGCAATCATCACACATCTCGTTTTGGCCGTGCGAGCAACAATCTCATCGGCTTCTTCAAGATTGCTAAAATTGAGGAGAAAGGACTGAGAAGATGAGATGCTGAATTGGCTAACACGAGACATGCCATGATTGCTAAGGTTATACTAATGAACCAAAACATTGATGGTCGTCATGGAGAGGTATGAATATGACAACAACTTACCGTAATGGGGTGGGCTTTGGGAAGCAGCGGTTGTTACTTCTAAAACTTTTATGATATGTTAACTATCAACTTTCGAAAGGAGCACCGGTCTACTCAAAGGTGGTGTCTCATGTTGGAGCAGACTTGTTAGGTTCTTGGACGAGGAAACACTAGAATAATGGAATTAGGTATACTAGGTTCTTGTGGATGATATTAGAGCTAGTTTGACTTGGGGGACCTTTTACAACAAAGTGCTGGGTATATAATGTGGTAAGGAAGCAATTCAACGAATCAAGCGGGTGTTCCTAAACTTGAAAAACGGGAGACGCGAGCATTGATAAGTACAACACAACTTTCGCCTTTCCGAAGACTGTCTGCAAGAGAGATCATTGGTTGCTCACTATGTAGAAGGGTTACCGTATGAGTATTGTATAACTATTAGAAGCAAGGGCAAACTCAAAGTAACAATTTTTTTGGAAAGGAAAATGTTCTCACACTTACTGTATAACATATATCTTGACCGAGAGTTGACCCCTTAACCATTTGGCCACTAAGAGTAACTATGTGGAAATTAACTCAATTAAGATGATATCGCTCTCATGTGGCAAAAAGCGGAAAGTAAACTTATTAATAACCTATTGGTTGATGGCATAAGAGGAAATGAGATGGACCATCTGCGTCCTCTAAGACGAACATGTGTAATTCGGGCTTTAGGATATCGGGGTACAAAGGTGGATCCATTTGGTGTTGTAACTCACTCACACAAGGGGGCATTTTCTAGGGATACCTTAACTTGTCGCCACTTTGTTTAAACGGGTCACATCATTCGAGATTGTAGGAGCTACAGTTGCAGGGACATGGGGTACATTGTTACAAGTTTTTTAGAAAAGAAAACTGGTGGAGCTAGCGGTTTGGGTAAAAGGATGACTCATTTAAAACAAAGAGCTGGGTTTTTTCAAATGACGCCTGATGAAGCAAAGGGTGACACCATGCGAAGTACCCGTTTGGTTCCCAAAAACAAAATACACTGTGATTGACAAAGCGGATAAAATTATGTTCTGTGTGGCAAGGCGTTACAGTACAGATTATGATCATTGTGTACTCAACCATTCATTAGGGTATAGTTTGCTCTAAAGATGTATCTTCTTGATTTCTAGTTTCATTTTAGTTAGCTAAAATTCATACGGCCCTATTCTTGATGACTTTTTTTGTTCCAATGCCAAAAGGAAGGTGTCAAAATTAAAAATAAATTACTGTGATCTTTGTAAATCGGCCCTATTAATCAAAGTATTCTACCAATGTCCTTATTTTTTTGTAAGATAGTTAAGATAATTAATTGCAGCATCTTGGTAGATGGCTACCTATATTTGTAGTTCTTTATCTTCCTTTGTCACGATTATGCTTCTTTTTTGATAAATACGGTATTATTCATGCAGTATGGTTATTATGGAAGGGGATCCTAGTCCAGGTGCCATTAGAGGCCGCATGTCATTTCAAAGCTTTAATCCTTCTATTGATGTAAGTATAAGAACTGAGGGGTATTAGACATTGGCTATATTAATTTCTTCTATGTCGTTAGAGGCCACATGTACTATATTTACTGTTATGTTTCTGTAGAAATTAAATGAAGAGGCTTCAAACCCAAGACAATCTGAAGGTGATGCTACACCCTCTGGCGATCAAGGAGAAAAACTGTTTAATAGGTTGGTTATCCATGAACTTTATTCAAATGTACTTCTGTTTGATTAAACATTTAAGCTATCTTTGTACATTTGAATGTACATTACTTTGTGGCCATCATTTTAGCTCAAATTCACAAATCTTTAAGTCGTCGTCATATTTTTGTTACAGAGAAAACGAAGAACCGGTAAGATGGAAAGATGAAACCTTGAATAGCAATAAAGCCAATGGAGACCTTAAAAGGAAACAAGTCGAAGAGGCACATTTTCCCAATAAATCACCTAACACTGTTGAAGGAAACCAGAGTTCTTCTTCAAAGAACAGTAGAAAAAATTCTCATAAGCCACCTAAGCGAGGAAAGCTAGACTTCAATGTTCTGAGATCTCCAAACAGTCAAAGCAAAAGGGGCTGATCCTTTTCAGGTTATATACAGTTAAGAATGTGCTTTTATTAATTTATTTTTGCACTAAAACTTCATAGTTTAGTTGCATTGTAACTTTCCAACAAGCTTATCATGTTATTGTATAAGTTTTTGTGTTCTGTTAGAATGTTATCCGACTACCCATTATTTAACTAAGTTATGTTTGTTTGTAATGAAAGAACAATTTTTGGCCTCTCTGACTGCCATATAATGTTTCTGATTGAATATTTTATGTTTGATACCCATTCTTTGCTATGTTTTGAGTGTGTGAATTAAGTTTCTCTGGAAAAAAAAAATGTTTAACAATGTGTATTATTATAACAAATCTTAGTTTCTGAATCTGAATAATAAGTAGGATGTTATTCAGGCGAAGATTTGATTGGATATTATTAAACAACGGGGTTTTGTTTTGAGGGTATGGATTCGATAGTGACATGGTCTTTGGGTATCTTTGGTATAAGTGTATGATTTGATACCGTTAAATTTAGAATCTACTATTCCCTCATAAAGGGTTTGGTTTAGAAATCTATACTTAGCCACATTCCATTATGTTTCCAAACCCAAATTCATAGTGATTTGTGACTGCAAAACCCTTGAAGGTTTAATAGAGGATTTTTTGGGCAAATCTTAGGTTTCTAATTGTAATAGCTAGATGCCAAAAAGGGTCAACCATCTAGTTGTGCATCATAATAAGGCTCATTTTGGCCTTTCTTTTGTGCTAAGCACAACAATTCATCAATGTTTAGTCTTGGGGTACAGTTCGACTCTTATAGGCAGGTGAAACATCATGTACTGTGACTTAGTGGTGCTTGCACAGGTTGACTCATCTAGTTTTGCATCATAATAAGGCTCATTTTGGTCTTCCTTTTGTGCTAAGCACAACAATTCATCAATGTTTAGTCTTGGGGTACAGTTTGACTCATAAAGGCAGGTGAAACATCATGTACTGTGACTTAGGGGTGCTTGCAAGTTGTTTTACTCATAAATCTAGCAATATAAGTAAATATTATATTATATAATCTTTGAATACTCTCCAACTTTGACGTTTGCCCTCTCAACTCTTCTTGATCCTTCATATGTATAAATTATTCAGAATTGGTAGCTTCCTAGGAAATTATGACCTTCTGTGATGAGGACCAGGTTCAGTGAATTGTCAAAGCATAGTGAAAAGGAGTACAATTATATCATTGAAAACGACAAGCTCGACTTTATCATAGAAAGGTAAACAAATGCTGTTGAAAATATACCCATTAATTTTTCTTCCTTTTTATTCACACTTCAACAGTCTTTTATCTGATCATTAAGAAACTAATGGAGACTGAAAAGTAAGTGGTTATGTGGTAAAACTGATTTGGAGATTGATAAGGTTATATAACCTCTTTTTGGTCTAGTGGCATGTGAGTTGTGAGTTGACCACCAATCTAAAAGTTGTGGGTTCAAGCCGCGCCTGAGGCATTTGTGAGATAGATGGTATAACGTGTTAAAAAATTAAATAAATAAAAATACCTGCTGTCTTGCTGCAAAATATGATATGTGGATTTGATTGCTTTTTTTAGTTCTTATAAGGTTGTGTTTTCCCTCTGACTGGTCTAAGTCAATTTACTTAAACAATAAGCTATACTTTTATCCGTTTATTATACAAGTAATTTAATATTTAATAATGCTTGATAACCATTAGATCAATGTTAATTTTTGCCACTATTCTCCTATCATGCATGCTCAACAATATGGACTTTTTGATGCATTAGACAATCATGGAAACTTTTGATGTCAGTAGAACTAGGAAATACATAGAAAAGTTCTGATATTGAGTCACTAAATTTTGAAAAAATAAAGCCACAAAGAAATATAAAAATGCATCTAGGGTTCTACTGTCTTTAAGCAGGTTTCCATAAAGAACATGCATACAGAACTCTTCCTTTCCATCCTTGTAACAACCATTTCCCATCTTCATCCACAAGAAAATCCTTATGGTAATTCGACCTTACCTTCGACTTCACTTCCTCGGCTTTATCCCGATACTGTGGGACCTGCTTAAATCCAGCCCGAACAACTCTTGATTGCCACTGCCTGTAAGTTTCCGGCCTTTCCATTCTAGTAGTTCCTTCACATGCTACCACATTCATAATTTCTCTCCCGAACAACTCTTGTTCATACAAAGCTCTATGTTCACTGTCTCGGGGTGATGTGCTGTCAAATATATCGAATAAAGTCGAAAAATGAAATAGAGCCTCTCTGAACCGATTCAGCAAGAATGGTGCATTGTAGGCCCCGTTAAGAATCCGAGAACAAACATGTCTGGGTTGATTTGTCTAATCAACTGCAAGACTGTGTCTCTCGGCTGCTCTCGATAACAGTTTCATCCAGAATGTTCCGTAGACGGTTAACTGAGTTGACTACAGTTAATTCATTTCTATCTAGATTCAGTTCTTCAATTCTTATCTCATCCCATTTCTTCGCTATGCCGTTGTACTTGAATGGCACATTAAACCGTTTGCAGTATTTTGCGATACGTCTACCGGTTTCTTCAACCCTGTCTGCTGGGCGGAACCCTGGTTGTGGAAGGTCTATACCAGTAATCTGGAGCATGGGTGGGCCACCAGGTCTCATAGACAAAGCCTTGATCAAACACGGCCATTGGAACCCATATAAGATCCCAAAATCTATAATGTGAAGCTTATCTTTTCCTCTTGCCAATCTATTAATCGATCCGTTTGCTAAAATATTACTCACTCGGTGAAACGGGCACACCATTAAGTATGAGTGGTAAGCTTTTAAGATTTGAGCACATGATATTTTCTTTAAACTGGCTTCACGGTAAACCTCGGCCCCAGTTCCGGCTACACGGGCCTCAATTGCCATAACAAAGTAATGCGCCAGTCTTTCTGTAGAGTCTCCATGTTGATTACAATGCTGCTTAATTTTCTTCAGCACCTCATAAGCCGAACTATGATTGTAGTTTGTGATTGCTTGAGCACATTGAATTAGCAAATCCCTTAAATCAACCACGAGGTCTTGTGTAATCGCGTTCTTCTTCCCTCGTGGTCGTCCTCTTTTTGATCCTTCATTCATACTTTTCGGTTGAGGTTCATGCTCATATAACAGTAAATCTTCATCATCCTGCTCTGCCTGATCAGATTCCAAATCTGATGTCATCGCCATTTTTGTTTCACGCTCCCCTTCTTGAACAGGACTTCTCTTTCGGCTGTAATTCAAATTACAGTTGGCGATAGAAAAGTTATTACTGCTTTCATCACTGGTTAAAGTTCCAGTTCCACCCGAATAATCAGGTGAAGCCACAGGCTGCTTATTGACAAGCACGTTGTAATATGCAGCTTCAGCTTGTAAAGCCATACACTCGTTGTACATGCATGGTTTTGCTTGCAGATCATCTTCTTCCATTAACATTTGGTTTAGGTACTTGAGAACAGAATCATAATGATCCTGTTCTCCCAAGCAATCCCCGTACGAGGATTGCTCCTGACTAAACTCGGGTGTCGGGTCATTTGTTTTCGGGTCAAACTCTTGAAGGTTAATGTTGGTTGGGTCAAAAGGGGATTGAGCTGTATGGTGGTTATAGCTGTTGATGTAGTTGTTCATGGCAGTTGCATATAGAGTGTCCATAAAGGAAGTTTGAAAGTTGAGATATGAAACAAATGTAGGTGCGCTAGGGTGTTAATATATAGAGTGTGAGTGGATGGGTTTTTGCTCTATTTTAAGGTTTATTGTCTTAATGCTTATGGTACACGTCTTGCTGGATAATTGGTTGTTTAAAATATACATAAATGAAGGTTCTTGGAACTTGGTAGATGTTGGAGGAACAATAGCCACCATGGTTACAGGCAACCGGTTGGTCAGGTGAGGTTCAATCCAAGTGAAGGAAGATTCAAACGAAGTTGAGTTATTTTGAGCCAAGTTGGATTAGTCAATTGACTAGATGTTAACATCATGATATTGACACCAAAATAATCATATTAATATATTATTATTAGGTCCCTTATTACTATCACAAGATTCAATTCACTTACACTTTTGAAAGCATCAGAAGTGGGCACTATTGCAGGAGACTACTTTGACATCGACGCCATATCAGCTTTCGTTATTTATCATTGATTTATTACAATCTAGTCGATCATGGTTTCATCTCATCACACCTAATTTTCCACACTATAAATAAATAAGTTCTCTCACCATGCGGCACAATTGAAGCGTGGCAACACGGAGTATGTTGTGCAATGCCAGTTCGCACCATAACATCATATCCATGCTCTTATATTTCCGGCTATTGTTGATACCGTTCACGTGTTTGACTACTATACATTAATTGGAAAATTTTCATTTACTTCAGGTCATGCGTCGAGTATAAGTGGCAAAATATGTGGGTTGGTTTGGGTCACTGACTAAATGGGCTTTGGGTCTAGATGGGTCATTTGAGTGATGCACTTGTTTAAGCAATTCCGGGTCTGACATGTCTAGTTATTTTTCACCAATTTTTTGTTTATATATGTATGAAAAGAAGCGCTCAATTTTTTTATTGACCCGCTACTCGCTTTGACCTCGTGGTTTAATTTATATACTACTGGTGTTTACAACAAATACTTAACTAAACCTATTTAAAATATAAAGTGAGATCCAACAAAATCCATCATCGTCTATTAAAGATTTACGCAACTTGATACATCTTTTTATTCTGCTATACTATACATAAAAGAAAAAATACATTTTGTTTAAAAATTTACAAAATAAGTAATATTTTACTAAGATACCTATACTTATAAATGTCATTATATAAATTCTTAATTACAGTTTAAACAACAAAGACTCTCACTTACTCCATACTCATATATTAAAACAAAACAAAATATGCACGTAAATTAACGTTACTTTACATCGTCACCGTTATCCATATGTAACCATCAATTAACTATAAGTTTTAAATTGTCACCATTTTGAAACATACAAATATAGTATTTATAAATATGTGGTGATTTGATACTCTATGTATCTTCAAAAAAATGACTAGTAATATTTTGACTTCAAATCTGTTCTATATCTAAGTAGGACTTGCTTCATATAAGTGTGATTGAAGTATTCAATGTATGTTTACTGCTTATCCACGTATGTTTGTCATAATAGGATTAAATAAACATTTGGTTGAGCGGGTTGCAACATTTTCCACATAAATTTGCGTTTAATATTATTTTCTAGATCTTTTTGACTTGCTCCCCACGGACATGTCATTTGTCACTTTCTCATTTTAAAGTATGTGAAAATTCTTGTTCACATTGGCAAATCCGGTCAAGGTTCCAGTTTCATCAGATCTATGGCGTTCACACAAATTACGATTTGTAAACATCTATCGTCAAAGTAAAATTCTTCTATCTTACCTTATTTTATCTTTATGCAATCCCAATTTCAATGTCACAAAAGTAGCCTAGTGATCAATGCTTATAACCGTTGAGTAAGTTTTCATGGGTTTGAATTATGACACTTTCAATTTTATCAGTGTGCATGAGAAAAATGTAACGGAAGCTTTTATTGAGATCGTGAACTTGAGCTTGTACTGTAAAAAAATAGTTTAAAAAATTATTGGAGTTGAAGTTATAAAGTGTAAAACCACATTAAATGAAATAAATATACAAACGCATAAGAGCATAGGTAGGGATGAGCGTGATGCATGCAAATCCCAGATCGATCCTGCATCAATTAATTGATCGATTTTTCCCGAAGATAAATTACAGTGCAGTGCATCGCATCGAAGCGGGATTCGGATACGCAGATCGATGTCTTAAGACTGAAATCGGGTTTTCCCGCTTTTTCTGAATTTCCGATTTGGTCCCGATCCGCATCAATTAGCCAGTATCGATTTTTTTTCACCTTATTTCGTAGTCCTGACTGCATCAGTATTTCAAGAATCGCACTGCTTCGCACTTGCACGCAGATGCCCGGTTCTGCTTGATTCGATTTGGTTCAAAATGCTCATCCCTAAGCATAGGTATCGTGGCTAAGCCAATTCTCTTCATTTGGGCCCCACATATGTCACATCATTTCAACACACCCACTTAAAAATACCCCCCATTCACAACTAACCCAAACATTTTCACTTGGGCCCCACCCACCCCCCATTTTATTTCGTTTATCAAACAAACACACCCTTTGCTGCAAATCTTTTTTTGTCTTTATTTGTGTCGTTGGGGTGGCGAGGGAGGGAGTGGCGAAGGAAGGTGGTGTGGTGGCTAAGGGTGGCGAGCAAGCCACATAGGATTGGCGAGAACTCATACTTACATTTTATACTGAAACATAAATTGATAGTTTTTGTTACTAAAAGCTCCACCTTTATTAATAGTACTTATATGAGCTTAGAAAAGGTGTAAATTGTTTTCTAATAGTCTACAAACAAAGACCTTGATAGATCTTAAGCACTGGAGATCGTTAGTGTTGCCTATGTAATCACAAGCAAACTAATAGAAGATCTCTACAACTTGGTATTGTAGCGGAAAATAAATACAAGTTATAATAACTAAGAACACTTTTGATCCTCTATGGATCTTTGATTATAGAAACTCTATGTTTCGGATAGAATACAAGACTTGAGAAACTTGAGAAAAGCTTATCTATTACAAACTAATATGGTTTCTTATATAGGCAAGAAACCCTAATGAGCGCTGACAATTTACGCTCTACTACTAAACTAGACTAAGCATGCAACTAGACAAGCATGCAACTAATCATATTGTTTTGTTAATCATTTTGTTTATTCCGATAAGCTCTACATAATACGGCGCCAACCTATACATACGGCACCGACTTTTACTCTAAACCGAGCTTATCTCTCCCACGTGGTTCCCACTTTCAAAGAAGAACACAATGTCTCGCTTTATCATCATCAAGTATAACTTGGCAAGATCAATTCTTCTTTCAGTAATCTCTTCGATCAAGCTTTCGTAATCGAGTTTGTGCTTCGCGTAATCGAGATTACCTTAATTCCCAACAATCCTCCCTAAACCGGAATTTGACTAGGTTAAGTTCCAGCTTCCTTGATAGATCGATAATGTCGCTGAGGATTGTAACATTTTCCTCGAGGATTGTACCATAATGTTGTTTGAGCAATGAGTGGACAAGATCTTGAGGATCAAGAACCAAAAGTCGAAGAAGAACATCGATGATGACCGAATGTGAAACACCACATCTTTGCAAAGAACATATGACATCGTGTACATCAAAACATATAAGTTCAATACTATTCTCATCACTTCCGTGTGTGTTAACTCGTGAGAGTGAATCATCGAAATTAATGGATTTGATGTCTCTTTACCAATAGCCATTACTACCGGAGTAGCCACATGTTTGAGTTCGAAAACTATGGTACATTGATAACCATCTCGATTTATTGGCAAACCAAAGAACCATATAAACGGATTTGTCTTGTCTTTACCGTAGCCGCTTGCTCGTGACTAGTCAATTTTAGAATTGGTGAATTGAGAACCAAATATGGAGTCAGTGCCTTTACCACATGCCATATTCATGTGGGCTAGCCAATTCTTGGATTCCAAAAGGAATAGACCATGGTGAATTGATGACCATACAACCCAAGAAGCTAAGCATGGGTGGTTGCAAACCCTATGATTTTGAGCAAACCATTACAATTTATCAATGATTTGATGTGTCTTTACCAAAGTCAGCACTTTGGACTAGCCAACTCTTTGATATACACAAGGTACATCGGTGAGTTAAAGACCATCAAAAAAATAACAAACAAGTTTGCATTTTTTTTTTTTTTTTTTTTTTTTTTTTTTTTAACTTAACTAACAAAAGGTTTATTAAACGAAAAAGCTTAATAATCATTTGAAAAGGAAAATTAAAGACCTAATTTTTATTAAATAAACGCTATCACTATTTTTAAAATGATGTTTTTGTGAGATTTCTTTTATGAAAGCTTTTTTTTAAAAAAAATTAGACAAAAATAGACAAATAACATAAGTAATGCAAACTAAAATGAACAAAACAGATAGTGTAGAGTACCAAGTGTCCCGATATGGATGAAGAAGAGGCCTATTGCGCTTGTTGAAGTTGAGTTTTGATCAATCCCACTGTAGCTAAGGCAGAGTGCCTTTCATTTCCCAATCGGATCCGGAGGAATTTCCACTCGCTCAAGATCTTTCCATAAGTCTTTTAGGCGAGGGTACTTTCTTTCGCACAACATGCACACAAGTGATTCCACCCTTAGTCTCAAGGACATGCACCCGAGGGAGAGGATAGAATCTCCAAGATATGAGCTTCCACCGATGTGAGTTTTCCCAAATGGAAGATGCTTTGTTGTTGGGAATGTGGGAGTTCAATGTAACTTGAAGATCTCCGTAAAACATCCCGTAACCTTGAGGTTCCTTGTTGCAATAATGGGTGGTAACTTGAGTAAACAGAGAAATTATGTCCGCCTGCCTATCAAGTGTAGAATTTCCTTTAGAAAGGTGAATTCCATTGAAGTGGAGTCCTTCGATGAAGAACATTCATCTCATCATCCTTTAATTTCCACTCTATCACCCCATCTGAGTTTCCATCAGAAAATCAGCAGCAGACTCTTCTACAATGAAAGCCGAGTCATCGCCTTCAAGATCCAAAGGAGATATTTTAGCCATTCTCTTCTTCCTCCTCCCAGTCGATAGATATCCTCGAGGGAGCATTTTCATCTTCGCATTGGTAGTAGGACTTGTATCAAGAGATGGAGATCGGGTTGAAGCGCCAAGTGCTTTCATCCCGTGGATATCCTTATAGCCTTTTCTGCTTTGGTTTCGCGAGATCGCCTTCCTTAACTTTAGAATCTTCCAGGTGCCATCGTGTATTACCGAGGAGAGGGAGCCGATGCTTTGTGTGCTTCAGAGGAATGGAAGATGGTTCACAGATTGACCCTTGGCAAGAGAGGAGGCAACTTCGTGGTTGCTTCAGCAGAATGACCGGAGAGGATTCCTTGGTTGGAGCATCATCGCCTTGAGTCTTTTGGCTTCGGAGCAGCCTTCATTCTCTCAAGTCCTCTTTAGGTTGAGAGATTTTGCTAAAGATAATGATCTTTCCTCCATGATTTGGTTATATTTATGATACAGACATGATCGTGAAAAGCCTTGACTTGCTTCATTGTTAGGCCGAGTTGGACCGTGAGTATTGGTTTTTCACCACCCTTCTTATTTCATCTTTAGTGGAGGTTTGTTTTGGCCTTCGAGCTTGATGGCCCTCTTTGTTCAATTGCTTCTTGCCTCCTTTGTCTTCCCCGAGCCATCATTCGCTCCACATAATTGTCACCGAGGAAATCTTCACCTAATATACTTTGAGCTAGAGAAGGTTTTGAAATGACTTGTCGAAGTGAGGATATCCCATTGTTCAAGCAGCATCTTAACCCTCGCTCATCTAGTTCTTTTCTTCTCTCGTGAGTTAGAGATGAAAATTCCTCTGCTCCAAGTTGTTTAGCCAATGCTACACTTTCCTTTGACTTCTCAAACTCGCCAATCTACTTGCTTGACCAAGTCTTTCCTCCTCACCACCGTGTTAGGACCAAGTTCATCTTCGTGATGACATTTTTCCTTTATCATCAGTCGCTTAGCACACTCTTCTTCGCTAGATCAACTATAGGAATTTCTTCCGAGTACCTAGATCAACATGTTGATGTAGATTATCAACGGAGTGGTCAAGACAAGAACATCGTGAAGATCTCGTCAAGGTGAAGGTCTCGATGGTTCTTGAATGATGAAGATTGTCCAAGATCCGAGATGCATCCTCCATTTGTATATCGCCAGATGCACTTTATCAACCCTGTGTTCCTCTCAAGCTTCGTAAGAAACCTTATGAAGATCGATCTCTTTCTTCCGTGTACGTAATGTGTTTCTTCTTCTTTGATGAAGTGGCAGCCATCGATGAAGGGTCATTGAGAGACACTTCACCAACATTTCTAGAGATCCAAAGGAGGAACTTTTGTTCTTCATCGAGGAAACCACAAGTTTCCTTTTGAAGACCCTTTAGTTTGTGCTCTAAGACCTTAACCCGATTCTGCAGCTTCTTCAATTTTACCTCCAAGAGAAGACTTGGTCTCGCAAGTTCCTTTTTCGATTCTTAACCTCTCGCAAAGATACCGCTGACAAGAGCATACACAGATGAGAGTGTAATGGGGTCCTCACCCACCAGCAGATTGCTCGTGGTGTGGGAGCCTCATTGGACCTTTCGAGTAACATGGTCATGCTCAATGGGAAGATCTTCATCAAGAGGATCCCTCACGTGACTTGGTGTGGGTGGTCTATTAAGATCCGACTCAACATGAGTATCAAGTGTGGGTGGAGGATCGGGACAGTGGTTGGTCCGAGCAACATGAGTTGCTTCAACAAGAGAAGATGGGCCTCATCAATGTTAACCAATGGATTACCATCAAGAGCAATAGTGAGGTAGAGGATTATGAGACACATTCTCCTCATCGCAGCCTCATTACCTTGGGGCAACATGGCAGCTAGCAAGGGATGATGTTCCCCGAAAGTGAGTTTTCATGGTTGCAAACAATTTAGCAACAAAGAACCTATAGGATAAAAAGCTTGGGCTTGGGTAGAGGTGTCTAATATAATTTGTAAAACCTTGGGTACATTAAAATTTTCCTTTGTCTTTTGAATATTTTCAACCATGTTTTCGAAAATATACTTAGAAAATTGAAAGTTACCCTCGAGAAAGACACACAATACCATATCCCGCCTAGTAGAGAATCGTCCCATCCTCCGCCTTGTTGCTCATGCATTGAAGCAGTGTGAACCAGAACCTCCATTTTGGGCGTAGTTCCTTCTTTAGCCACATATCGTTCTTGTACCACGATACCCAATAGCCCTAAGTCCAAGAAAGACATCTTCCCGATTAGAGTAAAATACTCCATCAAGATCTTCCAAGTGAAGCTTCCTCCTAATTAGGTCCTCTCAGAACATATGTACTGCTTCATCAATCATGCCCTAATCTGCGCTCTGCCTCTTCTCGCTAGCTGCCCAAAATTGAGTAATCGATGATTCATATATCTCATTTGGAGAATGAGTTAGAGCATAACGAATCTTGGACCTTTTCGTGAATTCCACCATTGGTCTGCATAATTCATATCCCTTGCCATTACCCGTAAATGCAACTTTGTTGTGATCATATTTAAATTCAAGAGCCATGAGGAATATGAGTGTTTAGAGTTAAGATTCTTGAAATGGTGAGTGTTTGTGAAAGTGGAATGAGAGGGAATTTGTTTGTTTCAAGCGAGTGATGGTGGATGAAGTGTTTTGCCCAAATTATAGTCAAAGAAAATGGACCGCTTGGTTGACCATTGTCGACGCAGTATGACAACTTTGACCCAACCCAAAATAACACTTCAGTAAACACAAGATCAATCAATCAAGTTATGGCATCGCAGAATGCATCAAAGATAAGAATATCTTCGTAAGTTTCTAGAATTATCGTGCCACCTACTTGCATTAAACTCGTTGAACCTTGAACCGCCTATAAAATGATCCCAATGTAACTCATCTTTTCACCAAGATCCCCAAATATTTACCACAAACCCTAGAAGCCAAATAACCTCAATTAACCCAATTGCACCATGAATACCAAACCCGAGATCATAGATCTCACTTCCTCATCTTCCTCATCCTCTTCATCATCATCAAGTGGTGAATCAAACCCATGGTTCCATTACTTTCCTCAACCCTATCCAAGACCAAATAAATCGCCTTTCTTCCTTCTTCGTAAGATGACAGTAGTGAATCCAAGTGAATCACGATGATTTCGATGACTCCTATAAGGAGGGAACATCTTACTCCCAACCTCCAAAGACCTCGGTCTCAACAAAGACCTCGTGCCAGAATCCGCCACTCCCCAAAGATAGAGAGGTGGTTCTTGGTCTCATCGCGCCATCTTTTGGTGCATGAACACACATCGATAGAAGAAGGGCTTGAGGAGGGTGGATCGATTGCATTTTGGTTGAAATGAATAGATGAAGCACAAAGGACACGATAGTTCTCTTCGTCATCCCACGTGGTCATCGCCATCATCAATCGCTTTCATCAATCCATCCCTCCATTTTGGTCCTTAGCATCTTCGTCGTCAGGTCGGTCATGCATATCCAACCACCCGCTAGACCGAATGGGTGGTTATGCAAGATCTCACAAAAGCAAAGCCAAGATTTAACGCATATCCAAAGATTCCATTAGATTTCGGAATGAAAGATATACATTAGATTAGGCTTAGCTTAAGTGTACAAACAGATCTTGAGGATGCAAAATAGAAGTTGACTTTATGTAAGTCGAAGTCAGAAACTGCTTCTTGAATGAATGAATGAACAATTTGACTTCAATTTCTTTTCTTTCAAGATATCTTCAAGAGAATCAAATTGTATGCTTCAAGATTTGTTATCGTAAGAAACAAGCAACACTTTTTCAAACTATCCGACCATGTACTAATGAGCCACTCTTGATGAATTTGATCTTGATCATGGGATGTATAAACCGCAATCCGTATAAGGAATAGACAAAATGCAAGATGCATAACCGCAAAATGTACACTAAAACATACACAACAACAAAAACAAACAAACTAGAGAAATATTAGAAGTTAGTGTTAGAGTACAAACTAAAATATAAAAACAAACAAAAATCAGCAGAGTAAATATAGAGAACAAACAAAATCTGCAGAGTTTGCACAATCCTCCCCGAGGCATATGCCTCCCCGAGGCCTATGCCTCCCTTAAACTATGCAACAAGGGTTTAGCATTCCAATATTGACCACGAGGTGTTGAAACCTTGGTCCATCAAACGCTTTTGTTAATAAGTCCGCCACATTATCATCAAGATGGATTTTAGCCACTTTTATCAAATGTTTTCATAAGCATCTCTTATAAAGTGGTGCCCGATTTCAATGTGTTTCGCTCGACCGTGAAAACCGGATTTTGACTATGCAGATGGTACTTTGATTATCTATATGAATTGTAGTGTTCATAAAGTTGTACCCATAGTCCAAAGAATTGGTTCTCAATCCAAAGGACTTGTCCACAAGAATTTGCGCAAAGAACGCATCGCTTCAAGAGTTGAGGTGGCCACAATGGTTTGTTTCTTGCATTGCCAAGAAATCAACCTTTGCCTAGAAATTGGCAACCTCCAGCCAGGATCTTCTATCCAGATTTGCACCAAAGATAATCACCGCCACTATATGCTTCTAACTTGAAAGGAGATTCTTTGGGTACCAAAGGCCTAAAAGAGGTTGGCCTTTGAGGTACTTAAAGATCTTCTTGACAAGATTGAGATGGGAAGCAAGTGGAGTGACTTGATGTCGAGAACAAACACTCACAAAGAACGTAATATCGTGCCTTGAAGTCGTCAGATACATCAATGAACCAATCATGGACCTGCATGATGCACATTCACTGTGTAGATCCGTTCATTATTTGCTTTAGTCTTTGAGCTTCATAAGGTGTTGTGGCGCCCTAACACCTTCCATACCAAACTTCTTCAAATGTCCTCACATATTTATCTTGACCGATAAAGATGCCATCTTGTTTCACGAACTTGAGACCCAAAAGAAAGTAAGTTCTCCCATAGCACTCATTTGAAATTCACCTTCATAAGTTCCTCGAACCTCGCACCAAGCTTCGCTTTCAGGAACCAAATATAATGTCGCCCACATACACTTGCACCGTAATGATGTCGGAGTAATTCTTCTCGAGGAATGTAGTTTTATCAATAGCACCTCTCCTATAGCCATGCTTCAACAGAATGATGAAAGCCGAGCATACCAAGCTCTTGGAGCCCGATGTGCCATAGAGAGCTTTAACAACTTTGTAAACATGATTTGGGTGATCCGGGTCTTCAAAGCCCTTTGGTTGAGAGACATAAACCTCTTCTTCAATCTCACCATACGTAAAAGCACCTTTGACATCCATTTGATACACCATGAAGCCCATATAAGAAGCATAAGCCAAGAAAATGCGAATTGCTTCAACTCGCAACAGGGCAAACACTTCATCATAATCAATTCCTTCCTCCGTCTCAAGCCTTGTGCTACTAACCTTGCTTTGTTTTTGATCACAACACCCCGAGCATCTCTTATTCTTCGTAACCCACTTTGTCCCAATGGCATATTTGCCATCGTGTAGTGGAACCAAGATCCAAACCCTGATTGTGAAATTGTTGCATCTCTTCTTGCATTGCTTCTAGCCAACTTGAATCATTAAGAGCTTGAGATACACCGTTGGTTCCACTTGAGAGAAAACAAGCAAATGTACAATGTTTGAAGTCCGTGTGATTGTCTCTTTGTTGGTTGGAGACATAGAGAGAAAAGCAATCATGTCCAAATTGAGGACTTGTGATAGCCCTTCGAGTTCTAACAGTGCCGAAGATCACCTATGATGTTGGATCGAGGATGAGCAATATTGATCCTCCGAGTAGCAGTGGGGTTGACTTCAATGGATGAATCAAGATTAGTGATGGTTGGTTCAAATTCAAGATCATAAGAGGGTGAGGTGAAGATGCCACTTTGGGTTGATGATTTCCAAGATCCAAGGTTTTGGAAAGCGTGTATAGGGTTCACCAAAGTCCAAGATACTTGAGAAGGAACAAGATAGCCTTCAAGCAGATTTGGGATGGAGGTGTGACAGAGTCAACTTCAGCAGACACGTTGTTTCACGACCTTCATTAGCTACCCTTCTTTCGCCCGCTCAAGCTTGGCAAAGAAATTCTTGAGTCCAAGCCTAGCAAGGTCCTCAAGATAATGAGAGTCATCTTCATCACTCGAATCAAGCCAGATCCTGGAGGTGGTACCGCAATATTGTTAGGGAGAAAGAAGGCACAAGTATGGGTTGCTCATCATCTTCAAACTCATTTTCGTAGTCATCATCTAATGGACCCGCATTGTTAGTGGGAGAAGCTTGAGAACCCGTGATTTTGATTAGCCAAGTGTCTAGTGTAACCCAAAGAGTCGCTATAGTCAAGGTCAAAAGACCACGAATGACCCCGCCCTTGAACATTATGCTTGTCTTCCAAAAATCTCGTGTTCAACGCTCCTCTATCTTCTTGGCTTGCAAATTATACACCCCGTAGGCCTTACTATGAGTGAATAACCCACAATATAACCATCATCGCCTTCTCATCAAACTTTCCCAACGGATCACTTGTGTTCGTAATGGTCACTTGACAACCAAAAGGTTTTAGGTAGTGAATGATGTGAACCTTTCCAAAGAGAAGTTCATATGGGGTTTTGAGTTGTGGGTCCGTAATGGACACCTGCTTAGCACATAGTGCAAAGGCAACAATTTTCACCCGTAACATAGTGGGCGCTTAGAGTCCGCAAGCATGGATCTAGCAGCCTCTATTAAGGTCCTATTCTTTCTTTCACCACCCCATTTTGTTGTGGGGTTCTTGGATTACTATAGTCCCTTTTATGCCTTTTGACCCACGTAGTTCTATAAGAATAGCATTTTGAACTCGTCCCATTATCACACCGAATACCCTTAACCTTTTGTTCAACTGATTTTCAACAAGAGTGATGAATTCAACAAGACTTGAGATGTTTCATCTTTGGTTCGAGAAAGAAAACCCAACAAAATCGCTATAGCCATCATGATTACCAAATGTAAGAACTTATGATCAATGCTTCGACTTGAGTTGGACCAAACAGATCCATGTGAAGCAATCAAGAGGTTCAAGAATGATGCTCATAGCATTGATAGCTTTATAAGAAGCTCGTGTTGTTTTCCTTTGTTGCAAGCGACACAATTGTGATCATTTGTGAAAACTTTGGTGGAAGACCTTCAACAAGACCCATTTTAGAGAGTTTGTTAATGGTCTTGAAATTCACATGCGCCATTCTTCTATGCCATTTAGTGGACTCATCAAGAGATGCTTTAGCCACCAAGCAAGTGAGGTCACCACCGTTGAACTTCATTAAGGTTGAATGTGTATAAATTGTGAGTACGAGGAACCTTCAGCAGAATTGAAGTTTCTTCCGGGAGTTTGAAGTCTTTAGACAAAGACAAGACATTCATTCTCATGAAGAGAACTTTGTTCTTAGTGTCACGATTTGTGAAACAGAGAACAAGTTGAAATGTTGAAGTTCCTTAACAAAGTACACATTTTCAAAATCCAGATGAGGTGTCTTTATGGTGCCCTTCCCCGTGATACTACCATCACTTCCTCCAAAAGTTACATTGCCTCCTCCTTCTATAGGGACAAAATTGTGCATCATATCCCCTGCTTCCGCACATGCTTCGAACAACCACTATCAACAATACCAATATTCTTATGCTTAAGGGATGATCCTACAAACAACAACAAAAATATATACAAACAAGTTAGATTCATGGAGGTTCAAGTCATTATCGACTTGAACCTCGCTTTGTGGATCATGTGTTTAGGGCATGAAGTTTTAGAGGATCCACCATTGTTCTTGGTCCTCCATTGATAATTTGGTCCCTTGTTAGTCCAAGAACAACTCACGAGGGCTTCACAAAGAGTTGTTCCCATATCCCATCCCAAAGATACATGGAGTCAACATATGTAGGCCAATAGCCATGTTTAAAGTATGGGCTCGTTGGTTGGCCATAAGGTCTAGTAACCGAACTTCTCCAATGAGAGTCGGCTTTAGCCGCTGAGGGACATAAGGTGGAATATTAGCAACATTGGTCCGCTTAGGTTTGTGTTTCGGAGAGTAGCACATGCACCCAATCTTTGTTCATAAAAATCACAATCCTTAATCAAATGAAATTTATCGCCACATACAAAACATGTCTTCTTCTTAGAAGTTTTATTCAAATAGGAAGATGTTGGATTACATGCGTAAGTACTTAAACAGATACATTCAAGGAATTGTTTTAACAGATCGATTATTCAAACATTTAAAAGATAAGTCTTCGTGAGAAACTGCCTTGGAAGTTGATTCTCGCCAGCCTCCCTAGAGGGCTCACAAGTAGACTGGGGTGCAGCTTGGGTGTTGGTTCAGCTTGGGAAGGTCGACTTTCATTTGAATCACAATTTTCATAGGAAGTAGACCTTGATCCGATGAATTGTCACCGCCGTGAGCAAGAGACAAAGTCATTAGATGAGGTATCGTGGTCCGCAAGTCTTTTGACTTTTGCCATATAGTGATGTGATCCATCAAAGTCAACAAGTGATGGATAGGTCTCGGGCATGAACTCACCTCTAATGGGACCAGGACAAGATGCATTTTACCTTCTTTAACATAATTAGCTAACCTCGCCGATGTAGGTTTACGCCCATCATACTTAGCTTCGGACCTACATATTTTTGAAAACCTAAACCTATAGGACATGTCCGAGATTGACTAGTATAGATGATTCTATTTAAGCTTTTACCGACATTTGCCATTCATTATTCCTATCAATTTCCTCGCCTAGTTTTGCCTTAAGTTCTAGGTTCTCGCATACGCCTTCATCCTTTGCTTTCTCGTACGCTTTAAGTAATTATTTGCAACTTCTAGATCAAACTGTAACACTTTTATCTTTTCTTCATAAGCTATTTGATTCTTCCGAAACCATACTTTTGTCTTTCTACGCTTTTAATGCAAGTTTATGAGCTTCATTATCAATATAACATGCATCAAACTTAGGTTTCATAGCATCAAATTCTTCCTTAAGTTCATTGTATCTAAGACTACACCAAATATACAATTGTGTACCGAGATAGTCCCATTAAGGCAAACCGATCATGCCTTTCATCCGGTGCACCTTGCAAGGGCCCAAGCTTGTCAAGATTATGAGCTTCCTCATTAATGTGTTCATGTGTAGTCCAGCTTGACCTGCTCATCCATGGTGAGAGAGAGTCAAGCTCCAGCCTCCTCTGCTTCACGATAGGAAAGATATTTGGCTCCATCTCCATTCTTTTCGTCCTTGCATTCTCTGAGAAATGCCCCATCCGATGACAAGTGTAGCACTTGACTTTCCCCTATCAAAGCGAAATGGTTCCTTTCCTTGAAAACAAACTTCCTTCCACCTTCTCTTCAAACCTTTGATGTCCACCGACAAAGAATGCCACCGCATTTTCACTTCATTTCCTCCATTTCAAGAGGGTCCACCGATCAAAGTCTTCATATGCAAGATACGCGAGTATCATAGTCAAGAACAAACGAATGAAGAACATCCTCCATCACACTACTAGACCTAGCTTGAGAACTTGGTGGAGGGACGAGGGTTATGTGGTGAAGGGGAGTGAAGATGATGATGGAAAGTAGTTGGAACTAGGAGATGATGGAAAATAGTTGAGCTAGGAGCTTGTACCATCATGTTGGAATGAGATGTCCCAACAAAAGTCGCATGGTTAGAAGAAGATGTACGGTAGGAGTCCCGACATCCGTTCAAGAGTTCGAGTCTGCTGTATAGCTCATCAAAGGTGAGCATGTCCAACCCTCCTTTAGCCTTGAGTGCAATACTAACATGCAACCATGATGGTGGCAAGGACCGCAAGAACTTTGAGTTGCAATCTTCATTGTCCGGTTTAGCATTCACCGATTCACCGACTCAAGATCCTATGGAACCCGTCAGATCCCTTGTGGATACCTTCTTCTTCCGATATGTTGAAGTCCCAAACTGTTGTCTTAGCATGGACTTCCTCATTCTCTTTGATTCTTCATTTCCACCGAACCTTGCTTTGAGAGCCATCCATATGTCTTTAGCATCATCCATATGGTGAAAATCACATAGATGATCTTCGTGTATGGCTTGAAGCGTAATAGTCTTCACTTTATGCTCTCTCGCATGGCCAAGACTTCTTCAAAAGCTTTTGGTGGAGCCATGATAAACTTCCCATCTCTCGTGTGAATCATCTTCTTTAGACTATTTTCTTCACTACTACTCCCATGATTCCAATCAATATTGGAAACCAGCTTTTCCATCTTCATAGTCCAAAGTTCATATTCTTCCTCTTTAAATAAGGGAATTTACCATTGTCGCTTCATGAGACCGAATGTTGCATGGAAGTGGTGTTGGTGTTGTTTGTGTTGGTGACTTCATTTTCATTATCGGATCCGTGCATGGTGAATGAATGTTTGATTGTATGGGGTGAGAATGGTTCTTAGTATCGTAGAGACTTTCCCGAGGCTCGATACCACTTGATAGAAACAAAGACCTTGATAGATCTTAAGCACTGGAGATCGTTAGTGTTGCCTATGTAATCACAAGCAAACTAATAGAAGATCTCTACAACTTGGTATTGTAGCGGAAAATAAATACAAGTTATAATAACTAAGAACACTTTTGATCCTCTATGGATCTTTGATTATAGAAACCTATGTTTCGGATAGAATACAAGACTTGAGAAACTTGAGAAAAGCTTATCTATTACAAACTAATATGGTTTCTTATATAGGCAAGAAACCCTAATGAGCGCTGACAATTTACGCTCTACTACTAAACTAGACTAAGCATGCAACTAGACAAGCATGCAACTAATCATATTGTTTTGTTAATCATTTTGTTTATTCCGATAAGCTCTACATAATACGGCGCCAACCTATACATACGGCACCGACTTTTACTCTAAACCGAGCTTATCTCTCCACGTGGTTCCCACTTTCAAGAAGAACACAATGTCTCGCTTTATCATCATCAAGTATAACTTCTGGCAAAGATCAATTCTTCTTCAGTAATCTCTTCGATCAAGCTTCGCAGTAATCAAGAGTTTGTGCTTCGCAGTAATCAGAGATTACCTTAATTCCCAACATTAGTGAGCGTTGGTCTTAGTGCATATCGGTGGAGTGAAGTTGTAATGGTTTGTAATCCACCATAAGGATTATTATACTTGGTGAATAGTATCGGTGTCGTAGATTTACAACTGAATGTACGGATGATATAACCCCCCATCCCGAACCAATATATTGTGGTATTTATTTCTCTCTTTACTCTCTCTATATTGTGGTGGTAATTGTTGTTGTGTATAACCACTTGTTCGCTCTTTGAGACTAGAAGTTGTTAAACTTCAAATTAGTCAAAAAATCGTATTCACCCTCTCTACGATTCTATAGTAATTATGTGGATTCACCCATGTTGTTTAGCATAATAAAATAAAATGTTACAAAACATACCCCTAAACTATGTGGCGACTAACGATAGGTACCCTTTACAAAACATACCCCTAAACTATTCGATAACATAATAGGATTTACTATGGAGTAATGAAATTCTAAGTAAATACGTTTTTGCTCTTAAAAGAAGTTCACCAATTTACTTTTTTTTGCAATTAGTTCAGTTTTAGTTTAATTAGTAGTTAAAAACCAAACTCTTCCAAATCCGAGATTTTACTTGCTTTCTATTAAATATAAAAAGACCAAAAATAATCTTCCCTCAACCCTTAGACTTATTTCGTCATTCATTTCGAGCCTACCTCACTATTCCCCTAGAGAACGATCAATCCCCCTTGTCTTGCCTATACTACACTACAACGGTTAGGTACTTTGCCTAGTAGGATTGTAAGACTTAGTGTGTTTACAATATACACATCAAGTTTTTGGCGTCGCTGTCGGGGAATAGTCTAGGTTTCAATTTCTATCTCGTTTAGGTCTACTCACTAGATTCCTATCAAGTGAGATTTTTCTTTTTATTTTGTAGCTTTCTCGTAGTCTATCTTTTCTTTGTATTTTTGTTCGTAAAACTTTTTCATTGACTATTCTGTAGCCATTATGGAGGACACGAATCCACCCAATGCTTCACCCGATCATCACTTTGGTGATTTTTTTGAACTTGATGATTTAGATCACAATAACGAGCATGAGAATGGTCCTTTTTATTTTCCGAATTTCGATGAGGATTTAGATGATGGAGAAGTAATTGATGAAATAGGAAACAAGGGTGAAATAACTCCCCCTCAATATTGTGACCCAAGAAACAAAACAGAAAAAGATAGCCCTTTTAACATGCAATTTCCTTGTATGATAGGTTTTAGAAGCTTTTACGCTTACTTTAATTCAGACTTACCAATGAATGTGATTTCACGTGTTCTATACAAGACAATTAAGTCTGATGAATTAGTCCACCGAGGAGACAATCTTGTAGCCGTGGTTGAGCCTATTCACGTTTTTGTAGGAAGTTTTGCTTACTTGGTAGATTTTGTGGTATTGGAAGATTTAGGAGAGTTTATTGACAACAAATTTACTCAAGTTATAGTTGGAAAACCTTTTACAAAGTTAACTAGGTTGGATGAGAAACTTGATGAAGGTTTGGTTACATTCTCAAATGGGATAGAGGACTTTATTTATCAAACGCCCCGATCGTACCCTAGGTTTAAGAATTTGTTAATTGAGGCATGTAATAGAATGACTCTCATTTCACTATTAAGTGACAATGATAAAAGGAACGGACTTAGGGTACCCGTATGAAAAGAATAAGAGATATTATAAAGGATGTCTAGAGTTAGGAGATGAATATAAGAAGGACGATGTAACTATTAGGTGGCTCACATATGGGCATGTGAGCATGCATGCGATGACGTAATAGGACATGATTTTGAGTCTAACTACAAGACTCGTAAATTAAGAAAAGCGCTTTGTGGGAGGGAACTCATGTTTATTTGTTTCATGTTTTTCATTTTAGTATTGTTTGTGTCACACATATATGATTCTTATAATTGTTTAATTTTCGTGATTCGAATAATTTTTGAAAATGCTTTACTTCTGTTTTTAACTTCGTCTTAATCGCATATAAAGGTATTTTACAAATAGAGAAGTGTGGAAATTCTTATTTAGTTTTAAAGAAGGAAATTCGAATATGAAAAGTTTATAATTTATAATTAGCATATATCCTATCTTGTTTGTGTATTTGTTTGTGTCAAATGCTTGTATCAAGTCGAGATAATTTTTTTTGCAGGAACTTACAGGTTTTAAAAGTTAGATTTCTTCAATTATTTTCCAAAAAACAAAACGAAGAAAACTTGTCAGGTTATTCTGATGGCATCACCTTCACTGAGTGACGGCGTCAGATACTGTAGCACTTATTTTTCAAGATTTTTGTTTTATGTTAAAATTTAATTTTTAAAAATTTATAGATTCCCGTAAAAATTTATTTTGCAAGTATTGTATCTTATTTGCTTTCTAGTTTATTTAATACTCCATTCGTCTCAAAATTATTGTTAGGAGTAAAAAAAACAAATTTCAATAAACGTGGGGCCATTACAATTTTTAACCATATAAATAGAATATTCTTTCTCAAAATTTTCTTTTTATTACTAAAAATGAAAAGTGGACAATTATTTTGAGACATCCCAAAAGATAAATATGAACTTAATACAAATAAACCGTAAAACGTTTGTTTATATTTAGCGATCTCGTTAAGTTTTGTTGATAACAAATATAAAGTTATCATAAGTAAAATTATAAGAATACATATTGTTTTGCAAAGTATATACATTTGGTTATTTACATAAATGTTGTAATAATAATGTGTTGTAATAAAACATGTAATAGGTTGGGTAATATCCATGACCCATGACCCATACCCATGGAGCTAAATCCATAACCCATGACCCATTGCATGACATCATGCATGAAATCATGTTGGGTATTATTCATGACCCATGACCCAAAGTCCATGACCCATGACCCAAGACCCATGACCCATTGACTAGGTACATTGTATCTTGTTGGGTATCCATGATCCAAAGTCCATGACCCATGGTCCATAACCCATAGCCCATAACCCGGTTTGCAACCCAAAATCCGGACTAAGCTGACCCAGATAGCCGGATCCCTAGAATTGCACTGGCCGGATCCCTTGAGTAAGGGATCCACCAGAACCGTGGAACAGAAGGCATTTTTGCCTATAAATAGTGAGCCATTTCTTCATTGTTTCTCACCCTTCTTCTTACAACTCTCTCATATATTATCTCATTATCCTAACCTCTGATCACTTGATCATTCTAGTAGTTCTTATCTCTTTTGTTGTGATTCTCTTTTAGGTCCTTCACGAAGGCGAGATCACGCTACTCTGCAAGTCATCTAAGCAAAGGGTCCTTGATTGATTTGTCCATCCACAAGATTTCAGTAGCATATCTTGTATTTCATATTTCACATATTTGTTGTGTAATAAGTTGTGTAAAAGTTTGGTTCTACCTCGTGGAAGAACTCGGTATTTACCTTTGTACCAGAAACAGTGTAAGCGACGTTGTGAGGCTTCTCCGCCAATTTGAAGGAGCTTGTTGACATAGTGCTTGAACTCTCGAGTGGGGTACTCGGGGAGTGGAGTAGGGCAAGGAAGGTGTCCTTGTAGCCGAACCACTATAAATCACTTGTGTCGCTACTTTCTATCCTTTACTTTACTTGCATTTCTTACTTACTTTATTTATTGTTTGGTACTATTTATTCATCCACAAGAACTCACATAAGATTGAATCTAAATCTTTGAAACTTAAATTAAAATCGATAAAACTATTCAACCCCCTTCTAGTTTTCCACAATTGGCATCAAGAGCAAGGTTTTCAAAAAGTTTTTAAGTAAATTGTATTTTAAAAACTTTTCGATCAAAATGGATTTTGAAAACTATAAGGAAGGGCAATCCATGCAACAACCTCCACTACTTGAAACTAATAGTTTTATTTTGTTGGAAAAATAAATTTGAAACTTATGTGAAATCTAAAGATATTGATCTTTGGTTTATTATTGTTGAAGGTGATTTTCAAGCAACCATAAAAGATGATAAAATCGGTAAAGGGAAAATATTTCTCATGATCGTCTCACTGAAGACCAAAAGAAAAAGCTTTCCAAAAATAGTGAGGCAAAAATGGTTTTATACAATGCCTTATCTAAAAAGGAATTTGAAAGAATCTCTATGCATAAAACTGCTAAAGAAATTTGGAACTCTTTGGTTGTAACACACCAAGGAAACCAACAAGTGAAAAATAACAAAATTGATTTATTTGTTCAACAATATGAACAATTTTCAATATTGGATGATGATAGTATCGATAATGCATTTGCTAAGGGCGATTTCTAAGGGCGCTTCCATCAAAGTGGAGAGAGAAGGTAACAACCATTGAAGGATACAAATATTTGTTGATCCTCACTCTTGATGAACTTATAGGCAACCTAAAAGTATATGAGCTCGATTGCTAAAGACTCCGAGGTCTCAAGGAAAAGAAAGAGAACCATAAATCTCTTGCTTTAAAAGCCAAGAAAGTCTCTAGTGATAAAGAAACCTCATCCTCAAAGAGTGAAGACGAGGAGTATGCAATGGCGGTACGAGACTTCAAGAAATTTATTCGAAGAAAAGGAAGATATGTCAAGCAACCCTATGATGATAAGAAAGGTTTTCGGAAAAGCAAAGACGACAAGAAAGTGAAGGATGAGCGCAAATATTTTAAATGCGGGGATCCAAATCACTTCATTGGTGAATGTCCCAAACGCGACGAACAAAAGGCGTTAGCGGATCATGGGGAATGAGTGAAGAAGAGAAAGAAGAAATTTGTCTTATGACCAAGGACTCCAACGAGGTATGTTCCGACTCCCTATACTGTAGTAGTTCATCTCTAGATGATGAGTCATTACATCTAGAATATAACAAGCTTTGCAAAATTAGTCTCAAGGTAATAAACAAAAACAAACTTTTGAAAAATAAAAATGGACTTTTAGAAAAAGAAGTTTTTGAACTAAAAGAAAAATTAAAGAGACTAGAAAAGGGAAAGGAAGTAAGTGGTGAATGCAAGCTTTGTGTAGAACTTCAAACTTTGGTTGATCACCTTGATTCTAAAATTGCTAGACTAAGCACTAATTACCTTGATACAATACTTGATAGTGTTAAAACGGGAAACAATCAAAAGGGTCTAGGTATTCAGGAACATATTGCATCAACTAGCAAAGCTAAGGAAACACAATTTGTTAAAGCAAATGAAAAAACAACCATCGATGTGTCGGATCCGCGGATCCCTTAAAAGGATCCGACTAGTGAAAAGAAGGGATACGGGCATCTATGAAAGTAAAAACTAAAAATAACGCAACCATCTCTTCTAGAACCGAATTTTTTGTCGTTAACAAAAAGAAATCATCTCCTGTTACTGTTAGGAATGTCAAACAACCACCCTCCTTAAAACAAGGTCAAGGTTTAATGAAAAGCAAACCCCCATTATTCTTTAAACCTAACAAAACGATAAGAAGGCCAAATAATGTTTTTCTAAGAAGTAACTACCATCAAATAGGCTGGAATCCTAACTCACAAAATGGTTTTCCATTTCAAAACTATGTACCTTGGAATGCTTTTACACCCTTTTCATATATGCCTCATATGAATGAATTTTATAACACCAATGGACCCATGAACAAATGGGGACTAAACTTTTGAGTTGTTTGTTGTCTTAGGTGTGCCTAAAGGTTGACTTGGATCCGGACGAATGGATCAAGGATAGCGGGTACACAAGGCATATGACCGATAATAAGCAATGTTCTCCACATATGAATCCTTTAACGGAGGAAATGTGGTGTTTGGCAATAGTAAAAGCAAAATCATCGGAAAATGTACAATCTCTCACAAATCCTTAACCATTAATGACGATGTCACATAGAAAACCTAAACTTTAATCTACTAAGTATAGGTCAAATATGTGATAAAAAGTGCAACGTTCTCTTTAGCTAAACAGGTAGTAAAACCTTGAAAAATGGTATTACTATAGGAAGAGGTATTAGAAAACATGGCGTCTATGTTATTAAAATCGAAAAGAACCAAAAGACAAACTTTGTCTCACCTCTATGGATGATACTTGACCTTATGCCATCGAAGAATGGGTCACGCTAATATGCGACTTCTTAAATCGCTATCATGTAAGGAACCTACCTAAACTAAAATACGAACATCATTTCGTGATGCTTGTAATATCGGAAAACAAGTCCATGCTAGTCATAAAGCTAAAAATATGGTTTCTGCATCAAAATGTCTAGAATTACTACATATGGATTTATTTGGTCCGTCTGCTATCCAAAGTTACGGAGGTAACTTCTATAGCTTGGTTATAGGTTATAGGACGATTACTCTAGGTACACATGGACTAAATTTTAAAGAATAAAATGAAATGTTTGATCACTTCAAAACTTAAGTAGAAAAATCCAAAGACAACTAGGAAGTCCTATTGTGTCGATCCGAATGGATCATGGTCGGAATTTGATAATGAAGTGCAATTCGAGCTTTTGTGATGCTAATGGTATTACTCACAATTTCTCGGCTCCTCGTACTCCACAATCAAATGGGGTAGTTGAAAGGAAAAATCGAACCCTACAAGAAATGAGTCGCACCATGATTAATGAGCAATCTATTCCTCGAAATTTGGTGCAATGTCATCGACACATCAACCTACATTCTAAATCGAGTCTTAATTAGATCATTCTTAGGAAAACTCTATACGAGTTGTTACGAGGAAAAAGCCTTCGTTGGAACACTTTCGAGTCTTTGGTAGTACATGTTTTATACTTAACACAAAAGACTACTTAACTAAATTCGACCCAAAATCAATCAAGGTATTTTCTTAGGATATTCTCCTAATAGTAAATCATATGTAATACTAAATAAAGAAACCATGAAAGTTGAAGAATCTTTAAATGTCAAATTTGACGAGAGTCCACCTAAAACCTCTTTACCTCTCGTTGACGACGAGTTAATCGAAAGTGAAGTCTTAGAAATAAAATAAAAAGTGAACAAGAAAGATGGACCATTGAACAATGAAATTGTCAATGTTTAAGATTCTAAAGATCATCCCGTAGAAAAGGTCATATGAAAATTAAATGAAAGAACTCTAAGGTCTCAAGTTCAAAACCAAAGTAGTCTCTTTTGTTTCTTGTCAACTATAGAATCTAAAAACACTCAAGAAGCTATAAAAGATGAAAGTTGGGTTATGGCTATGCAAGAGGAATTAAATCAATTTGTTTCTAACAACGTTTGGACATTTGTCCCTCCACCTAAAAACCAAAAAATAATTGGAACAAAATGGGTGTGTAAAAACAAATTAGATGTAAACGGTGTCGTATCTAAAAATAAAGCTAGACTTGTTGCTCAAGGATACAACCAACAAGAAGGCATAGACTTTGATGAGACCTATGCTCCCGTATCTAGATTAGAGTCTATAAGAATACTTGTTGCGGTATGCTTGTGCTCATGATCTTAAACTCTTTCAAATGGACGCCAAAAGTGATTTTCTTAATGGCTTTATAAATGAAGAAGTTTATGTATCTCAACCTCCGGGTTTTGTCGATTTTGAAAACCTAATCATGTATACAAACTAAAGAAAGCTCTATGGTCTTAAACAAGCCCCAAAGGCTTGGTATGATAGACTCAAAGCGTTTTTAATTAAAAAAAACTATACCATGGGGTTAGTTGACAACACACTTTTACAAAGAAAAGGAGTCAAAAATAATTATTGTTCAAATATACGTGGA
Organism: Chrysanthemum lavandulifolium; assembly: GCA_022545495.1. NCBI lineage: Eukaryota > Viridiplantae > Streptophyta > Magnoliopsida > Asterales > Asteraceae > Chrysanthemum > Chrysanthemum lavandulifolium. Next base: position 126,589,643 of record CM040241.1, on the reverse strand, counting down.
CGATATTATATTCGGTTCAATTTGTCAAGACATGTGTGATGATTTCTAAAAAATCATGCATGCTAAGTTTGAAATGAGTATGATGGAAGAATTTAGTTTCTTTCTTGGTTTACAAATCAAACAATTAGAAGATGGTATCTTCTTCAACCAATCCAAATACATTAAAGAAATGTTAAAGAAATTCGGATTAGATGAGTCAAAACCAATAAGAACACCAATGTCCTCCGATACCAAACTCACCAAAGATGAAGACGGTGAATCCGTTGACAACACCAAATACCGTGGCATGATTGGTAGTCTTCTCTACCTCACGGCTAGTCGGCCGGATATCATGTTTAGTGTATGTCTTTGTGCTAGGTTTCAAGAAGACCCTAAAACTTCACACCTAGAAGCCGTCAAAAGAATCTTTAGATATATTAAGGGTACAACTCAATTAGGATTATGGTATCCTAAAGGGATGGGGTAGAAACTATTGTATATGCAGATTCGGACCACGTAGGTGATTACGTTGATCGTAAAAGTACAAGTGGTGTTTGCACCTTTATGGGGTGTTGCTTAACATCTTGGTTTTCAAAGAAACAAACGACATTAGCTATCTCAACAACCGAAGTCAAATATGTCTCTGCCGACAAAGCATGCCAACAAGCACTATGGATGAAACAAGCGTTAGTTGACTACAACATCCATCTAAGTGATATTGCCATTCTCTGCGACAACAAGGGCGCTATAGATCTTAGCAAAATCCGTGTTGCATTCTCGCACCAAACATATAGAGATTCGTCATCACTTAAGAGATAATGTTCAAAATTGAACATTTCTATTGAGAAAGTGTCATCCGAAGACAACATAGCCGACATCCTCACCAAACCATTGAAGCGTGAGCAATTGAACTTACTCCGTCTGGGTCTTGGTCTTGTTGAACTATCGTCTTGAAATACTTCTTTCTCTACAAGGTATGTAAACTTGTGCTTTTCTTCTTCTTATGAGTCTAGGAATTCTATTTCACATGATTCATAAACAATATGGGGATTTTTTTTATAATACTAAAAAAAAAAAAAAAAATTCAAGAAACTCTTCAAAATATTTTTTCAAATATTTCTCCCCGTATCATTGTGTCTTAAAAGAACTCTCACGTCTAGGACAAACATTTTTCTTCTACTCATCGTTAATACAAAGTAAAAACTTTTTTCATTGCATCTCATATGTCTATTGAAGGCTAAAGAAAATACATAATCAATATGTATTTTCTGGTATATTCAAGCAAAGCAAGAATGAATTAAGGAGTCTTTGGGTTATCTTACATATACATATACATACATATTTTTTACTTCTATGTTTATTTTCTTTTCTTTAAAGAGACGAGATAACCGCAACTCCAATGGTTTTCATATAGGCACACACTAGGCACTCTCGTTTCTAAAACAATTTTTTTTCTGCCTAAAAACACTAGTTCCCCGGATCCCTGCATTAATACATGATGGATCCCTAACGGGACGGATCTGTGGGAACCGACTAACAGAAGCTGTTTTAATTACCTATTTTTAATATGTTGGCTTGACATTTTCACATTTCAACATTTTATTTTTATCACTACTGAGTATTTTCCTTAATGCTTGTGCTCTCATGATCACTTGCTTTAAATTCATATCTATTCATTAAATTATGCTTTCATTTTTGTGGTTTTAGCATTCATTGCAATGCATTGCTTATCCTATAAATAAGGTCCTAAAATGCTTGCATCTCCATCACCTTCAACCTCACAAACAAATCTCATCATGACTTCCAAAATATCTCCAACAATGATGAACTTTCTAGTGAAAACAACCCTTTTCAAGAAATTCGCAACTTTATCCTACCACCTTTCGTAATACCACCACCACCTAAAGATAGGAAAACCGCTCGGATTAGTATCCGACAATGTTGCTTGGTGAAACCTTTGTCTAATAATTCCTCACCAACTACTTTCTCACCACCAAACGACTACAATATAGCACCTCCACCATCTCCTCAAAACTCACCACCACACTCTCCAAACGAGTCTCAAATTGACTGACAAATCAATCTAGCGGAACTACTTACGACTCCAAAAACCTCTCCGCTACCTTTGTCTAGTCCACCACCCGCTCCAACTCAACCATTAAAATCTACACCACCTCTAGTCTTAAATATAAACCCAAAAGAGCTAGTCTTTTCCACACCTCCTACATCTCCAAATGATATTTTTAATGAGCTTGAAAATCCACCACCTCTGCCACCCATCACATTACAAGAACATCTAGGTTATCTACCACCACCAATCACCAATATCATGGACATAGATCCATACTTACCAACATTTTCACCACCTAATCCACACTCCAATAATCAAAATTGGTCGGATGACATCCACCCACATCTCTCTCACCATCTCTTTTGCGAACATTGCCAATCCACTAGGGATCTCGCACTAGAAATACGAGACGAAATGCGATTTATTCTCAACCATATTCTTGATTGCATTAACATTATCGCTCACCAAAACTTCCACCATTAGACCCTATGCAAGCATGGAAGGAATGATAATAATATTTTTCTCTATATATATTTTTTTCTTTTTGGTTCTTTATAAAGAACAAACCATTGTTCTTATTTTTACAATTGTATGTGGCATATATACCACTACATTTTGATATTTTATTACAAGGACTAGTTTACGTACCTTGGCCTTCTCTCTTATCACTAGTCTTTTACATGGTTATATTATATGTTATCACTAACATTTTTTTTGTAGGTATTTTTTTATGTCTCACTAGACGCCCTATTCTAAGGGGAGCTACCGCCAAGGGGGAGTTAGTGCTTTGTGGATCATTTGTTTCCACCATTTCTTTCTTTCCCCAACACTCTTTTTGTTTCGACAAAAAGGGGAGAAGAGAGTAAAACTTACTGATGAGTGTGTAAAAACTCATCATTTTTGGTCAAATCTGTACTGCAAAACATTTAAAACACTAAATGCATCAAAATCTGAAAATATCTCAAAATTGTGTTTTATATGTTTCAGATGCAAAATAATTGAAAACAAATGAAAACAAACAAAGTTTGCATATTTGCGCTTTCACCCCCAACTCTCAAAATGGCAAAACAAGTCCCCGGATTTTCAAAAATGGAAAATATTATTTATGGCCCTTGGTTAATAAAGTTTGTCATTTATGGTCCTCATAATAATTTTTGAAAATTACGCTTTGGTCCCTGAGTTTCAGATATTACACATTTTGTCCTTAACTTCACTTTAGATCCATTTTAAATCCAAGTCCAAAACCCTTACCCCAACATACCCAACCCATCCCAAAAATAATTAACCCACCCACCCACGACCCAAACTCTTTCCTCCAAAATAACCTTGACCTTCTCCTTCCCAAAACACCTCGCGCCCAAGAACCCTAGATACCCTACCCTCTTTTTCCGCTTTCCACATACTCACACCCTTTATCCAATACCCAAACACTCAACCTACAATCATCCCTTTACCCGCTTATACCCAAATCCCAAACCCACTCAAACTAATCCTCATTTCCATGTATGCCACCATGGCAATCCAAGTCAAAAAGCTCCAATGGATGGCTCGGATTTGTTCCCATTTATACCTACTTATTGGATGGATGAGATTGATTGAAGAAAGCACAAGTGAAGTTTTTGGCTTGACTGCTCTCACAGGAGAAGCACAACTCAAGAGATTGAAGACCCCTAGGGTTTTAGTATAAAAGGAGATTGTAGCCAAAGTTATAAGGCACCCTAGTTTAGTTTTAAATTTAGTTTTCTTTATTTTAAAAACCCCTAGTTTTCAGTTTCTAACTTAGTTTTTCTCATGTTGTGTAATGTGTTTTTTCTCAGTTAATGAAAAGTCCTTTTAATCTTATCTCTTTCAATTTCTAGTTATTGTTTGTTTCACTTAAGTTATCTGTATTCATTCCTAACTTTCAGAAAAGAAAAAAATTTAGGGTCTAAAACTTGTAAAAGGGGTGTTTGGTTGAAAGGACAACTGGGACTTGAAACCATTTTGACCCAGTTTGACAACTTGAGTCAAACTCATCCTTAGGTATGATGGTTGGTTTTTACAAGTTGGAATTGATAGGGTGCTGATTGGTAAAATTCAAGTAAAAAAAAAAGGTGTTTTCTGTTTTTCTTAATCAGACAGGGACAATGAACCACGATTGTTGTTCTTGTCCTATTTTCTTAGCTTGGTTGGTAATAAAAAATTGAAAAGTGGTTTTATTAAGCTCTTGTATCCCAATCTTACACTTTATCCATTTTGTTTGCATCCTTGTTCACTTTAGCTCGGTTAAAATCAATGTCAAAACTTGTCCATTTCATATTTTTGTTTTTCAGATCAAGAATCGCAATTACATATAAAGTTTTCTACTTCATTTTAAGTCGTTAGAAGTTCTCTGTTGGTCCGTAATTGGTTTCTGTTGAATCTTGTCAGATCGACCTTGTTTTTGCAAATTGTACCTACTTGAAGATCTCCATTCCATTTTAAAATAAGTCGATATAGGCTCTTCACTTCTTTTTTTTCACCACACAATAGCCACAAAGTAGTCACCAATTGCTTTTCATTTTAGCTTTTCAAGTGTTGTTAACTGCTTATGAGTTATATTCTAGTATATTAGTTTAGTTTTAGCTTAAATATTGCTTATTAGGTGTTTATTTTTCTTACCCGTTTAGTGCTTATTTGTGAAATTTAGAAGTTTAGCTTAGGATTTTCTTAGTTAGAACTTTTGCCAACTGATTTCCCCTCCCCCTTTCATTAGTTTAGCTTATGTTAATTGCTCATTTCATAATTTAGCTTAATGGGTCATTCGATTTGATGCAAACTGTTATTCCAGCTTATCTTGTGTTTATGAGTACCTTAAGGAGCGTTTGGTTGGTTGTTTAAAAAGGTGTTTGTTTGAGTTGGTCCGAATCGTTTCAGAGGTCATAAGTCGATTTACCAAATTTTATTGTAGCTTCAATAAGTTAAGTTTTTATAAAAGCCTCAATTTAGTCCTTATTTCATTTTCCAAAGAAAATCAAGAAAAAAAATAGAAAGCAAAAGGGTGGGAGGCGGGCTCAACTCGAGACCTCCCACCCTAGGAGTGTGATAGTGTGTACCAGATGCCATTGCGCCTGGTCTTGTCTTGTTGATGTTTACACAAACAAACCATTTAACCCATAAATCGCTTTTACCTATAAGCCCTTTGTAGCTTATTTTGCAGCTTATTTCCAAAACAACCACCTGTTTTCTTAATTCTCTTAGATCCAGCACTAAGCAAAGTACTTTCTGTGAATTTTTCAGATTTTTCCTAAATAGTTTACTATTTTTAATCACTTAATTAGAGTAAATTAGTTTTTCATTCATAGTAATTATTTTAAGAGTCGAAAAAATTCCCGGCTTTTTTCTAAAATTATTTTTAGTCAAATAGAACGTAGGAAAATTAAATTTACACCCGTAGCCCTTAAATTGCAAAATTTTTACGTTTATGGCTCGGGTTGTTTCCTGCTTTACGCTTTTTACGCTTTTAGCACCCTAGGACTTAGTGTAGCTTCGCTTTTATCATTCCTTAGGCTTAGTGATAGTTTATTTGTAGTTTATTAGGGTTCCCTTGCCTTAATTACTTTCCCGTTAATTAATTTGTAGAAACGTAATTCAATCAACAAATCATTAAAAACCAATTCAAGTTCAAATCACGAAACTCAACGAATCCTTCTATTTCACACCTCGTTGGGACACGACCCGGGAAATCACTTGCCCGGTATCACTTTTATCACATTCGTGAGGTTTGGCACGTTAACCCTTTTCCTAAAAGGTTGATTTGTCGGATTTTACGATTATTTTGATATACGTTGATATTGTGTTTTTCACCACTCACTTTCGAACTAATCAAATTTTGGCGCCGGGAGGTGTGTTGCACAATATCGTGATTTTTGCGATTAGTGACTTGAAGAACCTTCCTCGTGAAGTTATTGTTTTATAAAAATACAAAAATACAAAAATATTTTTCTTTTCTTTGTATATATATGTAAAAGATTAAAAATACAAAAGATTTTCCTTGTTGTTTTAAATAATATAGAAAACACAATCAATATAACATTCTCAATCGAGGTGTTATCATTATAAGTTCCCGAACAAAAGATTTAAAACTTGCCTTTGTGTCGCTCGTGTTTTGGTTTACTTTTATCGGTTTAACAAACTGTGTGTAGGGTATAAAGACTACCGACATTAAATTGCGGTGAAAAGAGACGGGTTTTACTAAGCTTCATACGACCTAATAAAGTCTCTCCGCTCCTTTGTGCTTTTACTTATAGAAGTGATCATTTCACGGGATTATTGGTTTAAGTTCACCGTCGCTTTGCCTCGATATTGTTTTATTGGATTTGTTATTATCTTTACTTTTCAAAAACACAATAAAACCCAAAAGATTCTTCTTTCCCTATTTTCATAATTCTCTTGTTTCCTCGAGTTACGCCTAGTGCATGCGCACTCGCTCTTCTAGATCATTGAGCCCTTTCGTGATCTAGCGAAATTCCTAGAAGACGCTCTCATAGACGTCGCCCGAATAGTCGAACCCGAGATTCGTACTATTCCAAACAACAATATGGCAGACGAACGAACTATGGCGAAATGCTCCGTGCACCCACCGAGGGTTATGGAGATGCCATCGCTTTTACCACCAATCAATTCGATCACTTTGAATTGAAGACGATTTGATCCAACTTGTGTCACGAATCAATTCCACGGGTTTGATCGAGAAGACCCGATGCACACATCCGCTGGTTTAACAAGTTGACCTCAACTATCAATTACAAGGATGTGCCACAAAAGTGATCAAACTTATGCTATTCCTGCTCACTGAGGGGCAGCCCGGATTTGGTGGAAAAGAACCCCTCGAACCATCGAAACTTGGGAGGATCTTGTTCAAAAGTTTGTCAATTATTTCTTTCCTCCATCAAAGACAACTAATCTTAAAATGAAATTTTGGATTTTGTCAAAATTTCGATGAAAACTTTGAGAGGCATAGGAGAGATTCAAAGATCTCTCGTGAAATGCCCCATCATGAATTCACGAGCTTCAACAAGTTAATATCTTTTATAATGGGTTGAACGGTAACGATCAAGATTCTTTGAACGCACCGCAGTGGCAATATCTTGAATCGTAAGCCTAAAGATGTGATTGAGATTTGCGAAATAAAATCAAAAGTTCCTATTTCTCGCAACAAAGTAAATATTCAACACTCGCTTCTTCATCCGGTAACTCTTCCGAGTTAGCCGCTCAGTTAACCGCTTCTAACGGACGCCATCCGTTGTATGATGAAAGAGGTAAAGGAAATCAAAAGCGAAATTCATAAGCCGGAACCAATCAAAGCCGTGAACAAGGTGTGTGAAACTTGTAGTGGTCCACACGCAGATTATGATTGTCAAGCAACCGATGCTTCTTTTACCAAGCTCCCGTAGCTTCAGAAACCACAATCAATACCGACCACAAGTCGATCCTCAATACTGCACCTAGCGGTATGACACCACCGGTTTTCCTCCTGCAAAACCATGGCAATCGTAATCGCTTTGTTCCAAATCAAGGACAAAACTTCAATAACTCTCAAAATTTCAATCGAACCTAACAATTTCAACCAACCATATCAAGCTCCAAATCAAGAAAGTTATCAACAACCTTCTCAAGCTCCCTACCAAATGACTTCATGAAAATTACCGAGTCAAGCATACGCTCAATGCAAACTCGCATCAATAACATGAGAGTTGAGCTAAAAAGGAAATTGATACCACAATGTCTCTGCAGACAAATGAGTTGAAGAATATGATGAGCAATTTCATGAACATGAATATGAACAAAGCTCGTCATCTTCGGAGGACTCCCAAGCAATAAGGCCCAAATCCAAATGTCGAGTTGAAAGTCGCCACCACTGTAGTGGTAAGACGACAATGGACCTTCGACTCCAATGCCTCCTCCACGTGAGCAATGAGTCAAGTTACCAAGGATACAATGGACAAGGTGCATTTTCAAGCCCATGGCATCAAGACACGTCCCACCTTCGGTAGTCCAAGCTTTAAGTCCGGAACCAAGTTCAAGACAAATTCGAGCCGAAATGACTTCCGTCCTACTCAAAAGTCTAGTCACTTCCTTACCCATCAAGATTGCATGATGAGAAGCTCAAAGACAAAACCAAAGAGCAAATGGAAAAATTTTCCAAATTTTCAATGAACGCACTTTGATATAAGCTTCGTTGATGCTCGCTCTAATGCCCAAATTTGCATCCACGCTTAAAGGCTGGCCGAGCAACAAAGATAAGTTATCCGAGATGGCTAAAACCCTCTCAATGAGCAATGCTCGGTCCTTCTCAAGAAGCTTCCCAAAAGCTTGAAGACCCCTTGGTGTTTTAATCCCGTGTGCAGATTGGGATGGTTCAATGTCCGCCTAGGCCGATCTTGGCGCAAGCATTAACCTCATGCCACTCTCAAGATGGAATAAACTGTCTCTTCCTAAACTTACATCCACTTGTATGACACTCGAGCTAGCGGACGCACTCCAAACTCGCCCACTGGGATAGCCGAGGATGTCAGAGTGAAAGTAGGAAAGTTTCACTTTCCCACCGACTTTGTTGTAGTAGACTTTGATGCGGATCCTAGAGTTCCCTCATCTTAGGGAGAGCTTTCTTGAAACAGCCGTGCTCTAATTGATGTATTTGTCAAGAGTTGACCATACGGGTTGACAACGAAGAACTCACGCTTAATATCAACCGAACTCCAAACCTCTATACAAACATAGTGTTGCCACAATTGATCAAAAATCGAAAGAATCAATGCAACACTCTCAAATTTCACGGTTAAGAGGAGTCACCAAAACATGCCGAGCTAAAAGCTTTAAAATCAACCCCGGTTCAAACAAATGGTTTGAAAGTTGTACCAAGGAAGTCGAGAGTGTTCTTGATGATGATGATCTAGAATCGGAGACTTTATCTAAGTGGTGGAAATTGCTAGCTCTAAGAGCACACCACTTGTCCCACCTCCGAATCGCTTTATCGTATTGAGTTTGTTAACTCGTGAATGAAACCAAACTCTCTTCGATTTCATCCGGATTGGATGATGATGTTTGTGATCCAATGGGAGACATTCTTCCCATTGAAGAATTGCTCAAAAATGATCCATCATCCCTAGTCTTATTATTTCGACTCTTCCATCCCTTCTCTCACTCCGGATGAGGAAGATGACAACTTTTGGAATGAAGTCGATGCCTTTCTTAGTGATGAGTCGATTCCAACAGAATTGATAATACTTACTTTGATTCGGAGGAGGACATCCTTTTCCGAAAATCTGATTGAAGAACCGCTTTCCAACCCTCCCTACCGGAAATTCATTGACAATCACCACACAAACTTCGTGACTAAGCTTAAAATGTCAAAATTGGTGATTTGCTTTTACCGATGAGGAATGGACTTGCATTCTCATGCACATCTTTATTCCATTCTTCACAGATGGTGTGGTTGCTCTTTCCTTTTCGCCGGAATGAGGACACCATCTTTGACCCCGTATCATCCTTTATAGTTTCTACTATTAACAATACGGTTGTATCTCGTCGGTGTGGAACTTTCGATGTTCATATGTTTATTAACACCGTGAACGAAAGTCCGATCGAGATTGGTTTTCCACGCTGCTTCCCAAGAACAAATGAATACGGGTCGAGTCAAGCTAGCGACTGGGAATCAAAAACAAGAGCACTCTATATGGGTTTTCACCCGTATTTGACTTCTTTCTACTTTCTACCACCCTAGTGGGAGTTGCCCCATTGTTGTATATAAAGTTTTATTCTAAAAAAAAAAAAAAAATTTCAAATAATGGCCGTAGTATTTCCCTTTACGTTTCTCGGCCGCATAACAATAGGTACTTTGAATATTGAGGGCAATATTCATTTCTAGTGTGGGGAATTCTCACGAATTTTATCATATGTATTACCATCTTATTCCCCAATTTTGGCCAAATTTTTTTTTTTGTAAGTGTTTTGCACTTACTCACTTTACTGTTATCATCCGCCATGTCTCATAAACAAAAGGATTGGCTAATCCAGAGCAAATGGCTCTTGGTAAAGATTTATCAAACCGTTGACGGCTTGCAATTTGCCCAAAATTGTATGGTGTTCAACTCACCATATCTTTAATTAGTGAAGAGTTGGCTAGCCCGCAAGTTTATGGCTTGTGGTAAAGGCGCTTGGAAAACCATAATTGGTAATCGACTCACCAAAGATATTTTATCTAAGAGTTATTAGTCCGTATAAACGGCTTTCGTAAAGACAAATCAAAACCGTTGAAGTCGGTGATTTGCTCAAAATCATTTGGTTATCATTGTACCAAAGTTCTTACTTGAATCGAAACATTTGGATACTCCGTAGTAATGGCTTTTGGTAAAGAGATTCAAACCATTAAGTTTTTCAAAAGATTGCTAGGACTAGCAATGATTTAGTGGGGATTGATGAGTGTGTAAAACTCATCATTTTGGTCAATCAGATCGCAAAACATTTAAAACACTTTAAATGCATCAAAATACCGAAAATATCTCAAAATTGTGTTTTATATGTTTCAGATGCAAAATAATTGAAAACAAATGAAAACAAACAAAGTTTGCATATTTGCGCTTGGTCCCCAACTCTCAAAATGGCAAAACAAATCCCTGGATTTTCAAAAATGGAAAATATTATTTATGGCCCTTGGTTAATAAAGTTTGTCATTTATGGTCCTCATAATAATTTTTGGAAAATTACACTTTGGTCCCTGAGTTTCAGATATTACACATTTTGTCCTTAACTTCACTTTAGATCCATTTTAAATCCAAGTCCAAAACCCTTACCCCAACATACCCAACCCATCCCAAAATAATTAACCCACCACCCACGACCCAAACTCTTTCCTCCAAAATAACTTTGACCTTCTCCTTCCCCAAAACACCCTGCGCCCAAGAACCCTAGATACCCTACCCCTCTTTTTCCAGTTTCCCACATACCCACACCCTTTATCCAATACCCAAAACACTCAAACTACAATCATCCCTTTACCCAGTTATACCCAAATCCCAAACCCACTCAAACTAATCCCTCATTTCCATGTATGCCACCATGGCAATCCAAGTCAAAAAGCTCCAATGGATGGCTCAGATTTGTTCCCATTTATACCTACTTATTGGATGGATGAGATTGATTGAAGAAAGCACAAGTGAAGTTTTTGGCTTGACTGCTCTCACAGGAGAAGCACAACTCAAGAGATTGAAGACCCCTAGGGTTTTAGTATAAAAGGAGATTGTAGCCAAAGTTATAAGGCACCCTAGTTTAGTTTTAAATTTAGTTTTCTTTCTTTTAAAACCCCTAGTTTTCGCTTTCTAACTTAGTTTTTCTCATGTTGTGTAATGTGTTTTTTCTCAGTTAATGAAAAGTCCTTTTAATCTTATCTCTTTCAATTTCTAGTTATTGTTTGTTTCACTTAAGTTATCTGTATTCATTCCTAACTTTCAGAAAAGAAAAAAATTTGGGGTCTAAAACTTGTAAAAGGGGTGTTTGGTTGAAAGGAAAACTGGGTCTTGAAACCATTTTGACCCAGTTTGACCACTTGAGTCAAACTCATCCTTAGGTATGATGGTTGGTTTTTACAAGTTGGAATTGATAGGGTGCTGATTGGTAAAATTCAAGTAAAAAAAAAAAGGTGTTTTCTGTTTTTCTTAATCAGACAGACAAAGAACCACGATTGTCGTTTTGTCCTATTTTCTTAGCTTGGTTGGTAATAAAAAATTGAAAAGTGGTTTTATTAAGCTCTTGTATCCCAATCTTACACTTTATCCATTTTGTTTGCATCCTTGTTCACTTTAGCTTGGTTAAAATCAATGTCAAAACTTGTCCATTTCATATTTTTGTTTTCAGATCAAGAATCGCACTCACACATAAAGTCGTTTTCGACTTCATTTTAAGTCGTTAGAAGTTCTCTGTTGGTCCGTAATTGGTTTGTTGAATCTTTGTTGATCGACCTTGTTTTTGCAGCTTGTACCTACTTGAAGATCTCCATTCCACTTAAAATAAGTCGCATATAGGCTCTTCAAATTGCTTTTTCAAATTTTAATAGCCACAAGTAGTCACCAATTGCTTTTCATTTTAGCTTTTCAAGTGTTGTTAATCGCTATGAGTTATATTCTAGTATATTAGTTTAGTTTTAGCTTAAATATTGCTTATTAGGTGCTTATTTTTCTTACCCGTTTAGTGCTTATTTGTGAAATTTAGAAGTTTAGCTTAGGATTTTCTTAGTTAGAACTTTTGCCAACTGATTTCCCCTCCCCCTTTCATTAGTTTAGCTTATGTTAATTGCTCATTTCATAATTTAGCTTAATGGGTCATTCAATTTGATGCAAACTGTTATTCCAACTTATCTTGTGTTTATGAGTACCTTAAGGAGCGTTTGGTTGGTTGTTTAAAAAAGGTGTTTGTTTGAGTTGGTCTGGAATCTGTTCTCAGAGGTCATAAGCTGATTTACCAGCTTATTGTAGCTTTCAATAAGTTAAGTTTTTTATAAAAAGCCTCAATTTAGTCCTTATTTCATTTTCCAAAAAAAAATCAAGAAAAAAAAAATAGAAAGCAAAAAGGGTGGGGAGGCAGGCTCGAACCTGAGACCTCCCACCCTAGGAGTGTGATAGTGTGTACCAGATGCCATTGCGCCTTGGGTCTTGTCTTGTTGATGTTTACACAAACAAACCATTTAACCCATAAATCGCTTTTACCTATAAGCCCTTTGTAGCTTATTTTTAAACTTATTTCCAAAACAACCACTGCTTTCTTAATTTTCTTAGATCCAAGACTAAGCAAAGTACTTTTCGTGAATTTTTGATTTTTCCTAAATAGTTTACTATTTTTAATCATTTAATTAGAGTAAATTAGTTTTAATTTGTAGTAATTATTTTAAGAGAAAAAAAATTCCGCTTTTTCTAAAATTATTTTTAGTCAAATAGAACGTAGGAAAATTAATTTTACACCGTAGTCTTTAAATTGCAAAATTTTTATGTTTATGGCTCGGGTTGTTTCCTGCTTTACGCTTTTACGTTTTAGCACCCTAGGACTTAGTGTAGCTTCGCTTTATCATTCCTTAGGCTTAGTGATAGTTTATTTGTAGTTTATTAGGGTTCCTTGCCTTAATTACTTTCCGTTAATTAATTTGTAGAAACGTAATTCAATCAACAAATCATTAAAACCAATTCAAGTTCAAATCACGAAACTCAACGAATCCTTCTATTTCACACCTCGTTGGGACACGACCGGAAATCACTTGCCGGTATCACTTTTATCACATTCGTGAGGTTTGGCACGTTAACCCTTTTCCTAAAAGGTTGATTTGTCGGATTTTACGATTATTTTGATATACGTTGATATTGTGTTTTTCACCACTCACTTTCGAACGAATCACTTACATACACTTTTAAAACCTACATCTAATATTAAGTGTTACTCATCACAAATTTATGTTTTGTCATCAACAAAAATAGGGAGATTGTTAATACAAATAAACCGTAAAAATGTTTGTTTATATTTAGTGATCTCGTTAAGTTTTGTTGATAACAAATATAAAGTTATCATACGTAAAATTCTAAGAATACATGTTGTTTTGCAAATTATACATTTGGTTATTTACATAAATATTGTAATAAAAATGTGTTGTAATAAAACATGTAATAGGTTGACCCATGACCCATACCCATGGAGCTAAATCCATAACCCATGACCCATTGCATGACATCATGCGTGAAATCATGTTGGGTATTATTCATGACCCATGACCCAAAGTCCATGACCAATGACCCACTGACTAGGTACATTGTATCTTGTTGGGTATCCATGATCCAAAGTCCATGACCCATGGTCCATAACCCATAACCCATAACCCGGTTTGCAACCCAAAATCCGGACTAAGCTGACCTAGATAGCCGGATCCCTGGAATTGCACTGACCGGATCCCTTGGGTAAGGGATCGCCAAAACCGTGGAACAGAATGCATTTTTGCCTATAAATAGTGAGCCATTTATACATTGTTTCTCACCCTTTTTCTTAAAACTCTCTCATATATTATCTCACTCTCCTAACCTCTGATTACTTGATCATTCTTGTAGTTCTTCTCTCTTTTGTTGTGATTCTATTTTAGGTCCTTCAAGAAGGCGAGATCACGCTACTCTACAAGTCATCCAAGAAAAGGGTCCTTGATTGATTTGTCCATCCACAAGATTTCAGTAGCATATCTTGTATTTCATATTTCACATATTTGTTGTGTAATAGCTGTGTAAAGGTTTGGTTCTACCTCGTGGAAGAACTCGGTATTTAGCTTTGTACCGTAAAAAGGGTAAGCGAAGTTGTGAGGCTTCTCTTCCAATTTGAAGGAGCTTGTTGACATAGTGCTTGAACTCTCGAGTGGGCACTTGGGGAGTGGAGTAGGGCAAGGAAGGTGTCCTTGTAGCCGAACCACTATAAATAACTTGTGTCGCTACTTTATATCCTTTACGTTACTTGCATTCTTTACTTACTTTATTTATTGTTTGGTACTATCTATTCATCCACAAAGCAAATTATTGGATTATCATATCTCCTTGGAGGAGGATTTAACCGTATTTCCGTTTTCTGTTCATAACGAGCAAATCAAGGGAGTACTAGTTTCTTTCATCTCTTTTACTTTTTTCTTTACCGTTTTAGTACTTTTAGAACACTGGAGACAATGTTCAATTTAAGTGTAGGGAGGGTAAAAAGAGACACCTTAGAAACTAGCAATGCATTTGTTATTTGTCATGTTCTTAAATAATTGTGTAATAAACAGAATGAAATACTTGTAAAGGTAATTTTAGCACAAATTTGAATTTTTTTATGACATTAACAAGTAAAACTTTAGTCTTAATAAACGGTCTTGTGGAAAACTAGAAGGGGGGGTTGAATAGTTGTTGAAACCAAGATCCGGACTCAACTAGGGTATGAGTAACATTGATTGATTGGATGCACAACGGAATAGAATAACACAATCAACATTACTAATAAGGTTTTCTTTATTAATTAAAACAAAGAAACTACTACAACTACTAATATACACACGCTATAATCGTGTGTCTAGACTCTCATTAGGAGATGTCTTATATGAAAAATAAAATGAAAGGGATAATAGAAAGGGATAAATGAAAGGGATGCCTAAACCCTAGACGCCTACCCTCTTTATATAGTAGAGGGAGGTTACATGAAAACGCTAAACATAGCTTACTAGAAAAGCTACTATTAAATATTACTATTAAGACCCTCATTGTTTCTTCTTTCTTGCTCGTGGTTTTGTAATCTTCAAATCCGTAATTCCCAACAATCTTCCCCTAAACTGGAATTTTACTAGGTTAAGTTCTAGTTTCTTGGTAGTACAAAACAACCTGTATGAAGAAACAATGCCAAAACATGTCATCACAAAGAATAAGCTGCCCATCATACATCTGCTTCCTCTTTTTCTAATAGGGGTCTTGTGCAACTCGTAGACACTTCCCCTCAAGTGATGTATGTAGATAGTAAGTATATAAACCATAAGCTTCCCCTTAAAATTATACTAACCATCTCGATTTTTTTTTCTTTTTATCACTAAGAAAAAGAAATAATACGATTTTTTTTAAACAAAAGATATAAAGTGCAACAGCAGAAGAATCAAATTAGCAGCAGAATCAACATAGTCTACCAGTAGGAACGGAGAACCAGTAGGAACACCAACGCATGCGTCTTATATCTTGTACTATCCATGTGACTCCAAATCTTGATAAACCCTCAAATAATATGAGACACTGAGCACTATAATGTAACTCCTTAAAGTGATATCAAATGTGAGCATTAAGCACCTTCTGTAGATCACACCCCTTCACTAACACTGAGCACAACAACGTAACTCCTTAAAGTGTTAGCAAATGTGCACATTAAATACCGTTAGTCTTTATATCTCACCCCTTCGCTAGATTTATCAAGCCTTTGTCACACCATTAAAGTACGAACAAGTTATCTTCAAAGTGCCAGACTCACTTTGAGATATGATAAGACACGCACCTGATCAACCAATAGGAACTCCAGAACAACCAGCAGCAATCAATCAGCAGGAACCAACATAACCAGAAGGAATCAAATAATGTACCAGCAGGAATCAATCAGCAGAAACCGAATATTCTACCAGCAGGAACCGGTCAGAAGGAACCAATACGAATCAAAATATGCAGCCAGTAGAAACATCAAATCAAGCCGAAGATATGTTAATTACTAGGGTTCATCGTTGAATAAAAATTCAACTCACCAAGACTAGTAAAACATTAGAAGATCAATTGTCAAGACCAAAATAAACATGTACAGCAACCGATCATGAACAGTATAAAATTTAGACGACCAGAATTTAGTTCCCACACTGCCATAAATCAAGCATGAAAAGACCAAGCAGTATCAATATCGAGAATCACAACATCAATATTAACTATCCCCACGTGAGCAAATATTATGATGTACCAAAAGTCAAATCCAAATATTATATTTAAGAGAAAATGCGTGATATCAGATCAAACCTTGGACCCACGTCACCATCAAAATGTGCTGAATATTACGTAACTTAAAGCGAGGTACCCACGTGACCAAGAATCATCAGCAATAATGAAAACCAAGGTCCAGTAGTAACCAAGACAGCCAATCAATGATGTATGCACCTCGTTGGAATCAATAATAACAGCAACAATACACCCATAAACTCAGTACAAGTACTTGGCCAACCGAGTAACACTATTCATCATGATCAAGTGACATACAAAAAATCAATAGCAATATTCACATAGCCACACGAAACTCATATAAAATACCAACAGCAGAAAAATCAAACGAAATAAACGAAATAAACCGCAACAGCAGAAAAATCAAATCAGCAGCATAATCAACATAGTCTACCAGTAGGAACGGAGAACCAGCAGGAACACCAACGCATGCGTCTTATATCTTGTACTATCCATGTGACTCCAAATCTTGATAAACCCTCAAATAATATGAGACACTGAGCACCATAATGTAACTCCTTAAAGTGATAGCAAATGTGAGCATTAAGCACCTTTAATCTGTATATCACACCCCTTCACTAACACTGAGCACAACAACGTAACTCCTTAAAGTGTTAGAAAATGTGCGCATTAAGTACCTTTAATCTGTAGATCTCACCCTTTCGCTAGATTTATCAAGTCTTTGTCACACCATTAATGTACAAACAAGTTATCTCAAAAGTGTTCCTGCTCACTTTGAGATATGATAAGACACGCACCTGATCAACCAGTAGGAACTCCAGAATAACCAGTAGCAACTGATCAGCAGAAACCAATATTAGTAGGAACCGATCAGCAGCAACCGATACTACCAGCAGAAACCAGTTAGTAGAAACCAATACGAATCAAAATATGCAGCCAGTAGAAACATCAAATCAAGCCGAAAGTATGTTAATTACTAGGGTTCATCGTTGAATTAAAAATTGAACTCACCAAGACTAGTAAAACATTAGAAGACCAACTGTCAAGAAAAGAATAAACAAGTACAACAACCGATCATGAACAGTATAAAATTTAGACGACCTGAAATTAGTTCTCACGCTGCCATAAATCAACCATGAAAAAGCCAGTCGCAATATTAACCACAGACCACCAGCAGATACACGCCCAATAAATAATTTCCCTCGTGATGAACAATCATGATCAGTAGGAACAAGACTAACTTCGACCAATAGCATGATTATTAAATGTGAATCCAAAATAAGAATATTTGACCAGCGAATTAATTGGCAATTCAATATCAGTTCAAAACCTAGTCCCACATGCGAATACCTAGCCAATCAAAACCTATCAATTCATGAATTATTTGTTGCACAACCGGACTCCATTCAATATTCTCGATCAAATGATACAAGGGTAGGGACCATGTGATCATCATTCGAATAGTAATAATCATTCACCAATTCATATAACCAATGAATGAGTAGAGAAATCATATGAAACCCACGTGATCAGTAATTAATTCGACCATGAATACGAGGAAACAATATTTGAGGGGTGAGGTTATTCATACGGTGGCTATAATTTTAGATGTACTTTCTTTATATTTTTTGTTTTTTTTTATTTTATTTTTTTTTATTTTATAATTTTGTTTATATCAAAAGTTTATAAACCCGAAAACGCGAACAGTAAATATAAAGTTTAATAAATCAAACGTTTAAAACCTGCGTAAATACTAATGCATAATCGACAAAAACCGCACAGATCGAAAAAGTGAGGACAGCGAATATTCTCGTGATGCGACCAACTAGGGGTATTAATAGTATATCCCTATTTGAGCACCTACTAGTATCCAATTAATATATGAAATCAATATTTGTACCTCGTTAGAATATGTACCTCGTCAGAATATGTCGGTTCCATCATACTTGACAATTTACCCATCACATGTGACCCATGATCATCAAATAAACGCCACCGTCCAATTCCTTTGATAGCACATCTCCTCCGTCCAATAAAAACGCTTGTACTCATGAGATCAAATAATATGTTTTAACCATACGGACCAATGAAAATGATCAGCATAAATGATTAGCACACAATCCTTCCACGTGATTTTGGAATTAACACAACAGCCAATCACAGATCTGATCGTTATCACGTTAGCCGCCTCTTTTCTTTGCCTGCTGTCTCTTTGCTGCTACTATAGAAAACCTTATAAAACCCTAGATCGAGAGCAACGAGGCTTTGAAACCAATTGTTGAAACCAAGATCCGGACTCAACTAGGGTATGAGTAACATTGATTGATTGGATGCACAACGGAATAGAATAACACAATCAACATTACTAATAAGGTTTTCTTTATTAATTAAAACAAAGAAACCACATGTTATAATCGTGTGTCTAGACTCACATTAGGAGATGTCTTCTATGAAAAAAAAATGAAAGGGATAATAGAAAGGGATAAATGAAAGGGATGCCTAAACCCTAGACGCCTACCCTCTTTATATAGTAGAGAGAGGTTACATGAAAACCCTAAACATAGCTTACTAGAAAAGCTACTATTAAATATTGCTATTAAGACCCTCATTGTTTCTTCTTTCTTCATTCTTGCTCGTTGTTTTGTAATCTTCAAATCCGCAATTCCCAACAATAGTTTTGCCGATTAAAACTTCGTTTTAATGTATTTAGATCGACTAATGTCAATCCATTTAGATCGTGTGTTGGATATTGATGGATGGAGATATACATAAATAATGCAAAGAGATAAAGAGGAAAGGAACAGAAAACCACGACACAAGTATTTATAGTGGTTCGGCTACAAGGACACCTTCCTTGCCCTACTCCACTCCTCGAGTACCCAAATCAAGAGTTTCTAAGCATTACACAACACAAGCTTCTTAATGTGGCAGAGAAGCCTTCACAACGTCACCTACACTTTATCTAGTACGAGGCTAGACACAGAGTTCTTCCACGAGGTAGAACTAAACCTATCACAATGTCACCTACACTTTATCCGGTACAAGGCTTGATACCGAGTTTCATTACAAAGGATGAACTACTACCCAACAATAAACCTAAAGGAGACAAAATCCTTTTTACAATACTCGAAAGGATATCAATATCCTTTAACCAAACTATACAAATATGCATCGACGCCTCATATCGAATGTACACCTTCGACACTATACACCTGATAACGCTACACGCGTCGTTCGGGGTCAAGGAAACTTCCTTTTCTTCGAGCAAGTTTTATAACACCCTAGGCGTTGAACCTAATCGTTGTAGTGTAGTAATTAGGGTAAGCCACGGGTATTGATATCGTTCTCTGGGAATAGGAATGCTAGTAAGGAGTTACTACGCTAAGGTTAAGGTTGAGGAAGATTATTTTATATCTTTTATATTTTATGAAATGGAAAGGTACGAATCTCGGGTATTGATTTTGGGGGTTGGTATTTCTACCGATTACTCTACTATTATCTAATTATCTAAACTAAGGTTGTGGGAGTCTATGTCTAATTAATGTGTGCTCGTATGATAGTTTAAAGATGTGTTTACTTAGGTTGTACTACTCCTTAATTATCTCCTATTGATGGTTGAATTGTCACGCCCTTATTCCTAGTTGCGTTGTGTGTCTAAAGTTGTAGGGTATGCTTTCTCCCTAACTCTTTGAACTTACCAAAGGGTCTCGCCTACAAACCCACTAGGGATGATAAACTCCTACTCTAAGGCGCTTTGGATGGTTTAGCCTACAACTACTCGTGTAATTATATTCTAAGGTTCACAAAGATGAATCAAGCATTAAGTACACAACGAATGACCTATCGCATTACTAGATCATTAATCAACTAAGATAAGAAACAACCAATCAATATTCAATAATTAAGTTTCATACTTTCTAAGCAAACACACAAATAAATTAGCCGGACATGGAGAACATGCAAGCATACACACAAATAATCAAAGACATAATTGAATTAATGAAGTAAAGACTTATCTTGATGTAAGATAGGGTTTAAAACCCTAAAATACTGTACAAGACACCTTAGGTTCGGTTTAGGTTTTACCCAAAGACCTCTACACAAAAGACCGAAAAATTCGGATTCTATATATAAGATTACAATTGCGACGGCGTCACCTTATGTTTAGTGACGCCGTGTCGCCGCTATTAGGGTTTCGTCTTGGCCACGTTAACCTTGCGACGGCGTCACCTTATGACCGTGACGCCGTCCTCTTCAACTTCGACGCCGTCGGATTGCATCTAGGCCGCCCGAGTAGCGACGACCTACTCTTTTATAACCGGACGCCGCCGCTTGAAAATACGAGTTTTGGGTTTCGATCCTCACAAAATCTTGGGACGGCGTCGCCATTAGCACCGACGCCGCCTTCTAGTTTCAACAAATGTGAGTGTCTCGATTTTGACTTTGGCCATTTTCTTCATATATTCGCGCCTTTTCGTCCAAATAAGTGCCATTCCAAAGATTTTGCCTTCACGAGACCTAAAAAGTGAAAAGGAACGATATTAAGCAATAACGGATACAAAAGTGATCAAATAAGGACTTAAACGACCCTCAAAATGGTACCTTTTAAAACCTTATCAAATATCCCTACACTTGTTATTTGCTTGTCCTCAAGCAAATGTGCTTTAGCCAATTAATTTATAAGTTAGGGGTCATGAAGCATTAATTCAAAACGGTCCACAACACATATAAGCCCCAAGAAAAGTCATAACAAGCACGGAATTACATACTAGCACCTCACATGGGGTGTTTGGATACTCACATCTCTCTCGGTGTATATATGAAATATAACAAAATAGGAAATGGAAGATAAACACTCATTAACCGGTCCTAGTACATAGATTACCATAGGCTTGAGAATAGATCAAACCTTCATCGCTTGGCGAAGCACCTAGGAAAGACTATCAAAGAGGTCTTTAAAGGGTTGTAATGTTAGGCTTACGGTAGGAAATAAGGGTTTGGTGGGATAGGCTATTTAGTGGTGGTAAGTCAAAATCTTTATGTTAAAGCATATGAAGAATGGCGTTGCTAAGCCAAGACTCGACACTCTAAACTCTAGATAACCGAAATAAACAAACAAAAATTTAAAGAATAGATGTAGGATGGTAGCCCGTATGTTTTTTTTTTTTTTTTCACTCTATTTTTTTTTTTTCTTTTTCTTTTTCTTTTTTTTTTTTGATTTTTTTTTCATACACTTTTACTCTACCATCCTCTACGATAACATCAAAATACTAGGGATTTATAGGCACATCCCTACACTTGAGTTTTATTACTCTAACACTAATTTGACCCGATTTGAAAAGATCAAAACACTTGGGGTACATTATTATGCAAACAAAGGGAATTTGAATTTTTAACGCTCCCTTCCGTCATTTCATAAACTTTAACTTTTCCCATGAATCCCAATCATCCCAAAATCAGATACAAAGGATATGACTCGACTTAGCAACTTATGCAAGCAACTAGATAATTGAACTAAGGGGTTGGGGAGATAACAAACATTTGCACTAAAAGTGAGTGCATAAGGGGTAGGCTAAGGCGATTTGGGTGTATATTTGGGGGGTGGTGTAAACAATGCTTTTCATTGATATTCCGGAAAACCGAAACATCACGAGAACCGCGAAAAGGATAGGCTCGAGGGGTTAACTAGGGTATCGTGTACTAAAGATGAGTACAACGCAAAGGGTGTGGGGAATTACTCAACCGATGTGGAAGAAGTAATTATATTACGTGTATCAAACAAGGGTTATCCTAATGCCTCTTATCATTTAGTTAATCCTAACTACACAAGTGTAGCCTCACTTATGATCTCGGAATGCATCACAAAACAAGTTCTAGAATCTAATATACTACCGGTTCACACTCTAAGCATTAAAGATGAATGCTTTAATTCCTACTAATCTAAGGGCGATCCTCACATTTTGGTGGAATTTGGGTGGTAAAGGGTTTGTGCTAGTCATATAACTTCCTATCCATGAGACGCTTTTGTTAAGACTAATGGCCCACCCTATATGTCATGAAAAATTTTAAATTTGGTGCCAAAATTACCCTAACCGACATTTTCTCATGGTTTATTACACAATCACAATTAGACAAAGCAAATAATCAAGGATAAGCATAGTTTCAAAGTTCCGCTTTATTTTCCCTCCCTACACTTAAACCGAACATTGTCCCCAATGTTCCCGAAAGTATCAAAGTTATGGTAATAGAAGGTAATTTAAAATGAAAGAAACTAATACTCCCCTGATTAGCTCGGTAGGATCCGTGTAAAGTGGTGGTTAAACTCTTTTCCAAGAAGAATTATTGCGTGAAAAGCTCCTTCCAATCTTATGTAACTTCTTCCCGACAAACTAAACCTCGCACACTTGAAGAAAGCAAACGAAACCTTCACGTAAAATCGGCGGTAATAATATATATAAGACTCGATTTAAACTAGGATATAATGCTTGTGGAATGGATGTTTACTGAATTTCTAAGAAAATTAAGACCGGAAAATTCCAAAATTTATAAGTAGCTCGTAAAACGAGAAAAAGTAATCGATGTTTTACTCCTTCTCGACGCCGTCAGTTGCAATCTCGACGCCAAGTTATCCCGACAAAACCGGTCTCGCGATTTTCTAGAAAAATTCGAAAATTTACATCTTTAGAATGGAAAATTTCGCAAAACATCCATTATGACTCGATACAAGCATTTGACTCGAACAAACAAACATAAATATCTTTTAGTTAATTGTTATTCTCATGTTTACGTTTCTTTTGAAAACGTGTAATCCTCCCTACACTTATCCCTTATGTAAAATACCTTTATATGCAATTAAGACGAGGTTAAAACAAAATAAAGCATTTTACAAATTTAAACATGAGGATAAACAATTAATAAAAGATATAAGACACTAACAAGCAAACAATTAAACATGGGTTGCCTCCCACGAAGCGCTTTTCTTTATTTAAGAGTCTTGTAGCTAGACTCATAGTCGTGTTCCCACGCTTCCTCACCTATCCTCTCGTGCTCATACTTAAGCCATTCCAACGCTCTTCGCTCTTTTGTAATCATCTCCTAATTCAAGGCATTTTTGTAATACCGCTTAGTTTTCTCATATGGGTATCTAAGCCCAACTGCTTATCCCTTTCACTAAGCAATGGAATAGGGGTCATTCTATTACAAACCTCGATGTCCTTATGTTTAAACCTAGGATGAGCGTGGCATTTGGTAGACTAAATCTTCAACTTCATCGAGAATGTAATTAGACCATCAATCATCCGCTCATTCAACCTAGTCAATTTTTTGAAAGGTTTTCCAAAATTACTGAGTGAGGTCCTTATCTATAAATTCTCCTAAGTCTTCTAAGACCATGAACTCTACCAAATAAGCAAAGCTTCCGACAAACACGTGCAAATAAATGACCGCTTCAACAACATTGTTCCTTGATAAGTTAACTCATTGACCTTGATTTTGTTGTATAGGTCCCTCGAGATTAAGTTTAATGGTAAGAATGAATTCAAATAAGCATCGAACCCTTCTAGTCCTATTTTGCAAGGAATTGCATGTTAAAGGGCCATCTTTTCAATCCTACACCTAGGGTCAAAACATTGGGAGGGTCTTCCTCAATTTCATTAATGACCTCTCCGCTATCAAATGCCTCACCATAATCAAATTCCTCATCGAATCGGAGTAATAGAAAGGACTTTGTTGTTGCCAATTTATCTCATTATGCCCTAGGTGATTACCAAAATGGTGAGTGGGTGACGGGTTTTGTGGGATTGCGTTCTCAATCTCGGATTGGGAACGGGTAGAGTGAAGAATCTTCGATGGAAAATATGGATCATGGTGAATGATGGTTTCTACGAACGAGGGTCACGAAGAAGGGGATAGACTAAGAGAAAGCTAAAATGAGAAAAAGTTTACTTGATAGGAATCAGCAAAGAACCTTAACGAGGTGGACTACTAACTAGCTATTCTATTCCCGCAGCCGCGCCAAAACTTGATAACGCCACACGTCGCTCGGGGTCAAGGAAACTTCCTTTTCTTCGAGCAAGTTTTATAACACCCTAGGCAAGTGAACCTAATCGTTGTAGTGTAGTAATTAGGGTAAGCCACGGTATTGATATCGCTCTCTGGGGAATAGGAATGCTAGTAAGGAGTTACTACGCTAAGGTTAAGGTTGAGGAAGATTATTTTTGTATCTTTTTATATTTTATGAAATGGAAAGGTACGAATCTCGGGTATTGGATTTGGGGGGGGTTGGTATTTCTACCGATTACTCTACTATTATCTAATTATCTAAACTAAGGTTGTGGGAGTCTATGTCTAATTAATGTGTGCTCCTATGATAGTTTAAAGATGTGTTTACTTAGGTTGTACTACTCCTTAATTATCTCCTATTGATGGTTGAGTTGTCACGTCCTTATTCCTAGTTGCGTTGTGTGTCTAAAGTTGTAGGGTATGCTTTATCCCTAACTCTTTGAACTTACCAAAGGGTCTCGTCTACAAACCCACTAGGATGATAAACCCTACTCTAAGGCGCTCTTTGGATGGTTTAGCCTACAACTACTCGTGTAATTATATTCTAAGGTTCACAAAGATGAATCAAGCATTAAGTACACAACGAATGACCTATCGCATTACTAGATCATTAATCAACTAAGATAAGAACCAACCAATCAATATTCAATAATTAAGTTTCATACTTTCTAAGCAAACACACAAATAAATTAGCCGGACATGGAGAACATGCAAGCATACACACAAATAATCAAAGACATAATTGAATTAATGAAGTAAAGACTTATCTTGATGTAAGATAGGTTTAAAACCCTAAAATACTGTACAAGACACCTTAGGTTCGGTTTTAGGTTTTTACCCAAAGACCTCTACACAAACGATCGAAAAATTCGATTCTATATATAAGATTACAATTGCGACGGGCCACCTTATGTTTAGTGACGCCGTGTCGCCGTCATTAGGGTTTCGTCTTGGCCACGTTAACCTTGCGACGGCGCCACCTTATGACCGTGACGCCGTCCTCTTCGCTTCGACGTCATCCGGATTGCATCTAGGCCGCCCGAGTAGCGACGGCCTACTCTTTACAACCGGACGCCGCCGCTTGAAAATACGAGTTTTGGGTTCGGATCGTCACAAAAATCTTGGGACGGCGTCGCCATTAGCACTGACGCCGCCGCCTTCTAGTTTCAAAGAATCGTGAGTGTCTCGATTTTGACTTTGGCCATTTTCTTCATATATTCGCCTTTTCGTCCAAATAAGTGCCATTCCAAAGATTTTGCCTTCACGAGACCTAAAAGTGAAAAGGAACGATATTAAGCAATAACGGATACAAAAGTGATCAAATAAGGACTTAAACGACCCCTCAAAATGGTACCTTTTAAAACCTTATCAACACCAATGCCTTCAACACGACACACTATTGGAGGGAGAGAAGAACTATCAACAAGATGCACTTCAGTGGTCATGATGATGATGAAGCTTTGCAACTCATGACCTTGAGCTTGCACGTTTTCAAGAGATTGTGATCTTTCCTTTAAGAGGAACATAGAGAATCACACAAAGAGAAAACTACATAGAATGATCCTTTGGATCTGAGGTTAGAGAGGTTAGAACATAGAGAGAAGATATGTCTGAAAGGGTTGGTAAGCAAGAGAGAAATGACTCACTATTTATAGGCAAAACTGCCTACTGTTCCACGGTTCTGGCGGATCCCTTACCCAAGGGATCCGACCAGTGCAAATCAAAGGATCTGGCTACGGGGTCATATTATTATGGATTTTGGGTTGCAAACCGGGTTATGGGTTATGGACCATGGGTCATGGACTTTGGATCATGGATACCCAATACGATACATTATACCTAGTCAATGGGTTATGGATCTTGAGTCATGGGTCATGGATTTTGGATCATAGATCATGGATAACATATAACATTACTTCATGCATGATGTCATGCAATGGGTCATGGGTTATGGATCATGCTCCAAGGGTATGGGTTATGGACTTTGGTTTTTACCTATTCGCTACCCATTACAAGTTATACTAAGCACATATACATTTTATAAAACTAGAAGGGTACCCAAGAATGCGGTGGCGGGTATCCGCGATTTTTTTGGTGAGCACCGGTGGTTTGTGTAACCGTGGTTGAGGAAATGCCCGGTGGTGGTAGTGTAACACCGCGGATGGAGAGGTCCGTGGGGTTGTTTCACTATGGTGGTGGTGTAATTGTTTATGTTTTCTCGTGGGTATTTAAATAAACGGTTGTTACAAAATATGTTGCACATAAATACTCTTAAATTTTCGCTTGTAACATATGTGTATGTATTGAACACTATGTAGACCTTTTATTAAAGGGTTTTAAAAGCCTTAAAGTCATATTGACCATTTTGTATTAAAGGGCTTTTATTACAAAACGTATTGACCATCACAATTACAAAGTATTGACCAATATTGTCAATAACATTTACTAAATGACTTGTTATTTCTTAATAAAGAAATGTTTTTGTCTTAAAAAGTTTAAGACTACTTTATATAGAAAGTCCCAAACCTTTTATAAAATAGTATAGATATAAGTAAATAATATTACTTGTAAGTGTTTTATAAAAATGGTTTTGATTTTATATAACTTATTTAACTAAACATGTTTTGATGGTTTTATATGTTTAGTAAAAGTGTGTTAGTAAACTATTGGCTCAAAGCTTTTATGTGTATTATTTATTTCGTTAAAATGATTTTACGTTTGTTATCGAAAAAACATTAGAAGATCATAAAATATAAATAAATGTATTTATGGTTTTTTTGTATTAACAATCTCTTCCTTTTTGTTGATAACAAAACATAAGATTATTTTAAGTAAAAAATAAAATTCGTAAAATTTTGAATTGGAGTTTTTACTCTCTTCTCCCCCTTTTTTTGTCGAAACAAAAAGGGCGTCGAAAAGAAACTAACACATAGTAGAAGAAAAAAATTAGAAAGATTTTTGAGAAATACTTATAGAAAGTAAAAAGTTTAGAGGAGAAAGATTTAAAAAATGAAGTGTAGAGAGAAGAATTAGTAATGTAAGAAAAAGGGTCTCATCTTAGCTCCCCCTTGACGTATGCTTCCTTTTGGTGAGGGCGTCAAGTAATTAGAAAGACTAAACGATTGTATTGCAAGTAATTTGCAATGTTTTTGCTTGACGAAAAGGTCCCCCTTGACGAATGCTCCCTTTTGATGAGGGCGTCAAGTAGTTAGGAAGACTAAGTCAATATATTACAAGTGTTTTGCAATTTTTTGCTTTGATGAAAAGCTCCCCCTTGTTGAGGGCATCAAAGTCTTCATGTGTATTTTGTAAATCTACAAAAAAAATGTTAGAAAACAAGTATATGGTGCATTGTTTCTTGCAAATGAGCTTTAAATTAAGCTTAATTTTTTTTTCTGACCACCAGGTTCTTCCGAATCCTTCATTTGAGGGATCCGTCAAGACCAATTTGAGGGATCCGTGTACCTGCAACTTAGTAGCAGCAATGTAGACATAAATAATGATGTAAACATAAACGTAAGTCATGTATTGTTACACCAAACATGTTCACATATCTATATAACATACAAACATGTAAGTTGCACCTAAGACTAGAAATGACACCACTTGTGCTTGCATTCCATGTTTTAGGGATGATTAGGTTTGTTGACTTCATCAAAATGTTCAAGAAGGTGCTAGAACATGAAACGCACTTCATCACGTACTTCATGGACTAACATTTGGACATTTTGACAATGATAGCAATCATTGTCATGACTAGGAAATGGTGGTGGTTATAATGGAGAAGATTGTGGAGGTAAGTTTGATGAAGAAGGTGGAGGTTCCACAAAGGATAGAGAACTTTGTGGAGGCAATTTTGATAAAGTAGGTGGTGGTTCCACCATGGATGAAGGTGGTGGCATATGTGTTGGTGGTGGAGGTAAAGAAGTATCCACATCCATATGGTCCGGTTGTTGAGGTTGGAGATGCCGCATAATCCAAAATGGACTATTTGAGGGTGAATGAGAGAAAGACATGGGTGCTATGGAAGTTCCAACACCGAGGTTTTGGTGAGAAGGTTGTTGTGGTACCATTTTCTGAATTGATGAGAATGTGGGCAATGGTGGTGGATGAGAGGGCCTAGGTGGCAAATCTTCTAGAGAGTATAGGTTTGGAGATGAATGAGGTTTTGTGAAGGAGAGAACTCTAGGTTCTAGAGGTGAGGGTTTGGTTGTTTCAGTGGACATTGGAGTGTTTGGTTTTGAAGCTATGGTAGTGTTTGGCAAAGGTTGTTTGGTGGGAATAAGTCTTTTAGGAGTTGGTTTGATTGGTAGAGTTATTTGGGGAGGAATTATAGTGTTTGGAGCTTTGTTGGGTGATGACTCGGTTGATGAAATTTCATGAACAACACGAGCAATTTTCTTTGGAGGGCCTTTGGTTGATGAGTTTGCACTAGGTGCTTTTCTCATTATGAAATGGTAAAAGGTGAGAATTGAAAGAGGAAGTTTAACTACTGAGAATGAGTGTTTGAATGATGGTTTGGAAGCACAAACACAAGTAGTTTATAAAGGGAGAAGTTAGGCAAGTGAATTAAAGCCTAAACCACTAAATTTCTTCAAATTGCAATGATTTGCATGCACAAGAGTCAACTACAGTGTTGCTCTGTTCTAGGGAGTCATTTAACAAAGGGGGTTTAAAATGATTATATCAAGTGATATTCACCTTCCTGTGCATCCGGTTCCAACGGATTCCTCCCTTGAGGGATCCGGATAGCTTTAAGCTAGGAATCCGACTCTCAAAAGCTATGAAAAAGGATGATTCTGTTCTAGCAAGGTCTAGTACCTATATATCTTGAGTTATTTGGTGCAATAAGGTGTCTTAAATGATAGAAGACTTAAATGACCAAGTGTAATGAGTGAGAATAGCCAATGATGACTTTTATAAAGAGAATGGAGTTTTTAGAAACACCAATGAGTGATCATGGATGACACTAATAGTTTTGAGGATGGTAAATGGTTGTAGAAACCAGATGGCGATTAAACAAAAATTTATAAAATTCCTTAAAAATCACAAGAAAAGAAAAATGAGATTTTAGAGCATTTTAAGGTCAAAATGAGTAAAATCAATTTGTTAAAAATGAGAAAAATATCAAACTAGGTGTTTTAAGATAAGAGAAACAATGTGTTAACATTGGAGTGGAAAGATTGTGAGTTTTGAAGTAATGATAAATAAAAAACACCTTGCATATGATCCTAAGTCATCCATGAGTGAATGTGAGATCAACTGAGCCTAAGGTAAACTTAAGTGATCCTAATGTAGCATATTCAACTAGCCCAATAAGGTTTGGAAGGTTGGATTGATGCAAGAAGGCCTAAAATGAAGTTCTGTTTACCCAGATCCCACGGATCCTTCCCTTGAGGGATTCGGCTAGTTATAGATAAGGGATCCAAGATCGAGATGCATTCTCAATGTAGAAGGTTGCGAATTTTAGTTCCACATAATTTTGAAACCAATGATCTCTACAGCAAGCATATATGTATACAAGTAAAACATAGTAAGTATTGCATGTAAAAACAACATATGGGCAAGAAAATAAGATAATGACCAACTTTTAATATAAGATCAAAAGTGGTAAAATTTCCTACTTTGTTGATTTTGTTTAAACCATCCATGTTTTCATCACGCCACCACATTAGTTTAGTTCTACCAAATGACAACTACATTGTTTTAAACATACATAACAAGTTTTAGATAGGACTATACAAATCACGTCCAAATATCCATCTCATCTTCACTTCTTCTTCTTACCCATGAGGAAGTGAGCAATGCACTTGAACATTCCCTTGGTTTGTTGAAATTATTGTGAAGGACTTGTAATATCGGCCAATTGATCAATGAATGAGATGGGGTCAAAAGGATAGTTGTGGATGGGATTGCTAGGTTCACCTTCGTTTTCCTCGGATGAGTCGATAGGAGTATATTTTTCCATCAACCATGAACCTCGTTGTTCGTCCCTCGGTGAGAGGTACCATGACATGATTACAAAGGAAGTGGTCATATGTCACAGGGGAAGGTCCCAAGGCACTTACAAAGTTTGCTAGACGGGTGAGAAGCATAATCATAGAGAAGCACCATTTTCTCAGTTCTAAAGACACTTTCCATTCTCTTGACCATGTAGTAGGCTAGGTTGAAAGGAGTTTCATTGATGAGACAATAAATCATGTAGACAAGGCAAGAATTTGGATGATCCTTGTTCCCAACCAAGCAAACAACGTTTTCTCAAAGGATTTATTCCCATTTCTTGTATAATGGGAACATATCAAAGAGTTCCATTTGGAATGGGTCTCGGTGGATGACTTTGGAGTTTCGAGTGACACGAGTTTGTGAGGTTCTTTGAATGAAGACGGTATCCCTTACCGTGGCGGGTTCATCAAGAGGAGTGAGATAGACATGGTGAGTGTCAACCATATCATTGAGTTTTGCGAGGGACCAATCACTTGAGTACATACACACACCTTGGCATAGAATGCGAAGGATTCGTGCAAACTTGACAACAGTTAGGATGAAGTATTGATTGTTGATGACAAAAGAGATAGAGATGGTTCCATCATCATTTCTAATGATGCGGACACTCTTGTAGAACTCAAGGACAAATACAGGACAAATTTTTTCATTGATGTAGATTAGGAAATCGAATTTGATCCTAGAGAAGACTTGAGGGATATCGGTATCATCGATGAAATATTTTTCAATAATACGTCCTTCATAGAAGAAACGTTTTGGAAGCATTTGAATGTTTTTCTGTCCTTGAGCGTAAGACCTTCCTTACGGTGATGCATTGGAATGTAGTGGGCGGTGTCTTGGTAGTCTTGTTGGGTTGAGCTAGGCATGTTTGATCCTAAACAAAAGACCACAATGTGGTGTTAATTTTAAGAAGAATTCTTTTGAGGTTTATCACAATTTTGCTTGAAACATCCTTCTTTTTTATTTCATTATGAGTTTTAATTTGTATTAACAATATTTGTTCTTTGATTAGTTATCTTAGATAGCTAATTAAAACAATGTGATAGCAAATTCTGACAAACCCATTTGAATCAAAACTCTAAGGATGTGAAAATCGTATTACAAAGAACTTGAGAATGGAAATCACAATGTAGTGAAGATGAAACTTACACAAGTGATTGGATAGCTTGAATTGATGAAGAGGAAGCTCCAGGAACAGTAGTAATGAGTTTAGGGTTGTGTATGGAATGTACAGTGATTATCAAATGCATATTCTGTTTGCTGATTTGCCGGTTCTGCCATATCCTTTGAAAAAGGGATCCGGCATGTTATAGTCAAGGGATCCGGCTCTTCAGTGAGGTTACAAATTTAGTAAGGTTGATAATTTTACATGAGAATTTTTTATTCCAGTTTTTATCAAAGGTTTACTCTATTCCTTAGAGCTCATCTATTATAGATGTGATACAAGGTTTGATGAGTCTTCATGTTTACGAAACATATTTGGCAAAGCACTTTTATGAGTAAACCATGAGTCGAGAAAAAACAAGAAACGTATCAAATTCCATTTTAATGTGAAACAAAGGATTAGATAGAAGATATTGATGTAGATTGCAACAAGCATATCTCTATGCGAGAATGAAACGATGAATGGTGGATCAAGACTTTTAGTTAGCAATATTTCTTTTCATGATGAAGGCGTAAATTGACTAGCTTATAAAGTCTAGGGAAATCAAAGAGGAATAATATTCCCGATGATATGTTGAGATGGAAATTAGTGAGGAGAGATCTTGTAAGATATTGGATTTCACATACACATTAACACAAAGAGCACATAGATGGTTTTAGAGAGAGAAAGAGTGGGACATTCTAGTGAGAGAAACTTGTGGAATATTAGATTATCCAAAGAACATCCAACCCTTTACCTTGCAAGGTAGAGGGTATTTATAGGTTACAAACTAAACGACCTCCACGACGGCCTGTGGATCGTGGATACAGCTGGTAAAGACCCGACCTTCCTCCACGGTGTTGCACTAAACTAAAGTACGCCACCGACTAACTACATAATAACATAAATAAGTAACTAACGATTAGTCTACGAGCTAACTTATGCTAGATAATTGTTGGGGTGACCGACTCTTTCAACACCGGAATTTTCTAATTCCTAACAATCTCCCTAAGGAGGTCACCCCATATTTTACATTTCAAATCCTAGCATTCTAATCTTGACTTTGTTCTTGAGCTCGTAGATAGAACAACTTCAACATTGCAATCTTTAGGCATAAGTAGTGCAACTTCAAAGTCTGCATGCATTTGTACTTTAAGTGGAGGTCATTAATGATCCATGAGAGAATAATAAGGAGCCATCTTTTGAGATCATCGACAATCATCAATCTCGAGGCATCCTTTGTGGTGTTGTGACTTTAGGACCGACATGCTCACATTCGGATCATGAATTCTTCTCATCGAGTAGCGGAAGCATTTGTTGAATCATGATATTGGCGTGAGCAGTAGCGAAGCATGGAGTGAAAATATCGAGTCATTGATGCACTAATCATGATTTCTTTTGATATGAATGTGTAGTGTGAGCATGCGGCTATGGATTGACCGCTTCATTCGATCACCGCAAACGTCGGGTGTACCGCATACAACAGATTAGCATAAATCGCACGAAAGTGTCTTTGATCACTTCGTTGAATTGAGGTACACGCCCACGGTTCCCCGCTGATCGATACAAGCATCGCCTGTGATCGTAGGATTCCTAAGAATCTCCTTGACAGGGTTTCGCACTGTTCTAAACGTTCTCAAACCGAACATCTCAAAGAAGACAACACGGAGTGAGTGAACCAATAATTTTAAGTCCACCGATTGATGAAACGAGATTTGAAAACAATCGTGTATTGCTCAATAGAAATTGTTTTGCAATACAACGAAGGTTTTATTGAAAATCAATTATCAATCATAAAATACCTTTTGGTTTGAAAATGAGTACACGTCGATGTGCTAAAGAAAAGAGTTTTAAGCACAAAGACCGGTTTTCAAAGGTATCCGTCAATCCATAACTCGAACGAGATTGATTCAAGAGATTGAATCGCCCCATTGTTTCTGCTCGCTTGTCACATGGTTAATCTATATAATAGATCTCACATGCCACCTACCAGAGCTTGTTTGATGTTGGCTCGAAGGCTTTCCATCTTCATTGTGAATATGTAAACACATCACTCGGATGTTCCGCAATACCACAAGGATAATGCGTGGGACTCAAGATATAATCTCTTCCACATTGTGTGGAAAGAGAGTCTTCATTGAAAGTGTCCTAATGAGATTTATTGATGATCTCGTGGCTCTAGACTCAATTTGTGCATATTTGGATCCTATAACGGAGACTAGGAGAGGTCTCCTTCTTTAATATCAACCATCTCTAAGAGAAAGTCGATAGATAATGTCGGTTCCCGTGAGAATGAAACAAGTCCTTTTAAGAGGAACTTGAGTGGTTTGGAAAGTTGAAGTGCAAGCGCCACCGGGTCCATGACGCCTTGTCTTCAATACCGATGTTACCATCAAGAGCATATGAATTGAACCCGGTTTACGCCTAAGGTTGAATAAATGGAGGCTATTTGTTTTCACCCTTTCTCATTCAATTCTTTTTAATTCTTCAACCCCTTCAAGCTTACCGAGACTTCATAGCTAGAACCTTGTTGGGTTATTCCAAGACTAGCTCGTCTTAGTCCGCACTCTTCCCATATCTCATTTTTCTCCTTTTATCATCATACCTAAGGACTTCTACACTAACTAGTAGATTGTCCTGGTAGATCCCTCCGTTACGGCGGATCATGGGAACACATACCTAACCTTATCATCCTTATATCACCGTACATAAAGTAAAGTTGGTCGGTCTATTTGGTATTGTTCGTCGCCATTGGATCCAATTGAAAACCATTTGAAAATCAATTCGAGATACTTGTGATATATTATCAAAGCATTTTGTACCGAATTGTTTTGATATTTTTAGAACGAGAACTCCCCTCAACATGTGCATCAAGTATTTGAAAATGTTTTGCACACGGAGGCAAAAGAAAGAATTAACATCTTTGATTACCATTTTTCTAAAAGATATCAACATCACTTCCCTCATCAAATCAAGTAAGTATAGCATTTCCGGGAAGGATGAGGTTTCCATGAATTTGCTCCCCCTCAATATGTGCCTAGAGGTTTGAAAAGAGTTTTGCACATACTAGAGGGAACCCTTTATCATCAAAGGATTAGAAGCCATATGATCAAGGTACCTTAACAACATTTAAAGTTGAATTTTGCAAAGATATAAGTGTTGTGTACCCTGATGACTTGAGTTGCAAAGAGAGTTCTCCCCCTTAATATATGCTTCGAGATTCGAAAATTGTTTAGCACATATAAGAGAGAAGTTTGCACAAAAATTGGTCATCTTATCTTTTAATATCTTTCATATTTATATCACATTTTCTCCCCCGATCAAAAATCTTAAATCCTTTGAGATTTTGGATCTCAAGTGATTTAACTATGTATGAGGTAAAATATTTGTAGGAGAAAAATGTGTCCGATTTTATATGATCAAAATGAACAACATATGTTTCCCTTTTTACAAGGGGAAACCACAAGACAAATCCTAGCACTATTACATGTATTACGCTTGTTCATATTTATTACACCACATATTACACATAGTTAACGACACACCATAAACAAGATCCCGAAGAAGTCTTCATTCATCCTCCAAGAAGTTTGTAGTGACCATCACGAAGTCTTCCACCAACAAAACTTTCAAGGCTGCGGAAGATCCTTCGTGTCTTGAGTCTTCGTCTAATTGCAGCAATGAAGTGTTCACATCTCTTCACGTCATCATCAGTCCAAAACATAGTTTTAACCCAAGATTTCATGTCAAGTTTGGCTTCTTTCACTCTGGTGTCAAGTTCTTCTTCGACCAATTTGAGCGTACCATCACTAAACTTGTAGAGTTCACATAGACGCATAAGCATACGAGATCCATATCTGTCGGTGAAGATGACGGCTCTAGGAGTGTCAAGGACTTTGTATTCTCGATGAAATTCATGCCCGTTGCATTCCATTGAGGACTTGTAAGGTTGATCCCGGTTTGGTAGCTTTCAATACCAAGTCGAAAGTCCTCAACACGTTACTGAATGACTAAGCCCCGATCCAAAGAGTGACAGTTGCAGAGAGGGCCTTTTCTCACGGACAGTAAGTGCTCAAGGTGTCCTTGAAGATTTAAGAGATAGAGATCTTGAAATCATTTGGCGAGAAGATGTTTGAAGTCGTTCTCTTCAATAGTATACACTTTGAAGTCGACTCTTTTAAGGACAATCTTCTTCAAGTACTCATATCCATAGATAGGAAGATCTCTACACTAACAACACTTAAGATTTGTAGCTTTGATCGACATCATTGCGTCTTTTATCGACACCATGTCTATCGATGTAGAACTTCTTCTTTTGAACCACCAGGAGAAATACCATAAGAAGCGGCAATATCATATTTTTGTTCTTCAAGAATTTGAATTGATCAGAACCATCTGTTCAAGCCCCGATCGAGTAGGTTGCGACTTTCATCTTTGATATTGATAGAGCGGGCCTTCTTTCAAAGCAGAGCGAGCACACAGATAGTCCAAGTCGTGATTGAAGAAGAATTCACTGAATGGTTATCGACCGTGTTCACCACCAAGAGGAAGAGATTTGTTGACATTGAAGCGATCGATTTGCTCACCGACTTGGTCATTTAACATCTTATGACATTCTTCCATCCGATATTGGCGATGATTTGCATCGAATGGAAGACTTTGATAATTTCGTAAGCTTGTCCTTCTAGATCTCTTGGAGTTATGGATGAGATACTCTTTCGCCACAAAACCATCTAATAAAACTTCCCATATCACGGTGTAGTGCGTAAGAGAGTCTTGGTGGGACTTCATAATTATTGGTGATAATCGATGCCCAATTGTTGTCGGGAATCATAGAGTCGACTGGATGGTCCATGTGGGTTCCGGAGACGGAGGTCTATCTTCCACAATGCGACTTTGAATCGTATCTCTTGAAGGTGCTACCGGATGTGCTAGTGCGATTCCACCATGTAAGTGTCAAACCAATCTTCGATGGCTTTGGAATATGCTTCGTCGACGATCATCTTTATCCGGTTCGAGTCACTATGACTTGCGACTCTTCGTGAACTACTTGATCATCAGGAATTGAGGTGGATGTGGACATGAACCTTGAGTCAACCGTCGTCCATGCAGCAGATTTCTTTATAGTATTCTAATCTTTTGGAGGACCTGATTGATTAGAAGGCTTTGGCGGTGATGATGGTGGTTGTGGTGGAGGTGTGATGGTTGTCGTAGAAGGATTACTAGCTCCAGAGGTTCCAGCGCCTCCCGTTGGTGGCGGAGGTGGAGGAGGATCATTGCGGTTCTTCATCAATGTTTCCATCACAATCGTTCTCCTTTTCTTTTTAGCTCCTTTTTCCCCCACGTCAATCATAAACTGCTCATCATTGTCGAATTTAATGGATTCTTCTAGTGCCTCATAGAGCTTACTGTGAACCTCATGCTTGTCTTCTTGACCTCATACATCCTTTCACACGTAGTCGCCTCATATCGGAGATGGGGAGGTCCTTGAATCGCCTAAGAAGTGGAGCCTCCATAGCCCATTCCACAACATCCTTGACTTCTCCTTCAATAGCGGCGAGAATGACTTCATTGAAGTTGAGGTGCTCCAATCTGAGACACGATTTACCGGAGAATCACAGATTTAGGAAGTTGCCTTTCGAGCATCTATCCTTTTAATGGTTTTATCCAAGAGTTGATCAGAGGTGAGAATCAGTGGAGGGGAAGCAGGTGGAGCCACTTCATCTGCAATTGTAATGACGGGTTCTGGAGTTGGTGGTGTTTGTACTGTTGAATGAGAAGGTAAGGGGGTGGTGGAAGTGCAGTTGATAGTGAAGATGCAGTCATTGGAGGAATGGTAGACGTATCTTGATGAATACTGACATTATACATGGATTGTGCAGTGTCTAAGGATTTGTCATTAATGAATTGATCACCAAAAGAAAAATCTTCATCAAGATTCTTAAGTGAGGATAGAGAGTTGGTAGACAGATTTGGTTCATCCATCTTCAAGGTCTCATCAGATCTTGTCTCAAGGTTCTCCTGCAAGCCTTTTTGTAACAAAGTGTCAACCTTCAAGCCAGATTGAGTCTCACCAAGTGTAAGAGATTCCTTAAATGTTTCAGGCACCTTGACCACTCCAGATTGTTCTTTTGCATGAGATGAATATGTTCTTCTCTTCAGCTCATATGGATTTGTGGTGCTTGATGGAGATGATGAGATAGTTAACAGCATGTGAGTAGCTTGTTCAGTTTCAACACTTGCAACTCCTTTACCCTTGTCAAGTGTAATTGGGTTTGTTTGTTGAGGTAGTTGAGCGGGTTCTCTTAACACAATTCCACCTACTGGAGCTTTCACATTCTGACTTTCAAGGCTTTGCTGAATTCCAAGTTGCAGATCAGTATCATCTTCATCAGTTAGCCTGGAAACATTCCTTGGTATCTCAGTTTTCTCACTAATCTCCTTTTCCACTTTCTTCCTTCTAACTTTCTGCTTCTTGGATGCGGCGTCAGACTGTTGAGACTTTTCACGTCTCTTTTTAGGAAGAGAGGCATAGGATGTTTGTGAGGCTGACTTGGTCATGGGAGCATTTGGTTGTGAAGGAGATGGTGTGACATCAGCAGAGAGTTTGGTTGCTCTTTTCATGTATTGCTTGAAGTAGTCCTTCTTCTTGATATCTTCTGTGAGAAGACAATCAGGAATTGGCAATCCATATACTTCTTTATCCGAACCTCTAGGAACATATTTCAGGTTTCCTAAAACAAATTCATCTTCGCATTGTGTAAAGTAGATTCGCACCTAGGAGTGAAGTTATGAGTTTGTTGTAAGTATTGGATAACAAGCTTAGAGAATCGATCTTCGGGAATTACAAGCTTGTTCTGCTTTCTTTCGGCCTTGAGCTTTGTTTTGGAAATTGATTACGCCGGATATGAACGTGTTCATTGATAAAGAAAATTCTTCCCAAATACGATCGATACATTCACATCAACCCTATTAACGATTCCCATAGGATTTGCAAGATAGGATTCTCACTTTATCGAACCCTGATGTTTTGCCAGATAAGCACAAGTTAAGAATTGTTGTAATGGCTCTCCAAGGTTGATACATGTGTCCAGTGATGATGTCGATGCTCTTGAAATCTGCTCGATAGCCCAATCCAATAAGGAAGACAATCGATCGTCAAGACGGTGGAGATTGAGCGAAAGTCGTGGTTACATGGGTGATTCCAAGAGCCTTGCTCGTAATATCGAATCAATTGTGAACTCCATATCATCTAGTTTGCGGGAGTATTCAATGTGATTTTGTTCCATTGAACCGTGTTCCGTAATTGTTGAATGTAAATGGTCGGAATTGAGCATTGCTTGGAAAGTGCTCAAGAAGAAGTTTGTGTTTATGAGGATGTCAATAGAAACTTTGAGTATCGGATTTTGTTGAAGCCTTTGTAGATCCACATAACAGTTGCTTTTTCCAATAGCACCCATTGACTCTGGGAAGGATTTCTTCGTCGAAAGAACTTTGGATGATGCCGACGGGTAGCGCTCTTTTTCGGGATTGAACTTGCTATTGATATTCTCAACTTACAAACGAGCAAGCATTATAACCAAAGATGAAGCCAATGGCATAGGTAGTCAAGAAAACATATGCACATAAGCACAATCTCTCCTCAATCAAGTTCATCAAAGAACATTGATTGACTTAAGTTTACCCCGATAAAATGGAAACAAGAATAATTTCAATTGTTCGAACTTCATCTATGATCCCGTGCCATTATTGAATGACATTTCTAGGACCGTAGATGTTATCGATAATAAATGAAAATATTCTTTATTAGATAGGAAAACGTGATAAAATTGTAAATTTAAAGAGATTAAACGTGAATTTTTTTTTAATAAAAGTAACTTGATTTATACAAAGATATGGATGAACGAGTCCCGATTCAATGATGAATAGGAGTCAAAGTAAGTAGTGCATCAACTGTTGCACGCTATAGCTCTGAATGAGCGATGTTCATTTCGATGGGAACCAAGTCATGAAGTTCTGATTGAGTTGAGCATTGTACCGAAAAATCGAGAGCACATTGTCTTGGAAGCACATGTAGATTTGTACATAGAAGAGTTAGTGACATGATTAGTCTCACATTTGGATGCATCACAAGATAATACTGAGACTTATCATTAATGGAGATCCTATTAGGCTCTACATTCTTGAAAAGTTTACTGTAGGAATCCATTTGAGGCATGATCTAGGGATGTAAGTTCGTTTAAGTCCCAGTAAACTTAAAAAGTCTACCGGTGGGAATCCATTTGAAACCACCGTTATTTGAACTAAATGAGTGCTCACCCTTGTGTTGACTATTTGTCCTTGTGTGATCAGAAAATTTCATAGGGGATTGATCTGTTGGATGATGTTTTACATGAGACCTAGTTAAACTTATTGCATTTCTGATCTGTGGGTGACGACCATTGGTCCTAAGCTTGGGATTCATCATATCTGAACTAGGCAATGAAGTGACTGGTTTTGACAAAACGGACTTAATATCAACTTGGGATGTAAGCTTAGGTTTCGATGGTTTAGCTCTTTCAGACCTAAAGGCATTAGGTTGTTTAATAACTGCTCGTTTCAAGTGGTTACGAACATTTGACTTTCCCAAAGTTGAAGGTTTTGCAAACTTAGTGTTCATCCTATTTCCAACATACTTCTGAGCTCATTTTTAGGGCAACAATATTGAAGCTCTTATCACGAATTTGTGCTTTGAGATCATCAATATCTTTCATCAAGAGGTTAGATTGATTGACTAACTTAGAGTTTGTTTCCTCAAGGTTCTTTCTTAAATGCTCATTTTCTCTTAGAAGGTTGGACACACATAGAGCTAGTTCGAATTTCTAGATTCTAGTGCACTACTCATCTCGGACGATATATTTCGGGCTTCGAAGAAGCGATTTCAGATTACTTATGGTTGAATCTTTGTCCCGAACTGGATTTTAACCGATTAATTTCAAAAATTCTCTAAATTCGAAGTTCCAGACATTACTACCTTTTTTTTGCATAAAACATTTCATTCTTATGTTGTATTTCAATTTGCAATGAGATCGATGTTTTCAAGAATTGAAAATTTGTTTGAAAGCTCATCATATACCCTTTTTCAATCATGTTACTTGCATTAGATTCGAGATAAAACAAAGATTGATTCCACATTGTTATGTTCGTGATAAGAGTCATGTACCTTTTGTGAGAATTTGTGTGATCGATAAGAGTACCTTGTTGATTGATACCTTTTCTCGACTCGAGAATCGAGATCGATGATGTTCTCTTCATCCTTTTCCATCACAACCGAGATTACGCAATCGGTGTCTTCTCACGATTCAACTGAATGAAGCATGACACGTCATCATTGTTCCATGGACACTCTTGACACTCATTCAATTCCTTCACTTGTTATTCTCTTTTGCGGCTTCCTCGATGTATGTTTCCATATTACTCATATGTTGAGTAAATGAGTTTCGAACTCATGAATTTCCATTCCGTGTGCTTCTTGAAAGACATTCCATCATGATATTATCAAAATCGAGGAGTATTCTTCCGGGTAAGTGGTCGAAATTGGTTGAAGATGGTTTGGAGAGCGACATGAGAATCATCAGTTGAGAGCTTATCTTTGGTAATTTGAAACCTTAGTCGTTCTAGGTTAAGCAAAGCAGTTCTTGTTAAAGTGGGAAAATCCGACGAAGGATGGCACAACTTGTTCGATCCATAGTTGAGGATAAGAGTAATTTGAGAAGTCGATCGAGATGTTGAAACGGCTCACCGGTGCATTCCACATTCTTAGCATCATCTCAAGACATTAAGGGTGACTTATTTGAGTTGTTACGATTGATCAATCTTGAATCATTAAGTGTGCGGCTTTCGGATAGACATTACATTTCACTATTCTGTGCTGTGTCATAGAGAGCAAGTACTTTGGTGATTAACGGATCCGTGATGACTGACATTGTGTTATTATGAATTACTCCCCAAGTCTCTAGAGAATTAGAATCAACTCGCCACCAACAAAATAGCACTAATCCCAAGTCGCTAGAAGGTACTACACCAAGTCACCAACACTTAATTCGCTACCATGCTAAGTCGCTAGAGTTCCAAGTCGCTAGCCAGATGTAATTCGCTAAGTAGTAACTCGCTAACACTCAAGTCGCTAGCAACAATTTCGGCAGTAATTCGCTACACAAGTCGCTAGAAATGCAAGTCGCTAAAGAGCAACTCGCTACAGACCAAGTCGCTA
Source organism: Chrysanthemum lavandulifolium (assembly GCA_022545495.1). NCBI lineage: Eukaryota > Viridiplantae > Streptophyta > Magnoliopsida > Asterales > Asteraceae > Chrysanthemum > Chrysanthemum lavandulifolium. The sequence goes on along the minus strand of CM040241.1, from coordinate 126,547,650 downwards.
CCACCAAGTCGCTACTCGTAGTGGAGAGTCCACTACTTGTACTTTAACTCGCTAGATCTAACTCACTAGGTTTAACATCGTAACTCGCTACAATTTTGTGAAGCAAGTCGCACGAAGAAAGTTATCCGTGAACTAAGTCGCTAGCATGAAAACCATGTAAACTTCACTTTTCAATCCAAAAACAACCCAACCAAGATGATTCAAGTTTACCAAATGAAAACCTAAACACTTGTGATGATTCTAAACATAAAAGTACTAACAAAATTCAAACTTTAACACAAGAAATCAACCAAATGATGCAAAACCACTAAACTTTTTCAAACTCAAAACCACCTAAAAACCACTAGAAATCCAAAGATGTGCAAGATATGATCTAACCATGGCTCTTGATACCAATTGTAAGATATTGGATTTCACATACACATTAACACAAAGAGCACATAGATGGTTTTAGAGAGAAAGAGTGGGACATTCTAGTGAGAGAAACTTGTGGAATATTAGATTATCCAAAGAATATCCAACCCCTACCTTGCAAGGTAGAGGGTATTTATAGGTTACAAACTAAACGACCTCCGACGGCTGTGGATCGGGGATACGATGGGTAAAGACCGACCTTCCTCCACGGTGTTGCACTAAACTAAAGTACGCTCTCGACTAACTACATAATAACATAAATAAGTAACTAACGATTAGTCTACGAGCTAACTTATGCTAGATAATTGTTGGGGTGACCGACTCTTTCAACACCGGAATTTTCTAATTCCTAATGATCTTTTGAAAATTGTGACTTTGATGTCAAACACATAATCCACGATATATGCACATAGCATTTATTCTACATAAGTTTCTATAAAGATACTTATCATAAGAGAAAAAATATACCATCATTTTATTCACAAGAAATTAGCACATTTTTAGGCTAGCTAATTGTAATTAAGAGAACATACCTTTGCTTAATTCCCTTTTATGGTTTTAAAAACCATAGACGCCGAAATACTTCATGACCTTTTAAAATACTTAATCGTAGTTTGGAAAACCAAGTTGTGGTCACTTTGGATTCTTCTTTGAGTGTTGAATACATTTTTCTTGGATAGAGCGAAGTCATTGGAAGAATCCTAGCATGAAGATTTCTCAAAATAAAATGTTAGAATGATTTATCAATATCTAACATTTAAAAGTAAAAAAAAAAAATTTAAAACATGATTTTTGTTTTAAGAAATTTCCTTCTTTGTAGTTTTCAAACATACACGGATCGTATCGAGTTTTTAAAGTACAATATACTCTAAGAAACTTGGTAACGAGGCTCTGATGCCAATTGTGAAAACTAGAATGGGGTTTGAATAGTTTTTCCAATTAAAAATTTGTATTTAAAGTATTTAGATCGACTTATGTCAATCTATTTAGATCGTGTGTTGGATATTGATAGATGGACATATACATAAATAATGCAAAGAGATAAAGAGTAACAGAATACAAAACCATGACACAAGTATTTATAGTGGTTCAGCTACAAGGACACCTTCCTTGCCCTACTCCACTCCCCGAGTACCCAATTCAAGAGTTTCTAAGCACTACACAACACAAGCTTCTTAATGTGGCGGAGAAGCCTTCACAACGCCGCCTACACTTTATCCGGTACAAGGCTAGACACCGAGTTCTTCCACGAGGTAGAACCAAACCTATCACAACGTCGCCTACTCTTTATCCGGTAGAATGCTAGATACCGAGTTCCATTACAAAGGATGAACTACTACCTAACACTACTATCCAAAGGAGACAAACTCCTTTTTAAAATACAAGAAAGGATATCAATATCCTTTAACCCAAACTACATTACGGAAAACTAGAGAGGGGGTTGAATAGTTTTACCAATTAAAACTTCATTTTAAATTATTTAGATCAAATTATGTCAATCTATTTGGTATGTGTGTTGGATATTGATAGATAAGCATATAAGTAAGTAATGCAAAGATAAAGAGTAAAGAAACAAAAACCACGACACGAGTATTTATAGTGGTTCGGCTACAAGGATACCTTCCTTGCCTACTCCACTCCCAGTACCCCACTCGAGTTTGTAAGTGATCACAAGAAACCGTCAAGTTTTATTACTCAAGCCGCCACTTGTGAATGGCGACCGTAACAAACTTAAAACAGCTCAAGCACGAATGCAATGAAGATCGAGGAGAGTACGGTGGATTCCGGGTCGTTAAGTCCCACGGAGGATGGTGGTGTTTAACACAATCGGATGTCGAATAACAGCTGGGATAGTGATCGATAAGGTTTTGAGTTGTTTATATAAACTACTGGAGATTTAAAGGAAATTTAAAAGTTAAAATCTATTAAATAAACGCTATCACTATTTGCAAAATGATGTTTTTGTTTTAAGTTTTATAAAGCGAATTAAAACTACGCGACGTCTAAGTAAAACGTGAAACTTACACAATATTAATCCTAAAAATATGAAAATGATATTTTTACAAACCTAATGATATAAGAAAATTTAAGAAAAGAAAATTATTTTTATACTATTTAATTAATTATTATTAATTAAAACTATTTTAACTAATTAATAATAACCTAAATTACAAGAAAATAGGAAATAAACCTAGAAAAATAAAATTATGATTTGGAAAAATCTAAAATAACAAAGAGAATTTTCAAAACTATTTTTGTATTTTTCGATTATTTTTCTATTTTTTATGGATTTAAACTATTTAAAACTAATTAAATTACTAAAAATTACAAAATAAACTATGAAAAATCTGGAAAATTACTTTTTTACTTTTTATATTTATCTAAACTTAATAAAATTGAAAAATTATTTTTTTTAACCTTTTCGAATTAATTGTATTAAAAGCTATTTAAAATTACCTAAAAACTGTTTTTAATTAAGAAAAATAGCAAACTGTGTTGGAAAATTATGAAAATTTCAGGAAAACTCTAAAATTATAATAGGAATCTAGGAAAAATAGAAAAAGATGGTGTTGTGTGGAGGAAATTGAAACTGCAATGTAAGTGCTATTGAAATAAGCACTTCAATTGAGCTAATGAACACAAACAAGCTTCAAACTGAAACAGAAGCTCAAATATGTTAAAAGTAGCCAAATGCAACTTATTTCAACAACCTTTAACCTCGATAAGCTAATTCAACAGATTTGGCTTTTTGAGATTAATCTAGAAACAGTGGTGAGGAGCTACCTTTGAGCTTAAGTACAAGCTTATCAATAAGCTTAAATTGAAAATCAAAAGTGGAAACTATACTAGACACAGCTAGCTTCATTCAAACCAAAGAGCAGACCGGAGAAGCTCTGGAGCTTAGCACAAGTTACGCAGAAGCTTGAAACTCTCGGCTCTGATCGAGCTTTGGAGCGAGCACATAAGCCCTACTTGAGGAGCTTATTTGAGTGCTTTATAAAATTAACAAAAATCGAAAAAATGCTTATAAGAAACTAGACCAAGAAGATTTATAAACCCAAAGTTTGACTTGTTTTGGCCTAAGGATGAGTCATGAAAAATCTTGCTAGTTGTGGCGGTTTTATCAAATATTTTGACTTTTGATAGTTGATATAAGTTTGACTTTTCAACTTTGAGATAGATTTATGGATCGATGTTGATGATTTATGATGAAATGGAACTATATTAGGCTATGCTACGATTTCTACACATGAAACAATCATTTGATTTCTCAACCCTTATCGATATGTCATTAAGACAGTTGTTAAGATCTTTTGACTTTGGTTGTTCGGTGATCAAATGACCGACTAAAGTGATTCAAGACTTATTTTAAGACTGTTTAGACAGGTATCAAGCATAGACCTAAGCTAAAACTCACATAAACCATTAATCCAAACACCCTTTAATAGATCGAGTTGCAAATTAAATAGAGACTAACTCTGTTTAAGCTAATAACACCGATTAATCAATTTACTTGTACTAAACACAACTAATTAAACATGTTTTAACCACTTAAAATTACAATATGATTAAACATGAGATTTGGAAAATCACTTACAAATAGAACTTTAGCCACGGTGGCTTGTCTTGAACCAATGAAATCACCACCTATTCTAGACCAAACATTCTCGCTTCTAAATCACCCCAAACCCATGTACGCATCACCAAATTCCATTTCTATGCTGTTTAACCAAATGTGCTTCTTAAGTTGACTTTTGTTGACCTTCAAGGGAACTTGATTGAACTGATTCTTCAAGCTTACTGATTCGCGCAAAACCGTTAAGATCAGAGAATACAGGGGATTCCCGGGTCGTTAAGTCCCACGGAGACTCAATGGTGTGTAAACACTTGATCGACGATAGAATGATCACTAATGATAGTGATCGAAAAGATTAGGATTGAATATTACACACCTTGAAAAAGTTTATAAATAAAAGCGACTTAAATACAAATTAAGAAAATTAAAAGATAAAAGATATTAAATAAACGCTATCACTATATTTAAAGTGATGAACGTTTAAAATAAAAACTACGTTAACGTACAAAATAAAACGTGAAACTTATACAATATAAATCCTAAAAATATGAAAAATACATTTTTACAAACCTAATGATAAAAGAAAATTTATAGAAAAAGAAAATTATTTTTAACACTATTTATTTAATTATTATTAATTAAAAACTATTTATTAAGTATTTAAAATGCACTAAAATAGAAGAAAATACAAAATTAACCTAGAAAAATGAAATTATAACTTAGAAAAATCTAAAATATGATAAAACTAATTTTAAAACAGAAAATATATTTTTTAGACTTATTATGTATTTATTATTAATTTAAAACTATTTAAAACTAATTTAAATTATTAAAAGTACCAAATAAAAGGAGAAAAATAGGAAAAATACTTTTAAGCTTTTACATTTATCTAAACTTAAGAAAATGAATTTTTTTTTGAAGCTTTTCTTAATTATTTGTATTTAAAGCTAATTAAAATGCTTAAAACTAAATTAAATTAAGAAAAATAGCAAAACAACTTAGAAAAATCTGAAAATTTCGGAAAAGTCTAAAATTATACTAGGAATAAAGGAAAATAGAAAACAAGGTGCTATGTGTGAGAAATAGGAACTTATGTGGAAGAGCTTATGAAATAAGCACTTTGATAAGCCAAAAGCTCACCAAAAGGTACCAACTGTTAACAGGAACTAGATTAAGCTAAAACAACCAAAATGCAACAAGAAACAACAAGCTTAGACCTCTGATTAGCAAGATGCAATGATTTGATGATAAGAGAAATAAGCTAAAAAACAGATTTTGGAGCCAACTTTAAGCCCAAGAATAAGCAACTGAATAAGCTAAAAACTAAAAGCGAGGATTGGAACCTAATCTAGACACGGCCAAGAGTGTTTAAACCAAAATTTAGACCTAGGTGAGCTAAAATAAGCCTGTGCGAAGCCTTACAAAACCTGCAGACAAACTGCAGCAACAGCGATTGCCTGCATGCAGAGGAATTATCACCATGTTCATGTCGGTTAAGAGCTTAAAGAAAATTTGCAAAAATATAGAAAATTGGTAATAATAAAATAGACCAAGAGAGCTTTTCAAAACCACAAGTTTCATAGAATTTGACTCAAAAATGAGCTCACTAAAATCTCCCTATCTTGGCTCAAAACAGTTTGCAATTTTGACTTTTGAGAAAACATGAAAGGTTGACTTTTGCCAACTTTGATTCAAATTTCCGGGTGAAATCAATGTAATATGATGAAATGAGGCTTTAACAAGCTACTTCTACCGATTCTAATCCTAAATGTGATGATGACGATTGGATGATTCCAACAAGAAAGATCATAAGACAGTTTAATCTAATTTTGACTTAAGATGAAAATAAGCACCAAACAAGGATGATATTATCGCTACTCACTATAACAAGACTATTTCAACGATCTAATGCAACAATATAACCTCTAGAGCCGTTTAAACAAGCAAACCAAACACCCTTTTGTTTGACTGTTTGAGCTTAAAATGAGAATACCACTAAACTAGCTAATTCCAATGATCAAACAGGGGTTCATATAACATAATTGCGACTATGTAAACACATGAAAATCGGTTGTGACCACGGATGCATAAACAACCATAATATGTAAATGACTTGAAATTTTGAAAAGAAAACTAACTAACTTGAACTCCGGTGATGCGTGCGATACCAAACCCAAACCTAAGCTAACCTAGTCCATTTCAACCTCTCGCAACACCCCCGCATCATCCTTTTCATCACCATTTCCATTTTTGAGTCAAGGTTGACTTTTGTTGACCACCATCCAAAATTGTTTGAAATCGATATAAAAGCTACGTAAAGCTATCATAAGCTCATATAAGCCTATTTGAGTTTAAAGTAAGCTAATAAGAGTTTGTATAAAATACCTTGTATTGGAAATTTTCAACGTGGAATAAAAACATGAAACTTAAGTAAAACTTGGAATTGATACTTAAAATTAGATTAAGCGAGAACATTACTTGAGTTTGATACAAAATAACAAAAGATTACAGATTTCTACTTAACTACAACTTTTAAGATTAAAGCGACATTAATGAAAACTAACTAAAACTACTACTCTCCTTTCTTCTCTTTCTTCACTTCTTTTATACTCAAAACTTCTCTCCACTTGCTTCGAGTTAATCCCACATCAATCTTGGACCATTGGATGACTAGATGCAATCGCCATAGGATGGTTTTTGGCGCCAAAGTCATTTTTTAACTGTTGGGGTTGATAGGAATGGGTAAAGGGCACAATTAATGGTTTTTGTTTTGTGTAGAGGTGGAGGGACAAGGGTTTGATTTGTTGAGGTGGAGGTGTGGTGTTGTGGAGTGATTTCGAGGATTGGGTGGGGAAGAGAAGAAAAAGCGCGTTTGTTTTATTATTTGGGGTGAGAATTGGTTGACGGGTTGTGGGTAAAACGGGTTGGATGGGATATTGGACCGGGTCAGGGGGTTGGGTTGATATTGGGCTTGGGCTTAACATATAAAGGGATCCGTTTGGTTTAGCTTAAATAACAAGGACCCAAGTTGTAAATTGGCCAAATTGAGGGACCAAAACTGTAACTTCGAAAATGTAGCCCAAGGTTGGTTTTGACAATCTCCATTAATATAAGGACCAATCTTGCCAATTTCAAAATTCCAAGGACCATTTATGACATTTTTAAAACTCGAGGGACCAAAGTTGTAATTTTGCAATTTTACATTTCAAAGGTTTGTTTTGACAACTTTTGAATCCCATGGACCTAAAATGACATTTTCTTTGTTTTGATATACCGGGGACCTGCTTTTGACAAATTTTGAAACTTGGGGACTAAAAGCGCAATTTTGCAAATTTGATCGTTTTTCATCGATTTTGATATTTTGCATTTAAAACACATAAAACATTGATTTGTGATATTTTTATCATTTTGATGCGTTTCGAGTGTTTTCGATGATTTTGGTTTATATTGTACAAAAATGATGAGTATTTAGACACTCATCACTTACAAAAGCTATATAGAGCTTAAATAAGCTGGTTTAAGCTAAGAAATAAGCTTATTGAAGCTTGGTTAATGCAGTTTGATATTTAAATTTGAAACGATGAAACTTGAAATTTAAAACTTAACATAAACTTGAATTCACACTTAAAAACTTAGTACAATGATTTTTCAACTTAAGATTGATGTGTTCAAACTGAAATTACAACTTTTAAGCTAAGTTAAAACATTGGTATTAAAAGCGAAATACATGAAAACTAAAATTTAACTCACGCTTCATCTCTTCCTTTTCTTCTTCTTTTATGCATCCAAAGGTCTTACACGTGTCCTCTGAGCAGAACCCACCTCTCAATTTGACCAATGGGAGAGTTTAGAGCCTTTTAGCCATTTTATCAATTTGGCGGAAATGGGATTTGACTTGTTGCCGTGATATAGCTAGTAGGGGGTGGCATTTATTGTGGGGGCTAGTGATGATGAGGGGTGGTGGAAAGGTGAAAGGTGATGGGAGGTGGCTTGCAAGTTGGAGGATAAGGTGTTGGGAAGATAAGCAGTGGGGTCACGCTTGTTTGACCGAGGTTTGAACAAAGGGTCAAAAGATTAGTGAGGGGGTCCAAAATGGTTAATATGGCGGTCGAATGAGTTTTGACAAGGCTTTGTAAGTTATTAATAAAAGGACTAAACTTGCAATTCGAAAACTTGAAGGACCAAGCTCGCCATATTTCCAAAGTTCTCACAAGGGTTGATTTTGACAAACTTTAATAGTGCAAGGACCAAACTTGCCATTTTCCCATTTTCAAAGGACTATTTTGCCAAATTCCAAAGTTCGGGGACTAAAGTTGTAATTTTGTAAATTTGAATCTCAAGGACCAATTTTGACAACTTAGGAATCCTAGGGACTCAAAATGATATTTTTCTTTATTTGGATTTACAGTGGACTGTTTTTGACAACTTTTGAAACTTGGGGACTAAAGCGCCAATTATGCAAACTTGATACGTTTTCACAGTTTTGATATTTTGCATTTAAAACATATAAAACACTTATTTGTGATATTTTTATCATTTGATGCATTACCGAAAGTGTTTTCGGATGTTTTGCGATCTAATTTGTACAAAATGATGAGTATTTACACACTCATCAATCCCCATACTAAGATATTGCTAGTCCCTAGCAATGTTTTGAAAAATTAATGGATTTGAATCTCTTTACCAAAAGCCATTACTTCGGAGTAGCCAAATGTTTTAGTTCAAGTAAGAACTTTGGTACACCGATAACCAAATGATTTTGAGCAAATCACCGCCCAACGGATTTGATTTGTCTTTACCGAAGCCGTGTGCTCGGACTAGCCAACTCTTAGATAAAATATCTTTGGTGAGTGATTACCAATTATGGTTTTCAACCGCCTTTACCACAAACCATAAACTTGCGGGCTAGCCAACTCTTCACTTTTAAGGATATGGTGAAATGAATACCATACAATTTGGGCAAATTGCAAGCCGTCAACGGATTTGAGATATCTTTACCAAGAGCCGTTTGCTCTGGATTAGCCAATCCTTTTGTTTATTAGACAAGGATCGATAACCAAATGAGTAAGTGTAGAACACTTACTCCAAAATTTTTTGCCAAAACGGGAATTAGGTGGTATAATTACATGATAAAATTCGTGAGAATTCCCCACACTTAGAAATGAATATTGCCCTCAATATTCAAAGTACTGCATGGTTATGCCGAAACATAGAACGTAAAAGGAAATACTAAGGCCATTATTTAGCAAGGATTTTTTTTTTTTTTTTTTTTTTTTTTTAATGAAACTCTTATATACACAACATGTGGGCAACTCCCCACACTAGGGTGGTACACACGGTGAAAACCCATGTAACATGCTCTTGTTTTTGATACCCGAGTCGTTAGCTTGACTCGATCCCGCATTCATTGGTTCATGGGAAAGTTTGAAGATCCGGACAATCACGGGAGGAATGTCCTCTCCAAAGTAATGCTTCAAACGATGACCATTCACTTTAAAGTTTGGACCATCGGGTTGAGATAACTCAATGGTGCCATAAGGATATACTTTAGTGATGGTGAATGGTCCGGACCAGTAGGATTTAAGCTTTCGAGAAAATCTTCAATCTTGAATTGAAAAGAAGGACTCGATCACCAACGTTGAAAACGCGGTTTTGATTTTAGAGTCATGAATCTTCTTTGTCTTTTCTTTATAGATCAAAGAGTTCTCGTAAGCTTGATCACGGAGTTCATTTAATTCATTCATTTGAACTTTCCGGTGATCACCGGTTGTCTCGAATATCGAAGTTGGCATGCTTCAAGGCCCAAGATGCCTTGTGCTCTAGCTCAACCGCGGATGACATGCCTTCCGTATACAAGCTTGTATGGAGTACACCGATGGGTGTTTTATAATTTGCACGGAAGGCCCAGTCGTCATCTAGCTTATCCGACCAAGAGGCACGGTTTTCACCAACCGTCCTCTCCGAATTCTTTAATCCCTCGGTTTGAAACTTCCACTTGCCCACTTGTTTGGGGGTGGCACGCAGAGAGAGGCGGTGAGTTACACCATACCGCATGACTCTTTCAAACCGGTCATTGCAGAAATGCGTACCACGATCACCGATTATGGCTCGTGGAGTTCCAAACCTAGCAAAGAGGGATTTCAAGAATTTCACAACAACTCGGGCATCATTGGTATGCAAAGCCTTAGCTTCAACCCATTTTGACAGATAGTCAACGCCACACAGTATGTACTTATTACCGCGAGAAGAAGAAATGGCCCATAAAGTCAATGCCCCGGATGTCAAAGATCTCACACACTTGAATGGCGTTTTGTGGCATTTCATTCCTTTGTGAGATATTCTCGTGGCGTTGACAAGCGTCACGAGCTTTGACGAATTCATGGGCATCCTTGTAGATCGTGGGCCAATAGAATCCGAATCAAACACCTTCTGGCGGTGTAGTTGGGGCTATGATGTCCCCAATGGGTCCAAGATGGCAAGCTTTGAGAATGTCACTAGCTTCACGACCATATACACATCGCTCGATGACTTGATCCGCAAATTTTAAACAAGTAGGGTCGTCCCGAGTAATGTTTAACATCCTTGAAGAATTTGTTCTTCGTTGGGACGACATCCTTTCACTATGAAGTTACCCGCATGGTAATTTGCGAAGTCGGCAAACCATGGGGTAGAAGAGTCTCCAAGAAAAGAAACCGCATTGAGTGTCTCGAGAGGAAATGTTTCATTTATTTCCTTTTCTCGAACACATCACAGTGAGGTTCTCTAATCGGGATAGATGATCGCACTAGGTTCTCGACTCCTTTTTATCACGTATAATGATATCAAATTCGGAGGAGGAGAACCCAACGAGCAATCTCGACTTTGCATCTTGTTTTGCAAAGAGATATTTAAGAGTCGAGTGATCCGTATACACCACGCATTTGGTCAATATAAGGTATGGCGAAATTTCTCAAACGATACCCCACTAATAGTTCTTTTACGTAGTGGTGTAATGGGTTTGAGCTTGATCATAGTCTTACTTGCGTAGTGTATAGGCTGAAAATGCTTTGTTTTGCGTTGCCCCAAGACCGCACCGATAGCAAAATCACTTGCATCGCACATGAGCTCAAAGGGTAAATCCCGATCGGGCAACTAGAATGGGTGCTTCCGTAGCTTTTTCTTTAGTGTTTCAAAAGCTTCGACGACTCGGAGAGAAGATAAAGGAGCTTCTTTTTCAAGAAGATGGGTCATAGGCCGAGCGATTTTAGAAAAATCTGTATGAATCTACGATAAAACCCGGCATGACCAAGGAAACTCCTAATACCTTTGACGGTAGTAGGATGAGGCGGTTAGCAATAACATCAACTTTTGCTCTATCGACCTCAATCCTGTTTTTTGAAATCTTATGGCCAAGGACTATGCCTTCTTTGACCATAAAGTGACTCTTCTCCCGTTTAGACATAGATTGGTGTCTTCACACCTTTTAGCATTCGTCTAAATGGGAGAGACATGTCGAAATGAATCTCGATGATGAGAAGTCATCCATAAACACCTCCATTGTTTCCCGATCATGTCGTGGAATATGGCCATCATACATCGTTGGAACGTGCTCGAGCGTTACATAAGCCAAAAGGCATCGTTTGTAGGCAAAAGTTCCGACGGGCGGTGAATGTGGTCTTCTCTTGATCCGTGGATCAATGGGGATCTGAAAGTAACACGAGAAACCATCAAGGAAACAATAGTACTCATTCCTCGCTAATCTCTCAAGCATCCGATCCATGAAGGGTAGAGGAAAATGGTCTTTACTGGTGGCGTCATTCAACTTACGATAGTCAATACATACACGCCATCCCGTAACCAATCGAGTTGGAATTAACTCGTTTTCTTCATTCGTGACAACAGCTTATGCCACCCTTTTTGGAACACAATGAATCGGGCTAACCTAAGGACTATCTCGAGATAGGTAAATCAATCCCGCATCAAGAAGTTTGATAACTTCTGCTTGATAACATCATGGATTTTGGATTCACCCTTCTCGATGTTGGATCTCTGGTTTGAAGTCATCCTCCATCAAGATTTTGTGAGTACAAAACTCGTGGTTGATACCTTAATGTCGGAGAGTTTCAAGCAATTGCTTGCTTGTGTGACTTCAAGACCTTTATGAGAGCGATCTTTTCATCTTTACTCAAATCTCGAGCAATAATGATGTGCAATTTATCATCGCCTTCAAGAAATGCATACTCGAGATGAGGCGGTAAGTCCTTAAGTTCGACTTCAGAAATTCTTGATTTTCTCAACCGACTTGACTTCCTTGTTTTGAAGTTTGACGGAGGGAGAGGAGGAGAAGTGTCCTGATTTAACAATTTCTCAAGAACAAGAATATCTCCTCCGGATTAATCTCATGGTGATTAATCTCTTCCGAATTGCATCACTAATGTGAGGGGTTGATGAATGATCATCTTTAAGCATTTTCTCAATGAGAAGTATGTCCCCTCGATGTCAATTGGAGCGTGATCAATTTCCCATGGAATAGAATCACTAGCCAAGTATGCTTCAATCTCTTCCAAGATGAAGTCGCCTCAAACGGAGTGAGAGAAGGAGTAGAATTGGCTATGATAGGTTGAGAAGACGTGGTGAGATTCCCACTCACGTAATTATGAGAATAACCAAGAACTTCGAGAGTACTCTTGAAGCAACATCAATGATATCTATTCGGTTAACCGACTCGTAATCATAGTTTGCGGAGTACCTCAAGTTTGATCAAGGTTAAAAGTGATGACTTCATTACCAACACGTAATGTGATTTCTTGCTCAAATACATCAATGAGAGCACGGCCCGTTCTCGTGAATCCTCTTCCAACAATGAGAGGAACCCGTGGATCAAGATCGAAATCAACAACTACAAAGTCATTTGGAAAATGGAACTTTCCTACTTTCACAAACACGTCCTCGGCAATTCCAAGAGGACGGGATATTGTACGATCCGCAAGCTCGAGAGTCATGCATGTAGGAGTAAGATCCTAAGAGAAAGTTTCTTCCATCTTGAATGAGGCATCGGGTTTATGCTTGCACCAAGATCGGCTAAGGCAAAGCATTCAACCATTCACGAAATACACAAGGTAAGAGGAACTTTCCGGGATCTCCAAGCTTCTGGAAGCTTCTTCAAGATAATCGCAGCGGTTCTCGTTGAGAGGAGTTTTAGCCATTTCGAACGACTTTTCCTTGTTGCTTAACATGTGCTTGAGAGTTGATGCAAACTTGGGCATCAACATGATAGCATCCATGAAGCTTATGTCAAAATGTAGTTCTTGGAAAATTTGAAAGAATTTTTCCATTTGTTGACTAGCTTTCTCGCGGAGCTTTTGCTCATGTAAACGTGATGGGTAAGGAATAGAAGATTTGGATTTTTCAATGGGAGCTACAGGAGGTTCAAAAACAACTCTGGATTGGATTTTGTTTCGGACAACCCGAGGATGGACATTGTTGGTACTTCCGTTATTAGTAGGAAGTTCCTTGTCCTTTGTCGCCTCGGGTTCACTTTCCACTACCTTCGGAGAGAAGAAGAAGAGGTAGTAGGAATAGCGGGTCCATCATATGAAACACCACTACGGTTGTGATCGCCTTTGCATCGCCCCTCGGATTAGCGATCGTGTTGCTAGGTAAAGTACCGAGCCCGAGGGTCGATCATTTAAAGACTTTTTAATTCACGATCCGACCGACCAACAACTGTTTGTCTCCTCTTGAGTCTTCATGAATTGCCTTAAAAGCTCATCGATGTTGACACGGGGAGGAGGTGGAGGGACAATTTGAGGTCGTATGTTTCGGTTATAGCGAATTCCCTTGATTAGGGTTCATATTCCCCGAAATTGATTCCTCGGTTGTAAGTGTTTTGATTAAGATTTCCTTGTTGTTGGAAACCTTGGTTGGGTCCGGAATAAAATTACCTTGGTTTTGATAACCTTGGTTCATTCTTTGTTGGTTCGATTCGGTTAGGATTCGGTTGAAACCGGTGGTGCACGATAAGTGTTAGCACGGTAGTTTGGTTCATTTTGAGGACGGTATTGATTACCTCCTTGATTTGAAGTACCGGCTATAGCATTAGCTTCAAACGGACTACCATCGGTGGCGATCAGCTTGTAGTATGCATGAGGACCACCACAAGTAACACAAACTTCAACTTTCTTCACTTCACCATATGATCGTGCTTGTGTAAAGTGACTTTCTTTTGGTTAGCAAGAACCAAAGCTCGAACAATATCCGTGAGTTTGTCAATCTTAGCATCGGTGCTAGATGTACTCACGGAGATGAAGTAGAAGGTCCAAGATTAGACTCAAGATGATATGTCTTTGTGCGGAAAGGACGGACTGGGACTTGTTTTCAATGATTTGCAAAGCTTCTTTTGTGGTCTTGCTCAAGAAATTACCTCCATGGAGGCATTTAGAGAGTCTTGATTGGTCCGGTTCGCACCATTGTAGAAAGTATCCATTTGCATTAACTCGGAGAAACCATGATGCGGACACTTACGGAGCAATTCTTTGTAACGATCCCATGCCTCCCGAATGATTCATCAAATCTCGAGAGAATTTCATTATCTCATTCTTAAGACTTGTAGTTCGGGATGGAGGATAGAATTCGCTCACAAACTTTGTGACAAGATCTTCCCATGTCTCAATAGAACGAGGGGTTGTTTCTCAAGCCAATTCCGGCTTGTCCTCAGAGAAAATGGAGCAGAAGAAGCTTGATAGCTTCATGGGACATTCTTGTACTTGATGGTAGATGCAATCTTGTTAAACCATCGAATGTGTGCATGAGGATCGTCCCGCTCAAAACCATAGAATTGGCTTTGGGTTACCAGTTAAGTAACCCGGTTTTGAGCTCAAAAGTATCGCCCACGATGGCTGGGACAACAATAGCATCTCCGTAACCCTCGATGGGTGCTTGAGAAGCTCATTCATCGGCTTGTCTTACGCCATTATGGCGGTGGTGGTGGTGGTAGACGTTCCTCACCACGGTGAAGGAGCGAACGTCCTCACGCTCACGAGGAATCTTTCCAAGTTCGACAATGGACTTGTAGAACGGAAGAACGAGCGCGATGCACTAAGTATAAAAATCGGTTTTCAAAACAAATGCGAGGCAAAACGACAAGTGAACTTAACCAATAATCACAAGTGAAATGGCTTTTGAAAAGGTACACCAAATCACAAGGACACAAACGCAAGTTTTAAATCGATGTTCGGAACTTATTATGGTCGCACCCCCGCTAGGTAGTGCACCGCCTTGATTTCGGTGGTTGATTTTTATGTATATTAAGTATCACCGAAAAGACGTAGGTATAGATCTGTCTTGATGGGTTTAAAAACTTTTGGACAATATTTTGGTATCGTCTCATTTAACCAACTCGTATTTCTTTAAGAATCACCTTAAAAGAAACACAAGCTAGAAAACGTTACGATTGTTTTGTTGTTTTATATTTTGTTTGGTGTTTTAACACTTTAGGAAAAGTGTTAATGAACTTTTGATTTTGTTATAACTTTACAAAAACTTTTACAAACTGTGGTATATGTGCAAGTACGGTCCGAAAAATGCTTAGAACACGCTTATGACCTCCCGTGCGGCGCTAAAATTTGATCCGCCAGAAACCGTCAAGTTTTATTACTCAAGCCGCCACTTGTGAATGGCGCATCGTAACAAACTTAAAACGGCTCAAGCACGAATGCAATGAAGATCGAGAGAGTACGGTGGATTCCGGGTCGTTAAGTCCCACTTGAGGATGACCGTGTTTAACACAATCGGATGTCGAATAACCACTAAGGATAGTGATCGAGAAGGTTTTGAGTTGTTTATATAAACTACAGGAGATTAAAGGAAATTAAAAAGTTAAAATCTATTAAATAAACGCTATCACTATTTGCAAAATGATGTTTTTGTTTTTAAGTTTTTATAAAACTGAATTAAAAACTACGTGACGTACAAGTAAAAACGTGAAACTTACACAATATTAATCCTAAAAATATGAAAATGATATTTTTACAAACCTAATGATATAAGAAAATTTTAAGAAAAAAAAATTATTTTTTATACTATTTAATTAATTATTATTAATTAAAAACTATTTTTAACTAATTAATAATAACCTAAATTACAAGAAAATAGGAAATAAACCTAGATAAATAAAATTATGACTTGGAAAATCTAAAATAACAAAAGAGAATTTTCAAAACTATTTTTGTATTTTTCCGATTATTTTTCTATTTTTATGGATTTTAAACTATTTAAAACTAATTAAATTACTAAAAATTACAAAATAAACTATGAAAAATCTGGAAAATTACTTTTTTTACTTTTTATATTTATCTAAACTTAATAAAATTGAAAAATTATTTTTTTTAACCTTTTCTGAATTAATTGTATTAAAAGCTATTTAAAATTACCTAAAAACTGTTTTTAATTAAGAAAAATAGCAAACAGTGTTGGAAAATTATGAAAATTTCAGGAAAACTCTAAAATTATAATAGGAATCTAGGAAAAATAGAAAAAGATGGTGTTGTGTGGAGGAAATTGAAACTGCAATGTAAGTGCTATTGAAATAAGCACTTCAATTGAGCTAATGAACACAAACAAGCTTCAAACTGAAACAGAAGCTCAAATATGTTAAAAGTAGCCAAATGCAACTTATTTCAACAACCTTTAACCTCTGATAAGCTAATTCAACAGATTTGGCTTTTTTTGAGATTAGTACTAGAACAGTGGTGAGGGTGCTACCTTTGAGCTTAAGCACAAGCTTATCAATAAGCTTAAATTGAAAATCAAAAGCTGGAAACTATACTAGACCTGGCTAGCTTCATTCAAACCAAAGAGTAGACCTGGAGAAGCTCTGTGGAGCTTGGCACAAGTTCTGCAAGAAGCTTGAAACCTCATTTCGATGAGCTGAGCAGGCACATAAGCCCTACTGAGGAGCTTATTCGAGTGCTTTATAAAATTAACAAAAATCGAAAAATGCTTATAAGAAACTAGACCAAGAAGATTTATAAAACCCAAAGTTTGACTTGTTTTGGCCTAAGGATGAGTCTGTGAAAAATCTTGCTAGTTGGCCTGGCGGTTTTATCAAATATTTTGACTTTTGATAGTTGATATAAGTTTGACTTTTTCCAACTTTGAGATAGATTTATGGACTGATGTTGATGATTTATGATGAAATGGAACTATATTAGGCTATGCTACTGATTTCTACACATGAAACAATCATTTGATTTCTCAACCCCTTATCAGATATGTCATTAAGACAGGTTGTTAAGATCTTTTGACTTTGGTTGTTCTGGTGATCAAATGATCGACTAAAGTGATTCAAGACTTATTTTAAGACTGCTTAGACAGTATCAAGCATAGACCTAAGCTAAAACTCACATAAACCATTAATCCAAACACCCTTTAATAGGCGAGTTGCAAATTAAATATAGACTAACTACTGTTTAAGCTAACAACACTGATTAATCTGAGTTTACTTGTACTAAACACAACTAATTAAACATGTTTTAACCACTTAAAATTACAATAACAGATTAAGCTTATGAGATTTGGAAAATCACTTACAAATAGAACTTTAGCCACAGTGGCTTGTACTGAACCAATGAAATCACCACCTATTCTAGACCAAACATTCTGCTTCTAAATCACCCCAAACCCATGTCTGCATCACCAAATTCCATTTCTATGCCTGTTTAACCAAATGTGCTTCTTAAGTTGACTTTTGTTGACCTTCAAGGGAACTTGATTGAACTGATTCTTCAAGCTTACAAAAAGCTATATAGAGCTTAAATAAGCTGGTTTAAGCTAAGAAATAAGCTTATTGAAGCTTGGTTAATGCAGTTTGATATTTAAATTTGAAACAGTGAAACTTGAAATTTAAAACTTAACATAAACTTGAATTCACACTTAAAAACTTAGTACAATGATTTTTCAACTTAAGATTGATGTGTTCATTTGGAAATTACAACTTTAAGCTAAGTTAAAACATTGGTATTAAAAGCGAAATACATGAAAACTAAAATTTAACTCTCGCCTTCATCTCTTCCTTTTCTTCTTCTTTTATGCATCCAAAGGTCTTACACGTGTCCTCCGAGCGTAACCCACCTCTCAATTTGACCAATGGGAGAGTTTAGAGCCTTTTAGCCATTTTTATCAATTTATGGAAATGGGGATTTGACTTGTTGCTGTGATATAGCTAGTAGGGGGTGGCATTTATTGTGGGGGCTAGTGATGATGAGGGGTGGTGGAAAGGTGAAAGGTGATGGAGGTGGCTTGCAAGTTGGAGGATAAGGTGTTGGGGAAGATAAGCAGTTAGGCGTCTTACCTTGTTTGATCGAGGTTTGACCAAAGGGTCAAAAGATTAGTGATGGGGGTCCAAAATGGTTAATATGGCGGTCAAATGAGTTTTGACAAGGCTTTGTAAGTTATTAATAAAAGGACTAAACTTGCAATTCGAAAACTTGAAGGACCAAGCTCGCCATATTTCCAAAGTTCTCACAAGGGTTGATTTTGACAAACTTTAATAGTGCAAGGACCAAACTTGCCATTTTCCCATTTTCAAAGGACTATTTTGCCAAATTCCAAAGTTCGTGGACTAAAGTTGTAATTTTGTAAATTTGAATCTCAAGGACCAATTTTGACAACTTAGGAATCTTTAGGGACTCAAAATGATATTTTCTTTATTTGGATTTACCAGGACTGCTTTTTGACAACTTTTGAAACTTGGGGACTAAAGCGCCAATTATGCAAACTTGATACGCTTTTCACCGATTTTGATATTTTGCATTTAAAACATATAAAACACTTATTTGTGATATTTTTATCATTTTGATGCATTACTGAGTGTTTTCAGATGTTTTTGCAGTCTAATTTGTACAAAAATGATGAGTATTTACACACTCATCAGTAAGCACTACACAACACAAGCTCCTTAATGTGGCGGATAAGCCTTCACAACGTCGCCTACTCTTTATCCGATACAAGGCTATACATCGAGTTCTTCTATGAGGTAGAACCAAACCTATCACAATGTCACCTACACTTTATTCGATACAAGGCTAGATACCGAGTTCCATTACAAAGGAGGAACTACTACCCAACACTACACCACAACATAACTACCCAAAAGGAGACACACTCCTTGTTACAACACTAGAAGGATATCGACATTATTTAACCCAAACTATCTAGCTTGTAAATGCACCATATCGAATGTACACCCTTGGCACCATTCACTAATGCCTTCGACATGATCCTTCGGCACCTTTCACTAATGCCTTCGACACAACACTTCTATGGAGGGAGGAAAGAACTATCAACAAGATGCACTTCAGTGGTCTTGATAATGACGGAGCTTAGCAACTCATGACTTGAGCTTGCACGTCATCAAGAGGTGGTGATCTCGCCTTTAAGAGGAACCTAGAGAATCATACAAACATAAACTACATAGAATGATCCTTTGGATTGGTGGTTGGAGATGTTAGAATAATGGGAGAAAGTATATCTAAGAGTGGTGGTGAGCAAGAGAGAAATGGTTCACTATTTATAGACAAATTATGTCTAATGTCCCATTGTTCTCACGGATCCCTCCCTAGAGGGATCCGACTAGTGCAAAACCATGGATCCGGCTACTGAGTCTGGATTTCTGGTTGCAAACCGGGTTATAGGTTATGGGTAATGGATCATGGATACCCAACAAGATGAAATGTACCTAGTCATTGGGTTATGGATCTTGGGTCATGGTTCATGGAATTTTGGTCATGGATCATGGATAATACCCAATATTCCTTCATGCATGATGTCATGCAATGGGTCATGGGTTATGGATCATGCTCCATGGGTATGGATTATGGACTTTGGTTTTTACTCAACAATATTCATTGTACCTAGTCAATGGATCATGGGTCATGTACATGGGTTATGGACTTTGGTTTTTACCCATTACTTATCCATTACAACATATACAAAGTACATATACATTTCTATAAAATGTAAACACTAGTTGTTATACATATGCATTTCTATAAGATATAAACAATATTACTTGTTAGTGTTTTATAAAAGTGTCTTTGGTTTTATATATGTTATTTACTAAACATGTTTTGATATAGTTTTAATACGTTTAGTAAAAGTGTGTTAGTAAACAATTGGCTCAAACCTTTTACGTATTTTACTTGTTTCGTTAAAGTGATTTTACCTTTGTTATCGACAAAACATTAGAAGATCGTAAAATATAAATAAATATTTTTATGGCTTATTTGTATTAACATACACAAATATACATCAACGCCCCATATCGAATGTACTCCTTTGACACTATACACCAATGCATTCAACACGACACACTATTGGAGGGAGAGAAGAACTATCAACAAGATGCACTTCAGTAGTCTTGATGATGAAGAAGCTTAGAAACTCATGACCTTGAGCTTGCACGTCTTCAAGAGGTTGCGATCTCGCCTTTAAGAGGAACCCAGAGAATCACACAAAGAGAAAACTACATAGAATGTTCCTTTAGATATGAGGTTAGAGAGGTTAGAACATAGAGAGAAGATATTTCTTAAAGGGTTAGTGATCAAGAGAGAAATGGCTCACTATTTATAGGCAAAACTGGGTTAGATTAGTCCGGCCAGTGCAAATCAATGGATTCAACTACAGGGTTAGATTAGTCCAGATTTTAAGTTTCAAACCAGGTTATGGATTATGGGTTATGGACCATGGGTCACAGACTTTGGATCATGGATACCCAACAAGATACATTGTACCTAGTCAATGGGTTATAGATCTTGGGTCATGGGTCATGGACTTTGGGTCATAGATCATGGATAATATCCCACATGACTTCATACATCATGTCATGCAATGGGTCATGGGTTATGGATCATGCTCCATGGGTATAGGTTATCGAATTTGGTTTTCACCCATTCTTTACCCATTACAAGTTATACTAAGTGATAAGGATTTAAAACGTACGCTTTTAAGGGGTCATTTAAGCCCTAAATCAACATATTTTATATCCGTTACTGCTTAAAATCGTTCCTTTTCACTTTTTAGGTCTTTTGGAAGCAAAATGCTGGAAGGAAGCATATTTGTGCGAAAAGGAGCAATAACATGAAGAAAATGGCAAAGTCAAGATCAAATACAACCCAAGCCTGTTCAGCACACCTTACGGCATCCGATCCAAAGGGTGACGCCGTCCCTCTATGAAGACTTGATCAAAAAGTGCACGCGACGGCTCACGGAATTTCTGGTCATAAAGCCTGACGGCGTCACGCCTAACTTCTGGGAGGCGTCACTCACACTTTTCACACCAGACGCCCAAGATCCAAGATTCAGACGACGTCCTACATGAAGACTGACAGCGTCACACTTCTCAAGTGACGTCATCCCAACGATGACTTGGCCTAGACGAAACCCTAATGACGGCGACCTGACGGCGTCGCTAGCAAAAGGCGACGCCGTCATGATTGTAAATCTATATATAGAATTCAATTTTTCTGTATTTTAAGGAGGTAAAATTTTGGAGAGCAAACCCTAAATCAGTTGTAATTCGACTTGGACAACATTCTAGGATCCCATACCCTATTATACACATCAAGATAAGCTTGTTATTCCAATTTATCATCATGTCTACCCCATGTTCAATTGATTGTGTGTATGCTTGCTTGTTTAACATGTCTAGCTAAATTACTTGTGTGTTTGCTTAGATCTATGAAACCTAGTTATTGATTGTTGTTAGGTTGCCTCTTGTCTTAATTGATAAAAGCCATAGGAGTGCAACTAGGCTATAGTTGTGTTTATTGCATGAGTGTACTTTAGGACAATAGGATATTCGGGGAAGATAATATTATACTTGCGGATCCCGTGTATTCTATAGGAGAGATACACTCATAGAACTAGGGAATACGCACCCCCTTAAACTAATAGAAATACAACGCGTTAAGATAAAGGAAGTGAAAATTCAACCGACCCATAAAAGATAACTAGGGAGTAATAGTATCTAAGTGAACACATCTTAATCACCATACGAGCACACCTCAATTAAGCATAAACTATCCGCAGTAATTAGTTAAATTAGATAATTAGTAGAAGTAGTGAAATTGGTAGAAGTACCACCCCCAATCATATACCCCAAGATATTTACCTTTGCTTTCTAAAAACATAAAAAAGATAAAAAGAATCATCCTCAACCCCAACTTCTCGTCATAAATCTCTTTCTAGCATTCCTATTCCCATAGAGAACGAAATCAATCCCCGAGGCTTACCCCATACTACACTACAACGATTAGGTTCACTGCCCTGAGGGTTGAAAAACTTGCTCATTAAGAAAAGGAGGTTTTCTTGACCCCGAACGCTAACGCATAACTAAGCACATATACATTTTTATAAAATATAAGTAAATAATATTACTTGTAAGTATTTTATAAAAATGGTTTTGATTTTATATAACATATTTAACTAAACATGTTTTGATGGTTTTATATGTTTAGTAAAAGTTTGTTAGTAAACTATTGGCTCAAAGCTTTTACGTATTTTATTTATTTCGTTAAAATGATTTTACGTTTATTATCGACAAAACATTAGAAGATAGTTAAATATAAATAAACGTTTTTATGGTTTATTTGTATCAACACGTCTCATGGATATGATTTATATGGTGATAACATCAAATAATCCTGACTTTTAAGTGTCAATTTCCCCCGTTTATTGATAAGGATTTAAAACGTACGCTTTTAAGGGGCCATTTAAGCCCTAAATCGACACATTTGATATCCATTACTGCTAAAATCGTTCCTTTTCACTTTTTAGGTCTTTTGGAAGCAAAATGCTGTAATGAAGCATATTTGTATGAAAAGGAGCAAAAACACGAAGGAAATGGCAAAGTCAAGATCGAAGACAATCCAAGACTATTCACTACACCTGACGGCGTCCCAATCAAAGGGCGACGCAGTCGCTCTATGAAGACTTGATCAAAAAGTGCACGTGACGGCTCAACGGAATTTCTGATCCTAAAGACTGACAACGTCACGCCTTATTTATGGAAGGCGTCACTCACACTTTTCACAACAGACGCCCAAGATCCAAGATTCAGACGACGTCCTGCATGAAGACTGACGACGTCACACTTCTCAAGTGATGCCGTCCCAACGATGACTTGGCCCAAACGAAACCCTAATGACGGCGACCTGACGGCGTCACTAGCAAAAGGTGACGCCGTCGCGATTGTAAATCTATTTATAGAATTCGATTTTTCTGTATTTTGAGAGGTAGAATTTTGGAGAGCAAACCCTAACTTAGTTGTAGTCCGACTTGGACAGTATTCTAGGGTCCCATACCCTATTTTACACATCAAGATAAGTTTGCTATTCTAATTTATCATTATGTCTACCCCATGTTCAATTGATTGTGTGTATGCTTGCTTGTTTAACATGTCTAGCTAAATTACTTGTGTGTTTGCTTAGATTTATGAAACCTAGTTATTGATTGTTGATAGGTTGTCTCTTGTCTTAATTGATAAAAGCCATATGAGTGCACCTAGGCTATCGTTGTGTATATTGCGTGAGTTGTGCTTTATGACGATAGGGCATTCAGGGAAGATAGTATTATAGTTGCCGATCCCGTGTATTCTATAGGAGAGATACGATTCATAGAACTAGGGAATAAGCATCCCTTACGACTAATAGGAATACAACGCGTTAAGATAAAGGAAGTGACAATTCAACTGACCAATAAAAAATAACTAGGGAGTAATAGTATCTAAGTGAACACATCTTTAATCATCATACGAGCACACCTCAATTAAACATAGCCTATCCATAGTAATTAGATAAATAGATAATTAGTAGAAGTAGTGAAATCGGTAGAAGTACCACCCTCCAATCATATACCCCGAGATTTTACCTTTGCTTTATAAAAAAACATAAAAAAGAATAAAAAGAATCATCCTCTACCCCACCTTTTCGTCATAAATATCTTTATAGCATTCATATTCCCGTAGAGAACAAAATCAATCCCCTAGGTTTACCCCATACTACACTACAACTATTAGGTTCACTGCCTAAAGGGTTGAAAAACTTGCTAGTAGAAAAAGAGGTTTTCTCGACCCCAAACCCACGCTATCGTTTATGCTCATATTTTATGTCATTTATATGGATATATACTCTTATTCCTCTATATTTCGTTTTTAGGTAAAATATGAGCATTGGAGCTTAGAGACGCGGATTTGGAGATTTTCTTAACGGTTTTATCTTAGTATGCTATCTTTGAAGAAGCTACGGCGTAACTCATATTCTCAATTACGCCGTAGCTGGGATTTTGTTTCATAGACCAACTCAACTGCAGTTATGGCATAACTCTCAACTTAAGTTACGCCGTAACTATCTAGGTCATGAAGAATTTCGCGCCTCCGTCAACTACGCCATAACCTCCTCACATGCATTACGACGTAACCACCTTTTGTTTAGAAGGTATTCAAGATACGGCGTTACTATCTACAAAATTACGGCGAAGCTACTATTACGGCGTAACTATTCCTTAGGTTACGTCATAATCACCACTACGAGCTTTCTGTCTAGAAGATAATTAAGTTATGGCGTAACTCTCAACTTAGGTTAAGCCGTAACTATGATCGGGCCTATAATACAAACCCTAAAATCTGGATTTTATATCATTTAGTCATAACACAAAGGCAGAGAATGTGAAGAGGGTTCCAAGGGCAGATCATACTAAGCATACAGAGCCATCTCCAAGGGAGGAATCACACCATATCGATAAGCTTCAGCGATTACTACCTACTTTTCACTTTAATTCATGTCTTTAATCATGTTAAATATTGAATTTATCGTGTATTTTAATATGATCGGCTAAGAATCCTTGGTGCTAGCCTAGTTATGATTCTTTGATTGTATTGTTTGTGTTTTCATGCTTCTATAATTGTTTCTAGTGTATGCATGCATAGTTCGATGATAGTTACCCTAGCTTTGGTAGTTTTGAATTGTGGTCGTATCTAATTGCTTAGGAGAATTTAAAAACGGACCGTAAGTAAGTAGGTAGAGAGGCTTGGTAATAATTAACCAAAAGGCTATCAAATCCCTCTTGTGCGAATTGACCAAAGGATCACCGTTCGGAAGGATGAACTTAAGAAGTTAGGGATGTGTGTCTAAGATGCCAACGCCTGGGCACACATTGTTTCGAATCTTGCATGTAGGGAACTTAATGACTTGGCCTAGGTTGCTTAAGACCCTAGACTCCCCAAAGGGTAGGCCTTTGGCGTCAGGTAGGAACCTTTGTTGATAGGTTATGACGAATTGACCAAATGCTGTCATAGCGACTTAAACCCCCACTTGAATCAATAGGAAGTAATTAGAAAACATAGCATTACATGATAGGATGAATAATTAGGTTAGCACACTTTCTCACCATTGTTTACAACCTCAATTTACTTTTCGTTATTTATTTATTGTTTTTAGTTTAGTTAATCATTTCAATCTTAAAACCTTTTAAAACCGTAACAATTTGACTTAATAGGACCCTCATCTATATATCTCTTGGGAACGACCTTGGCTTTACCACCTTCTATACTACGTACGATCGGGGTGCTTGTTAGTGAAATAGGTAGACGAGACTTAGAAATATTAAATCCTGGTCGGAAAACCGGCATCAGAATTTTGGCGCCTCTGCCGGGGAGCTATATTAGGGTTTTTGTTAAGTATTTTATTTTTTGTTTTTGTTTATTTAATTTTTGATTTCTCACGATCTTCTTTAAGTTTCAGGTACCATGGCGGTTGTAGACATCGATAACCTCACTCTCGAGGAGTACTTTTCTATCACTCAGGATGAGCAAGGGCCAGGGTTTGTTAGGCCGGCTATTGGAGCGGAGGTCCGATTCGAGATCTCAGACCAATTTATGTGGGAGCTGCATACTAACCTTTTTTTTGGAAGTAAGAACGAAGATGCTTACGAGCATATTGAAAACTTTTGTACATCGCAAGCCTCTTAAACATCCCGGGTGTTTCTCAAGATGCGGTCATGCTTAGGGTATTCCCTATGAGACTCACGAGATTGGCTAAATGATGGGTTGATAGACTTTCCGGTGGGACCATTGACACATGGAATCTTCTCAAAAGAGCTTTCATTCAAAGATTTTGCCCTCCGTCAAGAACGACAAAATAGTTAGAGGAAATCCATAATTTCAGAAAAGAAGACGGTGAAACATTATACCAAGCTTGGGATAGGTATAATGACCTCCTATAAAAATGCCCTACTCATGACCTTAATAATCAATAAAAGGTCAACATCTTTTACAAGGGTATTGGAATTGCTACAAGGAAAATGCTCGATTCTCAGGGGCCGATCCCTGGAATGACACCTACACTTGCATTGGAAGCTATACAAAATATGGCCACCCACTCTCAAAAGTGGTATGAAGGAGGAAGCCATAGAAGTTTAGGCGGAAGTGTGGATGGTATTGCCGCCATCACCAAAAAATTAGACACTCTTGGCCGGGATATGTTGAAACTAAAAGAAAGTGTGCACGCCATTCAAGTTGGGTGCGAAACATGTGGTGGAGCTCATCTTGCAAAACATTACCCTCGTAATGATGAAAATAGACAAAGTGAAGAGGTCAAGTATAGTGAATCCAATAGACCTTTCCAAGGATCAAATGGAAATGGTAATGGATATTGTGGAGGACCTCCAGGGTATTACAATCGTGGACCTTATGGAGAACAAAGGTCTAATCTCGAAGATACTATCAACAAATACCTTGCGGACTCTACTAAAAGGCAAAAAGAGCAGGACGGATGGTTAAAAAGCTTTTAAGAAAGTATGAACAAAAGCCTCTTCAGCCATGATGAATCTCTAAAGAATTTGGAAACAATGATTGGAAAGCTTAGCGATGAAGTGCAAAGAAGAAATGAAGCACAAGAAAATAAACTTATGGTGGCATGCAAGGCTAACTTTGCAGAAGAAGGTAAATCTAACTATAGTTCTAGCAATGTGCAGGAGACTGAAGCTGGAACATTCAACAGCGAGTTACGCCATAACTACTCCACTGAGTTACGGTGTAACTTGAACACTTGGCCCAACAAGTACCTTGAAACTGATGAGTCATAATCTAAAATCCTGAACACTTGGCCCGATAATCCGAATATGGCCCCGAAATCCTTGTCTAAAAAGAAATACCATTGGTGCAGAGCAATACAAGTGGATAATGATAAGTGGTATGACCTTTGGGCTTCGTGTGACCCTAATGATGACATTTGAGATGGTGGAGACAACAAGGAAAGGGTGAAGAATAATAAGTACATGTGGTCTTCAACAAATGATGAAGAAAGGAAGAATGTTAAATGGAAAGGAATTATAACATTCGATGCATGGGTACAGATTGTTTATGGCAAGATGGATAATGACACTAAAGGGAGAATTTGGGCGGACCAAAATTGCGGTTATATTTGTGAAACTCCTAGTATTGATAATGATCATAAAGCGCCAAATGAGCCACTCTCGGATTATGGAGTTGTTGATGAATACTCAAGCAATGCCAACGATAAGGTAAAAACTACACGAAAGCATTGGTGTGAAAAGATAAAAACCGAAGGCGAGATATTTTGGGCTTCTTGTAACCTGTTTGACAAAGATTGTGTTAATACAAATAAGCCGTAAAAACGTTTATTTATATTTTACGATCTTCTAATGTTTTGTCGATAACAAAAGTAAGATCATTTTAAGGAAACAAATAAAATACGTAAATGGTTTGAACTAATAGTTTTCTAACACACTTACGCTTTCACATAAAACACTAAAACAAGTATAAGTGATTTTATGATTTAGATACATATGTACAAACAACTAGTGTTTACATATTGGGTTAAACATATACTTAAACTAAGTATACTAAAATGGGTAAAAACTAAGTGTATGCTAAATTGGGTAAATACAAGTATATACTAAATGGGTAAATACTAGCAAATGGTTTTTGACCCATGGTTTTATATATACCACTTAACCAAGTTCATTGTATCCTTAAGATACATTGTATCTAGAAAGAAACCATGGATCAACCCATAACCCATGACCCATAACCAAAAATACCCATGGGCAAAGTGTTGGAATCACTCCTAAACAAGATTTCAAGTATTTATATTTCATATGTAATAGGTAGCTTTATTATGGCCTTTATGTTTGTTTAAGGTCAAGCTTATGTAGAAGGCCCATAAGCTTGATCCAAGCCCAATAAGGAATAGGAAGGAGAGGAGTGTTGCCCTAGCTCCTTGCCTATATAAACTATTGTAATAACCCTCATTTGAAGGGTTGGTTGTTCAAGTTATTCTTTCATTCACTCACTACGCCTAACCGTTCATACTATATTGTGTGTGTGTGTTTGATACTTGTTCATCCGCCTTCATCTCTTCTCTTATAAGCTTGTGTTGTAAAACTAGTGACCTAACAAAGTGGTATCAATCGCCAAATAGTTGGGTGTACTCGCTTGTTTTTGAAGTTTTGGTTTTGAATCTTACGCGTAGAGATAACGCTATCTTTGGTTATCTTAAAACTCTAATTTTTACACTTTTTAATCCAAGATTCTTGTACTTTCAATGTTATGAGGTGTTAAACTATTTGTTTTGGCAAAAGTTTGGAACTTTACGTGTGGATTTCCGTTTTAAGCTTGTTTTTGTTCGCAAGTGTTATCCTACGCAGAACCTTTTTAGTGCTTTGGATACATCAAGTTTCACACTTTTGTGTTATTTTGGTGTTATTGAAGCTATTTCAACACACAAAACCGGTTTAGAAACACATTTGGACAGAATCAAAGTTACGAGTAATCTTACGCGTATCAAAACCCTAAAATTACGCGTAAGATTTTCCTTGGTTTGATCTTCAATTTTCGGTTTATTCCGTGTTTTCTTACTTGGATAAGTCCGAAAATACGTCGACTTTGGATATCTTTTGCACCGTGAAGTGTAAAGATCACTTGGGATAAAACCCTAATCTTACGCTTAAGCATAAAGCTTACGCAGAGAAAATCTTACGCTTAAGATTCATCTTACGCTGAGACCTAGTCCCACGATAAGGTAATCCCACGCCTAACTTTCACGCCTAACTTATCGCTTACGCATAACTTTAGTCTTTTTCCCGCCACGCAGAAGCTAAATCCTACGCAGAACTATTCTTGTTACGCGTAACTTTTGGTGTTTTTACGCATAAGTGCTACTTGGTTCTTGTCTTTCTACGCCTAAGGACACTTCATCAACAAAGGTTCATTCGACTACAAAGATCCATTTTACCACACAAGTTTATCATCATGTCTCAACCACCATACTCTAACTATTTCCTCACACTTATAATCATCAACAACAACAACAATTAACTCCACAACATCAACAATGGAATCAACAACAAGCCATTTATCAACAACAATTTAATCAAGAACATACTCCACAACTTGGTGCAATTCCACAACCACAAATGGTTCAACCACAACCAAGCCTTCAAGTTCAACCCTACACAACCGATTTCAATCAACATCCATCACGGAGCACTATGAAGGAACCCACTTGGTTTGCAAAGATGTGTGAAGCTTTAAGCGACCAACAATCAATTCATGAAGTCGATCACTTGATAGACCTCCAATGCTCACTCCAGAAACTACGATCAATGGGTGATAAGGTTCTTTAGGTTTTGTGATCTAAAGAAGCCACATGGAAAGTTCTTAAAGAAGGTTATCTTGAAGGTCCATTTGAGATGCCTACCGTCATTGTATCCGGAGATCCAAATCGCTGCTCCACCAAGAGATGAACAAACCAACATTGCTATCTGCAGCATTTAAATCCTACGTAACTTCTACACTATGAAGTCGATGAACTTGCAATGGAATACATCCTCTTAGGATTACCAAACCCAATTCTTCGTAGTGTTGATGCTCAAAAGATCGCACAAAAGATGTGGGATCATATTCGCCTTCTTATGGAAGGATCAGACTCAATCAGAGGATTTGGAATCCAAAATTTACTTGGCTTATGAACACTTCATGATTGAACCCGAGAGACACTAGAGTCATATCATCATCGATTTTCGACATCATCAATGATTTGGATAAACACAACATCATCATGCCAAGAATTGCGTGAATACTAAGTTCCCGAGTAGTCTTGGTCCGAATGGGAGAAGTATGTCATTTTTCTCCGCTGCGAAGAATATGCATCATTCTACTTATGGATTGTTGTACGATTACTTGAAGCCTCATGAAAAGGAAGTTGATCGGAAAGGATTCTCCGTGCTCAAATTGCTAAACAACACAACCGGACAATCAACAACTTGCCTTGTATGCTCAATGTAATTATCCTCTCAACCAAAGAACTCAACCAATCGCTTCCAACACACCTTCACAAAGAACAACCTCAACCTCAAAAAATCAATTGGTTCCATACAAAGAACAATGCTCAAGCATATGTCGTTGAAGCTACCGAGGAAACAGATCCATTCAAGCATTGCAACAAGGATTTGTGATGATTGCTAATGCTTTTGGTCGTTACACCAACAAATCCAACAATCGATTCGCTCCTCATCTAACACACGGACTCAAGTGTTGTGAACAATGGACGGTTGAAGTTCGTAATCGTGATTATGGTCGCCGATGGGCGGTGGTCAAGGGTTTAATGTGTGGGTAGGAATAACAACAGAGCTCAAGTGGTGGAACAGGAAATGCTCGTAATCGGTTAAATGGTCTTCGATGCTACAACCGCAATGAGAAAGGACACTGGCTAATGCATGCCCAAAGCCAAGGACTAGGGCAAGGCTTATTTCAAAGAGGCCTTACTTTTGGCTCTTAAGGATGAAGTCGGTGGATCTCTCACAAACAAAGAATGAGCTTTATGGCGTATGCGCACTCGGATGATGATATGGAGGATTTGCAGCTAATGCAATTGTTATGTTGATGGCTAATATGCATGAGCCGCACATGAGTGATACAGCCCATAGATGACATCGATGGCTTGTCTCGTGCACCGAACAAACCATCATCATATCTCGAACTAATATCTCCGCCAATATCTCGAATCCGCACGGATCGATCGCTCAAAATGAGTCTTCTACATCTTCTTCGATGATTTTCAAGTTAACCTCAGTAGTTACATTTGACGATCAAGATGACCTCATGGTTTCCTTTGATAATCAAATTGACTCCGTGGTCGCATTTTGAGGATCTAAAGAATGATCATGTTGAGACTCACGCTGAACAAGATGA
This sequence comes from Chrysanthemum lavandulifolium, assembly GCA_022545495.1. Taxonomy (NCBI): domain Eukaryota; kingdom Viridiplantae; phylum Streptophyta; class Magnoliopsida; order Asterales; family Asteraceae; genus Chrysanthemum; species Chrysanthemum lavandulifolium. The sequence goes on along the minus strand of CM040241.1, from coordinate 126,516,412 downwards.
TCTGTTGCCTCATCCGGATTTTGCTCGGTTAATTCAAGACCATAAAATCAAAATGGAGGAATGTTATGCATTAAATCAATCCTTAAAAAGTAAAATGCATCGTTAACCAAGGATTTTGAATGTTTACAAATGCAACTCAACTTTTTCAAAACTCAAGAAAACCGTGAAAAGGTTTTGAAGCCGCTTTGCAAAATCTCATCAAAACGAAAAATATTTAGAGACAGATCGTGATCTAGCCTCGAAGAATGCTTTGTTGTCCGAATTAGAACAATCAAACATGAACATAAAAAGCAAATTAACGCCTCACCTTGGAAAATCAAAAAGCTAAGGTCGAGTTGTTAAATTGTCAAAAAACAGCCTCCGATACAAAAAGCATTCAACGAATCGGTAGATGACCTTCTTGCAGAAATTCTCGGTTTGCAAAACAAACTTAAAGAGTTTAAAACTGTTGTTTACAAACATGGTGAATCAAGAATACTATTGAAAAGTTTACCTTAAAACCTAATCCAAATGGATATGGAAAAATCTAGCGATTAAACCAAAGCTTTCACTAAAAACATTCAAACCAACTCCTCAAGTTTCCAAAGGCAAATACAAAATTGATAATATGTCATGAGTGTTGTTGAATACCATCGTCAAGAGGAATTAGATGCGTAAGACGAGAGTCGATCAAAATTAAAAATGTTGTTTACAACAAACCTTTAATTATAAAACGCGGTCACTTTCACACACCAACGGATTCTTCTAACACACCAAGGGTTATCATCAAAACACCGAGTCTTCTATTGTTAATCCCAAAACAATCTTTGCACAAACTTATGGTCCTTTACCTTCCATTAGCGAAGTAAACTCACAACCCGAAAATCGAAAAATTCTTCGATATTTTGACATTTTCATGGTCGACCTCAAAATTTTACAACATGAGATAGAATATCGATCCGAAATCAAAGTTGAACATTTTCAATCGCCTCGCGCGAGAACAAAGAGACATTTTCGTAAAAATCTTTTACCTAATGTTAAAAACTTGAAAAGTTGTGCAATTGCTCGGAAAAGGATTTTCATAAGGAACTTGGGGTAATGAAAACGCCGAGAAAATGTAAACATCTATTACTAACACAAAACGCAAAAGAAATTGTTGAGAAAAGATGTTGATCGACTCTTGGAAGATGTTATCTGGCCGATATCCATAATGTTGTGCTATTCTATTCGCTGCCATATGCATCCGATCATATCTCTCGCCGATATTGTTGAAACTGTTGTAATCGTTGAGAACACCGATAATGTGCTTCAGATCGAGTCTTTAAAAGTCGAAAATAAACGATTACACACGGAAATTTACAATGCAAAACGTCGTCTTCATTGGTGTGAAAAGATATTCACAACCATCAACTTAGTTTTCAAAAGAAAATCGCTCAATTGAGTGCAAAATCTTCGATCCTAAAATTGAGCAACCGGATGATCAAAACGTGTCTTTGAAAAGTCAAATCTCAAAATATGAACAAGAACTTTTAAAAGTTAAACAGAATATGGTGTCATATTTGATTTACTCAAAAGACTCGAGATGAAGCATCTAATGAACTTGATCACTATCTTGCTCACACTAGAGAAGTCATGAATTTTGCCGGTAATATTCGCTCGAAAATCAAGATCCGATTCACACCATCTCTAAGTTACGGAAATGTTAGGAAAGTATGAACAACTCCCGCCATCGTGATTAAGAGATTAGCACCACACACTTAGTAATCGTGAACCTAGAATTCCCACCGCCAAATCACAAGTTGCTAATGTGTTTCCCTCATCGAAACAGAATAGTTGCATCTTTTCCAAACGTCCGCACTTCACAGCCTAGAGCACTCAAACGAAGAATAGGAAGTTGCGACCTAAGAAAAGATCAATAAGGAATGCTAAAGTAGAAGAACACCCTAGGAATCGAATAAAACTCATGTTACTTCCACTATAGATGTTGCGTCGGCAAATGTAATAGAAATAGTGATGTAACGAATGCTAAACCGTTAAGTACCTTTGATATTCACCGATGCACCTTGTGATATTTGTCAAAAGAGTATGAATTCGATTGTCATGACAAATGTGTTGCTAAAGCTATAATCTCTAGATTACGGAATCCTAAGAATCGGAATACCTCTAGGCCCACTAATCATTCTAAGTCCGTGCTTGGTAAACCACCTTCTTTAGATTCTAAGGCAACCATTGCTATCACAAGAGCTCCCGCTTCACCTCCTAAGAATGTAGTACCACCTAGTGCTTTCACTAAGACTAAAGCAAAGAGTAGTTATAGATGGCGAAATGGATATATAACACACTAGGATTTAAATGGATGCCTAAAATTATCAATGTGTGTATGTCTAATATATCGCTTCGAACCTCTAACATTTCGGGTTCCACATCTACTTCTATTCCATCCGTGTCGCCCGTGTGTAATGCAGTGATATGATCATTCTCTGGATTGTTGATAGCGGATGTTCCCGACACATGACAGCAACCTTAAACTGTTATCAAACTTTATTGCAAAGTTCATTGGCACCGCCGATTCGAACGATCACTGCAGCCCATCATGGGCTACGGAGATTATGTTAATGGGAACATCGAAATAAGCAGGGTTTACTATGTGGAAGGCCTCGGTCACAACTGCTTTCGTGAGGTCAATTTTGTGATGGAGATTTGGAGGTTGCTTTCGTGGAGAAAACTTGTTTCATTCGTGATCTACAAGGAAACGATCTTATGTCCGGCTCGCGTAATTCTAGTCTCTACACTATCTCTATGCAAGACATGGTTGCTTCTCTCCCATCCGCTTACTTTCAAAGGCAACATCTACAAAATCTCGGCTATGGCACCGCTGCCTCTCACATCTAAACTTTCAAACCATCACCAACCTTGCTCGACACAAACTAGTTGAAGGACTCCCACGATTCCGGTATTCAAAAGATCACCTTTGCTCAAGATGTGAACAAGGGAAAAGCACTCGTGCTCATTTTCCTTCAAAGGTGGAACATAGCCTCAAAGATGTGCTTCATCTTCTTCACATGGATTTGTGTGGCCGATGCGCGTGCAAACGATCAATGGCAAACGCTACATCTTAGTAATTGTTGATGACTACTCACGATGGACTTGGGTCTACTTTCTTCGTAGCAAAGACCAAGCTCCACAAATGATCATCACCTTCTCACAAAGATATGTGTTCACTCCGCAACACCGCCGTAATCATCGTAATGCACAAAGGAACCGAATTTGTTAACAAAACCCTTCGTGAATTTTATGAGAAAGTGGGAATTCAAAGATCAAACATCTATTGCACGGACACCGAACAAAACGGAGTTGTTGAAAGACGAAACCGAACGTTAGTGGAAGTCGCAAGAACAATGTTAATCAATGCTAAACTTCCAGATTACTTATGGGCGTAAGTCGATTCATCGCATGCTATACTCAAAACCGCTCTATGATCACAAACGCCACAACAAAACACCTTTCGAGCTTGTCCACAACTATAAACCGAACCTCAAACACTTTCATGTATTTGGATCCCTTTGCTATCCGAATAATGATCGTGATGATTTTGGAAAGCTAAAAGCCAAAGTCGATATTGAGTCTTTATTGGATATCGTGACAATTCTAAAGGTTTCCGAACTGAATCGTCGAACTAAGGAGGTAATGGAAACGATTCATGCTCATTTCGATGAACTCACGGAAATGGCTTCGAGTATAATGACTTAGAACCCGGTCACAACCGCTTAAACTTCCTCAACCCCATCATCACCGAAGAAAGCCCTCACTAACTCACAACAAATGGAAAGGTTATTTGCTCCTCCTGCTCGTGACGATATTGATGAACGTGCTCTCGTGTATCCGCTGCTCACCGCACAACCCGATAATATTCCTATACCGATACACTGCTACAACAACCATCGTTGAAGATGCACCTACACCAATTGACTCCAACACAACAGCTTGAACACACCGCTCCAACAATGATGAACCGGTGATGATATTCTCAATGAAGTACCCCACCGCAGATTTTGATCCAAATGCGTTCTTCAACCCGCTTGCCAATGAGATCGCCGCACCGGATGTCGCGGAATCTTCAACAAACCATTTGAATCCTCGTAATCGCACAATGTATACCAACATCAACCCTCTACACATAGATGGACAAAAGACCATCCTCCGCTAACATTATTGGCAACCCGAATCAACCAACCGTTACGAGACAACGTCTTCACTCGGATGGTGAACACCGCATTTATGCACTCACCGTCCGCCAATTGAACCTAAAAACATTAAAGACGCAATGACAAAAGACAACCGGATTGAATCCATGCAAGAAGAACTCAACCAATTCAAACGCCTTGAAGTATGGGAATCGTTGAAAGACCAACAGGGTCTACGTCATTGGTCTAAAATGGATTTGGAAAACAAATTGATGTCAAGGAATGTCATCCAAACAAGTCACGGCTAGTTGCTAAGGGTTATCGCCGAAGAAGGAATAGACTTTGAAGAATCTTTTGCTCCGGTTGCTCGCCTTGAGGTCGTTTCGATATTTCTCGTCATGCTCATATGAACATGACGGTCATCGATGGATGTCAAAACGGCGCTTCTCAATGGACAACTTAAAGAAACGGTCTATGTCACCAACCGATGGATTCGTTGATCCCGAGTTCCCGAACCATGTCTACAAACCGAACAAAGCTCTTTATGGTCTCAAACAAGCCCCTGCATGGTACGATAAGCTATCATCTTTCCTCATTGCCAATAATTTCACCAAAGGCTCGGTTGACCCAACTCTTTTATACAATATCACGGGCACACATCTTAATTGTTCAAATTTACGTGGATGACATCATTTTGGGTCAACACATAAAAGTTTTCAATCGCTTTTGCAAAACTAATGAAGAAAAATTTTGAAATGTCCATGATGGGTGAACTTACATTCTTTCTAGGACCGCAAGTTCATCAATCACCCGTGGTATTTTCTTGAGTCACCCAAATATGCCCTTGAATTGTTAAACAAATTTGGAATGAATACCGTGATACTTATGCCACACCAATGGCTCATACCAAGAAATTAGATGTCGATTTACATGGGAAATTGGTTGACCCCACCAAATACCAAGTATTATTGGGTCTCTCATGTATCTAACACCTAGCAGACTGATATTGTCTTTGCCGCTTATCTATGCTCCCGCTATCGTCGCGACCAACCGAAACCCACCTCTCTCGAGGCTAAAAGAATCCTCCGATACATCAAGGGAACCATTAATTTGGGATCCGTATCCAAGGATTCGGTTTTGAACTAATCGCTTTTCAGACGCCGATCACGCAGGATGCCTAGACTCAAGGAAAAGTACTTCAGAGCACTACAATTTCGGTGATAAACGGTGTCTTGGCAATCAAAGAAGCAGGATTGTACATCACCGTCATCAATCAAGGTAATATGTAGCCATGTCCGCGTGTTGTGCTCAAGTCATTTGGATGAGAACACAACTCAAAGACTATGGTTACGTATTTGATGAATCCCGATGTATCGCGACAATCGGAGTGCCATTGCAATCTCGCAACTCGCTCAAGACTCAAATCAAAGCACATCGATCCACGCTATCATTTCATCAAGGACCACGTGAATGTGGTACCGTTGAATTATACTTTGTGGGTATGAATACCAATTGGCGATCGCTCACCAAAGCCTTGCCTCCCGCTAGGTTTAATGAGTTGGTCCACCGAATTGGTATGAGGTGTTTGACTCAAGAGGAATGGATGACCTCTTAAAACAGTCTTAAAAACCGTCAAACACCAAAACATCTTTTGTAAATAAATTTTCAAAACAAAATACAAAAATATAAAATCCGATAAAACAACAAAATATTCTCCTAATCTATATTTCTTTCAACATGGCAAGTACATTTCTTCCACAACACTTCAATCTTTCAAAATTCAAGATTTTTCCGATCAAGTGTTGAGGGGAGAAAATAATCCATTAACCGCTTCAAAACATAAGTGTACTTGCATGTTATCACATCTCGGTTGATTCTTTTACAAATGGTGGTGGACTTTCGGTTCAAAGACACCCTGACGGACTTTAATTAATAACCTTTCATTATTTTCTCAAGTCGAGGGGAGTGTCGTCAATTCTTTCTCTAAAATCTTCATTTGGTAACCAAAATGGAAGTTAAATGGCTTTGATGAAAATGGAAAAGGTGGAGGGACCAAAACTGTCAAAAACTTAAAGTTATTTTAAATAAAACCTCCACCTAACTTTCACTTCTCATTTATTACTTAAAACCAAAACCATCCTACGCCTAAGATTCACTCAAGAAAACCGCTTTTGATCCTCATCTTATCACGACATGGTCGAACAAATGAATGTGGATGCACCAAAGTTCTCTCCATTGCCGATATCTATCCTCATGGCTATCCAATGAAGATTGGAAAGAATAACCTCCGTGTTGACTTTGACACCCTCACTTGCTCGAATCTTCATGTCTTATTGCTATCGATATTCGAGGACTCATCCATATCGTAACATGCTTACTCACTCGCAACCATTCCCGAGATCTACATCCAACAGCTTCGGAACACTATGGAAAGGGTCAAAGGAAGGATCACGCGTGATGGTGACTCAACCACAAACAAGTCACTATTACACCTGCAGACTTAAGGGTCGCTCTCCTTATTCTCAAGTCAATCCAACCAAACTTTATGCCACACTTGTCAAGAGCTAACTCTCCAATTCTTAATCGATATCGGTTATGACGAGGCTACAGGAGTAATCACCAAGCACTCTCACGTAGAGCTTAAGAGTATTCCTCAACCATGGAGAACACTCTACATGATCATCACCAAGTCTGTTTTCGGTCGTGATAGCGGCTATGAGCATCCTAAGCTCATAGAACCGCAAATATTTTGGGCATTCGTCAACATGAAACACATCGCTATTGAAGCTCGATTTGGGATGACATGATGTCATTTCTCAACAAACTTGGCTCAAAGATTCCTACATCGATATACTAAATTGTTGATCAAAGAGCACTTGGACTTCATCCCGATATTCCCAAGAGGCTCAATGACCCCGACAATCACGACATGTTGACGGAACCTATTCTATCCGTTAGAATCAAGGAAACGCCCACAAAGAAACAAGGTGTCAGGTTCCCGATTTCCTTCTAATCAAGATGTCGAAAGCTAGAATCGTACTAAAGGTATCCGGAAGCAATGACAAGGCAAAGTTGGTCATCTTGACGAAAAATCTTCGAACACCCGTCGGAGAACCGTAAGAGGAAGTGCAGAAGCACAACAAGTTCGTGAGTCAAAGGAAGGTTCCTAAAAGGAAAGCTCCTTCTAAAAGGATTGTTCCCAGAAGGAAGCCGAACCTATTCCCACACTTGAACCTCAAAGACAACTTAGGGATGAGAGCTCAAGATACCGAGACAGATGAAGAGGTTCATTACTCGCAATCGCAACCGAAACACCGCCTCGGTGACAAAACCTCCAAGTCCTCCAAATTGTCCAAGAAAAGGGAAGACTCAAATTATTGTACCTTATGATGAGAGCTCAAGAAGAAGAAGAAGAGCAATTGGATAAATCATACAGAAAAAGTTTCACAACGTCCGACACATTCAAAAGGTCACCGAATTTGCTAAAGATCAAATGGGTGGCCCGGAGGATCAAGTGGTGTCGCCCTCCTCTCCGGATCCCGATGCGGTTAATCAACCCGATAAGGGATCCGTGCCACCACTCTTCCGCAACAACAACCGCTGTTGAAGACACTATTGTGTATGATTTTGAGAAACAGAAACCGAGAAAGAAAAGTCTAGAGATGACGAGGATGATTATACAAAGTTTCTTCTAGACAGTCCAACACACTCAAAGGAGAAAACCTCGAAACTCCTAAGGACATGAAGTCTCCTCATGTCTCCTCATCATCGGACTCTTCATCTCACTCATCACCACCACCATCAACAAAGTCAACCAGATCATCATCCAAACCGTGAAGAAACCACCTAAATCTTGGATTTCTCAAACACATGCAAGAATTGTGAAAGTCACAAACAAGTTAGAAAGAAGGACATGCTTCAAAGAAAACTTAATTGGTATGTTGAACAAATGCAAGACTTACATGATGAGAATGACGAGATGCGGAAAGATAGGAAAGCTATTCAGAATTCATGAGAAGTCATCGCCGGAGGAACTAAATGAAATGATTGAAGGTTACACTCAAAAGTACCTTCAGGATATCGCTCCAAAAGTCCAAAAGGAACCGGAAAAGTCAAGAAGAGATCATACCCACAAGTTTCTTCTCGACATCGTCCCGGTGTGACAAGAGAAGTATTCTCCGCACAACTCACCCCTAACATCGCCGCATTGGTTAAACATACAATGGCAAAAGAAGTCGATCTCTCGAACTGAAAGTTAATCGCTAAACTTGTGATGCAAATGTCAAAGAGATCCGAACGCTTACTCGGATGAAGCTAAATTTTTCAAATTCTACTTGACTATCAACTCGGATCATCATGCAAGGAGTCACCGATCAACCCAAACGACCAAGAGATGACGATGATAAGGATAAGGACTCGCACCTAAACGCCGAAGCGGCCCGGTCAATCTACATCTATGCCACCTCCTCCACCACGGACTTCTTCTCAACATAAGTCTCCATCACCTCGGTCTTTCATCGATAAACCTCGGACGATTCCGAGTTACCACCCCGACTCATAAAACGGTGACTACTTTGAGTACACGGGTGGTGACGATGAAGAGGTCCTTGAGCCCCGACAACAACCCACCTCACCCAAACAAGTGCGAAACCACAATCATCATCAAAGGCCTTCTAAAAAGAAGAAGAAAACGACTCAATGACGTCGTATCATGGCTTGATGACGATAAACCGCAGAATTTGATTGGTTTGCTACTCTTGTTAACGACACTCCCTACCCGAAGAAGGTCAAGAATTGGTAGACGGTAGTACCTTGGAGCATGCAAAATCTTGCAAGAAAGATTCCGTGTGAAGAAGATGACGAAACCGAGTTGAAGCGCATCAAGAATGACGCATTTCTTCTTTGAAAAACACTCGGAAAGTGCAATCGAGGTTGAATATCACCTTGAAAACATTGCTCGAGCCATGTCTAACAACATGGATTGGCTCAACCCGAAGCAAACATCGACTTCACTAAACGGAACAACCCTCCATATTACATCGACCGACCAAACCTCTACCAACAATCGCCAACCAGATGAACCAAGGATTCCCTTCGATATTTCTTCAACAAAGACCGAATTTCTTCTCCATGGTGGCGATGGTTCAAGAAAATACGCTACATCATTGACTCTTCCATTCCCAATGGCTATTTACTCAAACCGCATAGCTATCGAGGAACGTGCAAATCACTTGTTTTCTCGACAAAGTGCAAGCATACGACCAAGATGCATTGTATGGGATTCATCATTGGCCCGAACGTCAAGAATCTACTACGTGTCGCCGGTTCAAGTCTCAACATGAAGTGTATTGCTCAAAGAACATCGTGGCCATCAAACACATTGATCTCAAGTCTAAATGGGACTACACATTCTTGAAGAATATCATAGTCAAACGACAAGATGAACAAGACTATGAATTCTCGAGGTCGACTTTGAGAACTTGTCACCAACGACATCAAGACATGTATCTTGCCAAAGTATGTGGTCGATGAGACAATTCTCGATCGAAATTCAACGTGAATTTATCAAGTCGGTTCTCATCTTCATTAGACGATTGTGATCAAAGAACGGTCAAGATATCCGGATGGTCGTTGAATCATATCGTAAACGTAAACTTCACTCCACCACGCCTGATCTTCCCGACATCAACCACTCAAACAACTTACGCCATCAAGAAACCTTTCGGCATTGTTTACCGCAGTGAACTTCGCAGAAACCGCTTAATGGCGGTAGTGAGCTCCATAAATTCGGGATCATACCTTGAAGATGGTTAGGGATGGATTGGCGCATGATTGAAGGATATACGCTGAAAGTTGGGAATCCTAAGCTACCGGAACTCTCGTGATAGAAGGGATGTGAGAAGGATCATCACCATGATTGATGAACGGTTGTTCGAAGGGATCGCCTGACGCTTGAGAGCTATGTTGGTGGTAGACCCAGATAAACATCACCGGCTTTCAACGCCTGCGCACTTCGGAACATCACCGCACTTCCCGGTACCCTTGAATTGTTTCCTTCATATGATTTTGGATGTATGATTATATATGTGAATGGCTTGTGCACACATAATGTTGTACAACCCGTAATTGTCAAGAAAGGACCCCGTGGTACGCCCTGCCACAATCCTTATAAAAGGAGCGAAAGCTTCTTATTTTTGAGTAAAACCTATCAAACCTTTCATTTTTCAAGGTTTTGCTCAAAAGACAAGTACTTCCCATATGATTTTCAAAACCTCAACCGCTTATATCACTAGTTGAGGGGAGTATTTGAATTAAAACTTTGTTCACAAATTGTTCACAGTGGTCACTCTTCCCGCAACACTCAAAATGGTCATATTTATTCTCAAACCGCTCAAAATAACATTTTATATGCCATTTTGAGGGGAGAAAATTGTGTGATAAGAAATATGTTGTACAAAATGCAAATGAATCTGTACCTCGGACTTAACCAACGAATTGACGGTACTAAACTGTTTGTAACTCGAAAAGACTTGTCCGGACGGGTAATAATTTCAAGCTAGTTCGCTAGTGATGTAAACGTGTCTCGCAAAGGACTTGTCCGAGTAGAAAGTACCATTCGAGAAACTTTTGATAGACATGAACTCGACGGGTTTGACAACCTTCCAAGGTTTGTCTACACCTTCAAGGTAGTTATTAGAGCTAGTTGTCACCTAAAAGTCGACAATGTATCTCTTTAACTATTCAACGAACCGTGTCTCGCGGAGATTGTCTATCTTTAGTGGATCAATTCAAAAGTGCGCTCTTTCCTCACCGTGCATTTAACCATTAAAACTATTAAGCACATGTGGAGGGGAGTATTTATGCAAAACTTCATCTCTCACCGTGGTTCAAACATGTTTTCATTTACAAACCCTTTGAGAGATATTTTAACTTACGTGGTTATAATGGCAAACATAGGTTAGTCATGGAGTTATAAGGTGACTAAGGTTAGGAATAACTGTCCTATGATCCGCCAGAGTCGGAGGGATCTACCCAAGGACACTACCATTAGTTAGTGTTAGAAGTCCTTAGGAATGATTATAAAAGGAGAAAATGAGAATCGGAGAAAGAAGGAGTTGAAGAATCAAAAGAAATGTAAAGTAAAGGGTGAAAAGAAATAGCCCTCCGATTATTCAACTTAGGGCGCACACGGGTTCAATTCATATGCTATTGGTTGTCACTTAGTGACACCGGTATTGAAGATTAAAAGTCGTCATGGACCCAAAGGACGCATGCACTAAACCTTCTTAGCCACTCAAGTTTCTCTCAATGTAAGCTTGTTTCATTCTCACAGGAACCCTACATAAACTATTGGCTTTCTTAGAGATCGCCGGTATTGAAGAAGGAGACCCTCTCCTAGTCTCCGCCAGAAAACCAAAACGCACTATTGAGTCTAGAGCCACGAGATTCATCAAAAGATCTCTTAGGAACACTTGACATTTAATCACTTGTTGATCAACAAATAAGATCTTCAATGATTCATTGGTTCATATCGAGTCCTTCATGATCTTAGCAACTGTCGAGAACATTTATGAGAGGTTCACATCCGTGATCCTCGTGATTGAATGGAAACCCCGCCGTGGTCAACATCAAACAGCCCGACAAAGAAGTCATTTCGGTAACTCCCGTGGATTACGCGGAGTGTGTCTCAAACGGTCTACGTCGTGAGGTGATGCTTCGTGTACCTCAATGACTCATCCGAATCAGATGTACTTGCACATCGCGTTATCTCACTTGTGGGACTCAGTTCAGAACGGCCTTTGTAAGAATTAGAGTTGTGTTTTCACACTATGTCGTTAACACTCTCAAGTTCAAACTTGTAAGTGCGGAAACCGCTTATTACTAACCGCTTGAAATGTTTTTTCTTATGGAAGCTCCGGAGCGGGATGATCGTGTCGATTCTTCTCATGCTCACGCCAACATCATCACTAATGGAAGTTCTATTCAAAAGCAACACAACCGCCGAATGATTCTTCATCAAATCAAAGAATCTACAAAGTCAAAGACTTAAAGAACTTCATCAAGATTGATTTCCAACGCCAAAGAGCGTGTGAGCATGTTGAAGAATGACGGAGACACCGGAGCAAACAAGGCACTGAGGCGCATCGATGCGCATAACAACATACTATCACTTTCACCACAAAGAACAATGATCAAAGAACAAAGTTAAAGATGACGCCAAAGCATAACTGTTCAAAGATAACGATCTCTACACCGGGAGATTGTTCGAATCAAGACAATTCCTCTCACAAGAAAGAAGAATGTCGAAGACGCCACCGCTACTATTACATCAACGCCTTCACCGCTTACATTCATATATACTTGAGGGGAGATTGTTGGAATCACTCCTAAACAAGATTTCAAGTATTTATATTTCATATGTAATAGGTAGCTTTATTATGGCCTTTATGTTTGTTTAAGGTCAAGCTTATGTAGAAGGCCCATAAGCTTGATCCAAGCCCAATAAGGAATAGGGAAGGAGAGGAGTGTTGCCCTAGCTCCTTGCCTATATAACTATTGTAAACCCTCATTTGAGGGTTGGTTGTTCAAGTTATTCTTTTCTTTCACTCACATCTACGCCTAACCGCTACTCATATTGTGTGTGTGTGTTTGATACTTGTTCATCCGCCTTCATCTCTTCTCTATAAGCTTGTGTTGTAAAACTAGTGACCTAACAAATATTTCGTGATACATTAGAGGTCATGTATACATGCTAAAAGAAAATGTAGGATAAAACATATCTCGTGGTATAAAAGTCAGAAACCTTTTATCAAATCAGGTTCATATTACGGATCCACGGATCCTGAAGATATACTAGCCGGATCCCTTTGTAAAGGAACCGTGGGATCCGCCCCATCGGAAAATAGTTTTCATGCAAGATTAAAAACACTATCTTTCTAAAAGTAATAATCCACTAGAATTTCAAAACCATGAGTTAGTTAAGTGTTAAATACCATTGTTAATAAAATCTAGTAAAAACGTTAGATTATTATAGGTTTACCATAAACATCACCTCCTATTAACCCATCACTTATAGGTTCAACTATGACGCATGAATACGAGTTTGATTTTTCACCCACCAGCGTCTACACCCCAAACATCTCCCTTGAGCCCAACACACCGGCAATCATGTCCGTGGGTTCAATAATCTCGAAACCGCTACTTCCATGAAGGACGATTGTAGACACCTTCTACATTTCAAGAAGGTATCAATACCTCCTTCCGAGCCATAGGACTAGAATGTCTTCTTGAAATCAACGAGAAGATATGTCCAAGGTTCATAATGGAATTCTTCCGTCAAGTCGAACTCGTTCGTAACGAGGATCGCTCTCATCTCTTTGGTTTTACATCAAAACCAAAAGTTCACCCTAACCTTGGGCATTTTTCTCACATTCTCCGGATTCCCAATCATGGACAAAGTGCCTTCACCAAGATTGGTCTCTTGATTCTCTCTTCAACTTTCGTGAAGAAAATAGTCCATATTGTTCACACATACCCTCCGGAAGATTTAAATCGCATTATATGCAAACCTCGACCATATTACTCCAATCCAAACATTATCCATACATGTGATATCCGAGAAGAGTACAAGCCTCTTGCTCTCATTCTACGTGAAAATGTTTGGAGTCTTAGAAATCGAGATATTCTTCCCGCTTGTTGTGCTCACATGTTGTAATCGCTTGCTAACACAACAACCATACAATCTCACCTACTTCTTCGCAAGGCTAATTGAAAATCTTCAAGGCTCCAAGAATAAACTCATCCCTTATGGAATGTTCTTGACACGCCTCTCATTCAATGTTATGCACTTCCATCCTCAATTTCAAAGTCCGTTGTACGTACTTCAGAACAAGATGATGGAACCGCTAAACATATCTCTCATGAAGACTTTCTTCATTCTTGATTCCACCAATACCCATCAATCACATAATGATCCTCCTAGCGAAGACACTCAAGGAACCTAGAATAGTCAAATAGGATCAATTCTACTCTATCAATGTAATCCTATTTCTTTCATGAAATAAAACATCTTACATTTGATATCCTTGTTTTAGAACTCCTTTAAACAAAACTTAGAATATAATGCATTGTCAAGATCATTGCATACCTTTAGTAAAGGTTCCGTCTAGCAAATAGACGGATCCCAAATGTTGTACTAAACGGATCCCTACATCTAGGGAACCGTGGGATCCGCAAATGTAAATGCAATTGCAAGTATTGTATGTCAAACACATCCTTAGAACACCTCACACTAAGCTAAAACATAGTGTCTTAAGGTAGATTAAGACTTTATCAAGATAGGTTGATCTTTCCTACTCGTTCCAACTCACATAGAACACACTCTAAGATATTCATAGATCAATCACTTTGTTTTAATCCATCACTCTTCCGCTCTCAAAACTCACACTTCATATTTTTACCCTTCACATCTAGGTTAAAAATCTTTTAAAACAAAATTGATCATAAATCAATCTCACCTCAAAATTGATCAAAGTTGATCAAATCATAGTTTTCCCATCTCAAAACCATTAGGGTATTTTCCAAAACACAATCCTAAGTCACAACCTCATCTCTAGGATCATTTAGCTTCAATTGACACTCTCCTATTTTAGTGTCATCCTTGCTCATTCATTGGTACTAATGAAAGTTCCAAATCCTTCCACAAAAGACAATCATTAGCTACATCACTCACCACCTTCAAATACTTAAGCACCCCTTCATTTAAGACACTTAGGAAGACTGAAACACTCAAGATGTTATAGGTTTTAGATTTTAGAAACATCATTTCCACTCCTTCATAGCTACTGATAGCCGGATCCCTAGGATTAGCCTAGACGGATCCCTCTGAGAAAGGAATCGTGGGATCCAGATGACAGTATAGGTCAAATATTGCTAAAACAATCATTTCAACTTATTTTCCTAACTCAAACACTCCATCTCATCTTAAATGAGTTCCTAGATCAGTCCAACCCCTGAAGTTGACTCTTATGCATGTCAATCATCACACTCCAATGAATCCTAGTGGCTTAAAGCTTAAATACACTTGCCAAATCTCTTAGTTTATAAACCACCTTGTTAGGACCTCCATAGTCATCACTCTCAATCTAATTTTCAGCCCTTGAAATCATTTCATCATGAGAAAAACCCCAAGTAGTAACTTATCCAACAAAGAACCACCCATGAAAAAGGCTCGTGTTATACACGAAATTTCCTCAACCGAATCATCTCCCGTCAAACCAACAAATGAGAGAATCCTTCATCATCCAATCAAACCAATTCCTAAAAGGATAGTACCCACAAAACTACCTATGCCTAACACCACCATACCTCCTAGGCCAAACAATATCATCTCCACTAAACCATCACCATTGGTTCCTAGAAATATTTCATTTACTTCACCACTATCATCACCACACCTCTACAATTTAGAGGACTTGCCTCTAGGCCGTCTCATCCGCTCACGACAACATTCTCCTCATTTGGAGGAATAATGGTTCAAAATCAAAGTGTTGAGTCAACACTTCTCCGGCTTCCTTTTCATTGCCTCCATCATATAATCCTATATGGATTATGAGAAATCATCAAAGTCAACCACCCGACCATATGGAAGTTGACACTTCCTTACCACCACCATAATTCTTGGTCGAGGCATTCTCAAATGCACCTCCACCAATCCCTCCATCGTTTGAAGCCCAAGAAGCCGCTTCACTTGATCCTTCGTGATCAAGCCATTTTATTTCCTCCACCACCACTACCTAGCCATGACAAAGATTGCTATCATTGTCAACATGTTGAAAGTTTGATACATGAAGTACGAGAAGACCAACGTTTCATGTTCTATCATCTCCTCGAACGTTTCGACGAGATCAAACCTAAACAAAACTTGAGCTAGAAGATTTTAGTGGTGTCCTAGCATCAAGCGTTAGATAGTCTAGAAATTCCTAGTCATGTATTGTCTATTTTCTTATTTTTAGAGTCATGTATATCATAAATCTTGTTTTATTAAATGGAATTACATGCTACTTGTTATTTTTCTGAGAATATGTATTTATATCTTATTTATGTGATAACATTACGTGTTATATCACCTTTGCCGATTTTAGTCATCACCAGACGGATCCTCAAGAGTTGCTAAACGGATCCCTACTAGAGGGAACCGTGGGATCCGTGAAGTCGAAAGTTTTGTTTTCTAACTTAAATCACATTTGCAGGAAATTGTGAATTATACTTGTTTTCTAACCCTTGTTTGCGCTATTCAATTAACACATAAAGAATTTGACATCCTAAAGCTAGGGGAGCTTGGTGTCAAAACGACACGCTGCAAAATTACTTGCAACCTTTGATTTAAATTTCATAACTTCCCGCTGCAAATATTGCAATAATCTAGGGGAGCACACCCGTCACATTGACGTAATCTTTTGCATAAGTTAGTTGCAAATGAACTAGAATAGAATTAGTTTCTTGAAGCCCTTACTTAGGGATGGACTCGTCAAGGGGAGTAACGACGAGACCCTTTCCGTTACTTGCTCTCTATTTTTTCTTTCCTTTCACATGTTTTTCTTAAAAACGATGTGTTGCTTTCTTTCAAACACTTTTTGTTTCGACAAAAGGGGAGAAGAAAGTAAAACTACAAATTCAAACTTTTACAATTTTAGCTTTTCCTTAAAATAATATTATGTTTTGTCATCAACAAAAAGGGGGAGATTGTTAATACAAATAAGCCGTAAAAACTTTTATTTATATTTTACGATCTTCTAATGTTTTGTCGATAACAAAAGTGAGATCATTTTAAGGAAACAAATAAAATACGTAAATGGTTTGAACTAATAGTTTTCTAACACACTTACGCTTTCACATAAAACACTAAAACAAGTATAAGTGATTTTATGATTTAGATACATATGTACAAACAACTAGTGTTTACATATTGGGTTAAACATATACTTAAACTAAGTATACTAAAATGGGTAAAAACTAAGTGTATGCTAAATTGGGTAAATACAAGTATATACTAAATGGGTAAATACTAGCAAATGGTTTTTGACCCATGGTTTTATATATACCACTTAACCAAGTTCATTGTATCCTTAAGATACATTGTATCTAGAAAGAAAACCATGGATCAACCCATAACCCATGACCCATAACCAAAAATACCCATGGGCAAAAAGGAGCGGACCACGGATCCCTAGCTTTGTGCTAGCCGGATCCCTTGTGGTAGAGATCCGTGGGATCCGGGGAAACAGTAGGATTTTTCCTCTATAAATGGTGAGCCATTTCTTCATTATACCTCACCCCTCTCTAACATACTTCTCCCCTGAGTTAAATCTCACTAACCTTAAATCCAAGAGATCTATGTTTGTAGTTTTGTCTTTGTGTGATCTTTTAGGTTTCTCTTAAAGGCAAGATCACCACTTTTAAAGTCGAGCAAACTCAAGTCCATGAGTTGCCATGCTTCCTCATCATCAAGGCTATTGAAGTCCTCTTGTTGATGATCTCTTTCTTTCTTCAAAGAAGTGTAGTGTTGAAGACATTAGTGAAAGATGTCTCAAGTGTCAAGACGAAGATATTAGTGAAGGGTATCTATCGTCTATAGGATAAGCACTTGTGAAAGGTGCTTAGAAGTCAAGGCAAGAAGCATTAGTGAAAGGTGCTTAGAAGTCAAGACTTGAAGCATTAGTGAAAGGTGCTTCAAAGTGAAGACACAAGACATTAGTGAAAGGTGTTTTGTAGATCTAGTCAAAGGCATTAGTGAAAGGTGCCTTAGATGTACATTCGATATAGTGTGTTTCGATGTACTAGATAGACTAGCATTAGATACAAGGATATTGATGTCCTTGATGATGTTGTAAAGGAGCAGATCTCCTGGGATTAGTCGTTGGTGTAGTGTGGTAGTAGTTCCTCCATTGCAATGAAACTAGGTGCTTAGCCTAGTACCTAATAAAGGGTAGGCGACGTTGTGAAGGTGTAGTTCACCTAAGGTGTGAAAGAACTCGGTGGTTAGCCTAGCACCGTATAAAGGGTAGGCGACGTTGTGTAGGTGTGGTTCGCCTTGGTGTGAAAGAACCCGGTATTTAGCTTTGTACCGGAAAAAGGTTGCTTACGTTGTGAAGGCTTCTCCGCCATAAGGAGATTGGTGTAGTGTTTACGAACTCTCGAGTAGGTGACTCGAGGAGTGGAGTAGGGCAAGGAAGGTGTCCTTGTAGGCGAACCACTATAAATACTCGCGTTGTGGTTTTGTGCTTCTTACTCTTATCTTTTCATTACATATCTTTATATGCTTGTTTATCAACATCCAACACACACAACCAAATAGATTGACATAAGTCAATCTAAATAGTTTAAAAGGAAGTTTTAATTGGTAAAACTATTCAACCCCCCCTTCTAGTTTTCCACAGATTGTAACGGGGGAAGTAGCATGGCTAGAGTTGGGGATGATGATCTTTTATGGACCTTAACAAACGACGATGAAAGAAGCGATTTTCCTTGGTTAGATAAGTTAGGGTTTGATGATTGGGTCAAGATAAAGTATGGAAAAGTGGACGCTTCCACTAAAAAAAGATTTAGAAGGGATGCATGGGTATAGAAGACCCAAGCGAAGAAGAAATCCCTAACGAAACAAGTGACAAAATAAAAGATGATTACAAAGCGAAATGGGGAGAAGAAAAAGAGCGTTGTAAGCGTGACTTGTCGAGGATTTTTTTGATGACGAGTGGTTTAAAGGTACGGAATCCGATGACGATGATATTGAAGGGATTATGGATTACCTTGAATTACAAGGTCATGACGGGTTCACGGACCCAGACGATGAAGCGTACGAGCAGTGGAGATGTAAACTTCTTGGTATTCCATACAAGATACCCCCACCTATTATAGCTGAAAAGTTTGACGTAACAAAATATCACTTGGGGCCGGATAAATTTTTTTCCAAGGTTCAGAAAATTGAAAGGAAGGAGTTTCTTCACACCGCTCTTAACGTCGCATGGGTCAGACATAATTTGATGAGGGAGATGGACGAATTTGGTCAAGTACGAAGGCCCCCATAAAGCCCCATGGCTTTGAGTCTAACTTAAAGACTCGTTAATAAAGACTGCTCATGGATACTTAACGAAGTCACGATTTTCTTCGTGAGCCTTCTCTTTTTAGGAGCAAATTTCAGGGAAGTTCTCGCTCCAATTATACTTTCTCTTCACCTTTATTTAATGTTTAGTACAAAAGAGACATTGTACATCTCAAGTGGAGGGACGGGAGTAGAATTATTATTTGAACTTATTTGCCCTCGTTTTTCTAGTTTATTTTGAAAAATTATGCCATATTTAAAATTTTGACATGTTTTTCTTAACCTAACTAGATTAGACCTTAGCCGAGCACACTATAACCCTTGATATTCCATGGTGAGATTAGCCTTATCCGTTTCCACTAATTTACCCAAATCCACCAAGTTATGAGTGTGCCGATAGCTTGTAAACTTTAGAATTTGGCCATTGCATCATTTCAAGACCATAAACGAGGTGTGTCGAGTTAGCTTGATATATTTGGAATAATCAATTTGAGAAGGCAATATTTTAGGATTATCACCCAAATAGTCTATATATGTGTGTTTATCGATTAGTCTCCTCGACTAGTCGACCCCCATGTTAAACCATTTTGTTGCACTCACCTTTAGTGCAAGATACCCCTAGATACACCCTTAAAAGCTATTCTTTTCATTTCATACCCTTATTATGTTTGTATCATTACACCCATTTGCCTTAGCCTACTGTGTAGTCTTAGTTTATGGTCGGGAATTCACTGTTTGCCCAAGTTCGAGGTTTGAGTAGAGAGGTTCGGGAATCACGCTTTCGTCAAAGAATTACATTTGAAGATCATCGAAGACCCCCCATATTCTCCATTTATGTCCATCTCAAGTGGGGGGATGTTTATCTTTTTATTTTTAATAGTTATGATTAATAAAAAAAAAGAGAAAATATTTATTGTTTATTAGTTTATGTTATTAAGTGCAATGTATAAGCACTATGTTAAGAGCTTAGTAGATATTAGCATCGAGGAGGCCACCTCGGTCACATTTAAAGATTTGAGTTGGTGACGTTATTACACCAACAGTTTGAAGAACAGGTGATGTGCCCATTATGACGTCCGATAATGGCACATTTACTTTATACATCATGATCCGGTTTCTTCATCTTGAAGCTTGAACTTTGGATGGACGGTAGGAGGTGAAAACTTGGTTATAGGTTAAGACTATTTGTTTTGTTATTTTTTATTTTACACCAATTATTTCCCGCATCTTATCCCACCCTTTAAGTCATGAAGCGTGTCTAGGTGATGAAGCGAGCAATCTTTGGTGTCTTGGCCATGGCTTTAGTCATGTATCATTGATTTTGTCCACTTTTTTGTGACACGTTAGTAATGACATTTCAGCCTTAACCTCATATTGTGTTCACCCATATTGCCTTCAAATATTGTTTAGTCCTTAACTCTAGTGGTGGAGATTTGTGTAACCTCCAAGCTTATGATAGAATACATGCTATGACTATGCTTTGAGTGATCATCCCGAAATTGAAACTTAGACTAGAAGAGATAATATGAGTGTTTGTTCCTATTTCGTGAGGTGTTTAGCTTTGATTTATTCTAGAATAAGGAATTTTTAAACTCATATATTCCAGGTATTTGGGGGATATCTTTTTAGAAATTATTCTAATAAGGCCTACTTGAGGGCAAGTAGAGTTCAAGTGAGGCGATATTTGATAATATCAAATAATCCTGACTTTTAAGTGTCAGTTTCCCCCGTTTATGCTCATATTTTATGTCATTTATATGGATATATACTCGTATTCCTTTATATTTCGTTTCCAGGTAAAATATGAGCATTGGAGCTTAGAGACACGAATTTGGAGATTTTCTTAACGGTTTTATCTTAGTATGCTATCTTTGAAGAAGCTACGGCGTAACTCATATTCTCAATTACGCCGTAGCTAGGATTTTGTTACAAAGACCAACTCAACTGCAGTTACGGCGTAACTCTCAACTTAAGTTACGCCGTAACCATCTAGGTCATGAAAAATTATGCGCCTCCGTTAACTATGCCGTAACCTCCTCACATGCATTACGACGTAACCACCTTCTGCTTAGAAGGTATTCAAGATACGGCGTAACTATCTACAAAATTACGGTGGAGCTACTATTATGGCGTAACTATTCCTTAGGTTACGCCGTAATAGCCACTACGAGCTTTCTGCTTAGAAGATAATTAAGTTATGGCGTAACTCTCAACTTAGGTTACGCCATAACTATGATCAGGCCTATAAATACAAACCCTAAAATCTGCATTTTACATCATTCACTCACAACACAAAGGTAGAGAACGTGAAGAGGGTTCCAAGGGCAAATCATACCAAGCATACAGAGCCATCTCCAAGGGAGGAATCACACCATATCGATAAGCTTTAGTGATTACTACTACTTTTTACTTTAATTCATGCCTTTAATCATGTTAAACATTGAATTTATCATGTCTTTTAATATGATCGGCTAAGAACCCTTGGTGCTAGCCTAGTTATGATTCCTTGATTGTATTATTTGTGTTTTCATGCTTCTATAATGGTTTCTAGTGTATGCATGCATAGTTTGATGGTAGTTACCCTAGCTTCGGTAGTTTTGAATTATGGTCGTATCTGATTGCTTAGGAGAATTAACCAACTTTCCCTAAGTAAGTAGGTAGAGAGGCTTGGTAAGAATTGACCAAAATACTATCAAATCCCTCTTGTGCGAATTGACTAAAGGATCACCGTTCGGAAGGATGAACTTAAGAAGTTAGGGATGTGTGTCTAAGATGCTAGCGCCCGGGCACACATTATTTCGAATCTTGCATGTAGGGAACTTAATGACTTGGCCTAGGTTGCTTAAGACCATCGAATCCCCAAAGGGTAGGCCTTTGACGTCGGGTAGGAACCTTTGTCTATAGGTTATGACGAATTGACCAAATGTTGTCATAGCGACTTAAACCCCCACTTGAATCAATAGGAAGTAATTAGAAAACATAGACATTACATGATAGGATGAATAATTAGGTTAGCACACTTTCTCACCATTATTCACAACCTCAATTTACTTTTTGTTATTTATTTATTGTTTTTAGTTTAATTAATCATTTCAATCTTAAAACCTTTTAAAACCATGAAAATTAGACTTAATAGGATCCTCATCTACATAGCTCTTAGGAATGACCTTGGCTTTACCACCTTCTATACTACGCACGATTGGGTTCACTGCTCATAAGTGCAACAGGTAGACCTTAGGTAGACGAGACTAAGAAATATTAAATCCTAGTCGGAAAACCCGCATTATATGGCTAGCACAAAAACCTTTCCACTCAAAATCTATCAAGAAAATATGAGGTTCGCCTTTAGATATATAGGAAAAACATTCACCCTTAATGCTTATAAGTGTACCGGTAGTATATAGATCCTAGAACTTGCTTCAGTGATGCATTTCGAGATTGCTAGTGAGATCACATTCGTGTAGTTAGGATTTACTAAATGATAAGAGGCATTAGGATAACTCTTGTTTTTAGTCCGTTTTTGTTATAATTACATTGACTTCTTTGGTCAATTAATTACCTCACACCCTTGCTATATACTCATTTTTAGTAAAAGATACCCCTCGTACACCCTTCTGAGCCTATCTTTTTGCGGTTGTCATGATATTTCAGTGGATTCCGAAATATTAATGAAGAACATTGTTTACACACTACTAAATGTCACACCCAAATCACCTTAGTCCTCCTTGTATGCACTCATTTTTAGTGCATTATTGTGAACAATAATGTTAAACCCTTAGTTAATTATCTAGTTGGTTACATGGTTACTAACTTGAGTCATATTATGTATATAAAGTTTGGATGATTGATACTTATGGTAGTAATATTTATTATGGAGTAATAGGGAAGAACTTCAAATTATTACCCCCGTTTGTACGTTAATGTTTAAGTACTTCTCATGTTTTGATCCTCGCAATTTAGGTCATTAGTTAGTTTATATGTCACACCCCAAATTACTGCTTTTGCAATGGAATGGAATTCTGGGGTTGTTGTCATCATAGATCACAATCACAGTTATATTGAACGACCTAAAGTGTCGTTTGGAAAACACATCGTTTGATTTAATAAAACATTCAGAGTTTACAAACTGTAGGTCTCAAATAAAAATCAACATGTACGGAAATAAGTTTGATACAAGCCAAACGATGTTTTTAAAGTGTATAAATCCCATGTGAGAGGCGTCGTCACCGCGACTCTATGATAAGTCCACATGTATGCCATGAAGTGTATGCCTTAGATACCTGAGATAAAACATGCTTAAAACAGTCAACACAAAGGTTGAGTAAAATCCATAGGTTTAATTAATTCGTTTGAACACAATATTCGTAGTGTGAGTTACATTAATTCACCCTCATCGTTGAAAACAAAACAACATTTAGTTCACTAAGTTCATGACAACCAAAGCGTAAACCTCGTACCAATAGAAATTTGTAAAATCGTTTCATCACAGCCCTAATAGGTAAACTTGCCAATTTACCTTAATGATTCAAATATAGTGCGCTCGATTTCCTAACAGGTCAATAAGAACGGGGTGTTAATTCCAATAGGTCTATTCACAATATTCGCTCACCGCAAGTGACTAATGGTGCATGATGTAGGGACTTCAAACATGGCAATAGAATACTTAGTGACAATAAAGCATTTGGATATAACGTATGATTCAAAGCCTTTGTGTTCGATTAAAATATAGCATGTATCTCCCCAATAGTTTGTAAAACAATTAAGTAATAGAAAATGGGGCTATGAACTCACTTGGTAAAATGATGCGATGGCAAAAGTGAGTACACTGAAATGTAGCGCAAATCTCTAACCGTGACCTATTATGAATGATATGATATATAATAAGTTATGATGTAATGTTATGCATGCAACTCGTATGATATCTATATCACTTGTGAATTTTTGAAAATAAAGTTTATCGTCGAAAAATAATCTTATAACGTCTTGACAATTTATAAATTAATTTACAAGTATTTATGTTTAAATGATATCCTACGATAATTATTTAATGATTTATTATGAAATTATTACTTTTCGTCGTAAAACAATGTCATTTGATAATTCATGAAAGTGACTAAATGGCCTCGAAAAGCTAGTCGTAAAATAGTGAATATCGAGTGTTAGAAAACAAACTCAACGGTTTTGGAAAGCTTGTAGCATTATCTCAAAGTCTTAGCTTTTAAGTTTTCATCATAGAGGTTTCGATCATGGAGAAAAACATAGGTAAAGTAGTGTACTTGTACCAAAAATATTGTTTAAGGATAACTTTTGGCAAAGTTTGAGTGACCGTATTTTATTCGTTACAACTCCGTTTGACGAACGGTTGAACATTTTGAAAAATAGGCTAGGCAAACTTACTTTTTCTAGAAGACATCGCTTTCTAAAAAGTACTCCATCGATGTTAAAAACGACCCTCAACATGGTCATTCGCTGCCGTAATTTTTGGCTATTAGAAAATATATTAGTTATGCTTATATGAAATAGTTACGACAACCTTGTTTAAACGCGTGTAATTTAATCGTTACAAGTCCGTTTTCTACGTTTTATATGTCATTAGCTTTGTGTTAAAGTATACTAATATATTTTTGATAAATCGACTCATTTAGATAACGCTTAAGACTCATTTTTGACTCGTAAAAATTTGGGACAGCATGTTGAATTTTTCCGGAATATAGTTTTCGTCGTTAAACTTGAAAATAGCATAACTTCTTCGTTATGACTCCGTTTTAACCCGTTCAAGCGGCCACGTTTTCGTTTTAAAGTATATTTTCTGAATATCTAGCCCAAAATATTTTGTAAACGTCGAAATTTCCGAATTAGCAAAATGATCAGACTTTATATATTGTTGTCGAAATGGATTTTTCTCGTAATACTTATTCTAACCACTTCAAACCAACGCCAAAGCTATTCTAAACCTACCATACACCTTCTTAGGGTGTCATGGGTTCCTAGACATCATCAAAAATGATATGTTTCAAAGGATTAATTATAGGATGATATATATTCATTAATAGTACTTAAAAACAAATAAAGTGGTATAGATAATCATATAACTTGCATGTTCTTCTCAAGCACGATAAAATGACCAAAGTATGAATATGAAAGATTAAAAATGATCATAAAATGCTTACTAGTGAAATGATGAGGTTTAAAGAACAAGGTTTTTCCTAATACCCTAGGTTTTTATTTCAAAACCTTGATTAAGAGTATACTAGGGTTGATAATTAAGCTTGATCCTTGAAAAATTGTGGGTTCTTCTTGTTTTTCTTGTGTGGCCGGTTCTCAACGAAAAGGAAAGAGAGAAATTTTGATTTTACACCTTTAGATAATATGTAAGTATGTGTAAGTATTGGTTTATAATAAACATAAGTAAATATTATTGTATCATGTTGATATTTTGTACCCCAAAAGTGTTGTGTCATCCAATATGTCGACAAGCTCACCAAAAAAATAATAAAAGTATTGTATTTTAGATAATTAAATGTATTTTGTATAAGTAAATGTGTAATTGTTTAAGTATAGTTGGTAATTTGTGTATATATTTAAGTATTTAGGGTAGCGTTAGCTAAAAATAAATTTTAACGGAACAAAATAAAATATATCCAAGTCATACAAATTATAAAAATACATTTCTTACAAAAATTGAGTGAAATAATAATTATCGAATAGTATTAACGAAAACCGTCGTAATTATATAAATATAACAATTTATATACAAAATAAATTTAAAACACCGGGTAAACTAATAATATTATTTTTATAATCTTAATATGAGTATTAAAAATATATTAGGATAATTTTTGGAAGTGTCGGATCAAATGTTCAAAATAAATGATTACGCGATAGCGTTTATTTAATAAGAAATTATACGTTTAATGAAAAATGCAAAACCATGCATGAATTAATATGACGATGATGTTACTAATGATATGTAGACTAAATCTAGTTTATATGAAATGTCCTCGATGATATGTTCATGAATTCGCAGCTAAAACATTAAGGTTACGCGAATTTGATACTCGTAAACTTAGTTTACGATAAATGATGAATAGTGAATCATGAATAGTGATTTTTTCTCCGAGAATGAATAGTGTTTCGTGAATAGTAAAATTTTTAAATACGTTCTCAGAATATCAAATCGACTTAAAAAACGATGAATAGTAAAATGATGATATAGTAACCAATGAATAGTAAATTCTCGAGATGAATAGTAAAATTTTCAAAGTTTGTTAATGACCTGAAAGTACGAGTTGTCACATTATATTTATGTAAAAATAAAAGTGTAGGGATGCAATTATAATTCCCAAGTTATGTTATATATGTAGTTTCAGCAGATCAAAAGATGGAAGGGAAAAAATGTATAATTAAAAAAATAAAAAACATACGGACTGCCATCTTGCTTATGTTTATGTCAATAAAAAATCAAGAAAAGCAACTAAAGAGTTAGTGTTGGTTTATCGAGTCTTGGCTTAGCAACGCCACATTGTACATGTAATTAACTTAGATGCTTAGCTTGCAACCAGTAAATGTCCCCATATCCCCAGAACCGTGTTATCCTTACCCTTACACCTAACGTTACAACTCTTATAAAGACCTCTTTGATTATTTATCCTAGGTGCTTACGCCAAAGCGGTTAAGGGTTTGATCCTTTATCAAGCTTATGGTAATCTATATGCTATGACAAGTAGAGAATGTTTATTTTTCCATTCCATTTTGTTATATCACTTATACACCCGAGAAATGTGAGAATCCAAACACTTTATGTGAGGTGCTACTATATAATTTTCGTGCTTGTTATGACTATTGTAGAATGAGTTATGTTGTAAATTATCTTTTAACTAATGTTAAATTCCCCCGATCTTGTAATTTGACTAGGATAAAAGCATATTTGCTTGAGGACAAGCAAATCACAAGTGTAGGATAGTTAATGAGATGTAATTTCATACGCTTTTAAGAGGTCATTGAGCCTCTAAATTCTTATATATTTAATCATTTATTGCCCTAAATTATTTATATTTGAGTTTTAAGTACTTGACAAGAAAATGCTGGAAAAGAAAGCATTTTGATCTAGATTTAATGGGAAAATTAAAAAAACGATAATATCGGGGAAAACCATGATGAGATGGCCTTGCGACGGCGTCATAGCCTATTAGGTGACGTCGTTACCTAGGGGATGCTGACCATGCAGGATTTAGAGACGGTGTCAAGACCAAATATTTGGAGGCTGACAACGTCACAACCCCAAGTGATGCTGTCACAACTATGTCGGTTCAATATCAAAACCCTAAGAGACATCAAGCTGACGGTGTCATACCTAACAAGTGACGCCGTCACAAATGTAAAACTATATATATTTTCGCATTGTTTTCATGATGAGTGTGCAACTTTGGAGGATAAACCCTAGAACGATTTTCTCAAATTTTTTAGGCCTTTTGGCCATTGATGTCCTCAAGTTTGGTGAAAGATAAGTTCTTTAATTAATCATTCAATCATGTCTATGTGTTATTATTTGATTTCTTTGTTTGCTTTTCTTTTCATTACCATGCTAGGCTAGATCACTTAGGATTGCATAAAACCTAGTTGTTGATTATTTTGTTGTCGTCTCTTGTTTATTGATGTGTGAGTTAAAAGTTGGAAAACTGGCTAGGAAAAATATACTAGCTTGAATGTCCACTAAAACGTAACTAGTTAATTATGTCTTTATATTAATTAATCTATGTGAATTATTTAATGCGTAGGTTAGTCGAAAGGTGTGATTGACAATTCTTATAGGCGTCGTACACTTTGAATAGTCTATAAACTTGGGACAGACCAAACCACAACCAGTAATAAGGAATACATCTACATTACATTAGACAAGGACGTGACAATTCGACAACATAATAGGATTTAACTGAGGAGTAATGAAATTCTAAGTAAATATGTTTTTCCTCTTATAATAAGTTCGCCAAATTACTTTTGCTTTCAATTAGTTTAGTTTTAGTTTAATTATCCGCATCAATTTAGTATGTTTACAATATCCGCATCAATTTAATTAAGTTGAAATTTGATGGGTTTGAGTTTAATTATGTTTAATTTTGTGAGTTTTGAAATTTAAGTTTTATGGTATGGTAAATGGTTATTTATTCCTTTTATGGTCGGTTTTTGCGTTTATAGATTGAGGGAATAAAGATACATAAGAAATTGCAGTTGATTAGAATGCAATAGAATTACTATATCAATACGAAATAACGTTTACACCACCATAAACTATGCATACCGCCTTTGAGCTCATATAACCTCTATGTAATCTTAGGATGTTGAAGTGATTTGTATGCAACTTTGCTAGGTATCTAACATCTAATAATATGTGAATTCTGAGAAAGAGGTTAGTATGCAACTTCTTCAATAGACCTTAATGGCTATGTCCATGTTTTTGTTACTGACTTACTGACATATAAGGGTTGTTGGTCTACTTCTATTTCATTATACTGCTATGTAACGACTCCTAGGCTCATATGGTTCTCATATATGGTTGGCTGCGCATTTACTTCTTAGTTCAGTAATATGACCTTAAGACTTTTTAATCGACGTGTGCATGTCTGCGCATTTGCTTCTTTGTTTAGTAATGAATTTCCAACTAGTAAGAATCTTTTACTTAAGGAAGTGATTCAAATTTGAGTTAACCTAATTTACATACACCTCTCATTAAGGGAAAGCATATTTTGTTTTAGTAATGAGACCAAATCACTTTGTTTTTTTACTAAGCAAACTTTCATAAACACTTACAAATTCAAACATTATTTGTCAGTTAAAATATACTTTTACGATCCTTTTTAATGCACGGATCCGTTTTGGGGCAATGGATCCAATCAGGATCCTTTTTAATGGAACTCAAACTAAGTTTTTTTAATATAAAAAATCACATTCTCGAGTCTTCCGAACTCTCTATAACCCTTGATCATAATGCTTTTTGTAATAACTCGAATTTCACGTTAATATTTAAACATTTTATCGCGTACAGTTTTGTACTTTAAATATGATCATTAGGATCCTGCGTGTAACGAAAACCGGCTCTAAATATTTTTATCACATTAGAATAATCTTTAGTTTACTTAAAATCAATATTAGGATTTTTAAATTTAATTTCAAATGTTACCAAATAAAGCCTATGATATACGAGACTAAACTTACATTTTAAGCATTTCTACTTATACGCATACTTAACCTATACCTGCACCGTATTTTTTAAGATGTTTAGACGCTTTTATATTTTTAGAAAATTCAACACATTTCCCTCCTCCATTGACCATAAAATCATTCCTTGATTTTTAACACTTCCGGTTTTAGGATTATCAAACATTTAACACCAACCAATGCTAGAACAAGCCCAGTCTAGACATTATAAGCTTTTTAGGTTCGTGATAATCATATTAGAAAATTTACATTTTACTTTTCTCATTTTTACGTGAACTTCGTACATTTTGCGTTTTACGCGTATTTAGCGTATGTTTTCAGGTTTTAACAACGTTTACACATTCCGTTAGACTTATCACTAATTTAATATACTTTTATAAAGTATATTGATAAGTTTTAACATTTCTTAAAAGCTTTATATTTTTAAGATACCCGGTTTTAAGTTTCTTGATTTAAATACTTAGCGATAGTGATTACCGGGATAAAACTCACTTCGTAAGTCAAGATAAGTTACACTAACTTTCCAAGCTTCTCATGGAAGCCTCATTAGGGTTCTCAAGGAAGCCACAAAATGCACTTGGCTTGATGTGTAATATATTGGATTTCACAAACACATCATATCATAAACACAAGTAGGCGATAAGATGAGGTTTTAGAGAGAAAGAGTTAGAGGTTTGGGAACTTAGTGAGAGAAAATGAAAGTATTATTATGAGCTCCAACTCTACCTTGGGAGGTAGAGAGTATTTATAGTCTTACACAAATCGCCACGCCACCCACGGGTTGTGGATCGTGCATACAGCTGGTAAAGACCCGTCCGTCCTCCACGGTGTTACTTAACTAAATACTACTTAACATTAAATAATCTACGACTACGAGCTTAACGATTACATATACTTGAGGTGACCGACTCTTTAATAACCGGATTTACTAAATCCTAACAATCTCCCTAAGGAGGTCACCTCAAAATACATTGAATACAAACAGATATTACAATAAGATTGTTCTTGGATTCTTGTTAATGTTCTTTGCTCAGAGCTCGTAGTCATTGATTCTTCATTTTTGCATGTTTGGTTAATCCAAGTGGAGGTCTTTAACCGATCCACGTGATAATGAGTTTTGAGCCAAGATTGAGATCATCACCAACATAAATCTCGACTCTTCCATTGTGGTGTTGGTATTATGTGATGTTGTGACATTTGGACCGACATGCTCACATTCGGATCATGATATATTCTCATCGAGTAGTAGGAAGCTTTCGTTGATTCATGATATTGGCGCAACAGAAAGCGTAAGCATGGAGTGAAAATATCGAGTCATTGATGCACTAATCATGATTTCTTTAGAAATGAATGTGTAGAGTGAGCATGCGGCTATGGATTGACCGCTTCATTCGATCACCGCAAACGTCGGGCGCACTCGCATACAACAAGTTAGCAATAAAGCGCACGAAAGTGTCTTTGATCACTTTCGTTGAATTGAGGTACACGCCCACGGTTCCTCGCTGATCAAGACAAGCATCGCCGATGATCGTATAATTCAAGAATTTCCTTGATGTGGTTTCGCAATGCCTAGTCGTTCTCAAACCGAACGCCTCAAAGAAGACAACACGGAGTGAGTGAACCAAATAATTGAGATTCACCGATTGATGAAAAGAGATTTGAAAACAATCGTACCGCTCAATAGAAATTGTTTTTGCAATACAACGAAGGTTTTAATGAAAATCAATTATCAATCATAAACACCTTTTATTTTGAAATATTAGTACACAATCGATGTGCTAAAGAAAAGAGTTTTAAGCACAACGACCGGTTTTTCAAAGGTATCCGTCAATCCATAACTCGAACCGTGATTGATTCAAAAGATTGAATCGCCCCATTGTTTCGCTCGCTTGTCACATGGTTGATCTATTGATAGATCTCACATGCCACCCACCGTGAGCTTGTTTGATGTTGGCTCCGTAAGGCTTTCCATCTTCATTGTGAATATGTTTGCATATCACTCGATGTTCCGCAATACCACAAGGATAATGCGAGGACTCATAAGATATAATCTCTTTCCACATTGTGTGAAACAGAGAGTCTTCATTGACAAGTGTCCTAAAGAGATTTATATGATGATCTCGTGGCTCTAGACTCAATTGTGCATATTTGGTTCCTATGCCGAGACTAGGAGAGGGTCTCCTTCTTCAATATCAACAAACTCTAAGAGAAAGTCGATAGATAATGTCGGTTCCCGTGAGAATGAAACAAGTCCTTTTAAGAGGAACTTGAGTAGCTTGGGAAGTTGTAGTGCAAGCGCCACCGGGTCCATGACGCCTTGTCTTCAATACCGATGTTACCTTGGTAACCACCAAGAGTATATGAATTGAACCCCTTTTCGCCCTAAGGTTGAATAAATGGAGGGCTATTTATTTTCACCCTTTTCACATTCAATTCTTTTTCATTCTTCAACCCTTCAAGCTTACCGAGACTTCATAACTAGAACCTTGTTGGGTTTATTCCAAGACTAGCTCGCCTCATCCGCACTCTTCCCATATCTCACTTTTCTCCTTTTTTCATCATACCTAAGGACTTCTACACTATCTAGTGGATTGTCCTCGGTAGATCCCTCCGGCTCGGCGGATCATGGGAACAAATACCTAACCTTATCATCCTTATATCACCATACATAAAGTAAATTTGGTCGGTCTATTTGGTATTGTTCATCCGCCATTGGAACCAATTGAAAACCATTTGAAAATCAATCCAGATACTTGTGATATATTATCAAAGCATTTTGTACCGAATTGTTTTTGATATTTTTAGAAAAGAGCTCCCCTCAACATGTGCATCATGTATTTGAAATCGTTTTAGCACACGGAGGCAAGAGGAAGGATTAAACTTTGATTACCATTTTCTAAAAGATATCAACATCACTTCCCCGATTAAATCAAGTAGATAAAGCATATTGGGGAAGGATGAGGTTTTCAAAGTTTGCTCCCCTCAATATGTGCCTCGAGGTTTGAAAGAGTTTTGCACATACTAGAGGAACCCGCACTTAGAGACAAATCAATCACGCTTCAATTCTTTGTGGTTTAAAAAGATGCTCCCCTCAACATGTGCATGGAAAATTTGAAATCGTTTGGCACATGTGGGAGGAAAGCTTGCTAAACACTTATGAAACCATTTATCGAATTATCGCTTAAATCCAATTTAAATCACAAATTCTCCCCGATCACAATTTTCAAATCATTTGAGATTTGTGATCTCTCAGAGATTTAAATTGATTTTGAAAGCTTTTGAGGAGAATTGTGACTTGATTATGAAAACATTTTAACCGATAAGGATCGGATTTTGAGACTTTACACTCCATTGATTAAACATGCATGATTATCTTTTGAAAACAATTGTATGACAAATAACCTTTGATTTAATTGAAATCATTCTCCCTCAATCAATGACATAAGTTGTTGATTGAGAGATAGATATTTTGACAAACGTTAAGTCCGATGATTTTCAAAAATAGAGTCCGAGTTATTTAACAAAGCAATTAGTTTTCATTAGATAGTAAGTAATTGTTTATAGAATCGAGCATGAGATTTGAAAACAAGATAAAGCATGGCTCGTTCTTTCTTTGAAAAACGGGTTATCGCTCGAAATGACAATAAACCATAGTTTCACTTTCTCCCAAAAATATTTTTTGATTTTTTTTTTTAATTTTATAAGAACATTCGAACAACATCTAAAGTCCCGTGTCATTCTTTGAATGACATCACAAAGACCGTAGATATTATCGAATCGAGAAAACATGACAAAAAGACAATATTTTTGGAATTTTTCAAGATTTTCAAATTTTTATGGATTTTTGAAAGTTTTATATTTTTCTATTTGCTTTTGAAGGTTTTGTAATTTTGTATTTTGCTTTTCGAATAAATATTTACAAGAGATGGATGAAGAAAGACCTTTACTCCTCTTCTTCCTCTTGAAGACGTTTGAGTGTTTCCGTTGAAGACTCTTTAGACCAAGTCGTGGAGGATAAACTCAAAACGTTTCTAGGAAGAGCTTTGGTGAAGATGTCGCTAACCGGTATTCATCCTCACAAAATAGAGTTCCACCACACCGCTTTCTACTTGCTCCCCGATGAAATGATGTCGAATGTCGATGTGCTTTGCTCTTGAGTGTTGTACGTTGTTGCATGAGAGAGCAATAGCACTTTTATTATCACAAGACAGAGGGATTTTGTTGAATTCAAAGCCATAGTCGATAATGGGATCTCATCCATAGGATTTGAGCACAACAAGATGACATGGCTATGTATTCACCTCCGTAGAGGAAATAGAAGTACTCATTTGTTTCTTTGAAGACCACCACAAGCTTATCACCCAAAACCGAGCACCTCCGCACGTATTTTGACGTGTATCTTGACATCCCGCATGATCAAGATCGTGATAGGTCGTTAGTGACATACCGGTGTCCTTCGGTACCAAAGTCCCATATTGATGGTTCCTTGAGATACCGAAGACCCGCTTAACCGCTTCAAGGTGCTTTTGGTAGGCTTAGCTCGATATCTAGCACACATGCAAACAGCGAACAAAATGTCCGGTTCATCGGTCGTGAGGTACATCGTGATCCAATCATACTACGATATTTCGTTTGGTCTACCATGATCCCCGAGTGGTCCTCATCCGCTTTAGTACGCCTATCATGGGAGTGTCAACAGGTCACTAGAATCAAATCCAAATTTCTTTAAAATCTCATTTGCATATTTAGATTGATTTATAAAATGCCTCCGGACTTTGTGAAATTTGTAATCCCAAGAAAATGACATTTGTCCCATCATTGACATTTGAAATTTGGAACCCATTTCATTTGAAAACGGTCACATTCATTGGGGTCACCGAGGCAAAAATAATATCATCAACATATATTTGAACGTGAATTAAATGTTTGCTCGACTTTTCGGTGAACAATGTCGGATCAATCGCTCCTTTGTCAATCCAAGAGATAGAAGAAACTTTGATAGCGATCATACCATGCCCTGGAGCTTGCTTCAAACCGTAAAGAGCCTTCTTCAAACGATAGACGTGAGTAGGATGCTCGATTCACAAAGCCTTCAGTTGGTCGACGATACGACTTCTTTAAGATCTCCGTTAAGAAAAGCCGCCTTTACATCCATCCGATAGACTACCATGTTCTTACTTGCAAGATTAGCCAAGAAGATTTCGATTGCCTCGATACGAGCAACTGGAGCAAATGATTCTTCAAAGTCAATACCTCCTCTTGACGGTATCCTTTGCAACCAATCGAGCCTTGTTCTTTAAAACATCACCATGCTCATCAAGTTTCACTTTGAAGATCCACTTTAGAGCAATGATCATAGCACAACTGGAGCAGTGTACTAATTCCCATACATCTAGTCGATCAAACTCATGAATTTCTTCTTGCATGGCATTGAACCAATTGCCTTCATTCATGGCGTTTTAACATCTTTGGTTCGACCTTAGAGAGTACGGAGTTGAAGAAGCACCATAAGGCATCGGTTGCAAGTTGTTTCCGTGTGGATACCGGACGAGAAGGGTTTCCAATGATGTTGTCCAATGGATGATCATGTGTCCATTTTCTAAGGTGTTCATGTGGTTGTTGTTGAGGAACCAAGTAGCAGAGTCGATATCTCCGATGAAGATGGTTCGATGATGATTCAGAGCAAATATGTTTTCAAATGGAGCATCTTCGGAGTAGCAAAGGGATTAACTTCATCATGGGTGCCGTAAACAATTCCATGATGTACATTCGATGATTGATGATTTGTTGATGAGACAGAGTGATCAAGCAGCGCTTCTTGACTTAATGATATTGAAACCAAGGGTTGACTTCATTGACAGGATAGAGCAGCCTGTTGATGGAATTGACATATCATTAGCATTTGGCTCATAGTGTTCATCAAACATTGGATCAAACAATTTCTTTAAATCATCTTTCGATGGAGGTACATAAGGAGTTGCCGGAGAGGATTAGAGACAAGAGTAGAACCGATAGGACTACTTGATGAAGGTTGAGATGCGGGTCCAGAATCGGATTGTCCGGAGCCATTTGCCCGGACAACTCATCGAACGTGACGTGAATAGTTTCCATGATATCTCGAGTTCTTTTGTTGTAGATTCGTAACCCTTCTTGTTTGATGCATAACCTACAAAACTCCAATGTCCGCTTTAGCTCTTAATTTACCTAAATCTTGACCGTCATTTGTTGGATAGCACAAAGCACCAAACACACGAAGGTAGGATAGATCAGTTTTCGCTTATGGACAAGTTCATATGGAGTTTTTCCATGAGAGGTGTGTATAAGGGAACGATTTTGGGTGTAGCAAGCAAGTGGCAATGGCTTCACCCATAGAAACATTGGAACCTTTGAATAAATTAGCATTGTTCTTGCGGCTTCCACAAGAGTTCGATTTCGCCTTTCAACTACACCGCTCGTTGAGGAGTTCGTGGAACACTTCTTTGATGACCGATTCCAACACTTTCATAAAACCGAATTAAGTCTTTGTTAACAAACTCGTGCCATTGTCTGCTCGAACAATTCTAACAAGATTGTTGAGTCGAACTCAAGTCGTTTGATAAGTTTGATGATGACATCCGAGTTTCATCCTTTGTCCTCAAAAACTTTACCCAAGTAAATCGAGAGTAGTCATCAACAATGACTAGAATGTATTTCTTCCCATTTATCGCTTGCACTCTCATTGGTCCGCATGCATCCATATGAAGGGTATGAAGAACTTCCATTATCGAGTTTGTGGGTTTTGGTTTGTGGGCATATTTCGTGCTTTTTCCCAATTGGCAAGTCGAACAAAGATGATCTTTTCATATTTTAACTGGGTAAGCCTCGACAAGATCCTTTCTCGAAAGGTTATTAATGGTGCCAAGTTCAAGTGATTGAGACGACGATGCCATAACCATGACTTTGTTTTAGAAGCCTTTGACAACAAGCGATTGAGAAGACTTCATCATGTCTTCGATAGAGATGGTGTATAGGTTTGAACCACGAGTACCTCTTAATAATTCCACACCATCAAGTTCTCTAACGAAACAAGTATGTTTTCTAAATGCCACTTCTAGATCGGAATCACGTAATTGACCAACAGAGAACAAGTTATGACCAAGACCTTCCACATAATATACCCCGGAGATTACACTTTACCAACCACATAATCTCCATAACCCATAATTGCTCCAAAATGGTCGCTCCCGAATCTAACAAATCCCGATGAATTTACTCACGAAGTTCATGAGTCATGAGCGATCTCCAAATATATGCTTGGAACAACTGAGTCCGTGTACCACGTAAACGATTTGAACGATCCGCAGCTGAACACGCACAAGAATGGATAATCGATAATTGGGAACCCCATGCAATAATGGGTTCCACTTGGTTAGTAAAATGATTGGAACACCCACATCGTAAGTAGAAACAATGGAATCATAGAAATAGATGCAATGCTAGTGTCCATATTTGACCTATTCAAAGTATGTTCACTTAAGGGAATAGTTCTACCAATAGGCATCCATTTTCTAGTGGGCATTGACTTAGCAAATTTAGGGCAAAACTCATTAACCTTACGGCCAGTAGGTATCCATTGATAACCTATATTACTGAATTTTCTCCCTGTGGGTTTCCACTATTTTCTAACTTTCTTTCGCCTTTGCCTTTTAGCCTTCTTAGCTTGATTTTTAACATTAACAATTTTAACTGGGCATTTGACAGCATTAGACAAAACATTCACACCACATTCATGATTAGTAATGTAAATCAAGCAATCATCATTACATGGTTTGCGAATAGTAGCGTAATTTGAATTAATTACAAGACGCTTATAGCTAATACTAGAATCAACACGATTCGCTTTATTCAACTCAAACTTAATATTCCTAGGGTGATCTTCTACTCTCTTCCAATGCACATTCTTAGCTCATGAGGTCCTATCTTGCTTGGTATTGCCCGGAGGCTTTGACCCGCTTGCTTTTATGTCACCGACACTCTGTAGAGGGAATTATGGGAACATTAGTTGGTTGATCTACTTTTGCATTCCCGAACTAGACGTGCGGTGGATCCGAACTACTTGAAGGCACATTAGTGTTCACTTTCTTAAAACCGGGCATAGAATGGTTTGTATGCTTGGCACTAGGCATAGAACAAGGCATCACAACTTTACCTTTCGCACCTAAGGATTTAGGACATGTTGCTATTAAACATTCTAGCAACTCCCGAGATCGTTTGGCCCGAATGCAAGCAAACCTAATTTCTATCAAGAGGCTTATTTATGAAATCCTCTTCCACAATCTCACGGAGACATTCTAGACTATCCTTAAGGTGAGCACAATAGTTATGAAACACAAGTTCATTATTCCTAAGATGAGGAGGAATGTATTTAATAATCACAAGATATTTGCAATCGAGGATGACTTTGATGCAACATTCTCATTAAAGACAAGTGGCGCTTTCCTTTTCCCGACTCCTCGATTCTCAATTTCTTTTGTAAAGACGTTATTTTTTCGTTGTTTTTGTCACGAGTGACTTTCATTGAATCATATAACTCTTTAAAGTGTCGCTTAACTTTTCATTTTCTTCTAGAAAACTCTCGCTTTCTTTTGTAAAGCATTAACCAAGTTTTGAAGATGAAAAGTTTGAGAATACCGAGAATCTAAAGGAGGAGGCATTTGGGAGCCACCACATTGTTCTTTTCACCCTTTAATTGAGAAATTTGGGCTTTCAACTTTCTCGATCGTGTTACAATGAGCTTGAATCTGCTCGTCACGCTTGTTTATCCGAAAATCGATCAAACTCGAACATCCGAGGATGTCTTGATATTTGAGGTTTTGACATTTTCTTTAAGATGTTGATATTTTAGTTGTAAATCAAAATGTTCAACTTCTAGTTTAGAAAGATGTTTTACCAAATTATCGTGATCATCCCGATCAATTTTCTCATTTAGTTTCGAGTTTTGTTTTCAAGCTCAATGACACGATCATGGGAAACTTTCAATGCAATAGATAATTCATGAAATCGAGAAGCAAGAATAGAGTGCTTAGTAACAAGATAAAACACATCTTGAGCAACACAACTCGAAATCAAATTCTCATTTAAGATATGCAAGTTCTTCCTTTCAACTTCATTATATTTGAGTTCCTGCTCATAATCATTGACCTCAACTATCATTGCATCAAATTCCTTTTCCATTTCTTTAATATCCGAATTTATCCCTTTTGAAGACTCTCAAATTGACCTTTTAATTGTTTAAAGAAAGGCATGACCTCGCTTAAATAACATTCTTTAGTTTGCTCAAAACCCTTTCCCCCGCTATCCCAAGAGGTGTGATTCTCTTCTTACACGCTTTCTCAAAATCAACAAACAAATTGATAAACAACATATAGTCGATTAAGGTCTTGCTATTAGTGGCAATAGATCTAGGAACTAAATGCATTGGTGTATTAGGAGGATACACAGTTGTTTTAGGAATTTCCTACAAGGGGATTCTTTTCAACAAGATTTTCACTTTTGCATATCCATATCCTTTTCCAACACTTGTTCGTGGGGTTAATAGAGTCCGAGGCTTAAACTTGTTTAAGGATATCCAATTTTCCTTAGTGTAATCATGGGGTTTGATCGTTATATTATTCATTTTACACTCGTGATCTTCTAGCTTCTTATTCATTTTCTCCCTAGTGACTTCATCCGATTTCTTATCTTCCTCCTGCACTCAACAAGAACTAGGTTTTCGCCTAGGCTTAAGGATTTCATTACCATCATAAAGTACCTTATGAGCAGCTCTAGCCTTTTAATGACCTCGTGATTTGGTTCCTCAACAATGGGAATGCTATGCTTATCGCTAAGACTCTATGCTTAGTGATCAAGTGAGCAATCAATGGTATTCCTTGTACGCATAACTTATTTTCAAGCTTGTTTTTCAAAGTTTTAGATTGGAAAATCATTCAAAAGTTTTGATTCCTTAGCATTGAATTCTTGCTTAAGCATTTTAACATTTTCTTGAAGTTCTTGTTTTTGCTTAGCGCTTTAGAAAGCTTTTCTTGTAAGGAGTTTAACTCTTGTTTTAATACTTCTTCTAAAATTACTTTTTCTAATAATTGTACGATTTGGTCATCCATTTCCGCTCACGGTGGTTAACTCAAACTTAGCACGTTGTTCATAAATAGCAACTTGTTCTTTATAGGCATTCGCCTAGAGGTAACAGAATCATCAGGGCACATGCAAAGGTATTCATCAAAACATAGTCATCATTGATCGCAGAAGATGCATTACTTGGTACAACCTCACTTTCACTTTGCTTCACATATTGATCATATGGGACAATATTACTATTACCCTCATCATCAATATCCGATTCATAAGTTTCAAGAGATTGTACTTTATTATGCATCTTTGCTCATCAACATCATCATATAGTTTTAATACCTCCAAATGATTTTGTCTTTGGATGGACCACTTGTTGTGGTGAAGAGACCTTGGAGAGACCATAGGTGAGATGCTAGCCATGAAGATTGTTTGGGCAAGAGGTTCATCATCGACATCGAGTCAAATGCATCACGCCACTACTTGAAAGGCATTTTGATGATTATGACCTATCTCCGAATTGGTTGCTCATCAACATCAAGATCATAGGTTCGGCATTTTCAAGAAGAAACAACAACTCCTCTTCATCCAAAGTCGCTCCATTATCCCGAGCTTGCACAAGCAACATCTTGTCTCTCAAGTATTCTCGCATTCTGGGACGTTTTGGAGATGTGCGCTCCTAGCAATATGTCCTCACCACCACAGCTTGTAGCACTTAATTGGCTTTGCTTGACCTTGATTTCCATTCCTTCCCGATTCTCGATTTCCAATATAACCTCCACCTACTCCACCTCTTCCCTGCTCATATTGCCTTCCTTGAATCGGTTGCACCATAACTTTTCCATCTCGACAACCGCATGATTGTGAAGGTTGGATGCGCTCGATCTCATTGTTAGTGTGAAGACTGCTGGTATGTGGATTGAGAGTCAAGTTTTGTTTAACCATAAGAGCCGCTTGATTGATGAAATGTCCCATGACCGCATCAAGATCGCCTTGTTTGAACATTGGATCGGGAATGAGTTTGTGATTACCATTACCCGTGGGTATAACTTGAGAAGCTTTGGTGGTAATTCCAACATTTGTGTAAAAGGTCGTTGAATCATTTGAAGAACTTGTTTCTCCCTCGTTGGTTTTGAACTGCTCAAGAATCCTTTTTCAAACATAGCATGTCTCTCATTTTGAAGAAGAAAGGCATACAGCTGCTCATAGTTTGTATTCTTCAATCCTTTGGTTAGCTTCACAAGGTGACAAATTTGTGCCATTCGGGATTCATGTTGTTCACAAACTTTGAGTTCAAATTGAATGTTTGGCATGGTCATTTTGATGTTCCTCATGTCATTCACAAGCTTATGGAATCTCACGTAGTACTCATAGACACTCTCATCCGGTTTCATCTTGAAGTGCTCAAACTCATCATACAGCTTGTGATTCTCTGTCTTCCTTGGTTAATTCGTAACCCGAGAGAAGCATCTTGACATTATCCCAAACCGCCTTGGCTTCAGTGTTGTGATTGATAAGCTTGTAGATATCTTTTGGAAGACCTCAAGTATAATGTTGAAGCCCCGATATCAAGATCGAATCTCTTTTTCTCCTTATCATTGAGCTCATCATACGCCTTTGGTCCGTCTAATCCATAGATCATTGTTCCATCCGCAACAGATCAATTAAGTCTCTTGTAGTCTCAATCGATAAGGTCCTTCATCAATGGATTTGAGAATGTTGACCCCATTTTCCTTTCCAAGACAAGACAACTGATTCGTTGAGCCCAAGAGTCGTAGTCGGCCTGGCACAAGCATGGGTGGACGAGTATCCGAACCACCGCTTGAACATCCTCAAGAATAAATGGAGATGATTGTAGGTACGTTGGTAGACATGTTTACAGATTACACGGATTTTATAACTCTATGATTAAACCGGAAATAGATTCTTTCACGGATTTTACTAAATCAAGAGAAACCAGACATAAACAAAAGATCAACCAAGTCGCTAAGAATCCTTGAACCAAGTCGCTAAGTACCAAGTTCGCTAAGTATTATGAAATCAAGTCGCTAACACCAAGTCGCTAAGACCCAAGTCGACTAAGTCGCTAAGAATACCAAGTCGCTAAGACGTCAAGTTGCTAAAGAACAACTCGCTAAGATCCAAGTCGCTAACACCAAGTCGCCGAGAATACCAAGTACAAGTCGCTAACAAAATTGAAAGCAAGTCGCTAACTTCACCAAGTCGCTAGTCGTAGTGGAGAATCCACTGTTGTATCTTGTTTGTCGGCTTGTCTCAATAGACAAGTCGCTAGGACCAAATCGCTAACAATTAACACTACAACTCGCTACCTTTATCAAGCAAGTCGCTACGATGAAAAACACTACGAGAACCAAGTCGCTAGCAAGAAAAACTTCAAAACACACTTTTCAATCCAAAACAAGCTCAACCACAAGTGATTCAAGCTTACCAAATCAAAACCCAAGCACTTACAATGATTCTAAACACAAAAGTACACCCAAAATTCAAACTTTAACACTAGAAATGATCCAAATGATGCAAAACCACTAAACTTTTTCAAACTCAAAACCATCTAAAACCACTAGAAATCCAAGGATATGTAAGAGAGATGATCAAACCATGGCTCTTGATACCATTTGTAACATATTGATTTCACAAACACATCATATCATAAACACAAGTAGGCGATAAGATGAGGTTTTAGAGAGAAAGAGTTAGAGGTTTGGGAACTTAGTGAGAGAAAATGAAAGTATTATTATGAGCTCCAACTCTCTACCTTGGGAGGTAGAGAGTATTTATAGTCTTACACAAATCGCCACCTACGGGTCGTGGATCGTGCATACAGCTGGGTAAAGACCGTCTGTCCTCCACGGTGTTACTTAACTAAATACTACTTAACTTATAATAATCTACGACTACGAGCTTAACGATTACATATACTTGAGGTGACCGACACTTTAATAACCGGATTTACTAAATCCTAACAAATTAAGGTTATGTTAGTAATTAAGGCAAGGCTCATGTAGAAAACCCATGAGCCTATGCAAAAGCCCAATAAGGAAAGGAAGGGACTAGATGTGTTGCCCTAGCTCCCTTCCCCTATAAATAGTCTTGTAACTCTCACTTGAGAGTTGGTTGTTCATTTCAATATCATTCCTATGCCTAAAGGTTTTCATTTCATTCGTGTGTGTGAATTGTTTTGTTCAACCGATCACGTTCTATCTCATTTCTTCATATTGATGCTTGTTCTGCAAACATGGGAACCTAACAGTGGTATCATTCGCCATCTAGTTGGGTGAAACATACTTGTTTTTGAATTTTTTCATTGATACACATAAGTTTCGGTTCTTAATACTTCATACGCTTTAAAAACTTAATTTTTACACTTTAAAACTCAAGATTCTTGTACTTTAAAGGTTATTTGGTGATAAAGTTTAA
The DNA here is from genome assembly GCA_022545495.1 of Chrysanthemum lavandulifolium. NCBI lineage: Eukaryota > Viridiplantae > Streptophyta > Magnoliopsida > Asterales > Asteraceae > Chrysanthemum > Chrysanthemum lavandulifolium. The sequence continues at coordinate 126,473,392 of CM040241.1, read as the reverse complement.
GTTTTTGGCATAAAGTTTGAAACTTTACGTGTATTTCATTGTTTTTGAGCTTGGTTTCATTCGTGTAGTCATTTCTACGCGTAAGGTAAAAATGAGTTTTTGATCATCAAGTTTCACACTTTTGTGTTATTTTGGTGATATTGAAGCTTTTTCATCATAAAAATCTGGTTTATAAACACTTTTGGGTAGAAAAATCAGTTTTGGCGATTGGTATATCCTACGCATAGTAAAACGCTAGTTTTACTAGTAAGCATTCTAAGTATACGCGTAAGCTCCTCAAGGTTTGATCTTCAGTGCTGCTGGTTTACTCGGTGTTTTCTTCCTTGGATAATCCTGAAAACACTTCGACTTTGGATATCTTTTACACTGGAATAAATGTAAAGGATTTTTGGTTAAAACCCTAGTTTTACGCCTAAGCTAATCACTTACGCGTAGAATCCTTTACGCCTAAGCATTTTCTTACGCCTAAGCTTTGTCTTACGCATAAGCTAATCTTACGCATAAGCATTATACTACTACACCTTTGGTTTATGCTTAAGCGAAGTGTTGTTCAAGTCTACGCGTAAGCTATTCCTACGCGTAAGCTATTCTTACGCGTAAGTTGGTGTTTCTACGCATAAGGTATTTTCTTTGCATAAGCTGGTTTTCTACGCATAAGGATACTTTATCAACAAAGTTTCATTCGACTACAAAGATCCATCATCAACACAAGTTTCAAGATGTCTCAACCACCATACTCTAGCTACTTTCCTCATATGTATCCTCAACAACAACAACAACATACTGTGTATCCTCAAGGAGAAATTCCACAACAAATGATTCAACTACCACCTAGTCTTCAAGTACAACCTTACACAAACTTTCAAAATCAGCATCCATCCAAGTATGCTATGAAGGAACCGTCTTGGTTTGCAAAGATGTGTGAAGCTTTGAGTAGCCAACAATCCATTCATGAGGCTGGATCACTTGATAGACCTCCAATGCTCACTCCCGGAAACTACGATCAATGGGTGATAAGGTTCTTTAGGTTTTGTGATCTAAAGAAACCACATGGAAAGTTCTTGAAGAAGGTCATCCTTGAAGGTCCTTTTCGGATGCCCATCACACCGTATGCCGGAGATCCGAATGCTAATCCACCAAGACATGATGTCACCAACGTTGTCAGTCTTAATGAACTCACTACTGACCAACTTCTACACATGGAAGCTGATGAACTTGCAATGCAATATATCCTTTAAGGATTACCCAATCCGATACTTCGTAGTGTTGATGCTCAGAAGACTGCTAAAGCAATGTGGGAGCATATTCATCTTCTCATGGAAGGCACATAATTCAATCAAGAAGACATGGAATCCAAAATTTACTTAGCATATGAACACTTCATGATTGAACTAGGGGAGACATTAGAGTCATATCATCATCGATTCTCAGACATCATCAATGACTTGTAAAAACATAACATCATTATGCCAAGAATTGCAGTCAACACAAAGTTCCTTAGTAATCTTGGTCCTGATTGGGAAAAGTATGTCATTTTCATCCGTCAAGCGAATAATCTTCATCATGCTACATATGGATTGCTGTACGACTATTTAAAGCCCTACCAAAAGGAAGTTGACAAAGAACGGATTATCCGTGGAGTCCCTGCTTCGCCTTCACTTCCGGATAATCAAGCTCTAGCTTTATGGGCTCAAACGTGTTATCCTCAATTCCCTACTTTGCAAACTGTCTTCACAAATCCTCCACAACTAACTGCTACAATTACACCATATGATCCGTCACAAAGAACAATCTCAAGAAACTCAATTGGTTCCATACAACAACAACAATGATCAAGCACTTTACGTTGAATTTAATGAGGATGCGAAGCTTTCGATGCATTGCAACAAGGGTTTGTCATGATTGCAAGAGCCTTCACCGATATTCAAACAAACCAACAATCGCATTCGTACCTCATCAAACACAAGGAATCAGCCGTTGTTAACAATGGACGTGTTGAAGTTCGTAATCGTGGTAATGTTCGTCCGATGGGTAGTGGTCAAGGGTTTAATGCTAATGGAAGGAATAACATGGGTGCTCCACAACAACGAGCTCAAGTGGTTGATCGTGTAAATGCTCGATCGGGATTAATTGTCTTCGTTGTTATAATCAGAATGAGAAGGGTCATCGGGATAATGCATGCCCAAAGCCGAGGACAAGAGGCGTGCTTATCACAAAGAGGCTCTACTCTTGGCTCTTAAGGATGAAGTGGTTGAACTCTTACCAACAAGGAACATAGCTTCATGGCAAATGCAGATTCGATGATGACATGGGGGCTTGCGTGCTAATGCGCAGCTTATGTTAATGAGTAACATGCAAGAACTCCACATGAGTGATCTGAGCACAGTGTATGACATCGACGGCTTGTCTCGTGTACCGGATCAAACTATACTCATTATCGATCCGATATCTCCGCTAACATCCGCATCCGACGAGGATCGAGTACTCAACATGAGCCATCTACATCTCATTCCTATGATAATCAAATAGATCACGAGTTATATTTGACGATCAAGATGACCTTATGGTTAATAATCGATAATGAAGTTGACTCCGTGGTTATATTTGAGGATCTAAATAATGATCATGTTGAGACTCATGTTGAACAAGCTGAACTTTTGTCTAATCCAGATATTGAGCTCATGACCTTACTTAATGACCAAAAATCTCGAATGGAAAAATGCCTTGACATCAATCAGCAACTAAAGGATAAAAATGCACTGCTGACTAAGGATAATGAATGCTTAAAATTTCAACTCAACATTTTTCAAACACAAGTAAAAAGTGTAAAAGGTTTTGAAGTCGCTTTGCTAAATCCTACCAAAACGAAAAATCTTTAGAAAAACAGATATGTGATCTAGTTGCATCTAAGAATGCTTTGTTGTCTCAAATAGAACAACTAAATTATGATCATAAACAACAACTTAACGCTCTCACTTCGGAAACTAAAAAAGCAAAGTCTGAGTTGTTAACTTGTCAAAAACAGTTCTGTGAATACAAAAAGCATTCAAAGAAACGAATAGATGACTATCTTGAAGAAATTGTCGACTTACAAAACAAAATCAAAGAGTTTTGAAATGTTGTTTATAAACATGGTGAGTCAATCACAACTATTCAAAAGTTTACTTTTAAACCAAATCCAAATGGATATGGCCCGAATCTTGATGATTACAAACCAAAGTTTTCTAATAGAGCATTCAAACCAAATCCTCATGTTTACAGTGCAGAACATAGAATTGATGATTCCATTATGAGTGTTGTTGAATATAATCGAATGGAGGACTTAGATGCAGAAGACGAGAGTCGGTCAAAATTAGAAAATGTTGTTTATAACAAACCATTTAACTATTCAAAAGCCATAACTTTCGTCGCACAACAGATAATTCGACACACCTTGGGTTATCACGCCTATTTTCGAGTCTTCTAATGTTAGTCCTCAACCTAAACCGCACAAATTAATGGTCCTTTACCTTCACTCAACTGAAGTCAAAACATTACCCGAACAATGTCAAATTCTTAAATATTTTGAAACATTCATATCGGACATCAAACTTTTGGAACGTGAAATTGAAATCAATTTTGAAATAAAAGTTGAACATTTTCAATCACCTCATGCGAGAGAACAAAGAGATATTTTTCAGAAAAGAATTTTACCTCATGTCCGAAATTTGAAAATGTGTGCAATATATTGGGAAAGGGATTTTGACAAGGAGCTTGGACTTATGAAAAGAGTTTTCGAGCAAACAGAAACTTCAATTTCAAATACCAAACGTAAAAAGAAAATGTTAAGAAAAGATGTTGATCGACTCTTGGAAGATGTTCTCTGTGTTGATACCCTAAATGTTGTGTTATTACATTCTGTTGCATATGCATTTGATTATATCTCTGCTGATTCTGTTGATTCTATTGAAAATATTGAGCATACTGATACTGTGTCACAAATCAAGTCTTTAAAAATTGAAAATGAGCGTTTGTTAAACGAGCTTTCAAATGTAAAACGTCGTCTTCAATGGTGTCAAAAAGATTGTCAAAATCGAGAACTCACTTTGCAAAACAAAATCAATTAGTTGCATACAAAAACTCTTAATCCAAAACTTGAGCAACTGGATGATGAAAACGTGCCTTTGAAGTTAAAAAGGAATATGGTGTCATATTTGATTTACTCAAAAAGACTCGTGCTCAAGCGTCAAAAGATGTTGATGATCATCTTGCATATACCAAAGATGTTTTACGACGAGATGGACTCACTCGTTCTGAAAATCTAGATTTGTTACACACTACCCATGATCTAAAAGTAGAGTTGGTGAAACTTAAACAAGATAGGAATAGTAACACAAACATAATTGCACCAGGAATTCTTAGACTGCCTAATGCCACATCACAAGAAACTAATGTGCTTCCCTCTATTGAAACAGGAATAGTTGCCTCTTTTCCCAACGCTAGCACTTCACAGCTTAAGAGCACCACAAGGAAGAATAGGAAGTTGTGACGAAGAAAAGAACAATAAAGACCTCTGAAGTAGAAGAACACCTTAGGAATTTGAATAAAGACCACTTTAGATATTGCGTCTGACAAATGTAATGGAAAAAGTGATGTAACGAATGCTGAATCTTTAAGTACTTTAAATGTTATGTTTGAAGCTTCTTGTGTTGGTTGTCGTAAAAGCATGTTTTCTGGTTGTCATGATAAATGTGTTGCTAATGCTATCTTATCTCATAAGAGGAATAATAGAAAATGGAATACCTATAGGCCCACTAATGCTTCTAAGTCTGTGCTAGGTAAACCACCTTCTAGTGTTCTGGCTACGATCATTGATGTACCCATAGAACCCCCTACACCTCCTAGGAAGAACTTATCACCTAGTGCATTTACTAAGACCAAAGATAAGACTAGTTGGAGATGGCCGAAATGGTTACATAATACACTTAGCTTTAAATGGATACCTAAAATCATAAACATGTGTGTTTCAACTATAACTGCATCGGAACCCTCTAACTCTTCGGGTTCCACATCTACTTCTATTCCATCTGTATCGTCTGTTTGTAATGCAGGTGATACAGATCATCCTATGGATTGTTGATAGCGGATGTTCCCAACACATGATAGGCAATCTCAAACTGTTATCCAAATTTGTTTAAAATTTTATTGGCACTGTCAGGTTCGGGAATGATCACTTCACAGCTATCATGGGCTACGGAGATTACATCAATGGGAACATCGAAATTAACAGGGTTTATTATGTGGATGGTCTCAGTCATAATCTCTTCTCAGTTGGTCAATTTTGTGATGGAGATTTGGAAGGTGCTTTTCGGGAGAAAACTTGTTTCATTCGTGATCTACAAGGAAACGATCTTATGTCTCGTACCCGCACATCAAGTATTTATACAATCTCAGTGCAAGAGATGATTGCTTCATCTCCCATCTGTCTACTTTCAAAGGAAACATCTACAAAATCTTGGCTATGGCACCGTCGACTCTCATACTTAAACTTTCAAACCATAACTAATCGTGCACGATACAAACTTGTTGACGGTCTCCCAAGATTTTGGTATTCTAAAGATCACCTATGCTCAGCTTGTGAACAAGGGAAAAGCACTCGTGCTTACTTTCCTTCAAAGGTGGAACACAACTCACATCATGTGCTTCATCTTCTTCACATGGATTTGTGTGGTCCGATGCGTGTGCAGACGATTAATGGAAAACGCTACATCTTGGTAATTGTAGATGACTACTCAAGATGGACTTGGGTTTATTTTCTTCAAGTAAAGATCAAGCTCCACGAGATGATCATCACCTTTCTCACGAAAATTCAAGTTCACTGGAACACGAATGACAAATCGTAATGCATAAAGGAACCGAATTTATGAATCAAACTTTTCGTGCATATTATGAGAAAGTGGGAATTGAGCATTAAACATCAATTGCACGAACACCGTAACAAAACGGAGTTGTTGAAAGACGAAACCGACGTTAGTGGAAGCCGCAAGAACAATGTTAATTAATGCTAAACTTCCAGACACTTGTGGGTCAAGCCGTGTCAATCGCATGCTACACTCGTAATCGCTCAATGATTACCAAACGCCACAACAAAACACCTTATGAGCTTATCCACAACAGAACCGAATCTCAAACACTTTCATGTATTTGGATCCCTTTGTTACCCAAATAATGATCGTGATAACTTTGGTAAGCTCAAAGCCAAAGTCGACATTGGAGTCTTTGTTGGATATTGTGAAAACTCTAGGGTTACCCGATCCGAATCGTCGACAAGGAAATTATGGAAACGATTCATGCAAATTTCGATGAGCTTACGTAAATGGCTTCGAGCAAAACAACTTGAAACCCGGACATAACCGTCTAAACTTCCCCAAACCCCATCATCACCGAACTAAGCCTACAACTTACTCGTCAACAAGTGGAACAAATTGTTTGCTTCTCGTTTAGTGATGATATTGATCAACGTGCTCGGATGTATCAAATGTTTCACGCTCAACCCGATAATAATCCAATGCCCGATACACATGAAACAACAACAAGCTGAAGAAGCACCTCCAATTGATTCTACAACAACAAATTGAACAAACCACATCCAATGACGCCGAACCGGTGATGATCTTCAAGAATGAAGTACCCCACCGCAGATTATGATCCAAATGCGTTCTTCAATTGCTTGCTATTGAAACCGCCACACCGATGTTGCGTAATCATCCACAAGCCATTTGAATCCTCCTAACTGCAGAATGTATATCAACATCAACCTTCCACACATCGTTGGACGAAAGACCATCCTCTTGTGAACATTATTGAAACCCGAATCAACCATCAGAATTAGACAACGCCTTCGATCAAGGTGAACATTGCATTTATGCACTTACCGCCCCGCCAAGTCAATCCAAAATATTAAGGAAGCCATGACATATGACAACCGGATTGAATCCATGCAAGAAGAACTTAACCGCTTTAAACATCTTGAAGTATGGGAATTGGTTGAAAACCAACTGGGGTCTATGTTATTGGTCTCAAATGGATTTGGAAAACAAATTGGATGCCGAGGGTACAGTTATCGTAAATAAGTCACGTCTCGTGGCTAAGGGTTATAGACAGGAAGAAGGATTGATTACGAGGAATCATTTGCACCGGTTGCTAGACTTGAGGTCGTTCGGATCTTTCTCGCATTCGCGGCTCACATGAACATCACGGTCTTTCGGATGGACGCCAAAACCGCTTAAATGGAAAACCGAAAGAAACAATCTATGTTAGTCACCCGGAAGATTTGTTGATCCGAGTTCCCTAATTATGTCTACAAACCGAACAAGGCTCTACGGTCTCAAACAAGCCCCTCGCGTGGTATGATAAGTTGTCATCATTTCTTATCTCTCATAATTTCGTCAAAGGATCGGCCGACCCTACACTATTCATACAATATCACGGGCACACATTTTAATCGCTCAAATTTATGTGGATGACATCATTTTGGGTCAACACATCTAAAGTACTCAAACGCTTTTTCAAAACACATGAAAAACATTTTGAAATGTCCATGATGGGTGAACTTACGTTCTTTCTAGGACTGCAAGTTCATAAATCACCCGTGGTATTTTTGAGTCACCCAAATATGCTCTTGAAATTTTAAACAAAACGAATACAAAACTCGTGACACCTATGCTACACCAATGGCACATACCAAGAAACTAGACGCCGATTTGCAAGGGAAATTGGTTGACCTACCAAATATCAAGTATCATTGGGTCTCTCATGTATCTAACGACTAGTAGACCCGATATTGTCTTTGTTGTATATCTTTGCTCCCGCTATCGATCGCGACTAACCGATACTCACCTCTCGAGGCTAAAAGAATCCTCCGATACATCAAAGGAACCATTAACTTGGGGATCCGTATCCAAAGGATTCGGATTTGAACTAATAGCTTTTTCGAACACGATCACGCAGTTGCTTAGATTCTCGGAAAAGTACTTCGTGAGCTCTACAATTTCTTGGTGATAAACCGTGTCATGGCAATCAAGAAGCAGGATTGTACATCATTGTCCTCAATGTAACCGTAATATGTAGCCATGTCGGCGTGTTGTGCTCAAGTCATTTGGATGAGAACACAACTCAAAGACTATGGTTACGATTTGACGTAATCCGATGTACCGCGATAATCAAAGTGCTATTGCGATCTCGCAACTCGCTCAACATTCAAGTCCAAGCACATCGATCTTGATATCATTTCATCAAGGAGCATGTGGAAAAGGGTACCGTTGAATTATATTTTGTGGGTATCGAATATCAATGGCGAGACCTTCTCACCAAAGCCTTAGCTTCACGTAGGTTTACCGAGTTGGTCCACCGGATTGGTATGCGGTGTTTGACTCAAAGGAACCGGACGAACTTATAAAAAATCTTAAAACAAGTCAAACACCAAAACCTCTTTTGTAAATATTTTTCCAAAACACAATACAAAAATACAAAACTTATAAAACTCAACAATATTCTTCTATCTCAATTTATTTCAACATGGCAAGTACAAATCTTCCGTCAACACTTTACTCTTTCGAATCTATGTATTTTTCCGGTCAAGTGTTGAGGGGGAGAAAGTAAATATTTTTCTGCTTCATAAAACCTTGTACTTGCATGTTACCTATACTGGGTGTATGTTTGTTAGTGGTGGACACGTTTCTTGTTTCTTGACACTCCTCGGACCCAAATTTGTAAAATTTCTCTATTTCTAAAGTCGAGGGGGAGTGTCATTAAAGTTGCTTTCCAAACTTACACTTCATACTTAACCTAAATGAAAATTATGAGCTATGGATGAGAATGGTTAAGGTGGAGGGACCAAAGTTGTCAAAAGTCTAAAGTTATTTTAACAAAACCCTTCCACCTAAAATTCTTTTACATTTATTACTACCATTAATTCTCTCAACCACCTCATCCCAGGCATAAGAATCAATCCTCAAATCCGTGTGAAAATATTCAAATTTGTAAGTGGTTTAAGGATCATTGTGTAATTACAAACATTGGTTTTTAATTTCATGAAAATCAACGGCTAGATTTTGAGATTGGGGTGATTTTGTGTTCTACGCGTATGCGTATGAACATGAAATCGTCATTGGGTGTTTATGATGAAAAATATTGTGTCAAAACGTTTAAACATAAGTATTATGAACATTTCCATTTTCAAAATCAACCCAGATACTTCAATTAATCATTTTTCAAAAATTAGGGTTTATGCGTGGTTTTGGGGTTTTTCATTTGTGAGTGTTTCTGTGTATTTAGATGGTTGTAGGATGTTTGTTACATGATTAATTGACCAAAACCACTCTCGAATCATACCCATAAACATTAATTTTGTGAAATTGAGAATTAGGGTTTAAGACTCATATGAATTAGGGACTTTTGATTCTTAAGGTTTTGGATGTTAAAACTTGTTGCAACACATTCATACAGCCTCTAAGACATCCCAGAATGAATTCGGTGCAAATCCTATGGCTAGATTTCTTAGTCATAAAATTTGAATCCCTATGGTTTAAGTTTTACGCATAAGTTTATCTTACGCGTAACTATGTATGCTTGTGATTCCATGTGAGATTGAAAGATATTGAATAATGTGTTAATGAATATGTTATGATGAATTTATTTCAGGTTTTATGCGTGAAAAATCAGAATCAAGGTTGACAATTGGAACTATACGCATAAGGATCATCTTACGCATAGAAGGTTACACGTAAGAGAAATCTTACGCGTAAGGTTCTACATGGGGACTACGCGTATCCTGTGAAGGATATGCGTAAACTTGAATCTTACGCATAAGGTTCACTCTTACGAGTAAACCTTACGCATAAGCTCCAACACACGCTTACGCGTAAGCCTTATGCCAAGACCTCTTTCCCTACACGTAAGAAGAGTTCCTAAGCATAAGCTTATGCCTACGCGTATGGTTACTACTGTTTACGCATAAGCTTTCAAATTTACGCTTAAGCCTTATTTTAACCATAATTATAAATTGTTACGCGTACAAACTTGTAAATAAATAAATCATAAAGTCACAAAACCAAAATGTCACTAATAAGCTATAATGATTAATATGTTGTGTAAATGAGTGGAAATTTGGACTTTACAATTCAAAATTAATAAACTCACGAAACTTATCATGACAACTTTGGACTAATTGGACAAACAAGTGACGTTGGACTCGTAACATTCATCAACATAACATATTCAATAATTGGACAATAAAATCAACTTTTGACTAACGTAACGTCTTTCGATATGTTGGTTCTTTTGGCTCAATATCTTTCAGATCATAATATGGACGTCACGATGGAAAACGTTAACGCACCAAATGTAATCACGATGGAAGACATCTTCCTTGATTGTTACAAGATGAAGATTGGAAAGAACAATCTCAAAGTGGACTTTGATAACTTCATGTGCTCTGAGTCTTCGTGTCATATTACTGTGGATATTCTGAAGACTCATCCCTACAAGAACATGCTCACAAACTCAGCAACAGTACCGGAGATCTATATTCATCAGTTTTGGCACACCATGAAGAAGATCGATGGTCAAGATGCTGTTACGGTGACACTCAACACCAAACAAGTCACCATTACTGTTGAAGACTTAAGAGCAATTCTCCTTCCTGCCATCCAGCCTGCTACTTATGTTGCTACTCCTTCTGAAGAGACTACTCTCCAATTCATGGTCAACATTGGCTATGATGAAGCTTCCGGGATTATCACTAAACATTCTTCAGTTGACTTAAAGAACATCCCTCATCCATGGAGAACTCTATACATCATGATTACCAAATCTGTTTCTGGACGTGATAGTGATTATGAGCATCCTAAGCTCATGGAACTACGATATTCAGGGAATGTTCAACATGATGCACATTGACTTCAGAAGTCCGATTTGGAATGACATGATGTCATATCTCGTGAAACCCGGCACCAAGATCCCTACATCGATACACTAAATTGTTGATCCAAAGGATACTCGGAATAATCTGGACATTCCTCGAGACTCGATGACCCCAACCATCACTCCGAGTTGTTTGAGTTTACGCTAAACGCTGTCGATTCAAAGACTCAACAACAAAGAAAAAGGCATCAGTATTGCCGACTACCTTCTCACCGGCGACAAAAATAATCTTCAATCACACAAAAGATATCAATAATCGGTAGCATCAGCAAAGTTGGCTTCATTGATGAAAAGTCTTCCGTTGTACCAAATAAAGAAGACAAGGAGATTGGGCATCTTTGGAAGTGCGCAAGCACCGGGAGAACCCGAAGTATCCAAAGAGAACTCGTGTTCTCAAAAGGAAAGTTCCATCGAAGGTTGGCGATATGTCCAAACCGCTGTTATCTCACACAAGCTAGCCACTTGTGAATGACTAACCGTAAGAAACTTAAAACAGTTCGCACAAACCAATAATAAAGAAGTGTAGTATGTGGGTAACTCAAACGTGTTAGGTTTGAGCACCGAGATCGTCCGAACGAGGTTGAATGGAATTTCCAACTCACGCCTCAATTATCGGATTTGAATAATAGAAGGGATAAAATGATATATTCTAAACTACGGGATAAGGAAAGCATATAGGATTAAAATCTATGGGGAAAACCTAAGAATTATGGCAAACTACGCAATTCTACACTAAAACGCAAATACGGGATTAAAACGAAACGCTAATAAAATGCAACTACATCTATTCTAAATCCTAAAAATAACTAAAATTACTTTTATGCTAAAAATGATATTAGAAAACTATTTATGAATTAAAACTAATCTTTAGGAATTTTCTGGATTTATTTCTAATTAAAAACTAATTTTAAACTTTAAAAATAAGACTAAATAACTAAAAATTATAAAAACAAAAGGGGAAAATTATGGAACTAATTTTAAAAAATCTCAAATACCATAAGAGAATTTTCAAAACTATTTTTTTATTTTTCTGATTATTTTTCTATTTTCTATGAATTTAAATCTATTTAAATCTAATTAAAATTATGAAAAATACCAAATAAAAGGGGAAAAATAGAGAAAAATATTTTTTATGCTTTTTATATTTTTATTAAACTGGGAAAATTGAAAAATTATTTTTTGGAACTTTTTCTTAATTAATTGTAATTAAAGCTAATTAAAAGTGATTAAAAACTGTTTTAAATCTAGAAAAATAGGAAACAGTAACTAAAAATTATGAAAAACTCAGGAAAATTCTAAAATGATATTCTAAAGCTATGAAAAATATAAAAACATGGGCTTATGTGGATGAAATAAGAGTTGTAGTGAAAACTGCTTAATAATAAGCTATTTAAAATAAGCAAAACAGTAACTTAAGCTACCAAACTATAACTGAAGCTAATGTAGGCTGAGATAAGCTATTATCAACTAAAGCCAGCTACTCCTAACTCCTGATAAGCAATCTACAACTGATTAAGCTAACTGCTACTATAAGCAAAACAGTGAATCTGGCCCCTACTTTGAGCTACTGCAACTACTTATCCAATAAGCTAAAGCTAAAACCAGATATGTGGACTTGAAGACCACCCAAGAACCGCAAATGGACCAAAATGAGACCCTAACTAGTCAGATTGGACTCGTGCAAGAGTCGCAAGTTCGCATAAACCGATCTTCACATGACTTTGACTTTTAAGAACAGTTTGGAAGTTTGACTTTGATGATATTTAAGACCAAAAGTAGAACTGATTAAGATGAAATATGATGTAAAACAGTTATAGCAAGCTAGATTATCAACTCTTACACCTATATGTAGAATCTCAACCACTGATTCCAACAGTGATGCACATAAGAGCAGTAGACTTAAGATTTTGACTATAAGTGCAAAAGGCAGCAAAATAATGACAGGAATGAATGCAATAAGCTATAGCAGACCTAAATCAACTGAACTACTACTATGTTTCAACCTCTAACACAGATTTTAGTACTAAACCAAACACCCCTTCAAAACATTATCAAAACTGATTAACTTACGAAAATCTATGAAACCATTACTCAACTTAAACCAACTGGTCAAAACACTTTTATACTCATCATTTTAACAATCTAGAAACGGCATTTACTCTAAAATTCATTAGACTTTGAAGGTTGACTATTGTTGACTTTTTTGCAAAATGGAGTTTCGAGATAAAATTTGATAATTATAACTCACGTAAGCTTAGATGAGCTTCGTGAGTTTAAATGACCGGAAATAACAAGCTTAAAACAAGTTTAACAATTAAATGAGTATGGCAAATTCATGTAATTAATGAAAATCAAATTTGCATTAATCAAAAGATAGCTTACAACTTTAAAATGAAATTACAACTACTGTAAGATTAAAAAGCAATGACATAAATAAAATGGTCAAAATCTCTCTAAAGCTTAAGAGATTGGACGAATTGCAATGTGAGCCAAGAGGTCTTTAAATAGCCTTCAATCAGCTTGGGATCCTTTTCAGAAGAGCCTAGAAGTCCATTTGCAGCCACTCATTCATCCATTGTCACCTTAACCAATCAGAGAGCTCCAAATCCTTTGATGAGGTGTTTCGGCCAATGATATTGCGCCATTTGGCCACGTGGCATTCCATCTGACAAGTCAGCTGAGGATAAGGATGGATAGATTCTAAGTACGAGGTGGTGTGTTTGGGATTGGTGGTAACAGGGCGTGTGGGAGGAAGGAGGAGAAGGGAAGATTAAGGGCGCGTTTGGTTATTATTATTAATCAAAAGTTTGTTGACGGGTAAAAATGTTTGGTAAGGGTAAATGGGTTGGGATAAATCCTAACATGGCCGGGTATTGGATTGGGTAATGTATTTTTGGGCCTAGGATTTTGGTTATTTATTGGATAATGGATTGGTAAGGATTGGATATTGGATATATATTTTGGTCTAGACAAATGATCCAAAGGCAACCATAGGGACCAAAGTTGTATATTCGAATTGTTGAGGGACCATAGATGTAAATCTGAAATTATCTTCCAAGGACTGATTTTGACAATATTCAAATAAACCAAGGCTGAAATTGCAACTTTTGATTCTTCAAGGGCCATTTTTGCCAAAAGTTGAAACTTGAGGGGCCAGTTTTGACATTTCTTCAAACTTGGTTATTTCTTCCAAAAATCATCCTTGGAGAATAAAATCTTCATAAATGCTCAATTTTGATCTTCCGGCTCGGCTTAAGCTCTCTTAATCTCTCGTGCTCGGATTTATGTCCGATTTGGTTCCTTTTTGTGTTTTACATATCCGCACTGCACAAGCACAAACTCAAGAAAACCACAAATATTAGCAATAAACGGCTCTTTCTTGGTTATTTTGGGTTTATTTTGATAATGAAAAGGTATGTGTTTTAGCACATACCAAAATACCCCCAGACGAGACCATTGTCGTGTCCTCACGCAATGCAATCAACTCACGCTTCTAAAACCAAGGATTTCAATCTCTTTCTACTAAACCTATGAAGAAGTAGCAAAGATTCCTCAAAAGAGATTAAGAAAGCCTTAATTCTAAAACGCCCGCTTACCTTTTAATTCACATGTATAGATATTACGGTTAAGCACATTCTAATTATGAATGACGGTTTGTTGAACTTTCATGTCGATCAATAACTCCAACATTTTTCAAACGACACGTTAGGATCACGGAGTAGAAAACACAACACACGTGAAGTGACCATACGGATAGAATACATCGCCCCGATTTTTCACAAGTCCCAAACTAAGCGTAAAACCGAAATCATTGTTAAATATGACTCTAGATGCTAACACTACCCATGGAAGTTACTTGTGTAAATACCTTTTGTTCCCATTTTCCTATTTTCCTCTAGATTTTTTATTTTTGGTGAGAAATGAATTTATTCAAGTTCTCGTTTCGATAACTTTTATTCCGATAAAGATACAAAGCTTAAGTCGATAATTAGTTATTCATCTTCTCTCAAGAACCATCGTCGTAAAAATGAGGTCCACATCAAGGAATTTTTATTCACTTATACTTTTGATTTTTCCATTTTTCATTCATCATATATATATATATATATATTTTTTTTAACTTTTACTTGTATGAGCTATGAACTACGGAGCTTCACGCGGTAATTCCAAGACTATAGGCTTCATGAAATGAGGATCCCGGCTGGCTAGGCTAAGACCTCACTCAATCCCGGCTAAAGATCCAAGGGTCTGATCTCGACACCGCAGCTCACAACTTTACTTATTACTTTTTCATTTATCACTTATTACTCATTTATTTATTACGGATCCTTGATGTGTACCCAATTTTTAAAACAAAGATTCTTTTAAGAAGATAAAGAACTAACTATCGCCAAAAACTCGACATCTCTAATTATTTAGACAGATATGGGGTGAAACAATTTTGTGGGAACAAAAAGCCATAAGTACCTTCGATGGGCTCTAAAGAGAACCAACTACTCCACGCTTAGCATCTAAACTCATAAGTAACTCTATCATTTCTCGATCTCCGCAAATTTAAAATCCCAAATAATGAGATCCATGGATGCTTAGCCGATAATTAAATTATCTATGGTTAAGGAACAAGCTAGGGCTCAACACGCCTTGGTCAAGTCGTAATTCTATTCCTACCCTCACCAGCGGAAAGTCAACAAGGTGTCAAAACATATGTTAACTTAGCAAATGCTTCGTCTAATGAAATCAAGTTATGCATATTTAAAGTCACTGTGGAAACTTGAAAATCTTGGCCTTGTGAGCTAGAATTCACATTTTATAGCTTTGTCTAAGAGACTAGCAAAACTTTTCAATCAAAAGACTTAACAAAAGCTTACAAAAATTTTTAAATTTTGCTCATTTTTGCACAATTTTTATTTTCTAAGGAAAAACGGGGTTGCGAGAGTATATGACAAAAAACAAGCAAGTGCGGTCAAATCAAATCGAAGATTACCCTACCCCAGACTAGAACGAAACATTGTCCTCAATGTTTAAAGCAAGGGTATCACGAAAATCTAAAAGCCGTTTATTAAGTATGCTAGAAGATAAACGTTAGTCGATAAGATTAGGATATCGGATTTCCATAAGCAACGATCATGAAACTCGAGTGGAGAAAAGACAAACTTCGAGCACGAGAGTCTTCATGTCGGGAACATCCTACACAACATCACAAAACCAAACACGAAATCAAAGAGCGCACCCTTCGTCACTTATTAGAAAATAGAAAGAAGATAGATGGATAAGCATGGGGTGCCTCCCACTAAGCGCCATCGTTTTTGATCACCGAGTCGCTAGCCCGACTCGTCCCGAATTCATTTGTCCTTGGGGAAGAAAGTGGTAGAGATACCGGGTCAAAAATGGTATCCTCATTCCCGAAGGAATGAGACTGGGCGGGTTAGGTGGGAAAGAAAATGTCGGGCATCAGCACATAAGGTATATCACGAAAGAATGATCCATCATCCGGCGGTTAGCAGGTGGAAGAAGGGATGACGGATCAAAATGAGAATACTCCAAAGAAGTCGGGAGTACATGGTAGAGGATAAGAGGTGAAAGCTCAATACTAAAGGCATCCATCGGAGGATCCTTATCTCGAACAACGTTTCTAACAAAGAACTCATCAATACATATCTCGGGGTTGAAAATCTTGTCTTCACATGTGGGCTCAACGGGATAAGTGAGGTCGACTCAACAGAGGAAGGAGAATCATCATTAAGCAAGCTTTCAAGAAAAGGACATCTTGATTAGAGTCGCACTCGTCACCTCAATACCCGCGGTATTGGATCATCAAGAAATAAGTCGATTTCTTCCATATCGTAATCATAAGGCGGATAATCAAGAATATCATCTTCAACCACTTTAGTCAATTCATAAATCTCCACAATATCTTCAAATTGTCAGATTCATCACTTTCTTCATCTTGCATAACATCACATGACGGAGAGAAAGGTCGGAACACAGAGATGGGACAAGTGGTGTGCTCTGAGAGCTAGCAATATCCACCACTTCCGTTGTGGTCTCTGAATCGGACTCAAAATCTTTGTCGAAAAGAGGATTAACTTCACAAAAGGTGTAGTCGTCCTTGAATTCGAAAAGAGGATTTGAGAAAATCCCTAAGTAACCTCGGAGATGTCAAGAGAATCACACAAAAGCGAATCACAATCACCGCCGATATATCCTCGGACTCACTTGGGATTGGGTCTAGGCTCTCAACACTAGACGATTCCGCTTCCGAATAGTGCTAAGAGGCTCGCCCCCATTATGAGAGAGTCAACGGATCAACAACTATCGAAGACATAGAATCATCGACCTCTTCCAAAAGACTTCACTACCTCTCGGTGTGAGAGAGGGAAGTGTCGGAAATGAAAGGCTCGTAAGCGGAGTGGTTTCACCGACAAACTTTCATAATATTCTTTCATTTGAATGGAGTCCTCATCATCATCGAAACGAAAGTCTTGCGATATTGGGTTGTTGTAGCATTGTAGACGTCGTCATCGGTGGCTTGACAATCGTAAAAAGGATGGGGAACACCACAATAATCACATCTTTTGGAAACGGTATCAACGGGCTCTGGTTTTTGCTTCATGCATCGAATATCATCGGTAAGCTCAGCCATCTTAATCGGTTTATTTCTTGATGTCGGAACTTTCGATTTGTTCTCGATGATCGTCAATATATCCCTTGGGGTACGATACAAGATATTGCCACCGGCGGCTGTATTAAGTGAATCTTGATCGGTTTGTGTTAAAGCATTGTAGAATATATCGATCCGAGTAATTCCGAAAAACCATGATGTGGGCATTTTCGTAGGAGATCTTTGAATCTGTCCCATGCCTCACCAAAACATTCATCAAAACGCTGCTGGAAGTTTGTAATTTCGTTCTTAAGTTTTATCGTCTTAGAATAAGGAAAGAAACGATTTACAAATTTTGAAACGAGATCTTCCCAAGCAGTGATCGATCGAGGGGGTTCTTTATCGAGCCAATTCCGGGCTGCCCCCTCGAGAGAAAATGAGAATAACATCAACTTAATTGTGTCATGAGGGACATCCTTATATTTTATAGTCGAAATTAGATTATCAAACCATCGGATATGAGCATAGGGATCGTCCTTCTCAAAACCATAGAATGGTTTTGACATAACTAGTTGAATTTAACCGGTTTGTATCTCGAAATTTTCGGAAAGAATCTCCGGTACAACAACAGCATCTTCGTAACCCTCGGTGGGTACTTGGAGCAATTCTGACATCGTACGCGTGTCCGCCATTAGAATTAAACATATAGAGGGATAAGAGGAAAGAATTATCGAATCAGAGGGTAAAGAAGAATATTTTTGGTTTTTTAAAACAAATTTTGAAAAGGAAAATCTTTTTGGGTTTTTTATATTTAAGAAAACACAATATTTTGTAATCACACGTCAACCGGTGCTGGTAGCTAAAGAGATAAACGAAGAGTGGATCGTTCTTGACCGCAATTTAATGTCAAGACTTCCTTATACCCGTGTATAGGTTGTACCTTCAAGGTGAGCCGACGTAACAATTGACGTTTCAGGTTTCTTTTGTTGGTTTTTAATTTTTATGGTTTTGTAAACACTCTAGGAAGAATGTTTTGGTGTTTTAGATGTTTTGGGTTTTTGAAAATATATATACACAAAATAACGGTAACTTCACTCGGGAAGGATCTTCAAATGCACACGATTCGAGACGAATACGAAAACTCAATTCAAGCCCTCCCCGTGGCGCCTAAAATTGATATGTCCAAACCGTCAAGTTATCTCACACAAGCTAGCCACTTGTGAATGACTAACCGTAAGAAACTTAAAACAGTTCAGACAAACCAATAATAAAGAAGTGTAGTATGTGGGTAACTCAAACGTGTTAGGTTTGAGCACCGAGATCGTTCCGAACGAGGGTTGAATGGAATTTCCAACTCACGTCTCAATTATCGGGATTTGAATAATAGAAGGGGATAAAATGATATATTCTAAACTACGGGATAAGGAAAGCATATAGGATTAAAATCTATGGGGAAAACCTAAGAATTATGGCAAACTACGCAATTCTACACTAAAACGCAAATACGGGATTAAAACGAAACGCTAATAAAATGCAACTACATCTATTCTAAATCCTAAAAATAACTAAAATTACTTTTATGCTAAAATGATATTAGAAAAGTATTTATGAATTAAAACTAATCTTTAGGAATTTTATGGATTTATTTCTAATTAAAAACTAATTTTAAACTTTAAAAATAAGACTAAATAACTAAAAATTATAAAAACAAAGGGAAAATTATGGAACTAATTTTAAAAATCTCAAATACCATAAGAGAATTTTCAAAACTATTTTTTATTTTTTGATTATTTTCTATTTTCTATGAATTTAAATATATTTAAATCTAATTAAAATTATGAAAATACCAAATAAAAGGGAAAAATAGAGAAAAATATTTTTATGCTTTTCTATTTTTATTAAACTGGGAAAATTGAAAATTATTTTTGGAACTTTTTCTTAATTAATTGTAATTAAAGCTAATTAAAGTGATTAAAAACTGTTTTAAATCTAGAAAAATAGCAAACAATGACCAAAAATTATGAAAAACTCAGGAAAATTCTAAAATGATATTCTAAAGCTATGAAAATATAAAACATGGGCTTATGTGGATGAAATAAGATCAGAGTGCAAACTGGCTTAATAATAAGCTATTTAAAATAAGCAAAACTCTAACTTAAGCTACCAAACTATAATTGAAGCTAATGTAGGTCGAGATAAGCTATTATCAACTAAAGCCAGCTACTCCTAACTCCGATAAGCAATCTACAACCGATTAAGCTAATCAGCACTATAAGCAAAACAGTTGAACTGCCCCTACTTTGAGCTACTGCAACTACTTATCCAATAAGCTAAAGCTAAAACCAGATATGTGGACTTGAAGACCACCCAGCAAACTGCAAATGGACCAAAAATGAGACCCTAACTAGCTGTATTGGACTCTGTGCAAGAGCTGCAAGTTCTGCATAAAACTGATCTTCACATGACTTTTGACTTTTTAAGAACAGTTTGGAAGTTTGACTTTGATGATATTTAAGACCAAAAGTAGAACTGATTAAGATGAAATATGATGTAAAACAGTTATAGCAAGCTAGATTATCAACTCTTACACCTATATGTAGAATCTCAACCACTGATTCCAACAGTGATGCACATAAGAGCAGTGGACTTAACATTTTGACTATAAGTGCAAAAGGCAGAAAAATAATGACAGGAATGAATGCAATAAGCTATAGCAGACCTAAATCAACTGAACTACTACTATGTTTCAACCTCTAACACAGATTTTAGTACTAAACCAAACACCCCTTCAAAACATTATCAAAACTGATTAACTTACGAAAATCTATGAAACCATTACTCAACTTAATCCAACTGTTCAAAACACTTTTAAACTCATCATTTTAACAATCTAGAAACGGCATTTACTCTAAAATTCATTAGACTTTGAAGGTTGACTATTGTTGACTTTTTTTGCAAAATGGAATTCTGAGATAAAACTGAAGCAACTATAACTCACGTAAGCTTAGATGCTTCGTGAGTTTAAATGATTGGAAATAACAGCTTAAAAACAAGTTTAACAATTAAATGAGTATTGGCGTAAATTCATGTAACAATCGAAAATCAAATTTGCATTAATCAAAAGATAGCTTACAACTTTAAAATGAAATTACAACTCTTCAGAAGATTAAAAGCAATGACAAATAAAATGGTCAAAATCTCTAAAGCTTAAGAGATTGGACGAATTGCAATGTGAGCCAAGAGGTCTTTAAATAGCCTTGAATCGACTGGGATCCTTTTCAGAAGAGCCTAGAAGTCCATTTGCAGCCACTCATTCATCCATTATCACCTTAACCAATCAGAGAGCTCCAAATCCTTTGATGAGGTGTTTCGGCCAATGATATTGCGCCATTTGGCCACGTGGCATTCCATCTGACAAGTCAGCTGAGGATAAGGATGGATAGATTCTAAGTACGAGGTGGTGTGTTTGGGATTGGTGGTAACAGGGCGTTTGGGAGGAAGGAGGAGAAGGGTGTACTGTTGGGCGCGTTTGGTTATTTTATTATTAATCAAAAGTTTGTTGACCGGTCGGGGTAGTCTTTGACCGGGTAAAAATAACGGGTGTGGTGTTAGGAATTAGAAAATTCATCATTAAAGTGTCGGTCACCTCAAGTATATGTAATCATTAGAAAGCTCGTAGTCGTAGTTATTTAATGTTAGTAAGTAGTTAGTTAAGTAAAACCGTGGAGGACGGACGGTCTTTACCCACCGTATGCCCGATCCACACCCGTAGGAGGCGCTTATTGTAAGACACTATAAATACCTCTACCTCCCAAGGTAGAGGGTTGGAGCTTCAATACCATTTTTCTTTGTTTCACATAGTTCCCAACTCTCTTCCCTTTCTCTCTCTAGAACTTTCTCTCTCTAAAACATTGTATACGCCCCATATGGATTTGGTTTGATGTGTTTGTGAAATCCTATATCTTACAATTGGTATCAAGAGCCATGGTTTGATCACTCATCTTTCATGCTCTTTGTTTTGGTGGATTTCATAAGGTTTTTGGGGTTATAAGTGTTTAGGAGAGTTTGAATCATTTGGACAATTTCTAGTGTTAAAGTTTGAATTTTGATTGTACTTTTGTGTTTAGGATCATCATATGTGTTTAGGTTTTGAATTGGAAGGCTTAAATCATTGTGGTTTGGTTGTTTTTGATTGATAAAGTGGTTGTTTTCAAAATTGTACGGCGAGTTGAGCTACGGTGTTGAGTTTCTTGGAAGCGAGTTGCTTTGTTATTGGAAGCGAGTTGGTTTAAGCGACTTGGCTATTGCTTAGTTGTATTAGCAATGAGTTGGTATATGCGACTTGGCTATTGCGAGTTGTTTCTTTGCGACTTGAGTTTTAAAGCGACTTGGCTATTAAGCGAGTTGTATTGTCACGAGTTGGTTTAAGCGACTTGGTGGTTGCGAGTTGTCTCAGATGCGACTTGGCTATTTAGCGAGTTGTTTCTTTTTGCGACTTGAGTTTTAAGCGACTTGTCTTTTAAGCGAGTTGACTGCTTAGCGAGTTGATACCAAAGCGAGTTGACTGCTTAGCTACTTGTCTATTGAGACTTGTCACTTCTTCGTGCTACATTTTTACGGTTGTTCTTTGGTTTAGTAAAATCCCGTGAAAGAATCAATTTCCGTTTAATCAAAGAATAGTAAAATCCGTGAGAACTTGTAATCATGTCTAACAACGTGCCTACTATCGCTTCTTCAGAGTCGAGGACGCTCAAGCACCGGATCGATACTCGCCCACCTATGCTTGATGTAACCGATTATGACTCATGGGCTCAACGAATCAGTTGTACTGTTTGGGAAAGGAAAATGGGGTCAACATTCTCAAATCAATTGATGAAGGACCTTATCGATTGAGACTACAAGAGACATAATTGATATCACGCAGATGGAACAATGATCTTTGGATTGGATGCACCAAAGACGTATGATGAGCTCAATGATAAGGAGAAAAGAGATTCGATGTCGATATCGTGGCTTCAAACATTATACTGTGGTCTTCCAAAAGATATCTACAAGCTTATCAATCACAACACCCAAGCCAAGGCGGTTTGGGATAATGTCAAGATGCTTCTCTCGGTTCGAATTAACTAAGGAAGACAGAGAATCACAATCAGTATGATGAATTTGAGCACTTTAAGATGAAACCCAAGAAAGTGTCTATGAATATTACGTGAGATTCCACAAGCTTGTGAATGATATGAGGAATATCAAATGACCATGCCAAATATTCAATGAACTCAAAGTTTGTGAACAACATGAATCCCGAATGGCACAAATTTGTCACCTCCGTGAAGCTAACCAAAGGATTGAAGAACACCAACTATGAGCAATCAGATGCCTTCCTTCTTCGTAATGAGAGACATGCTATGTTTGAACGAATGATTCTTGAACAGCTCAAAACTAAACAGGAGAAACAAGTTCTTCAAATGATTCAACAACCTTTTACACCAATGTTGGAATTACCACCAAAGCTTCTCAAGTCATACCCACGGGTAATGGTAATTACAAGCTCATTCCCGATCCGAGATTCAAGCCTCCGACTCAAACACACTCATGGAAAACTTCATCAATCAACTGCTCTCATGGTTAGTCAAAATGATCAATCCCATACCCCACACACCAACAATAACCTCGTAATCGCATCCAATCCACACAATCAAGCCGTTGTCGAGATGGAAAGGTTATGGTGCAACCAGCTCAAGGAAGGCAAGATGAACAGGAAGAGGTGGAGTAGGTGGAGGGTATGTGGCTAATCGTAATCGTGGAAGAAATGCCAATCGTGGACAAGTAAAGCCAATCAAGTGCTACAACCGTGGTGGTGATGGACACATTGCAAGGAATCGCACATCTCCAAAACGCCTCAAAATGCGTAATACTTGAGACAAGATGTTGCTTGTGCAAGCTCGTGACAATGGTGCGTTTTGGATGAAGAAGAGTTGTTATTTTTTGCGAGGGAATGCTAAGACATATGATGCGATGTGGATGAGCAACCAATTCAGAAATAGGTCACAATCATCAAAATGCCTTTCAAGTTGCCGATTGTGATGCATATGACTCTGATGTCGATGATGAACCTACCGCCTGCACAATCTTCATGGCTAGCATTTCTCCAATGGTCTCTCCAAAGGTATCATCATCTAAGCAAGCTGGTCCATCCAAAGAATCAATCATCTCAGAGGTATTAAAATTATATGATGAAGTTGATGAGCAAAAGATACATGATAAAGTGCAATCACATGAAACTTGTGAAACAGATATTGTTAATATGGGTAATAGTAATATTGTCCCATATGATCAATATGTGATCCAAAGTGAAAGTGTGATTGAACCAAGTGATGCATCTTCTGCAATCAATGATGACTATGTTTTTGATGAATACACCCATGTGCCCTCGATGATTCTCGTTATCTCTCGAACTTAATGCCTATAAAGAACAAGTTGCCATTTATGAACAACGCGCTAAGTTTGAGTTAACCACCGTGAGCAGTGAAATGGATGACCAAATGCGCATAATTATTAGAAAAAGTAACTTTAGGGAAGAAATACTAAAACAAGAGCTAGATTCCTTAAAAGAAAAGCTTAATAAAACGGCTAAGCAAAAACAAGAACTTCAAGAAAATGTGAAAGTGCTTAAGGTGAATTTAATGCTAAGGAATCAAAACTTTTAAATGAATTTTCCAACCTAAAAACTTTGAAAACAAACTTGAAAACAAATTGTACGCATAAGGAAACACCATTCAGATCGCTCACATGATCACTAAGCATAGAGTTCTAAGTGACAAACATAGTGTTGCATTAGTTGATGAACCAAACCCCGAGGCTTGTAAGAAAGCTAGAGAAGCACGTAAGGTAATTTATGATGGCAATGAAATCCTTAAGCCTAGACAGAAACCTAGTTCATACCGAGAATACCGAGGAAGATAAGCGCTAGAAGAAGTCACTAGAAAGAAATTGGATGAAAACTTAAGAGCCCTTCATGCATAGAAAAGAAAATCGCTTATAAAACACCCAACTATGCTAAGGATAATTGGATTGCATTTAACAAGTTTAGACCTCAAACACACCGACCCCCGAACAAGTGTTCGGAAAAGGATATGGACATGAAAAAGTCGATGAGTTTGTTGAATGTAATCCCCATGTAGGAGAATGCTTCCGCCATCAGATATCCCCCAATACACCAATGCATTTAGTTCCTAGATCTATTCCCACTAAGAGCAAGACCTTAATCACCAAGATGTTATTTATCAATTATTTGTTGATTTTGAGAAGACATGTAAGAAAAGGATCACACCCACGGGATAATCAAGGGAGAGGGTTTTGAGCAAACTAAAGAATGCTATTTAACTGAGGTCATGCCTTTCTTTAAACAATTAAAAGGTCAATTTGAGAGTCTTAAAAAAGGGATGGATTCAGATATTAAAGAAATGGAAAAGGAATTTGATGCAATGATAGTTGAGGTCAATGACTATGAGCGAGAATTAAAATATAATGAGATTGAGAGGAAGAACTTGCATACCTTAAATGAGAATCTGATTTCTGAATGTATCACTCAAGATGTGTTTTACATCGCCACTAATTGTTCAATTAATGCATCTCAATTTCATGAATTATCTGTTGCTCGAAAGTCTCCCATGATCGTGTCATTGAGCTTGAGAAAACTAACTCTAAATTGCATGAGAAAGTTGAAACGGATGATCATGATAACCCGTGAAACAGCTTTTCTAAATTGAAGTTGAGCATCTTGCTTTGCAATTAAAATATCAACATCTAAAAGAAAATGTTAAAACCTCAAATATCAAGACATCCTTGGATGCTCCCGAATTTGATGCGCTTTTGAAATCAGCAAACGTGATGAATGATTCGAGCTCATTGTAACACGATCGAAAAATGAGAACCCAAATTTCACAATTAAAGGGTGAAAAGAACAATGTGACGGCTCCCAAATGCCTCCTCCTTTAGATTCTCGTAGTTCTCAAACTTTTCATCTTCAAAACTTGGTTAATGTTTTACAAAAGGAAAATGAGAGTTTTCTAGAAGAAAATGAAAAGGTGAAACAACACTTTAAAGAGTTATATGATTCAATGAAAGTCACTCGTGACAAGAACAACGAAATAATAACGCCTTTACAAAAGGAAATTGAGAATCGAGGAGTCGTAAAAGGAAAATGCCACTTGTCTTTAATGAGAATGTTGCATCAAAGTCATCTCGCAGACTCTAAATATACGTGATCAAGTTAAATACATTCCTCCTCATCTTAGAAATAACGAACTTGTGTTTCATAACTATTTCGCCACCTTAAGGATAGTCTAGAATGTCTCCCAGAGATTGTAGAAGAGGATTTCATAAATAAGCCACTTGATAGAGAAATTAGGTTTGCTTGCATTCGTGCCAAACGATCTCAAGAGTCGTTAGAATGTTTAAGAGCAACATGTCCTAAATCCTTTTGTGAGAAAGGTAAAGTCGTGATGCCTTGTTCTATGCCTAGCATTAAGAAAGTGAATTTTAATATGCCGCCAAGTAGTTAAGATCCCAACACTTCTATGCCCAAGATTAAGAAAGTGAACTCTAGAGTGCCTTCAATTAGTTCGATCCCCGCACTTCTAGTTCAGAATGCAAAGGTAGCTCAACCAACTAATGTTCCCATAATTCCTCTACAGAGTAATCATGACACAAAAGCAAGCGGGTCAAAGCCTTCGTGCAATACAAAGCAAGATAGGACCTCGCAAGCTAAGAATGTGCAATGGAAGAAAGTAGAAGACCACCCTAGGAACATTAAGTTTGAGTTGAATAAAACGAATCGTGTTGATTCTAGTATTAGCTATAAGCGCATCGTAATTAATTCAATTCGCTACTTTTGGCAAAACATGTAATGATGATTGTTTGGTTTCGTTACTAATCATGAATGTGGTGTGAATGAGTTGATTAATGTGTTAAATGCCCCGTTAAGATAGTTAATACAAAAATCAAGCTAAGAAGGCTAGAAAGCAATGGCGAAGAAGGTTAGAAAACATTGGAAACCCACAGAAGGAAATTTAGTAACATAGGTTATCGTGGATACCCATCGCCGCAAATTCAATCTTAATGAGATGTGCCCTAAATTATCTAGATCAATGCCCATTAGGAAATGGATGCTCACCGGTAGAACTATTCCTTTAAGAAGTGAACATACTTTGAATAGGTCAAATACGGACACTAGCACCGCATCTATCCCCGATGATTCCATTGTTTCTACTCGATGTGGGTGTTCCAATCATCGTTACTAACCAAATGGAACCCATTCTTGCATGGGGATCCCAATTATCCGCTTATCCATTCTTGTCTCGTGTTCAATTGCGATCGCTCAAATCGCTCGTGGTACCGGACTCAGTCGCTCCAAGCATATGACCGAGACCGGTCACGGCTCATGAACTTTGTGAGTAAATTCATCGGACCGTTAGATTCGGAATGATCATTTCGTGCAATTATGGGTTATGGAGACTATGTTGTTGGTGATAGTGTTATCTCCGTGGTATATTACGTTGAAGGTCTTGGTCATAACTTATTCTCTCGTCGGTCAATTTCGTGATTTCGATCTAGAAGTGGCCTTCGTAAAACATACTTGTTTCGTTAGAGAACTTGATGGTAGAGAACTTTAAGAGGAACACGTGGTTCAAATCTATACACCATCTCTATCGAAGATATGATGAAGTCTTCTCCAATTTGCTTGTTGTCAAAGGCTTCAAAACAAAGTCATGGTTATGGCATCGTCGCCTCAATCACTTGAACTTTGGCACCATAAATGATCTCTCCGTAAAGGACTTAGTAATAGGCTTACCTAGACTAAAGTATGAAAAGGATCATCTTTGTTCAAGATGCCAATTGGGAAAAAGCAAGAAGTATGCCCACAAACCCAAACCTACAAACTCGCTTATGGAAGTTCTTCATACCATTCACATGGATTTATGTGGACCCATGAGAGTGCGTAATATTTTTGGGAAGAAATATGTGTTAGTTGTGGTTGATGATTACTCTCGATTTACTTGGGTTAAGTTCTTAAGGACAAAGGATGAAACCCGATATCATCATCAAACTTATCAAACAATTGCAGTTCGACTTAACAAAACCGCCGTAATCATCCGAATGCACAATGGAACCGAGTTTGTTAATAAAGAACTTAGTGAGTTTTATGAAAGTGTTGGAATCACCATCAAAGAAGTGTTCCACGAACTCCTCAATGTAACGGTGTAGTTGAAAGACTAAATCGAACTCTTGTGGAAGCCGCAAGAACAATGCCGATTTACTCAAAGGTTCCAATGTTTCTCCGGGTCAAGCCATTGCCACCGCATGCTACACTCAAAATCGATCCCTTATTCACACTTCTCATGGAAAACTCCATATGAACTTGTCCACAATCGAAAACCTAATCTTTCATTCCTTCGTGTGTTTGGTGCATTGTGTTATCCAACTAATGAGGCCAAGACTTAGGCAAACTTAAAGCTAAAGCGGACATTGGAGTATTTGTAGGATATGCACCAAGCGTAAAAGGATACCGAATCTACAACAAAAGAACCCGAAATATCATGGAAACAATTCACGTTACGCTCGATGAGTCGACCGGTCAAATGGCTCCAGGACAACCCAGCCTGACCCGCATCATCAAGTAGTCCCATCGTTCTACTCTTGTATACGATTCTTCGCCAAGAACTCCTTATGTACCTCCTTCAAGATGACTTGAAGAAATTGTTTGATCCAATGTTTGATGAACACTATGAGCCAATTGCTAATGATCCGTCAATTCCATCAACAGAGGTCGCTCCTATCCCCGCCAATGAAGTTAACCCTTCGTTTCTATGTCATTAAGTCAAGAAGCGCCGCCGATCACTGCCTCATCAACAAATCATCAATCATCGAGTGTACATCATGGAATTGTTTCGCACCCTTGATGGAGAGAATCCTTTGCTACTCCTCAAGATGCCCCATTTGAAAACATATTTGCTCTCGAATCATCATCGTAACCATCTTCATCGAGAAATCGACTCGCTACTTCAGCCTCAACAACAACCACACGAACACCTTAGAAAATGGACACATGATCATCCATTGGACAACATCATTGGAAATCCTCTCGTCCAAGATCCACTGCAAACAACTTGCAACCGATGCCTTATGGTGCTTCTTCAACTCCGTACTATCCAAGGTCGAACCAAAAGATGTTAAACCGCCATGAATGAAGACAATGGTTCAATGCCATGCAAGAAGAAATTCATGAGTTTGATCGACTAGATGTATGGGAATTAGTACCGCTCCCGATCGTGCTATGATCATTGCTCTAAAGTGGATCTTCAAAGTAAAACTTGATGAGCATGGTGATGTATTAAAGAACAAGGCTCGATTGGTTGCAAAAGGATACCGCCAAGAGGAGGGTATTGACTTTGAAGAATCATTTGCTCCAGCTTGCTCGATCGAGGCAATCGTAATCTTCTTGGCTAATGCCGCAAGTAAGAACATGGTAGTCTATCGATGGATGTAAAGACGGCTTTTCTTAACGGAGATCTTAAAGAAGTCGTATACGCCACCAACCCGAAGGTTTTGTGAATCCGAGCATCCTACTCATGTCTATCGCTTGAAGAAGGCTCTTTACGGTTTGAAGCAAGCTCCAAGGGCATGGTATGATACGCTATCAAATTTTCTTCTATCTACCGGATTCAAAGAAAGGAGCAGCTTGATCCGACATTGTTCACCGTAAAGTCGTGCAAACATTTAATTCACGCTCAAATCTATGTTGATGATATTATCTTTGCCTCGACCGACCCCAATGAATGTGACCGCTTTTCTAAGGAGATGGGCTCCAAATTTCAAATGTCAATGATGGGACAAATGTCATTTTTCTTGGGATTACAAATTTCACAAAGTCCCGAGGCATTTTTATTAATCAATCTAAATATGCAAATGAAATTTTAAAGAAATTTGATTTGACACTTGTGACACCGCTGACACTCCCATGGTGGAACGTACTCAAACCGGATGAGGACCACTGTGGATCATGGTAGATCAAACGAAATATCAAGTATGATTGATCCCGATGTACCTCACACCAAGAGACCGATATTCTGCTCGTTGTATGCATGTGTGCTAGATACCGTGCTAAGCCTACCAAAAGCACCTTGAAGCGGTTAAACGGGTCTTTCGGTATCTCCAAGGAACCATCAACATGGGACTTTGGTACCAAGGACACCGGTATGTCACTAACAAAGATATGCGATGCCGACCATGCAGGTGTCAAGATACACGTCAAGCACGCCCGAGGTGCTCAATTTTGGGTGATAAGCTTGTGAGTCTGGTCTTCAAAGAAACAAATGAGTACTTCTATATCCTCTACAGAGGTTGAATACATAGCCATGTCATCTTGTTGTGCTCAAATCCTATGGATGAGATCCCAATTATCCGACTATGGCTTTGAATTCAACAAAATCCTCTCAGATTGTGATAACAAAAGTGCCATTGCTCTCTTGCAACAACGCTCAACATTCAAGAGCAAAGCACATTGACATTCGACATCATTTCATTCGGGAACAAGTGGAAAAAGGTGTGGTAGAACTCTATTTTGTGAGGACCGAATACCGCTAGCGACATCTTCACCAAAGCTCTTCCTAGAGAACGCTTTGAGTTTATCCTTCCACGACTTGGTCTAAAGAGCCTACAACCGAAACACTCAAACGCCTTCAAGAGGAAGACGAGGAGTAAATGGTTTTTTCTTCATCTATCTCTTGTATATATTTATTCAAAAGCAAAATACAAAATTTCAAAACCCACAAAAGAAAATATAAAAATATAAAATTTTCAAAATCCATAAAATTAGAAAATCTTGAAAATTCCAAAAAAAATATTGTTATTTTGTCATGTTTTTCTTTATTCGATATCATCTACGGATTTTGTGTTGACATTCAAAGAATGTCACGGGTTTTAGATGTTCTTCGAATGTACATAAATTGTTTAAAAAAAAAAAAAAAAAAAAAATGAGGCGGAGAAAATGGTGGTTTATTGTCATTTCAGCAAGAACCTGCTTTAAAAAGTAAAGAACAGAGCCATGCTTAATCTTATTTTTCAAATCTCATGCTCGATTCTTAAAACAAATGTTTGTCACCAAAAGACAATGTTTTCTTTCCAAATATTTTTCCGTCTAATGATTCTTCCGAAAATATTTGTCATCTAATGAAAACAAAATTGCTTTGAAAATACCTCGTACTCTATTATTTTTGAAAATCATCCGTGCTTATCATTTGTCAAAATCTCTTACTCTCAATCAACAACTTGTGTCATTGATTGAGGGGAGAATGATTTCAATCGAATTAAAAGAGTATTTTTCAAACAATTGGCACGTAAACGAGCAAGGTCTACTTTTGGAAAATCAAAATGAACAATGTTTTATACAATTGGTTCAAGACCTTGGCTATTGTTATGTTTTCATTAGATAATCAAAGCATGTTTAATCAATGGAGTTTAAAGTCTCGATTTGATCCTTATCGGTTAAATGTTTTCATAAGCAAGTCACAATTCTTCTCAAAAGCTTTCAAAAACAATTTAATCTATAAAGATCACAAATCTCAAATGATTTGAAAATTGTGATCGGGGAGAATTTGTGATTTAAATTGGATTTAAACCGATAACTCGATAATTGGTTTTATAAGTGTTTAGCAAACTCTCCTCCATTCATGTGCCAAACGATTTCAAATTTTCCATGCACATGTTAAGGGGAGCATCTATTTTAAACCAAAAGGATTGAAACGTGATTAATTTGTTCCAAAGTGTGTTTTTCCTAATATGTGCAAAACTCTTTCAAATCTCGATGCACATATTGAGGGGAGCAATTTTATTGAAAACCACATTCTTTCCCGAAAATATCTTTAACAAATGTGAATCACCGATTTTGATCGGAAAGTGATGTCGATATTTTTAGAAAATATTTATCAAAAGAAGTGAATTCTTCCTCTTGCCTCCATGTGCCAAAATGATTTCAAACATATGATGCACATGTTGAGGGGAGCCGTTTTCTAAAATATCAAAACGATTCAGTACAAAATGCTTTGATAATATATCACAAGTACTTGGATTGATTTTCAAATGGTTTTCAATTGGTTCCAATGGTCGATGAACAATACCAAAAGACCGACCAAATTTACTTTATGTATGGTGTTATAAGGATGGTTAGGTTAGGTATTCGTTCCCACGATCCCGCCAGAGTCGGAGGGATCTACCCAGGACAATCCACTAGATAGTGTAGAGTCCTTAGGTATGATGAAAAAGGAGAAAAGTGAGATATGGGAAGAGTGCGGATCGAGATAGAGCTAGAACCGAATAAACCCAACAAGGTTCTAGTAATGAAGTCTCGTAAGCAATCAAGGGGTTGAAGAATGAAAAGAATTGAATGTGAAAAGGGTGAAAAGAAATAGCCTCCAATAATTCAACCTTAGGGCGTAAACCGGTTCAATACATATGCTACCGGTGGTTACTAAGGTAACACCTAGTATTGAAGACAAGACGTCATGGACCCAAAGGACGCACCGCACTACATCTTCCCAAGCTACTCAAGTTCCTCTTAAAAGGACTTGTTTCATTCTCACAGGGAACCTACATTATCTATCGACTTTCTCTTAGAGATGGTTGATATTGAAGAAGGAGACCTCTCCCTAGTCTCCCAAGATAGGAACCAAATGTGCACAATTGAGTCTAGAGCCACGAGATCATCAATAAATCTCATTAAGGACACAATCAATGAAGACTCTCTGCTTCACACAATGTGGAAAGAGAGAATATACTTTAGAGTCCCACGATTATCCTTGTGGTATTGCTGTAACATCCGAGTGATATGCAAACATATTCACAATGAAGATGGAAAGCCTTCTAGAGCCAACATCAAACAAGCTCTTGGTAGGTGGCATGTGAGATCTATCCAATAGATCAACCATGTGACAACCGAATGTAAACAATGGGGCGATTCAAATTTTGAATCAATCCTCGGTTCAGTTATGGATTGACGGATACCTTTGAAAACCGGTCGTTGTGCTTAAAAATCTTTCTCTAGCACATCGATCGTGTATTAATATTTCAAAAATAAAAGGTGTTTATGATTGATAATTGATTTTCTTTAAAACCTTCGTTGTATTGCAAAACACTTTATTTTGAGCAAGACACGATTGTTTTTCAAATCTCTTTTCATCAATCGCTGAATCTCAAATTACTGGTTCACTCACTCCGTGTTGTCTTCTTTGAGACGTTCCGGTTTGAGAACAACTAGAGCAACCGCGAAACCCCGTCAAGGAGATTCTTCGAATTATACCGATCACAGCAAGATTTGTATCGATCAACGGGAACCGTGGGCCGTGTACTCAATTCAACGAAGTGATCAAAGACACTTTCGTGCGCTTTATTGCTAATCGCTGTATGCGTGTACACCCGACGCTTGCAAAATGATCGTAATGGAGAGGTCAATCCATAGCCGCATGCTCACACAACACATTCATTTCAAAAGAAATCATGATTAGTGCATCAATGACTCGATATTCTCACTCCATGCTTCGCTACGCCGCAAATATCATGAATCAACTAAAGCTTCCGCTACTCGATAAGAAGAAATCATGATCCGTAATGTGAGCATGTCGGTCCACCGTCACAACATCACATAATGTCAACACCACAATGGAAGAGTCGAGATTTATGCAAGTCGATGATCTCAAAGTCGGCTCAAAACTCATCATCACGTGGATCGCTTAAAGACCTCCACTTGAATTATTCAAACATGGATAACATGAAGAATCAAAGACTACGAGCCATCGAGCAAAGAACTTAAACAAGAATTCAAGAACAATCTTAATGTAATATCTGTTTGTATTATGTGTAATTGAGGTGACCTCCTTGGGGAGATTGTTAGAATTAGAAAATTCACCATTAAAGTGTCGGTCACCTCAAGTATATGTAATCATTAGAAAGCTCGTAGTCGTAGTTATTTAATGTTAGTAAGTAGTTAGTTAAGTAAAACCGTGGAGGACGGACGGTCTTTACCCACCGTATGCCCGATCCACACCCGTAGGAGGCGCTTATTGTAAGACACTATAAATACCCTCTACCTCCCAAGGTAGAGGGTTGAGCTTCAATACCATTTTTCTTTGTTTCACATAGTTCCCAACTCTTCCCTTCTCTCTCTAGAACTTTCTCTCTAAACATTGTGTACGCCCATATGGATTTGGTATGATGTGTTTGTGAAATCCTATATCTTCACCACCACCATCCAAAGACACCACCACCGGATCCGCATCCAGATCCGTAAAGCAACCAACCGATACTTGGGCATCACGAGCAAAGACAAAGATTGTCAAAGTTGTCAAGCAAGTAAGGAAGAAAACGTGGTCAACAAGAAACTCAATCAACTTGCGGATAGAATCAATCTTCTTCAAGAGGGTGATAGAGTTTTCAGATGAAAGGAATAGATGCAACAGCTTCTAAATAGAGATATCCAAGGGAAATGGACAAGGCGATCGAGAGAATATACTCACAAGTTTCTTTCGACATCGTCCCTAGAGTGACAAGAGATGTTCACCGCACAACTCTATCCGAATCTCATGCAATTGGTCAAGCAAACAATGTAATCTACCTCGTAGCAATGAAAATCAATCCAATTGAGCCTGCGGTTGTCTCCGATGCAGAATTGATTTCCAAGCTTGTGTTACAAATGTCTAAAAAATCCGCAACATTTACTTATGACGAAGCTAAACTATTTGAGGCATTACTGGAATATCAACTCAAAACTTCATGCAAAAAGTCAGCTGTAAAGGCTAAGCGTCCAAGAGACGATGATGATGCAGATAAGGATGTCTAGCCAAAACGTAAGAAGAGAAATGACGATTCATCTTCTATGCCTCCACCACACCAAAGGACCTCCACCGCTAGAATATCTCCTCAACATCCTCCTTCTACAGATAAACCTCAGGACTTTGAGTCTCCACCACCAACGCATAAAGCTGGTGATCACTTTGAATACACTGGTGGTGACGATGAGGAGATTCCTGAGCCCCAACAACAACGTCCTTCTTCTACATCAACAAAGCAACCAACATCATCATCAAAGCCAAAGAAGAAAAATTTACTTCGTTGTGTCATGGCTAGATGAAGACGAATCTGAAGGGTATGAATGGTTTTCAAAGCTTGTTGATGCAACCCCTCAGTTAACGGAAGGCCAAGAACCGGTAGATGGTCGAACATTGGAGCATGCCAAGTTAATTCAGGAACAGTTTAAGGTGAAGAAGATGACGAAAGCAGAGTTGAGACGCATCAAGAACGAAGCTTTTCAACTGCTAAAAGACAGGTCCGACAGTGCAATTGAAGTCGAATATCATCTCGACAACATCGCCCAAGCTATGTCCAATAACATTGATTGGCTCAACCCTGAATCCAATATCGACTTCACCAGAACTGACAAGGCTCCATACTACATCGACCGACAAAGCCTCTACCCTACATTGACCGACCGATCAATCAAGATTACATACCAATATTTCTTCAACAATGACACGGAATTTCTTCAAAGACGGTAGTGATGTAAGCAAGAAATACGCTACTTCACTCACCTTTCCTTTCCGCAAAGAATATACTCAAACAATATAGCCATCGAGGAAGAAGTCACACATGTTTGTTGACAATGTGGTAAAGTATGACATCGATGCACTGTATGGGATTCAACATTGGCCAGAATGAAGAAGAATCTACTACAGAAGCTGCCAGGTACTCAAATCGAAGAAAGAGGTGTACAGTGATGAACGGATCGTTGCTATAATGCATGTTACCCTGTCATCTAAGTGGGACTACTCATTCCTGAAAACAATCAAAGTCAAACGTCAAGACAAAGAGGAATATGATTTTTCTGAAGCGAATTTTCTGAGATTGTCGCTCAATGACATTGAAGACATGTATCTTGCCAAGGAACATGTTGAAGATCTTCAACTTGCCATAGAATCATATCAGAAACGTGTTAATCTCACTCCACCAAAGCTATACATTCCCGATATCAACCATCTGCCTCAGTACACCATACTTAAGAAACCAACATTCGGGGTAGTTTACCAAAATGAACTGCACAGTAATTGCTTCATGGCATGCAAGGAGCTTCACAAATTTTGTGATCACACTTTGAAGAAGGTTCGGGATGGAATGGCTTATCGGTTAAAGGAGATTCATGAAGGCATAGGGTCGAAGAAAAGATGGAATTCTAAAGAAAGAAGGGATGCGAAGAAGTTCATTACCAGGATTGATGAAAGGTTGTTTCGCCGGGATCAGATGAGGACATTGGAGAGTTTCGTGGGTGGATGTCAAAGCATATCTCTAACAGGCTACCAACGTCCAGATAGAACTCCTGGTGTTATTGACGGACTTCCTGGTACTCCTTGATTTGTTTCTTTCATTATATTTGGATGTGTGATCTATATTTAACAATGGCTTGTGCACACATAACAGTGCACAACCCGTACTTGTAATGAAAGGACCCTATGGTACGCATCAGTGCCACAATCCTATAAAAGGAGCGAAAGCTTCTTACTTTTTAGTAAAACTTATCAAAACTTTCAATTTTTTCAAAGTTTTGTTCAAAAGAACAAGTACTTCCCTCATGATTTTCAAAACCTCAAAAGTTAATATCACTTGTCGACGGGAGTATTTGATTAAAACTTTGTTCACAAATGGTTCTTCGTTGAATTCTTCCCACAATCTTGAAATAGACATATTCGATATTAAAATTTCATCAAAATAGCATTTATATGCCATTTTTGAGGGGAAAATATTTATGTGATAAGAAATATGTTGTTAATTGCTATTGAATCATCGTGCCACGAGACTTAACCAATGAATTGACGAGCTCTTAAATGTTAGTAACTAGAAAAGACTTGTCCGGACGGTAATAATTTCAAGCTAGTTCGCTAGTGATGTAAACGTGTCTCGCAAAGGACTTGTCCTAGTAGAATGTACCATTCGAGAAACTCTTGGTAGACATGAACCTTGACGGTCAAACCTCCTTTCCAAGGAGTGTTTACAACTTCAAGTCGACCTAGTCGATTGATGTAACCATGTCTCACGTGGAATTGTCTATCTTGAGTTGATCAATTCAAAGTGCGCGCTCTTCTCACCGTGCAGATTCTTGTCAAAATATTTAAGCACGTGTGAGGGGAGTATTTCGCAAAATACAAAACTCTCACGGTGGTACAAAATGCTTTTACTCATAACTACTTTGAGAGATTTACATGAAAATGGTTTTATGGCAACATAGGCTAGTCATGGAGTTATAAGGTGACTAAGGTTAGGAATAACCGTCCTATGATCCACCAGAGCGGAGGATCACCCAAGGACACCACAAATAGTTAGAATTTAGAAGTCCTTAGGTATGATTATAAAAAGGAGAAAGTGAGAATCGGAGAAAGAAGGAGTTGAAGAATTAAAAGAAAAATAAAGAAAAGGGTGAAAAGAAATAGCCCTCCGTATTATTCAACTTAGGCGCATACACGGGTTCAATTCATATGCTATTGGTTGTCACTTGATGACAGGTGTTGAATATTAAAGTCGTCATGGACCCAAGGATGCATGCACTAAACCTTCTTAGTCACTCAAGTTTCTCTCAGCAATCTTGTTTCATTCTCACAGGAACCCTACGTAAACTATCGGCTCTCTCTTGAGATTGTTGGTATTGAAGAAGGAGACCCTCTCCTAGTCTCCGTCAGAAAACCAAAGCGCACTATTGAGTCTAGAGCCTCGAGATTCACCAAAAGATCTCTTAGGTACACTTGACATTTCATCACTTGTCGCTCAACAATAAGGACGCAAGTGATATATTGTAGTCCTTCATGATCTTAGCAACTGTCGAAAACATTTATGAGGGTTCATAACCGTGATCCTCGGTGATTGAATGGAAACTCCTACCGTGGTCAACATCAAACGGCTCGACAAGTAGTCACTTGGTAACTCCTTGTGGGTTACGCTTAGTGTTGTCTCAAATGGTCTATAGTGGGTGGGGTGATGCTTGGTGTACCTCAATGACTCACTTGAACCGTAGATGTACTTGGTATATCGGGTTAGCCTTCTTGAGGGCATCCAGCCAGAACAGCCTTTGCTAGAATTAGAGATGTGTTTTCACATTATGCTATTGACACTCAAGTTCGAACTTGTAAGTCGGAAATCCCGCTAAGGAGATTCCTTTCAAGAATCGAGTCTCGAATATGGGTCATTACTTGAACTTGTTCAATGTAATGCCAACCGTCCCTTACGGATTCGGATAGTTTGATTCTCCGACCAAGGTGAATGGAATCAAGACATTCATCAAGAGAACAATTGTAGTAATCAATTCTTTATGAAAAGATTACAATGATTAATTGGTGTTCGTGGATCATCATGGAGATGTTGCATCGATGGATGCTCGTGGGAGGAAGAGATCGTCTTGATTCTCCACATGCTCATACCAACAACATCATCAAGAAGTTCTCTCAAAATCAAAGGCAACACAAAGTCATAATGATTCTTCATCAAATCAAAGAATCTACAAAGTTATTAAGACTAGAACTACTTCACATCTAGAATTCATTGTCAAATGAGTGTGTGAGCATGTTGGAGAAAGATGTGGAGACGCCGAGCAACGGTGACACCAGTGACAACAACATACTATCAAGACCACCACAAAGAACAAAGAATTAAAGAACAAAGAAATCAAGTCGTCAAAGGAATACTTGAAAGAAAACAAGATCCCTACACTAGGGAGATTGTTTGAATCAAGGCACTTCTTCTCATAAGAAAGAAGAATGTCAAGACGCCAAAGCAACTATTACATACGCACCAACAACTCGCTTAAGATTACTTAAGACATCAATTACTAATACTTAGAGGAGATTGTTGGAATCACTCCTAAACCATTTCTCAAGTGTTAGTAATCAATATGTAATATTTAACTTAATTAAGGCTTTTATGTTAGTAATTAAGGCAAGGCTCATGTAGAGAGCCCATGAGCCTATGCAAAAGCCCAATAAGGAAAGGAATGGACTAGATGTGTGCCTAGCTCCCTTCCCCTATAAATAGTCTTGTAATTCTCACTTGAGAGTTGGTTGTTCATTTCAATATCATTCCTACGCCTAAAGGTTTTCATTTCATTAGGTGTGTGTATTGTTTTGTTCAACCGATTACTTTCTATCTCATTTCTTCATATTGATGCTTGTGTTACAAACATGGGAACCTAACAGAAGAAATGAAGTATTCATGCATATTTAGAGAATTCCCGAGGAAGGAAGTCAAGTAAGGAAGCTCTTGGACTCAATGATTAGGAAGCGCAATGATTTCTAAGTATCTACAGCAAGTAAAGATCAAGTTTCGTCTAGGAAATCATCAGCGAAAACATAGAAAAAGGCGTAAATCAAGAAAAGTCAACAAAAGTCAAAACTAGAGGTACAAGAGGCGCCCAACCTTTCGGTTGGAGCCCGCAACCAATCCGTTCATGAGTGAACCAAACACAACCGATCAGGTTGCCAAGTCTAGAGTTACAACTTTTGTTATTTAATGTTGCCTTAACTCCCCATAATCATTGAGGTCGATCATTTCGTTATTTACTTGTAGAGAATGTTTTAGACAAATAGTTATGGTTCTCTAGCTATATAATGAACCTAGACTTAGTAGTCTAGGTGTGACACAACCCAAAGTGTAATAGTTTACACCAAAGCTATTACCAACTCATATTATTCATCCCAAAAGTTTGGTTATCACAGAAACGTCTGTGAGGTTGGAGAGACAATTCTCATCCATTGTTTGATCATTTGGAGTTATACGGCTAAGCTAGACGATTGGGCGTGGTTGCTATAATTCACAAATTATAATTTTGTAATCCAAAAGTTTAGGTATTTTATGGAACTTGTTATGAATTTCTATTCTCTTGAGTTATTTGAATTACTTTGTTATTACTTGTGTTTTGTTATAATTGTCATGGAGTAGTTCTTGAATATACTTGTGTGTAAGGATGTAGGAAATCATACTAGTGTTCTTATATGTGATGCATGTATATGATCTTGTTTAAATGAGTTTGTTGGAAAACTACTAGTCTTGTTTGATTTGTCGGTAAAACATGTTTTAAAAAAAGGACCGAAAAGATTTCTCTTGTGTTTTATTCCAAAAAGTTAAGTGACAAACTAGTATGGGGATACGGTGATTGACAACCACCATGTTTACTTATTGAAACAAGACTAGAAATATTTTCATCACGAAAGGTCGAAAGATTCATATGAACGAGTTTAATAAGAACATTTTACAAACAAATGGAATTTCTAAAGGATAATCATTAGGATAAGGACCGAAAGGATTACCTATATGTTATTTTCTTAAAATGATTTTACAAAACATAAACCATGGGTTGGAAATCATTTGCTTATGATTTGTGCATCACATCAAGAGTTTACACCAAGCCTTCATGAACACTTACTATGATTTCCTATAGACTACACACAAGTATATGTTTCTTAATATTGATTTTCACTAAAACCATAATTTTTGGAGAGAGCCTTGACAAATCTTTCTTGTTACCAATCTTTTAAAACAAACTCAAAAGCGAAATCTCTTGGGACGATCTCGACTTACCCACCTTTGCTATCGCGAACAGTATACTTGCTCGTATGTGTTTATAGTAATAGTCGGATAATTCGTGTTTATAAATTTTTAAACTTGCACACGGAAAGTACATCAAGTTTTTGGCGCCGCTGGGATTTTAAGTATTTTGATCTTGTTTCGATTCTCAGAAATTGGTAATACTTAAATTAGATTTCATAAAGTAAAGTAAAAAATTAGAGACTAACTGAATCGGTTGCGAGAGCAACCAAACGGTTGGTGCTCTCGTAAAAGTTTTAATTTTGATTTTTGAAGTTTTAGTTTTTCTATTGTTTTGTGTTATAGTTTATAGTTTATTTCTTGTCATTTCGATTTTTATAGATTGTTTCTTCTTGTTTTAGTAATTTTTAGATTTTTGATATTAAGTCATTTTTAGTTTTATTTACTTTTTAATTAATCTTGTCTTTATTGCAGTAATTAACTTAGTTAATTTTCAGTTTTATGAGTTTAGTAGTTTTAATGATTAGTTAAGTTCATTTAGTTAATATAGTTTTTAATTAGCATAATTAATAAGGATAATGAGTAGACACATTTAATTAGATTTTAAATATAATTAATGGTAATTAATTAATTTATAATTAATAGGTTCAATTAATTAATTTCAGTAAAAAAAAAAGCGTCCCAACCATTCGGTTGCAACCCCCAACTAGATCAGTTGGAAGTTTTTGGTCTGGAAGCTTACTGATAGGTCACTAGTTTTACAACACAAGCAACAATAGAAAGAATATAGAAGAGATAGAGGCGGTTGAACACTATCCAAACACACACACACGTATGAGAATAAATGGTTATGCGTAGAGTATGTGAAGAGAGAATAAAATGAACAACCAACCTTCAAATGAAGGTTTACATAAGGTATTTATAGGAGGAAAGCTAGGGTAACACTCCTAGTTTTCATCCTTTCTTTAATGGGCTTGGGCCTAAGCTCATGGGCCTTCTACATAAACTTAAGGCTAATAAAAAACATAAAGGCCATAATAAAGCTAACTATTACATATTAATTACAAACACTTGATTATGGTTTAGGAGTGATTCCAACAATCTCCCCTCAAGTGTTGGTGATGAACAGTGAAGGCGTTGTTGTAATAGTAGCAATCGACGCCTTCCCGACATTCTTCTTTCTTGTGATAAGAATTGCCTTGATTCGAACAATCTCCCGGTGTAGAGATAGTTTCTTTGAGCGGTTATGCTTTGACGTCATCTTTAACTTTGTTCTTTGATTATTGTTCTTTGTGGTGAAAGTGATAGTATGTTGTTGTTCGCATCAAGTCTCCGCTCGTGTCGCCTTCATTCTCCAAAGTGTTCCACGTCATTCTTCAACATGCTCACACGCTCTTTGACGTTGTAGTTCAATCTTGATGAAGTTCTTAAGTCTTTGACTTTGTAGATTCTTTGATTTGATGAGGAATCATTCGAATTGTTTGTGTTGCTTTTGGATAGAACTTCCATTAGTAATGATGTTGGCATGAGCATGAGAAGAATCGCACGATCATCCCGCCCGAGCTTCCATAAGAAGAAAACATGTCAAACGGTTAGTAATAAGCGGATTCCGCACTTACAAGTTTGAACTTCGAGAGTGTTAACAAA
This sequence comes from Chrysanthemum lavandulifolium, assembly GCA_022545495.1. NCBI lineage: Eukaryota > Viridiplantae > Streptophyta > Magnoliopsida > Asterales > Asteraceae > Chrysanthemum > Chrysanthemum lavandulifolium. The sequence goes on along the minus strand of CM040241.1, from coordinate 126,431,553 downwards.
GATAGTGTGAAAACACAACTCTAATTCTTACAAAGGCCGCCTCGAACCGGAGTCCCACAGTGAGATAACGCGATGTGCAAGCACACCTACGATTCGGATGAGTCGAGGTACACCAAGCATCACCTCACGACTATAGACTGTTTGAGAAACACTCCGCGTAATCCATGGGAGTTACCAGTGACCCTGCCGTGGTCTGTTTGATGTTGACCTGGCAGAGTTTCTATTCAATCACCGAGGAACACAATTGTGAACCTCTCATAAATGTTTCGAAGATTGCTAAGATCCGTGAAGGACTCGATATTGTACCAATCGAAATTCTTATTGTTGAATGTCAAGTGATGAAATGTCAAGTATACCTAAGAGATCTTTTGATGAATCTCGTGGCTCTAGACTCAATAGTGCGTTTTGGTTTTCCGACGGAGACTAGGGAGAGGTCTCCTTCTTCAATACCCAATGATCTCTAAGAGAACGCCAATAGTTTACTTAGGGTTCCCGTGAGAATGAAACAAGCTTCCGCTGAGAGAAACTTGAGTGGCTAAGAAGGTTTAGTGCATGCGCCACCGGGTCTATGACGACTTTTAATCTTCACTACCGGTGTCACTAAGTGACAACCAAGAGTACATGAATTGAACCTTGTCCATTTCTAAGTTGAATAATTTGAGGGCTATTTATTTTCACCCTTTTCTTTGCATTTCTTTTAATTCTTCAACTACTTCTTTCTCCGATTCTCATTTCTCCTTTTTATAATCATACCTAAGGACTTCTAAGTACTAACTATTTGTGATGTCCTTGGGTAGATCCTCCGCCTCTGGCGGATCATAGGACTGTTATTCCTAACCTTAGTCACCTTATATCTCCATGACTAACCTATGTTGCCATTAAATCCTTTGTTGTGAAGAATCTCTCAAAGGGTTTGTAAATGACAAACATGTTTGAACCATCGTGAGAGATAAGATTTTGCATAAATACTCCCCTCTATATGTGCTTAAGAGTTTTGATGGAAATCGCCTGTGGGAAGAGCGCACTTTTGAATTGATCAACTCAAGATAGACAATCTCCGCGAGACACGGTTACGTTGCATAGTTAAAGAGTTACATTGATGCTTTTAGGTGACAACTAGCTCTAATAACTACCTTGAAGGTGTAGACAATCCTCGAAGGTTGTCATAGCCGTCGAGTTCATGTCTACCAAGAGTATCTCGAATGGTACTTTCTACTTGGACAAGTCCTTTGCGAGACACGTTTACATTACTAGTGAACTAGCTTGAAATTATTACCCGTCTGTGACAAGTCTTTTCGAGTTACTAACAGTTTAGTACCGTCAATTCAGTAGGTTAAGTCTATTACACAAAGATTCATTTGCATTTTGCACAACATATTTCTTATCACACAATTTTCTCCCTCAAAATGGCATATAAAAATGTTATTTTGAACGATTGAGAATAAATATGACCATTTCGAAAGTGTTGCGGAAGATGACCACTATGAACAATTTGTGAACAAAGTTTTGATTCAAATACTCCCCTCAACTAGTGATATAAACGGTTGAGGTTTTGAAAATCATACGGAAGTACTTGTCCTTTGAGCAAAACCTTGAAAATGAAAGGTTTGATAGGTTTTACTCAAAAGTAAGAAGCTTTCGCTCCTTTTATAAGGATTGTGGCAATCAAGCGCACTACGTGGTCCTTTCTTGACAATTACGGGTTGTATAATCGTAATGTGCACAAGCCATAGACATATATAATCGCACATCCAAATGTATAATGAAAGAAACAATTCAAGGGTACCGGGAAGTCCAAATGATGTCGCCGGAGTGCGAGTATGCTGATAGCCGGTGATGTTAATCTGGTCGACCACCAACAAAGCTTTCCAAAGTTCGAATCGATCCCTTCTATACAACCTTTCATCAATCATCCTCGATGATTCTTCACATCCCTTGATCCCGAGAATTCCATCGCTAGAGACCCAATCTTTTTTCGTATATCCTTCAACCTATAAGTTAATCCGTCCCTAACCATCTTCAAAGTGTGATCTCCAAACTTGTGAAGTTCACTACACGCCATTAAGCAATTTCTTTGAAGTTCACTGCAGTAAACGACGCCAAAGGTTTGGCGATGAGTGTATATTGTGAGAGCTGGTTGAGGTCGGGAAGATCTAGTCGAGGTGGAGTGAAGTTGACACGGGTCTAATAAGATTCAACTGCTAGTCAAGATCTTCTACACGCTCTTTGATGACTATGCGTCGATGAAGATGAGCAATGACTTGATGAATTCACGTTGTACTTTGGTTGAAAATTGTCTCATGCGACCTTGTACTTTGGCAAGGTACATGTCTTCGATGTCGTTGATAGATAAATTCTCAAAGTCGACTTCAGAGAATGCATAATCCCTTTCATCTTGTCGCTTGACCACGATATTCTTTAGGAAGGTGTAGTCCCACTTAGATGACGTAACAACATGTTTGATGGCAACGAGATCCTTAGTCTTGAACACCGCATGTTGAGACTTTTGAACCCCGACACCGTAGTAGATTCTTTGGCGCTCCGCCAATGATGAATCCATACATTGCATCTCGGTCGTATGCTTCCACTTTGTCGAGAACAAGTGATTGGCACGTTCCTCGATGGCTATGCGCTCGAGTATATAGTCTTGGGAATGGAAGTGTCAATGATGTAGCGTATTTCTTGAACCATCGCCACCATGTAGAAGAAATTCTAGGTCTTTGTTGAAGAAATATCCGAATGGAATCCTCGGTTCATCCGGTTGGCCAATTGTTGGTAGAGGTTTTGACCACGGTGTAGTATGGAGGGTTGTCCGTTTGGTGAAGTCGATGTTTGCTTCGGGTTGAGCCAATCCATGTTATTAGACATAGCTCGAGCAATGTTCTCAAGGTGATATTCGACCTCGATGGCACTTTCGAGCTATCTTTCCACAGCTTGAAAAGCTTCATTCTTGATTCGCCTCAACTCGGATTTCGTCATCTTCTTCACCTAGAACTTTTCTTGCAAAAGTTTTGCATGCTCCATTGTATTACTGCTCACCAAATCCCGACCTTCTTGGTAGGTAGTGTTGTTAACAAGAGTAGAGAACCATTCAAATTCTTTAGTTTTATCGTCATCTAGCCAAGATATGACGCCGCCCCGAGGCGCCTTCTTCTTCTTCTTTTTCGATGGCCTAGATGATGATTCCGGTTTCGAACTTGTTCGGGAGAGGTGGGTTGTTGTAGGGGCTCAAGAACCTCTTCATCGCCACCACCCGTATACTCAAAGTGATCACCGGTTTTCGAGTCGGGGTGGTAACTCGGAATGATCCCGAGGTTTACCAGAAGAACGAGGAGGGACCTTTGTTGAGTAGGAGTCCGTTGGAGAGGAGGTAACATAGAAGATGATTCACCGACTTCTTCCGACATTTAGCTTTATCATGCTTATCATGATCCTTGTCTTCATCGCTCTAGGACGTTTAGACTTTCTCGCTTGAATCTACATGCTTCTTTGAGTTGGTAATCCGGCAATGCTTGAAGCGACTTTCCTTCCTCGAGTAAATGTCCCGCATCGTAGACATTTGTGTGACAAGCTTGGCCACCAATTCATTATCCGAGAAAACTATAGGATCGATGGATTGATTGTGACGATTAAAGGTGTGGATCTTATAGTTTGCTTGGCTATCGCATAAGATTCGGATATAGTTGTCGGTAAACATTTCCTTTGTGACTTTAGGAACGATATCCGAAGGTACTTGTAAGTGTAACCTTGATCATTTCGTTCGAGTTCCTCTTGACGATGACTTTTCATGAACTCTGGATAAACTTCCTTTCTTCTTGCATCTTGTCATTCTCGTCATGTAGATATTGTATTTGTCGATTGAGAAAGTTTAGCTTCTGTATAGCATGTCTTTCTTTCGAATTGTTTTGATGACTTTCACAATTCTTTCATGTGTCGAGAAATCCAAGATCGAGGTGGTTTCTTCACGATTTGGATGTTGATTTGGTTGATTTCTTTGATGGTCTTTGGTGAGGAATGAGATGATGAATCGATGAGGAGGAGACATGAGGAGGCTCGGGGTCCTTAGGAGGTGCGTATATCCTCCTTGAAGCGAGTTGGACTGCTGAGAAGCAAATCATCATAATTTTCTTCGCCATCTTGTCCAGATTTAGCCTTTTCTTTAAATCGAGCCTTAGCTTCTTCATCGACTTTTCTTTCTCGCCTTATCTTTTTCGGTTCCTCGATGTTATGTTCAAGACACCTCCACAAGCGCTTGTTGTTGCACAAGTGGTGGCACCGGCATCCCTTATCGGGTCGATTAACCGCATCGGGATCTCGGTGAGGAGGGCAAGACCACTTGATCCTCAGGGCCACCCATTTGGTCTTTTGCAAATTCTTTAGCTTTTTGAATGTGTCTAACTAATTTAAACTTCTTCTGTATTATTGATCCAAGAGTTTTCTTCTTCTTCAAAGCTTTCGTCCAAAAGCTTTCTTTATGGTTCGGTGTGGGAATAGGTTCGGCTTCCTTTACAGAACAATCCTTTACGAGGAGGATTCCTTTTGGAAGCTTCCTATAACTTTCGAACTTATCGCACTTCCAAGACTTCCTCTTACGGTTCTCCGGTAGGAGTTCCAAGACTTCTCATCCAGATGTCCAACTTTACCTTCTCGCATCGCTACTAGATACCTTTTGTACGCTTCAAGCTTCTTGAGTTCTTTGGATAGAAGGTGATCAGCAAAGACGGCACCGCGCTTAGTTGTCGATTCCTTGATTACGATAGAAAGGATAGGTTCGGACAACAAGTCGTGATTGTCGGGTTATTGAGCCTCTGTGGAATATCGTGATTGAGTCCAAGTGCTCTCGGATCAAAAGCTTTGTGTATCGACATAGGGAATCTTTGAGCTAAGCTTCTTGTGAAATAGCATCATGTCCTCCCATATCGTTGCTTCGATTTTGATGTCCTTCTTATTGATCAAAGACCGGAAGATTTGCGCCCATGAGCTTTGGATGCTCATAACCACCGCCACGACCGTAAACAAACTTGGTAATGATGATGTAGAGGGTTCTCCACGGTTGAGGAATGTTCTTAAGCTCCACGTGAGAATGCTTAGTAACAATCCTCAAGCTTCATCATAGCCAATGTCAAGAAGAAATTGCGTAACAGTCTCTTCGAAGTGTAGCAAAGAAGTCGGTTGGCTCTATTTCAGAATGAGAAGAACGACTCGTAAGTCTGCATGAGTGATGGTTACTTGTTTGTGATTGCGTCATTGTCACAAAGACTTTGACTGTGATCCTCGCATAGAATTCGTAATTGTTGAATGTAGATTTCCAGATCTTGTAGCGAGTGTGAGAGCATGTTACGTATGGATGATTCCTTAGAATATCCACAAAGAATGAGACAAGAAGATTCCGAGCATGTGAGGGTTTCAAAGTCAACCCTAAGGTTGTTCTTTCCAATCTTTCTAGGATAGCCATTGGGAAGATATCGGCAATAGTGAGAACCTCGTGTGCATCCACATTCATTTGAGCGACCATGTCGTGATATGAAATAACATTAGCCAAAAGAACCAACATATCGAAGACATAATGTTAGTCAACGTAAGGTCTTATTGTCTAGTTATTGAATGTACAAAGTGATAATGATTGTTACGAGTCCTAAGTCACTTGTTTGTCCAATAGTCCAATGACGCCGTGAAATGTTTAGTGAGTTAGTTAACTTTAAGTTTTAAGGTTTATGTTATCACTTATTGTTCACAACATGTTAAACGATTAAGTTTATTAGTGACATTATTGGATTCTTGACGTTATGATTAGTTTATTTACAAGTTTGTACACGTAACAATTCATAATGAAGGTCAATCAAGGCATAGGCGAGATAAGGCAAAGTTACGCCGTAAATGTGAGAAGTATATGCGTAGGCGAGGCTTGCGCGTGGGATCCTTACTTACGCGTAAGAAATGTTGCAGCGTGGGAAAAGGGGACCTTATGCGTAGGGCTTACGCGTGGCGTATAAAGACGTTACGCTGTAAGGCTTACTCGTAAGAGTAGACCTTATCGCGTAGAGTCATTTGTTTACGCATATCCTTCACATGATACGCCGTAGTCCCATTGTAGAACCTTATGCGTAGTAGTTACGCGTAGGATTTCTCTTACGATAAGCGCCACGCGTAAGGTAATCCTTATGCGTAGAGTAACTATCAACCTTGATTCGAATTTTATGCGTAGCAAGCCCGAAATAAAACATCATAACATCAATTTTGACACTCAATATTCATTCAATTCTGATTTAAACATAGTTACTCATTTAAACTGTTAGGCGAGAAAACCTTCACGAGTAACCTAAAACCCTAGTTTCGAATTTACGCGTATGAAATCTAGCCATAGGATATGCACCAAAGTATTTCGTAAGTCTAAGATGGTGTGAGAGTGTAATGACCAAGTTATAACATCTAAATCGTGGAGAATCAAAAATACCCAAACTTATGAACTTTAAACCCTAATTCCAAATTTTAATCATTTAGAGTTTACGGGTGGTTATAGAGCACGGAAACCTTTAATTCAACATGATATGAGTATCACACAATAATCTTTTTGACCAAAACCCTTCACATTTGAAAACACCCAAATCGACTCATAAACACTAATTATCAAAATCCATTAATTCGTGTTTTTGGGTGTATTTTGAGCATATAAAAAATATCATTGACGTTGTTAAAGCATTTTGACACAATCTTTTTAACCAAAAACACACAAAAAGTGATTATATGTTCTAACCCTTACGCGTAAAACACAAAATTCATTGAATATTAAGTTTTAACCGTTGGATTTGTATGAAATTCAAAACCGTTGTTTAAAATTACGTTAAGAACACAAAACCACTTACAGATTGATGATCAGAAACACAGATTTCTTGAATGAATATTAGGCGTAGGATCTTTTAGGTTAGAAGTAATAAATGTGAGGGTAATGTTAGGTAGGAGGTGTTTTTATTTAAAATAACTTTAAGATTTTGACAATTTTGGTCCCTCCACCTTTTCCTTTTTCAAACAAAGCCATTTAACTTCCATTTTGGTTACCAAACAAAGATTTTAAGAAAGAAATTTGATGACACTCCCCCTTGACTTAAGAATAATGATGAAAGGTTATTAATTTTAGTCCGAGGAGTGTCATTGAACCGTAAAGTTTACCACCATTGATAAAAGAAACAACCGAGATATGATAACATGCAAGTACACAAATGTTTTGAAATAGTTAAGTCTTTGAATTCTCCCTCAACACTTGATCGTAAAAATACCGAATTTTGAAAGATAAAAGTGTTGACGGAAGAAATGTACTTGCCATGTTAAAAGAAAATTAGATTAGAAGAATATTTTGATGTTTTATAAGAGTTTATATTTTGTATTTTGTTTTTGAGAAATTATTTACAAAAGAGATTTTGGTGTTTGACGGGTTTTAAGATCTTTTTAGGAGGTCATCCAATTCCTCTTGAGTCAAACACCGCATACCAATCCGGTGGATCACTCATTAAACCTAGCGGGAGGCGGGGCTTTGATGAGAAGATCCGCCAATTGGTGTCTGTGCCCACAAAGTATAATTCAACGGTGCCACTGCTCTCGTGGTCCTTGATGAAATGATAGCGAAGATCGATGTGCTTTGATTTCGAAGTCTTTGAATCGAGTTGCACGAGATCGCAATGGCACTCGATTGTCATGAGACATCGGGATTCTCAAATACGTAACCATAGTCTTTGAGTTGTGTTCTCATCCATATGACTTGAGCACAACACGCGGACATGGCTACATATTCTCGCCGGTTGATGATGCGGTGTACAAACCTACTTTGATTGCCAAGACACTAGTTTATCACCAAGAAATTGTAGAGCTCTCAAGTACTTTTCTCGAGTCTAAGCATCCTGCGTGGTCGGCGTCTAAAAAGCGATTAGTTGAAAACCATAATCCTTGGATACCGGATCCCAAGTTAATGGTTCCCTTGATGTATCGGAGGATTATTTTAGCCTCGAGAGGTGGGTTTCGGTTGGTCGCGATCGATAACGGGAGCATAGATAAGCGGCAAAGACAATATCAGTCTCGCTAGTCATTAGATACATGAGAGTGATGAGTGTCTAATTACTCATCATTTTTATATTGTTAGAATGCCAAAACATCCGAAAACACTCAAGTAATGCTTCAAAATGATAAAAATATCACAAACAAGTGTTTTATATGTTTTAAATGCAAAACATCAAAATCGATGAAAAACGTATCAAGTTTGCATAATTGGCGCTTTAGTCCCCAAGTTTGAAAATTTGTCAAAACAGTCCTCGGTCATTCAAAAACTTGTAAAATATCATTTTAGGTCCATGAGATTCAAAAGTTGTCAAAATAAACCTTTAAAGTTTAAAATCATAAAATGACAACTTTAGTCCCTCAAGTTTGGAAAAATGTCAAAATAGTCCTTGGTAAGTTTAAAAGTGAAAACTATCAAAATAAACCTTGTACTATTAATAAATGGCAAAAATGGTCCTTATGATAAACTTTTGGAATTTACACCTTTAGTCCTCAAAATCCAAAAATTACATATTAGGTCCTTAAAGTTTAAAATGCAAAAATACAATTATGGTCCTTGTACTAATGTTTAAATGCAGGTTTGGTCCTTATGTGAAGTTTGGAAAAGTTACAAATATGGTCCCTCAAAAATCAGAACTTACATATTGGTCCTTGTACTTATAATAAACCAAACGGACCTTTTATATTATCAAACCCAATATCCAGCCCAACACCATGACCCGGCCCAAACTTTTAAATCAAAACAGATACCGCCATCACTATTCACCTCCTCCCTCACCCCTGTTTCACCAATACCAGTGGTTTTTAACCACTTGATTTCCAATCCAGCTCACCCCAAATCACCTTTCCACATCCCCCCTCCACCTCCACTATCAACCAAAACCCATTAATTGAAAGAACTCGCTCTTTGAAAATTGGCGCCAAAATCACCACTTGGCAAACCGATGATTTGGCTCAATCCAATGGTCAATATGTGATGGGATAGTCTCGAGGTCGATATGGGATGTTTGAAGTCAATAAAAGCGTAAAAAGAAGCGGAGGAGAAAGCAAGTAGGGTAGTTTAGTTTTAATTTATGTCGCTTTTTAAATTCAAGTTTCGAGTTTATGTTTAAGGTTTCAAGAGTGTTGTAATCTTATTTTAGTGTTATATAAAACTTTTAAATAATCAATTTTAAATTCCAAGTTCTAATTTATGTTATGCAATTTACAAGTTTATGTTTATGTGGTTATAAGTTGAAAAAGGATAATAAGCTCACATAAGCTTCCAAATAAGCTTTTATAAGCTCGACTTAGCTTATTACTTACTTAGAAACTCATTTACTCGGTTTTACTCTTAAAAGTATTCCTAGTCAACAAAAGTCAACTATTGAAGTCGATTTGGAATTGGATAGGAAATTTGTTGATCAGAATGAAATGGGTTGTTTGTGAGTTATATGGGTTGAGATCGTCTAGGATAGGGTTACTTTGATCGTGGTGCAAGCCATTGTGGCTATGAATTTAGTAAGTTTTTTACTTATTTTTATTATGTCAAACTGCATTAAATATTTTAGCTTATAGTTTAATTGTAATATCTGCAAAAATTAGTTAATATGTTACTGTTGAATCTGGTTTCAGTGTTAGAGTAATCATCTTGTTAAAACAGTTTGCATGTAAGTCCTAAACTAGTGTTTGGATTTGCTGAATTAAGGCTGCTAGAGACTAGTGGTGTTGTTATTAGTTGTTGTTATAAGTCACAATAACACCTAATAGTTCAGTTATAGCATAAAAACCAGTCATTACTTGTAAAAAAGTCAAAATAAGCTTAATCTCATCCTCAACAGTTCACTGTTGAGATTTTTCAATACAAATCTCACTAAATTAGCTTAAAATTTAGTACTCTAACTTAATCTCACCTTATTACAACTTATTATAACATAATAAGTCTATAGAATCAGTTGTAAGTTCAGTTAAGTCAAACTTTTAGTATTAATCAAAAAGTCAAAATTCCCATTTGGTCGTTTTTGGAGTAAATAGATTAGTCTATATAAGATTATATATTGAGTTTCATTATTTGAGCTTATAGGATGTTAAAATATAGTCGCTTAGCTTTAATATAGTATTTTTATATTTTCTAAAAGCTTATTACATAGCTTATTTTCTATCTTATTTAAGCACCATTTCAAAAAGTGCCTGTGCACGATTTGGTGGCTTGGTTCATAAGCTCTTAGAGAGCTTATTAGTGGTCACTAGCTTTTGAAACTTAGCTTTTGAGAAGCTTACCTAGCCATCTAAAGGTTCCAATCCTAGTTTTCCATTTTAACTTATTTAGTTAAATTTAGCTTATTCTAGTTACGTCCATTTTAGTCTAAGTATACCAATTACTCGGTGTTCATCAATTTTTCAAAAGCTTGTCACGGGCTTATTAGTGAAAGCCAACCCTTGTAATTTAGCTTTTAGCAAGCTCACTAGTGAACTTGTTATTTCAGGTCTTTGATTTCATTTTTAGCTTATTATAGTGCTTATATACTAGCTTAATAGCACCTTGAAACCCAATGACTGTCCTGTGCTAACAGTAAATATTGTGCTTATTAGAGCTTATTCAGAGCTTATTTGTCAACCCTTAAGCTTGATCAATTCACTTATTAGCTTATCACCAGTCACCTAGCTTATTTCAGTTAACATGTTGCTTATTTTCTAGCTCATAAGCCAACTTGGCTTTAATCTTGTGCTTATTCTCATTTTTAGCCCACTGTTGGAAACAATAAGCTCAAACTCGACTTATTTGTACTTTTCTTAAAAGCTCCAGTTATAAAAGTTGCTTATTTTCTTGTATTTAAGAGTTTGCAAAAGAAAATTTCAAAATAAAATGTTTTTGCAAAAGGGTGGAAGCGAGCTCGAACACGAGACCTCCACCCCTTTGAGAGTGTTAGTGAGTGTACACGAACCATTGCGCCTTGGGTCTTTGACTGTCTCTAACTTGCACAAACAACTCTCATATATACGTTTTCATAGTTTAGCTTATTCACTTAATTTAGCTTATTTATAGCTTATTCGAACTAGTTTTTTTTAAGTTTGTATTTTTTATAAATTTGTAATAGTATAAAGTATTTTTACAAAAAGTTTCAGATTTTTCCAATAAGTTTTAGTATTTTAAACATTTAATTAGTGTTTTATAGTAATTAATTCATAATAAAAATATAAAAGTCTAAAAATATAAATCTTTTTCTAAAATTTTCTTTTATCATATATTTTGTAATAAAATTAGTTTTACACTCGTAGGCCTTTTATTTCATAAATTTTACGCTTTTTGCTTTAGCTCAAGCGCCATTTTCGTAAATAACGCTGCGTTCCGTTTTAAATAACGTTTTAAGTAATTTAAGTTTACGCTTTGATTAAAATAGTTTATTTAAGTTATTTTGTTTTATAAAATAAACGTTCATCGATCTGTAAAAATAGTGATAGCGTTTATTTAATAGATTTTAACTTTTAATCTTTTAATTTGCATTTAAGTCGCTTTTATTTGTAAATCTTTTCTTTAGGTAATTATCCATCGAAAACCTTATCGATCACTATCCTTAGTGATCATTCTATCATCTGAAGTTGTTTAAACACCAATTCATCCTCAGTGGGACTTAACGACCGAATTCCTATATTCCTCCGATCTAAATTGCATTTGGTGTGTAAGTCGTTTTGAGTTTCTTACGGTTGGTCATTCAAGTGGCTAGCTGCGTGAGATAACTTGACGGTTTTAGCACGAGATCAAATTTTGGCGCGCGCCGGGAGGTCAGAAGCGTGTTTTAAGCATTTCGCATCCATACTTGCACATATACCACCGCTTGTAAAGCAGTTTTTGTAAAGTTTATTAAAATCAAAAGTTCATTAACACCTTTCCTAAAGTGTTAATAACCCAAAAATATTTTCATTCTTTGTTTTTACAAAATGTTTATTCAAAAATCCAAAAATATCCATCTTTACCCTCTCACCTCTTTGATTCTTCATTTCTTACCCTCTGTAAACCTTTGATTCTTTCTATGTCTTATCCTCACCCTCTGGATTGTCAATGGTGTGGTGGTCCTTATAATGGTGGTAATTGCCCCGGTTGTAGCATGGTGGAATCGGGAAACGGTCATGCTCTATAACCAAGATCCCTATTCCTACCATAACACGATCGATTTATTCCATCGGCTACCACACTTTGTGAGACTCAAGATTTCTTGTATGTGTAGTCTTGTGGTGGTTCACACTACGATTCGATTGTCAATCGGGAAACACGCTTGTCTATGAGCAAGTTCACGATAACAATTATGACAACAAACACATAACTCACGACCACATCGGTTTCTTGTTGTGAGTATTGTGGAGGTCCTCACTCTAGCTCGGATTGTCAAACAGGGAATCCATTTCCTTGTAACAATTACGACTCTTCAGATCAAGACCAACCTCCACGTGCCAAATCATTCAAGCAACTCCTCATGAAACTACGATGCACCTTCTACTTGAAGAGTCTTGAGTTATTAAAAGATCTTAAGGAGGAGTCGGCTATGTCACATGAGAAATCCATGGAAGAATTGTTAGGCGAGGAACGGATGCTAAATTAGATTCCCATTGCCATTGAAAACACTGTTAGGGAATCAATTAAACTACAAAAGCATTCAAATCTAGCTCTCAATTCCATTTCATTCCCGATGACGATGATGATGAAGATACCCTGATATTCTACAATTTTATTCATCAAGTTCATCGGTTGAGATTCCATCCGGAAATACGGTGGAGAAAAGAATATGATGAATCACTAGCGGTAGAAATAATGGAACTTGTAGAATCCATAACCGCTAGTCCTTCTCAACTCCCTCGCCCATCGCTATCACACCCGAGGTTCACACTCACTCTACGAACATGGGGATGAGCTTCTTGACACTGTTCTCGAAAAGGAATCGGACTAATTCATAAAGTCTAGTGTTGAGGACCTTGTCCCAATCCCAAGAGAGTCACGTGGAATTCTCGATCATGTGTGTGATATCCCTACCCTCTTGTCTTCCAAAATGATCATATTGAGATGTTCTCGATTCTCGATGAGGACTATTCTTTATCTTGTGGAGACATAAGTTATATGGAGGAATTACCTTACGAGCTAGTCACTTAGAGAAGAGAATGATGAAGAAATAATCCAAGGCTAAGCTCTTCGTCTTACATTATTGAATGTTAATCTTCTCATTTCTAGAATCGAGGCTTTTGATGAAAAGCCTACTTCATATCCTATCCCCTTTGAGGATAGTGAACTTTGTTCAATGATTCTATTCCGAATTGCAAGCGTTCCATTTTGATCATATGGGAGAGAAGATTAGTGGTATTACCACTTCTCATTCTCATAATTCTCTCCCGATTATGAATCATTTACTTTTGAGGAGTTCCCAAGTGAACTCGGTCAAATCAATCTCGAATATGAATCATTAAGCCCGAGGAGTTCTCCTTTGAACTCACTCATATCATATCTCTACCAGAGTATGATAACTTCCACTTTGATCTAGACATAAATGATCTTTGTGTTCGGAGGGAAATGTTCTCGACCATGAGAACTTGCTTGATATCAAAATCCCATCCCTCCCGCCCGAATATGTCTTGATCAAATGAGCTTAAATGATGAAATTTATGATCCGTAAATCATGAATTCTCCAATGGATGAAGATGAGATAGTCATGATTTTCATCATGATTTTCTTTCTTTCTTCACCTATCCCGTAGCTTCTCCTGCTCTTCACTCCTTGGGAATGAAGACATTATCTTTGACCCCGCATTTTCATTTATCATTTATGAGCGGTTCTATCTATATCTCATCGGTGTGGAACTTTCATGTACTTCAATGTTTATACAAACATCTTGAATGAAAGTCCGATGGAGATTGTCTTTTCCACTTACTTCCCATGACAAATTAATTCGGGTCGAGTCAAGCTAGCGACTCGGTAATCAAAAACGATAGCTAAACATGGGTTTTCACCGTGTGTACCACATAGTGTGGGGAGATGCCCACATGTTGTATATAGATCTTAAAATGAATGAAAATTGTATATATTAAAAAGAGAATAATTGTTGTGTTTCTACACTTAGCTAGTAATGTTATCTTTTATGTTCTAAGTTTGACATAACGGTAGGTACTTTGAATATTGAGGACAATATTCATTTCTAAGTGTGGGGAAAATTCAGCGAATTTGATCATAAATGTACCCTTTAGTCCCTTTTTCCCCAAAATGGCCAAATTTTAAAATTTTTATTTAGTGGAAGTACTATGTACTAAACACAACAAATGGTAATCACCCACCATGTCTAACCCACATAAGGATTGGCTAATCCAGAGCAAACGCTCTTGGTAAAGATATATCAAATCCGTTTATATGGCTTGCAATTTGCCTAAAATTGTATGGTGTTCAACTCACCATATCTTTAAACTAGTGAAAAGTTGGCTAGCCCGCAAGTTTATGGCTTGTGGTAAAGGCGATTGAAAATCCATAATTGGTAATCGACTCACCAAAGATAATATTGATAATTTATCTAAGAGTTGGCTAGTCCGAGGGTGCGGCCACGGTAAAGACAAATCAAATCCGTTTAAAGCTTATGATTTGCTCAAAATCATTTGGTTATCACAGCCAAAGTTCTTACTTGAACTCGAAACAATTGGCTACTCCGTAAGTAATGGCTTTTGGTAAAGAGATAAAATCCATTAAATTTTCATAAATCATTGCTAGGGACTAGCAATATCTTAGTGTGGGGATTGATGAGTGTCTAATTACTCATCATTTTATCTTGTTAGAATGCCAAAACATACGAAATCACTCAAGAATGCTTCAAATGATAAAAATATCACAAACAAGTGTTTTATATGTTTTAAATGCAAAACATCAAAATCGATGAAAAACGTATCAAGTTTGCATAATTGGCGTTTTAGTCCCCAAGTTTGAAAATTTGTCAAAACAGGTCCTGGTCATTCAAAAACTTGTAAAATATCATTTTAGGTCCATGAGATTCAAAAGTTGTCAAAATAAACCTTTTAAAGTTTAAAATCATAAAATGACAACTTTAGTCCTCAAGTTTGGAAAAATGTCAAAAATAGTCCTTGTAAGTTTAAAAGTGAAAACTATCAAAATAAACCTTGTACTATTAATAAATGGCAAAAATGGTCCTTATGATAAACTTTTGGGAATTTACACCTTTAGTCCTCAAAATCCAAAATTACATATTAGGTCCTTAAAGTTTAAAATGCAAAATACAATTATGGTCCTTGTACTAATGTTTAAATGCAGGTTTGGTCCTTATGTGAAGTTTGGAAAAGTTACAAATATGGTCCTCAAAATCGAACTTACATATTGGTCCTTGTACTTATAATAAACCAAACGGACCTTTTATATTATCAAACCCAATATCCAGCCCAACACCATGACCCGGCCCAAACTTTTAAATCAAAACAGATACCGCCATCACTATTCACCTCCTCCCTCACCCCTGTTTCACCAATACCAGTGGTTTTTAACCACTTGATTTCCAATCCAGCTCACCCCAAATCACCTTTCCACATCCCCCCTCCACCTCCACTATCAACCAAAACCCATTAATTGAAAGAACCTGCTCTTTGAAAAATTGGCGCCAAAATCACCACTTGGCAAAACTGATGATTTGGCTCAATCCAATGGTCAATATGTGATGGGATAGTCTCAGAGGTCGACATGGGATGTTTGAAGTCAATAAAAGGTGAAAGAAGCGGAGGAGAAAGCAAGTAGGGTAGTTTAGTTTTAATTTATGTCGTTTTTAAATTCAAGTTTTGAGTTTATGTTTAAGGTTTCAAGAGTGTTGTAATCTTATTTTAGTGTTATATAAAACTTTTAAATAATCAATTTTAAATTCCAAGTTCTAATTTATGTTATCTGATTTACAAGTTTATGTTTATGTGGTTATAAGTTGAAAAGGGATAATAAGCTCACATAAGCTTCCAAATAAGCTTTTATAAGCTCGAACAGCTTATTACTTACTTAGAAACTCATTTACTCGCTTTTACTCTTAAAAGTATTCCTAGTCAACAAAAGTCAACTATTGAAGTCGATTTGGAATTGGATAGGAAATTTGTTGATGCGGTGGAAATGGGTTGTTTGTGAGTTATATGGGTTGAGATCGTCTAGGATAGGGTTACTTTGATCGTAGTGCAAGCCATTGTGGCTATGAATTTAGTAAGTTTTTACTTATTTTTATTATGTCAAAGCGCATTAAATATTTTAGCTTATAGTTTAATTGTAATATCTGCAAAAATTAGTTAATATATTCTTGTTGAATCTGGTTTCGATGTTAGAGTAATCATCTTGTTAAAGCGGTTTGTATGTAAGTCCTAAACTAGTGTTTGGATTTCTTTGAATTAAGGCTGCTAGAGACTAGTGGTGTTGTTATTAGTTGTTGTTATAAGTCACAATAACACCTAATAGTTCGATTATAGCATAAAAACCGTCATTACTTGTAAAAAGTCAAAATAAGCTTAATCTCATCCTCACAGTTCCTTTGTTGAGATTTTCAATACAAATCTCACTAAATTAGCTTAAAATTTAGTACTCTAACTTAATCTCACCTTATTACAACTTATTATAACATAATAAGTCTATAGAATCGATTGTAAGTTCGATTAAGTCAAACTTTTAGTATTAATCAAAAAGTCAAAATTCCCGTTTGGTCGTTTTGGAGTAAATAGATTAGTCTATATAAGATTATATATTGAGTTTCATTATTTGAGCTTATAGGATGTTAAAATATAGTCGCTTAGCTTTAATATAGTATTTTTATATTTTCTAAAAGCTTATTACATAGCTTATTTTCTATCTTATTTACCGCACCATTTCAAAAAGTGCCACGTGCACGATTTGGTGGCTTGGTTCATAAGCTCTTAGAGAGCTTATTAGTGGTCACTAGCTTTTGAAACTTAGCTTTTGAGAAGCTTACCTAGCCATCTAAAGGTTCCAATCCTAGTTTTTCCATTTTTAACTTATTTAGTTAGGCTGCTAGCTTATTCTAGTTCTATCCATTTTTAGTCTAAGTATACCAATTACTCAGTGTTCATCAATTTTTCAAAAGCTTGTCACAGGCTTATTAGTGAAAGCCAACCCTTGTAATTTAGCTTTTTAGCAAGCTCAGCTAGTGAACTTGTTATTTCCAGTCTTTGATTTCATTTTTTAGCTTATTATAGTGCTTATATACTAGCTTAATAGCACCTTGAAACCCAATGACTGTCCTGTGCTAACAGTCAATATTGTGCTTATTAGAGCTTATTCAGAGCTTATTTGTCAACCCTTAAGCTTGATCAATTCACTTATTAGCTTATCACGGTCACCTAGCTTATTTCGATTAACATGTTGCTTATTTTCTAGCTCATAAGCCAACTTGGCTTTAATCTTGTGCTTATTCTCATTTTAGCCCATTTGTTGGAAACAATAAGCTCAAACTCAACTTATTTGTACTTTTCTTAAAAGCTCCGATTATAAAGTTGCTTATTTTCTTGTATTTAAGAGTTTGCAAAAGAAAATTTCAAAAATAAAATGTTTTGCAAAAGGGTGGAAGCGAGCTCGAACACGAGACCTCCACCCCTTTGAGAGTGTTAGTGAGTGTACACGGAACCATTGCGCCCTTGGGTCTTTGGTATCTAACTTGCACAAACAACTCTCTTATATACGCTTTCACAGTTTAGCTTATTCACTTAATTTAGCTTATTTATAGCTTATTCGAACTAGTTTTTTAAGTTTGTATTTTTATAAATTTGTAATAGTATAAAGTATTTTTACAAAAGTTTGATTTTTCCAATAAGTTTTAGTATTTTTAAACATTTAATTAGTGTTTTATAGTAATTAATTCATAATAAAAATATAAAAGTCTAAAAATATAAATCTTTTTTCTAAAATTTTCTTTTATCATATATTTTGTAATAAAATTAGTTTTACACTCGTAGGCCTTTTATTTCATAAATTTTACGTTTTGCTTGCGCCCAAATACCATTTAAATAAATAACGCCTGTTTAGTTTTAAATAACGTTTTTAAGTAATTTAAGTTTACGTTTTGATTAAAATAGTTTATTTAAGTTATTTTGTTTTATAAAATAAACGTTCATCGATCTGTAAAAATAGTGATAGCGTTTATTTAATAGATTTTAACTTTTTAATCTTTTTAATTTGCATTTAAGTCGCTTTTATTTGTAAATCTTTTCTTTAGGTAATTATCCATCGAAAACCTTACTGATCACTATCCTTAGTGATCATTCTATCATCTGTAGTTGTTTAAACACCAATTCATCCTCCGTGGGACTTAACGACCCAAGAATTCCTATATTCCTCGATCTAAATTGCATTTGGTGTGTGTTGTTTGAGTTTCTTCACGGTTGGTCATTCACAAGTGGCTAGCTTATGTGAGATAACTTGCGGTTTAGCACGGATCGGAGAGACCCAATAATATACGTATTTGGTAGGGTCAACTAATTTCCCATGTAAATCGATCTAGCTTGGTATGAGTCATTGGTGTGGCATAAGTATCACGGTTTTCATTCCAAATTTGTTTAACAGTTCAAGGGCATATTTGGGTGACTCAAGAAAATACCACGGGTGATTGATGAACTTGTAATCCTAGAAAGAACGAAGTTCACCCATCATGGACATTTCAAAATTTTCTTTATTAATTTTGCAAAGCGATTGAAAACTTTTATGTGTAGACCCAAAATGATGTCATCCACATAAATTTGAACAATTAAGATATGTGCCCGTGATATTGTATAAAAGAGTTGGGTCAACCGAACCTTTGGTGAAATTATTGTAATGAGGAAAGATGATAGCTTATCGTACCATGCCCGAGGGGCTTGTTTGAGACCATAAAGAACTTTGTTCGGTTTGTAGACATGATTCGGGAACTCGGGATCAACGAATCCTTCGGTTGGTCGACAAAACCGTTTTTTCGGTTGTCCGTTGAGAAAGCAGTTTTGACATCCATTTGAAAGACCGTCATGTTCATATGAGCATGACGCGAGAAACATCCGAACGACCTCAAGGCGAGCAACCGAGAAAAGATTCTTCAAATTCTATTCCTCTTCACGGCGATAACCCTTAGCAACTAGGCGTGACTTGTTTGGATTACATTCCCTTGACATCAATTTGTTTTCCAAATCCATTTGAGACCAATAGCGTAGACCCTGTTGGTCTTTCAACCGATTCCATACTTCAAGACGTTTGAATTGGTTGAGTTCTTCTTGCATGGATTCAATCCGATTATCTTTTGTCATTGCGTCTTTAATGTTTTTAGGCTCAGTTAGCGAACGGTGAGTGCATAAATGCAATGTTCACCATACGTGTGAAGACGTTGTCTCGTAACGATTGGTTGATTTGGGTTGCCAATAGTATTAGCCGAGGATGGTCTTTTGTCCATCGATGTGTAGAGGTTAAAGTTTGGTATACATTATGCGGATTCGAGGATTCAAATGGTTTTTGCGATTCCGCGACATCCGGTGAAGCGATCTCATTAGCAAACGGGTTAAAAACGATTTGGATCAAAATCTGCGGTGGGGTACATCATTCGAATATCATCAGCGGTTCATCATTGTTGGAAGCGGTTTGTTCAACTGTTGTGGTGGAGTCAAGCGGTGTAGGTGCATCTTCAACGATAGTTGTTGTAGCAGTGTATCGGTATAAGAGTATTATCGGGTTGAGCGGCGAATACACGGAGCACGTTCATCAATATCATCAGCGACGTAGGAGCAAATAACATTTCCATTTGTTGACGAGTTAGGCGGGGGCTTTGTTCGGTGATGATGGGGTTGAGGAAGTTTAAGCGGTTGTGTCAGGGTTCTAAGTGTTATACTCGTAAGCCATTTCGTAAGTTCATCAAAATGAGCATGAATCGTTTCCATCACCTGTTTTGTCGACGATTCAGTTCGGTAACCTTTAGAATTCTCACAATATCCAATAAAGACTCAATGTCACTTTGGCTTTGAGCTTTCCAAAATCATCACGATCATTATTCGGATAGCAAAGGGATCCAAAGACATGAAAGTGTTTGAGATTCGGTTTATGGTTGTGGACAAGCTCGAAAGGTGTTTTGTTGTGGCGTTTGTGATCATAGAACGGTTTTGAGTATAGCATGCGATAGATACAACTTCGCCCATAAGTAATCTGGAAGTTTAGCATTGATTAACATTGTTCTTGTAGCTTCCACTAACGTTCGGTTTAGTCTTTCAACAACTCCGTTTTGTTCGGTGTCGTGCAATAGATGTTTGATCTTGAATTCCCACTTTCTCATAGAATTCACGAAGGGTTTGGTTAACAAATTCAGTTCCTTTGTGCATTACGATTAGCTGACGGTGTTGCGGGCTGAACTCGTATTTTCGTGAGAAAGGTGATGATCATTTGTGGAGCTTGGTCTTTGCTTGAAGAAAGTATACCCAAGTCCGGTGAGTAGTCATCAACAATTACTAAGATGTGGCGTTTGCCATTGATCGTTTGCACACGCATCGGGCCACAAATCCATGTGAAGAAGATGAAGCACATCTTCGAGGTCGTGTTCCACCTTTGAAGGAAAATGAGCACGAGTGCTTTTCCCTTGTTCACAGTGAGCAAAGGTGATCTTTAGAATACCGGAATCGTGGGAGACCTTCAACTAGTTTGTGTCGAGCAAGGTTGGTGATGGTTTGAAAGTTTAGATGAGAGAGATGACGGTGCCATAGCCGAGATTTTGTTGATGTTGCCTTTGAAAGTAGCGGATGGAAGATGAAGCAACCATGTCTTGCATAGAGATAGTGTAGAGACTAGAATTACGAGCGGACATAAGGTCATTTCCTTGTAGATCACGAATGAAACAAGTTTTCTCCACGAAAGCAACCTCCAAATCTCCATCACATGGCGGCCTCACGAAAAGAGTTGTGACCGAGGCCTTCCACATAGTAAACCTGCTGATTTCGATGTTCCCATGGACATAATCTCCGTAGCCCATGATAGGCTGCAAGTGATCATTCCGAACACGACAGTGCCAATGAACTTTGCAATAAAGTTTGATAACAGTTTGAGGTTACTGTCATGTGTCGTGAACATCCGCTATCAACAATCCATAGAATGATCATATCACTGCATTACACACGCATTTACGCAGATGGAATAGAAGTAGATGTGGAACCCGAAATGTTAGAGGGTTCAAGCGTATATTAGACATGCACACATTAATGATTTTAGGCATCCATTTAAATCCTAGTGTGTTATATATCCATTTCGCCATCTATAACTACTCTTTGCTTTAGTCTTTGTGAATGCACTAGGTGGTACTACATTCTTAGGAAGTGAAACGGAGCTACGATGTGACAATGCTTGCCTTAGAATCTAAAGAAGGCGGTCTACCAAGCACGACTTTGAATGATTAGTGGGCCTAGAGGTATTCGATTCTTAGGATTCCGTAAGCGAGAGATTATAGCTTTAGCAACACATTTGTCATGACAATCGAATTCATACTTTTCGACAAATAACACAAGGTGCATCGATGAATATCAAAAGTGCTTAAAGGTTTAGCATTACGTTACATCACTATTTCTATTACATTTGCGGATGCAATATCTATAGTGGAAGCAACGTGAGTCTTATTCATAGTCCTAGGGTGTTCTTCTACTTTAGCATTCCTTAATGATCTTTTCTTAGGTCGCAACTTCCTATTCTTGATTGAGTGCTCCTAGGGCGTGAAGTGCGGACGTTTCAAAAGACGCAACTATTCATATTTCGATAGAAGGAAGCACGTTAGCAACTTGTGATTTGGCGGTAGGGATTCTAGGTGCACGATTACTAAGTGTTATAGGTGCTAATCTCTTAATGATTGTTGGCGGAAGTTGTTCATACTTTCCTAACATTTCTCTTAACTTAGAGATAGTGTGAATCAAATCTTGATTTTCGAGCGAATGTTACCGGCAAAATTCATGACTTCTCTAGTGTGAGCAAGATAGTGATCAAGTTCGTTTGATGCTTCATGACGAGTCTTATTGAGTAAATCAAATATGACACCATATTCTGTTTGACTTTTACAAGTTCTTGTTCATATTTTGATTTGACTTTTCAAAGATACGTTTTGATCATCCGGTTGCACAAATTTAGGATCAAGATTTTTCATGCAACCGAGCGATTTTCTTTTCAAACCCAAGTTGTTGATTGTGAATATCTTTTTCACACCAATTAAGACGACATTTTGCATAGGAAAGTTCGTTAAGCAATCGTTCGTTTTCAGCTTTTAAAGACTCGATTTGAAGCATCTTATCAGTATTCTCAACAGTTACCACAGAGTCAACATTATCAGCAGAGATATCATCAGATGCATGTGGCAAAGAATAGAATAACACAACATTATGGATATCGTCACAGATAACATCTTTCAAGAGTCGATCAACATCTTTTCTCAACATTTTCTTTTACGTTTAGTATTAGAAATAGATGTTTGCTTTTCTCAAAACGACCTTCATCACTCCAAGTTCCTTATGAAAATCCTTTTCCCAAGCTAATGCACAACTTTTCAAATTTTTAACGTTAGGTAAAGATTTTCGAAAAATGTCTCTTTGTGCTCACGCGAGCGATTGAAAATGATCAATTTTGATTTGAGCGATATTCTATCTCATGTTGTAAAATTTTGAGGTCGACCATGAAAATGTCAAAATATCTAAGAATTTTCTATTTTCGGGTTTTGAATTTACTTCATCGATGGAAGGTAAAGGACCATAAGTTTGTGCATAATCGGTTGGGATTAACATTAGAAGACTCGGTGTTTTGATGATAACCCTTGGTGTGTTAGAAGAATCCGTTGGTGTGTGAAAGTGACCGCGTTTTATAATTAAATGGTTTGTTGTAAACAACATTTTTAATTTTGATCGACTCTCGTCTTACGCATCTAATTCCTCTTGACGATGATATTCAACAACACTCATAACAAGTATCATCAATTTTTATTACGCTTTGGAAACTTCGGGATTTGGTTTGAATGTTTTTAGTGAAAGCTTTGGTTTGTGTCGCCTAGATTTTTCCATATCCTTTTGGATTAGGTTTTAAGGTAAACTTTTCAATAGTCATTCGATTCACCATGTTTGTAAACAATGATTTTAAACTCTTTAAGTTTGTATTGTGTCGATAATTTCTTCAAGAAGGTCATCTACCCGATTTGTTGAATGCTTTTGTATGCGGAGAACTGTTTTGACAAGTTAACAACTCGACCTTAGCTTTTTGATTTTCCAAGGTGAGGCGTTAATTTGCTTTTTATGTTCATGTTTGATTGTTCTATTTGAAAACAAAGCATTCTTCAAGCGGCTAGATCACGATCTGTCTCTCTAAATATTTTTCGTTTTGATGAGATTTTGCAAAGCGGCTTCAAAACCTTTTCACAGTTTTCTTGAGTTTTGAAAAGTTGAGTTGCATTTGTAAGCATTCAAAATCCTTGGTTAACAGTGCATTTTTCTTTTAAGTCCTTATTTAATGCATAACATTCCTCCATTTTGATTTGATGGTCTTGAATTAAACGAGCAAAAACGGATGAGGAACATTGATTTGGCTTGTTCAGCGTGAGTCACAACATGATCATTATTTAGATCCTCAAGTACAACCAAGGAGTCAATTTGATTATCAAAGGAAACCATAAGGTCATCTTGATCATCAAATGTAACTCTGAGGTTTATTTGAAAATCGTCGAATGAGATGTAGATGACTCATTTGAGCGATCGAGCCGTGCGGATTCGAGATATTGGCGGAGATATTAGTTTAGATATGATGATGGTTTGTTCGGATACGAGACAAGCCATCGATGTCATACACTGGGCCTGTTTCACTCATGTGTAACTCATGCATATTAGCCATCAACATAATAATGTTGACACCGCAAGTCCTCCATATCATCATCTCGAGTGCATCCGCCATAAAGCTCATTCTTTGTTTGTGAGAGATCCACCGATTCATCCTTAAGAGCCAAAGAAGAGCCTCTTTGAAATAAGCACGCCCTAGTCCTTGGCTTTGGGCATGCATTAGCCTGTGTCCCTTCTCATTGCGGTTGTAGCATCGAAGACCATTCAACCCATTACGAGCATTTCCTGTTCCACCACTTGAGCTCATTGTTATTCCTACCCATAGCATTAAACCCTTGACCACCTCCCATTTGAAGACCATAACCACGATTCGAACTTCAACTCCTCCATTTTTCATGACTGATTTCGTGTATTGGATGAGGAACGAATACGATTGTTGGATTTGTTGGTATAACGGCTAAAAGCATTAGCAATCATAACAAATCCATGTTGCAATGCTTCGAACGGATCGGATTCCTCATTAGTTTGACTATGAAGTGCTTGATCATTGTTGTTGTTGTAAGGAACCAATTGATTTTGTTGAGGTTCTTTGTGATTGATCGTTTGGTGTGTTGAGGCGATTGGTTGAGTTGCTTGTTGAGGAGGATAACTTTGTTGAGCATATAAGGCAAGTTGTTGATTTTCCGGATGTGTGGGTGGAGCAATTTGAGCACGGAGAATCCTTTCCGGTCAACTTCCTTTTCATGATGCTTCAAATAATCATACAACAATCCATATGTAGAATGATGCGTATTCTTCGCAGCGGAGAAAGATGACATACTTCTCCCATTCGGGACCAAGACTACTCGGGAACTTAGTATTCACTGCAATTCTTGGCATGATGATGTTGTGTTTATCCAAATCATTGATGATGTACGAAAATTGATGATGATAAGACTCTAGTGTCTCCGTGTTCAATCATGAAGTGTTCATAAGCCAAGTAAATTTTGGATTCCAAATCCTCTGATTAGTCTGAGATCCTTCCATAAGAAGATGAATATGGTCCCACATTTCCTTTGCGTCTTTTGAGCATCAACACTTGAAGAATTGGGTTAGGTAATCCTAAAAGGATATATTGCATTGCAAGCTCATACGCTTCATAGTGTAGAAGTTCTTGAGGATTCAATTATGCTTGATAGCAATGTTTGTTTGTTCATCTCTTGGTGGAATGGCATTAGGATCTCGGGTATAATGACGATGAGGCATCCGAAATGGACCTTCAAGATAACCTTCTTTAAGAACTTTCCATGTGGCTTCTTGGATCACAAAACCTAAAGAACCTTATCACCCATTGATCATAGTTTCGGAGTGAGCATTAGAGGTCTATCAAGTGATCGACCTCATGAATTGATTGTTGGCTGCTTAAAGCTTCACACATCTTAGCAAACCAAGTGGGTCCCTTCATAGTGTTCCTTGATGGATGTTGATTGAAGTCATTTGTGTAGGGTTGAACTTGAAGACTTGGCGGTGTTTGAACCATTTGTGGTGGGGGAATTGCACCAAGTTGTGGAGTATGTTGTTGATTAAATTGTTGTTGATAAAGTGCTTGTTGTTGATTCCATTGTTGATGTTGTGGACTTAGTTGTTGTTGTCGTTGAGGATAAGTGTAAGGGAAATAGTTAGAGTATGGTGCTTGTGACATGTTGAAAACTTGTGTTGGTAAAAATGGATCTTTGTAGTCGAATGAACCGTTGTTGAAGAAGTGTCCTTAGGCGTAGAAATCACAATAACCAAGTAGCACTTATGCGTAAAAAATAAAACACCAAAGTTACGCGTAACAATTAGAAGTTACGCGTAGAATTTAGCTTACGCGTAAGTAGGAAAAAGACGCTAAAGTTAGGCGTAGACAAAAGTTAGGCGTAGAAAGTTAGGCGTGGGATTATCTTATGCGTAAGACTAGGCTTAGGCGTAAGAAAAATCTTATCGTAGGATTTCTGGCGTAAGCTTATGCTTATGCGTAATTTTAGGGTTTTATCCCAAGTGATCTTTTACACTTCACAATGCAAAAGATATCCAAGGTCGACGTATTTTCAGACTTATCCAAGTAAGAAAACATGGAGTAAACCACGAAAACGAAGATCAAACTAAGGAAATACTTACGCGTAGTTTTAGGGTTTTGCTACGCGTAGGATTACTCGTAATTTTGATTTTGCCCAAAGATGTTTCTAAACCAGTTTTTGTGTGATAAAATAGCTTCAATAACACCAAAGACACAAAAGTGTGAAACTTGATGATCAGCTCTTAAAAGCGATTATCGTGAGGTTGAAACCCTCGTATAAAAACTAGTTTAAAACAACGATCCACGATAAAGTTTGAAACTTTTGCCAAAAACAAGTATTTTAACACCTTAAAACGTTGAAAGTACAAGAATCTTGGATTAAAAGTGTAAAAACAAGTTTTAAGCGAACCAAAGTATCAAACATGTGTTTTAAGCGTGGGACCGAAACCCACTTGAAAACAAACACGATTCACCCAACTAGTAGGCGATTGATACCACCGATAGGTCACTAGTTTTACAAACACAAGTAATATAGAAAGAGATAAGGCGATTGAACAAGATCTAACACACACACACGATAAAGTAAGACCGGTTTCTGCGTAGAGTATGTGAATGAGAGAATAACTTGAACAACCAACCTTCAAATGAAGGTTTACATAAGGTATTTATAGGAGAAAGCTAGGCAACACTCTAGTTTCCATCCTTTCTTTAATGGGCTTGGGCCTAAGCTCATGGGCCTTCTACATAAGCTTAAGGCTAATAACAAACATAAAGGCCATAATAAAGCTAACTATTACATATTAATTACAAACACTTGATTATGGTTTAGGAGTGATTCCAACACTTACCACCAACCGAATCGGTTGGAGGGCCAACTGAAACGGTTGGAGCTCTCGGTAAAAAATTTTCTAGTTTTTCTATTTTGAGTTTTAGCTTGTGTTTTTAGTCTTAATAAGTGTCTTTACTTGTTTATTATATGTTTCTGTAGTTTGTTTTGATTTTTACTAACTCTAACGCTAATGATTTGGATGTTTGTCTTTGGTTTTGTTTTGTTTTGTTAGATAGTTGTTATGGACAGTTTAAGCGGAATTTCTGAGTACCTACGTAACTTGGATGAGATGTTTAAGGACACCGAAAACTCGTTGGATAAGATTGGGAATATTTTGGAAGAAAGTAAGAAGGAGTTGGCTATGGATCCGGAATGTGTGGAAGAAGTGGGAGAGAACAAATTTCAAGTCCCTAAGAAAAGTAGAGTTATGGTATTCATGCAAGCACCACTAATGGAGTATGATTCACCACTTATGAGGTTCGGTACACCTTGTAGTGTCGAAGGGGTGAGTGCGTGGGACGCTCTATTAAACATAGCCTATGGTGAAAACTATATTGTGGACAAAGTTCTTGATCAAATTGGCCACGTTCGTTTGGATTATGAGGCCTACGGGAGAAAATGGTTAAGAATCTTCGGGTTAACATTCATGGTCATATTTTCAAAGCGGATTTTGTTGTCTTGGAAGAAGGAAACGCTGATGATCCCGACGTATGCTTTGGGCGAGATTTTCTTTTGAAAACCAAATGTCAAGTGGATTTTGCTTTAGGGGAGATGAGGATCAACATTACTGACTTGGAAGAGGAGAAGGGAGTGAATGAAATGCTTGTGGAGTTATGTGCTAACATGGAGAAGGAGAATGTGGAAATCGTGAAGATGGGGAAGGCTAATAGAAAGAAAACCTCATTCAATAAATTAACTCCTATCACATCCACCAACAAAAACCATGATCACACACCTTCACCACCCAATACACCAAACACCTTCAAACCTTTAACCCAAGACCAAAAAGAAGCCATCCTAGAAAACCTTGAACAAAAATTTCACGAACTCAATGAGAAAAAGCCGGTAATTGAGGTACTACAAGATTATGTTCTATACCACAAGAAACTAGACGCGGTTATGTTAGCAAAAGTGTTATGGTACCATTCTATCACATCACAACATGTATTCTAGAGAGAGTAAGTTTTAGAGAGAGAAAGTTTTAGAGACTTATGAATTATTATGAAATGATTATTACAATTAGAACCAACACCCTCTCCCTTCAAGGGAGGAGGTATTTATAGTGTTTACATGAATAGGAGTGTTTCCCCTTGGTTCTAGAAGAACCTTCTATCACAACTCATGGGTTTACTACATGAGCTGTAAATTTAATTACAAACATTAATAAACCATAAATTGTTAACAACCTATTACAAATTAAATGACCTACACTTCATAATAAAACATGTTCCTAACAATCTCCCCCTAAGTGTTGGTCATCATTTGTTGTCTTTCTTAGGTTGTTTGACGTCTTGAACTTCTTTGGCGTTCATAGCTTGTGACGTCTTTGATTCTTTGCAACTTTGTTCTTTGTTCTTGTTGTTGTGATCAGTTGTGAATTCTGCCTTTCATCAACATCATAGGTAAGGGTGTCTTTCTGTCTTTATCCACCATACTCATACTTCTTTAACTTTGAATCTCCAAATTTGTGTAGCTCTCAAGTCTTTAAACTTTGCAGATTCTTTGACTTTGATGTAGAAGCGTCTTTAACTTTGTGTTGCTTTTGAATTTGGTGAGAACTTTCTTTTGATACGATACTGGTATGAGTAGGTGGAGACGGTCATTCCTCCAAGAGACTATCATCAGTACCTGCATGAATATGTTAGTTTAAAATGCCAATCGATCATGGTGGACTTTTCTTAAAGAATTGACCACTACGATTGTTTTACTGTTGAATGTCTTGATTCCATTCATCTTGGTTAGGCACATCAGCCGTCCGAATCCCAATGAGGGACAGTTATCATTACATTGAATAAAATTCAAGTAATGACCCACGTCTTCAGGATTCGATTCATGAAAGGAATCTCCTTGGTGGGATTTCCAGCACTTACAAGTTCGAATGTCGAGAGTATTAACAGCATAGTGTGAAAACACATCTCTAATTCTTACAAAGGTTGTTCCTGAATTGGAGGCCCTCAAGAAGGCTAACAAGATACACCGAAGTGTATCAACAATTCAGGTGAGTGTATACCGAAGCATCACTCCACGACTGTAGACCATTTGAGACAAGTAACCACACTAAGCGTAACCCACAAGGGATTACCAAAGTGACCTACTGTCAGGGTTGTTTGATGTTGACCCTGGCAGGAATTTCCATTCAATCACCGAGGGTCACAAATGTGAATCCTCATAAATGTTCGAGCAGTTGCTAAGATCTGCGTAGGACTCTGAATATGTCACTTGTGTCCTTATTGTTTGAACAATCAAGTGATGAAATATTAGGTGTTCTAAGAGATCTTTTGATGAATCTCATGGCTCTAGACTCGATTAGTGCGCTTTGATTTTCCTTAGCGGAGACTAGGGAGAGGGTCTCCTTCTTCAATACCAACAATCTCTCAGAGAGAGTCGATAGATTACATAGGGTTCCTGTGAGAATGAAACAAGCTCTTTTGAGAGAACTTGAGTGGCTTAGAAGTTTTAGTGCATTGCTTTACTGGGTCCATGATGACTTTGTCTTCAGTACCGGTGTCATCTTGTGACAACCAGTAGCATATGAATTGAACCCGGTGTTTTTCCTAAGTTGAATAATTTGGAGGGCTATTTCTTTTCACCCTTTTCTTTAACTTTTCTTTTTAATTCTTCAACTCCTTATTTCTCCGATTCTCATTTTCTCCTTTTTTAATCATACCTAAGGACTTCTAAATACTAACTATTTGTGGTGTCCTTAGGTAGATCCCTCCGGCTTTGGCGGATCATAGGACGTTATTCCTAAACTTAGTCACCTTTTAACTCCATGACTATCCTATGTTGCCACAAAACCTTTTCTTGAAAATCTCTCAAGATGTTTATGATGAAAACATGTTTTGCTAACACCTTGAGAGTTTTTGGTTTTTCGAAATACTCCCCTCCATATGTGCTTATGAGTTTTGACTGAAATCTGCACAGAGATGGTAAAGCTCGCACTTTTGAATTGATCGACTCTTGATAGACAATTCCCCACGAGACACGGTTACGTTGTATGGTTAAAGAGTTCCATTATCATCTTTTAGGTGACAACTAGCTCTAATAACTACCTTGAAGATGTAAACTCTCCTTGAAAAGGAGGTTAGACCCGTCAAAGTTCATGTCAATCAAGAGTGTCTCGGATTGGTACATTCTACTAAGATAAGTCTTGGAAGACAAATCTTTTCGATCACTGACATTCAAAGATCGTCAATTCATTGGTGATGTCTGAGTCGAGCACATGATGAAATTCCATAACTTCCTGATCAACAATTTTAATCACATTTCTCCCCCTAAAAAATAGCATATGTATGTTGTTTTTGGAAACATGGTGATTAAAATATGCTTTTTGAGGCGTTTGAAATTCTTTTGGGAAGAAACGGATTTCAAAAATATTTGATTTTGAACAAAGATTTTGTGTTGCAAACAGTTAAGAAGCTTTAGCTCCTTTAATTAGGATTGAGGCACTGAAGTGTACCACAGGGTCCTTTCATGGAATTAGATTTTGTTTTCGTTGAACAAAACTACTCCCCCTCAAATATGGAAACATATTCGAGAGATAGCCTTCTTGAGCCGAATTTATAACCATATTATTAAATGTTGTAAAAAACATATTATCAGATATGTGGTGCTTGTGAGAATTCATGCTCAAGGTTTAAAGAAAACATAATCAATGAATATGAACAGACAATTGAAAGTAAAGAGTTAGAGTTATTACAGACATATGGTAAATGTTCCAGTAATGTGCCAAAAAACTATATAACTGCAGTACTTCATTCGGGAAGACGAAATGTCAATATGTTTGGCTCCCGTGCTCTTCCTTCGACATAGCCTTCAAGTCGTCTCATTTGAACTCGGAACTTGAGTCGTGAATCAATTTTCTTGACGAACTTTTCAGCTTGCTTAACATCATTCTCTTCCATGTCATAGTCCGCAACCATCCTTGTTTTCTGCCCTCTTTCAGATCTTGAAGAATAGTCACGAGCTCAGCCTTAACCTGTATCAACGTTTCATCACTAAACTTGTGAATTTCTTCGAATCCCATGAACTTGACTATTTTGTTTCTGATGTAGTTTAATCCAAATGGTGTGCTTGTGAATGTAAACGGTTTCCTGTCATAAATGCCGGGTGGTTTGAGATCAGGCTTGATAAGATTTAGACGTTTTTGATAACTTTCAACGCCAAGATGAAGATCTTCAACTCTTTTCTTTATGACGAGACTTCGGATAAAAATGAGAATTGAGTTGAAGATGTCATATTGAAAGCTGCCAGGAATATGCATAAGCTTTCCTTGAACTTTGAGAAGATACAGATCTTCAATATCGTTGAGATTCAAATACTTGTAGTCAGACTCGTTGAAAGTGTATTCTTTGTCATCATCTCTGCGAACCTTGATTTCAGTCAAAAAATTGTACCCGTAGTTGGAGGTAACCTTTGCACTAATAATGGACAAGATCCATTGGTTGTAACAAACTTTGTGTTTAGAAGTGAATGTGAGTCGCCATTTATAAAACCATTTGCGCATATTAAGCCAATGGAAGATGCCGAGTTCTGCCTCATCATTGTAAGTAACGACCGAAGAGCTAAACAATTCGTCAACTTCTTCCTCCATTCCTTCTTGAGTGTAAACCGCAGCATGAAACTTCGACAGTGACGTTGCATACCTCTTCTCTGGATATGTGTTGCCATACATCAGGTATTCTAATTCGTGATTAAAAAAATATGGTGTGGGTACCTTGGGATTATGAGTATGACCCATGAGTGGCAAAGGTTTGGAGTAGTCGTGGAACTTGAATGTTTTGGGAGCACTGGAAGGCAACGAAACATCCCAAGTGATATTTTCAGACATTGCCCTTGAAACTTCCTCAAGATTGTACTTAAATTGTAGCCTTGAAGTGGTAGAAGTCTTATATTGAGTAAACCATGCTCGTCGAATGTTGGCAATGTGAGACAATTGAAATTTCTGAACCTTCATGATCTTTTTCAAATTCTTTGTGAAATCCAAAATGGAAGCTTCAGTAGGATATTCATCTTCTCGATGAGCATCAACCATATCTTCAAACCAGTCAAACTTAGTCGTGGAAGAGTCAATCCATTCTGGGGCTTCTTCTTGTTCTATGTCAGATGGTGGCTTGGATATGACTTTAGAGACAGTCTGTTGTGGAGGTTGATTCGTAGATTGTGGTTGAATTTCATCTTCAGGTGGGATATCATGAGAGTGGTTGGCGAAGATGATGCAAAGTGAATTTGGGCGTTTGTCTCTTGTACGTGGCTCATCATCCTTATCATCAGGTCTGCGTTTGCGAGGTTGGATAACTTTGCATGATGAAGTCTTCTTATCAGCCCTCTTCATGGACTTGAGTAGGGCTTCCCGAAGTTCAACTTCGTCATCATTATCAATTATCTTTTCAAGGAGTTGACTTTTGAGATCGGCAGCAGACAGCTTTGAAGGTTTTGTTTCAAGAGTCATCGGGTGTGTTTGAAGATGAGTAGCTACAACACCTTGAAGCTTGTTTTTAACATATGTGCGTAAGGCCGATGGTAGAACTTCATCAAAGTAACTCTTTGCTTCTGTAGGAAGAACCTTTTAATGAGTTCCTCCATCTTCTCGGATAAAGGGTACTTCTGAAGTGTTTGAAGCTGTTGTTGTTGATCCTGAAGTTGTTCATGTTGTGTCAGAACTTGGGTTTGAAGGGAAGTAATTTGCTATTGAATGACTTGCATTTTATCTGTCTCAATTACTTCAGATGTTTGTCGAGAGGGGAGCCTGATCTTAAGAGTAGTTTTGGAAGGAACATTTGTCTTTGATTGTTGATCTGAGGATGTTGGAGGTGGTTGTATTGGTAATGTAGGAATACGAGTGTCACCTTCAAGATGTGGTTGATCAGCGTCAGCATCATCAGAATCATCATTCTCATCGGCGTTATCAGATTCATCATTATTGACAGATTCATCGTCATCAGAACGAATGAATTGATCAGATTCATCTTTGGATGTAGAGAGTGTGACAGAAGCTGAGTTATCAGATTCGGAAGAATCCGATTCATTCAGAGGTTGTTCATGTTATTCAATTCGTTCAGTAATCACCTTAGAACCTGATCCTTCACCCTTCTTATGCAACCTTTCTAGTTTGGCTAAGTAATGACGTTTGTTGACTGCCAAAGTTTTCTTCAAGAGAACTTGTTCTTCTTCGTGGGTGCGAGGAGGTTGAATTGGTTGGTTTTGAACACTGATGGTTTTACCACTCTGTCCTTCAGCTTTTTCTTGTTTCACCTGGATAATTCTTTGAGTCTCAGCATGGTCTTTTCTTCTTGATTACTAACTTTTTCTTCCTCATCAACATTCTCTGCATCGGATAACTCCTCATCAAGCAGCATGGTTTTCTTGTGTATTGTAGTAGTTGATTTCTTTCCTTTACCTTTTCCTTTTACAGCAATAGTCCCAACTGTTCCTGCTTTTTTTGCTTGATCATACTCCAAGTAAGCCTTAGTCTGCTTGATTCCATCATTCAAAAGGTTGTCAGTAATTCTTAAACCTTTTTTTGTGGTGTTAGTGCTTTGAATTTTAACAGTTTCAAGAACATGATCCATGTTACGAGAATGATACTTGTCACCACTTTTAATTCGTTTGTCTATGCTTGGATCTTCTTTCATGAAGTGTTCAATAAGAAGCTTGGTGTAACGAGCAAACGGAACTTTATACCCTTTCTTATTAATAAACTATCGTGCTTGATAGATCATATCATTTCAAATGATTTGTGCATGATCAAGATGTTTTGTATTAATCCCACCCCAAAAGATTTGTAGAAGTTCTAATCTTGGGTGTTCATGGTCGGTTGCCTTTCTGTTTGTTAGGATTTGGAAAATCCAGTATTAAAGTGTCGGTCACCTCAAGTATATGTAATCGTTAGAAAGCTCGTAGTCGTAGTTATTTAATGTTAAGTAGTATTTAGTTTAAGTAACACCGTGGAGGACGGACGGGTCTTTACCCTTGTATGCACGATCCACGGCCCGATAGGTGGCGATTTATGTAAGACTATAAATACTCTCTACCTCCCAAGGTAGAGAGTTGGAGCTCATAATAAGATTTTCTTTCTCTCACTTTAAAGTTCCCAAACCTCTAACTTTCTCTCTAAAACTCATCTTGTTATCGCCTATTTGTAACACCGTGGAGGAAGGACGGGTCTTGTGGTTTGATGTGTTTGTGAAATCAATATGTTACAAATGGTATCAAGAGCCATGGTTAGATCATCTCTTACATATCCTTGGATTTCTAGTGGTTTTAGATGGTTTTGAGTTTGAAAAAGTTTAGTGGTTTTGCATCATTTGGTTCATTTCTAGTGTTAAAGTTTGAATTTTGGGTGTACTTTTGTGTTTAGAATCATTGTAAGTGCTTGGGTGTTGATTTGGAAAGCTTGAATCACGTGGTTGGACTTGTTTTGGATTGAAAAGTGTGTTTTGAAGTTTTCTTGGTAGCGACTTGGTTCTCGTTGTGAATTTCATCATAGCGACTTGCTTGAGAAAAAGGTAGCGAGTTGTAGTGCTTTTGGTAGCGACTTGGTCCTAGCGACTTGTCTATTGAGACAAGCCGACAAATAGTACAAGTTAGTGGATTCTCCACTACTGACTAGCGACTTGGTGAGGTTAGCGACTTGCTTGAAATTGTTAGCGAGTTGTAGTGTAAATTGTTAGCGACTTGATACTAGCGACTTGGATCTTAGCGAGTTGTTCTACTAGCGACTTGGATACTTGGATTAGCGAGTTGCTCTTTAGCGACTTGTGTTTAGCGACTTGGTTCATAGCGACTTGTGCTTAGCGACTTAGTGACTTAGCGACTTGTTCTCAAGGTTTATAGCGACTTGTCTCTAGCGACTTGTTGACTTTTCGACAAAACTTCAAGCGGCTATAACTTTTGATCCGTAACTCCGTTTTAGCGTTCTACCCATCAAAGCGACCGTGAGCGAGGAGAATGGCACATTCGGGTCAACCCTCGAGGCCTAAATCCGCTCCGAGCGAAGTTATTGAGGTTTTAAGTTTTAGACCTAAATTTCTCCGTAAAATCGTGCATCAAACAACCCAATCACAACCAAACAACATCTCGCTAATCCTACATAAGTCCTAACACACAATTGTCTATCATTGTGTCTATCCATCGATTATCTTAACACGTTCTATTGGCATTGCTTAACGGTTTGGTCTTGATTTTAGTAAAATCCCATGAAAGATTCTATTTCTCGGTTTAAATCATAGACTTGTAAAATCCGTGTGCGTCAACATCATGCCTAACGATTCGGATTGATTGTATCTAAGATACTCGGTTTATCTGACGTGACCAATGAGCGAAGATACCCAACAATGTACTACGAGACTATCGTGTTTGAGTCGAGATAATGCTAAAATGGAATCTTCGTGCTCAAATTCACAAGAGAAAGAGGTGCACCAGCCACAAACTGTTCAAGTTAATGCAAAGGCGCTCCATGGAAGCTTGATTTACCCAAGATAGAGGTACACCACCACAACTTTGTGCGTTAATGCGGAGGAAAGGCGCATGGAAGTTTCGGTATACCTAGCGTGCATCTTCTACTCAAAATGATGATTATGAGTTGCATGAGTACTACTGCATTTATCCACGAGGACTCCCACCACTAAGCTTAACATATATAAGGATCAAGTTGCCATCTATGAACAGTGCTAAATTTGGTGACCACACGTGGCGGAAATGGATTGCCAAATGCATACATTAATCGAGAAAAAGTAACTTAAGGAAGAAACATTAAAACAAGAGTTAAATTCCTTACAAGAGAAACTTAATAAAGCGCTAAGCAAAAACAAGAACTTCAAGAAAATGTAAAAGTGCTTAGCGGGAGTTCAAACAAAGGAATCAAAACTTTTAAATGATTTTCCAACCTTAAAACTTTAAAGAACAAACTTGAAAACAAGTTGTATGTACAAGGCAACACCATTGATTGCTCACATGATCACTAAGCATAGAGTATTAGCGATAAGCATAGTCTTGGCCTTGTAGAAGAACCCAATCACGAGTATGGTAAGAAAGCAAAATTTGCTCAAAAGTGATCTATGATGGTAATGAAATCCTTAAGCCTAGACAAATGCCTACTTGTTTAGAATGCCTTGAAGAAGATAGAGAGTTAGAAGATGCCTCTAGAGAGAAAATGGAAAAGAAACTAAAAGATCCTTGGTGTATAGATCATAATATAACGTTCAAAACTCCAAATTACACTAAGGATAATTGGATTGCCTTAAACAAGTTTAGACCTCAAACTCGGTTAACCCACGAACAAGTGTTACGGAAATTAGATATGGAAAAGAAAAAGCGGATGAACTTGTTGAAAATAATCCTCCCTTAGGAAATTCCCTCCGACCCTTGTGTATCCTCCAAATACACCAATGCATTTAGTGCCTAGATCTATTGCCACTAATAGCAAAACCTTAATCGACCTTTATGTAGTTTACCAACTATTTGTTGATTTTGAGAAAAGCGTGTAAAGAGAATCACACCTCTTGGGATAGCGAAGGGAAAGGGTTTGAGCAAACTAAAGAATGCTATTTAGCGAAGTCATGCCTTTCTTTAAGCAATTAAAAAGTCAATTTGAGAGTCTTAAAAGGGATAAACTCGGATATTAAAGAAATGGAAAAGGAATTTGATGCAATGATAGTTGAGGTCAATGATTATGAGCAGGAACTCAAATATAATGAAATTGAAAGGAAGAATTTGCATATCTTAAATGAGAACTTGATTTTGAGTTGTGTTGCTCAAGATGTGTTTTTACTTGTTACTAAGCTTTCTATTCTTGCTTCTCAATTTCATGAAATGTACATTGCATTGAAAGTATCCCGAGGATCGTGTCATTGAGCTTGAGACAAAAATTCAAAATTGAATGATAAAATCGAAAATGGCGATCATGATAACTTGGTCAAACATTATTCTAAATTAGAAGTTGAATATCTTGGTTTACAATTAAAATATCAACATCGAAAGAAAATGTTAAAACTTCAAATATCAAGACATCTTGAATGCTCACGAGTTTGATGCGGTTTTGAAATCAACAAAGCGTGATGAGCAGATTCGAGCTCATTGCCACACGATCAAAAGATTGAAATTCAGTTTCACAATTGAAAGATGAAAGGAATGAAGTGGTGGCTCCGAATACCTCCACCTTTAGATTCTCGAATTTCCAACTTCAAAACATTATTGATAAATTGCAAAAGGAAAATGAATGTTTTAAAGTGAAATTTCAAAGTTAATGATCAAAACAAAGAGTTATGTGATTCATTCAAAGTTAATCATGATAAACACATTGAAAAGGTAACTTCTTTGCTTAACGATATTGAGAATCGAGCGTGAGGTGAAAGGAAAATTGCCAATCCTAATTGCAAATATTATGTTCCAAAGGTTCTGCTTGTGATAAGTATCCTATTGATATGTTATATATTCCTCCCCTCTTAGGAATAATGAACGGCACATAAAACATATCTAACACAACTTAAGGATAGTTTAAAGGGCCTCCGTGAGATAGTAGAGGATGATAGATTAGATAAGCCTTTTGATAGTGCAATCACTTATGCTGCATGGATGCCAAGCGATCTCGGGAACTCTTAGAGTATGTAATTGTCACAAGTCGAAAGCGAGTAATAGGCGAGATAGAATAGTTGCACCAGTTCTATGCCTAAGGATAAGAATGTGACTCTTAATGTGCCTCACGAAAGCCTCGAGAACCCAACACTTCTAGACGAGAAAATCAAATGGCGATAAAACAAACTAAGGCTCCGTCATCACTTCTATTGATGTTAATATTGACACTAAAGTTAGCGGGTCAAAACCTTGTAGCAATACAAAGAAGGACATAATTTCATTGACTAAAAGTGATCATGAGAAGAAAGTGAAAAGAACACCATAGGAAAATAAGTTTGACTTGAACAAAAGAAGCGTGTTGGTTCTAGTATTAGCTCTAAGCTTCTTG
Organism: Chrysanthemum lavandulifolium; assembly: GCA_022545495.1. Taxonomy (NCBI): domain Eukaryota; kingdom Viridiplantae; phylum Streptophyta; class Magnoliopsida; order Asterales; family Asteraceae; genus Chrysanthemum; species Chrysanthemum lavandulifolium. The sequence continues at coordinate 126,393,666 of CM040241.1, read as the reverse complement.
AAATTAATTGAAGTCTTATCTTTGTCTGCAAAACATGTAAAGAATGTCTATCTTACGGTAATCATGATAAATGTGTTGTGTTATTTACGAGATCTAAGAATCATACCCAGTTAAGAAAGTTTGGAAGCGAAGCAGTTAAGCAATCACGAAACCTACGGGAAGGTTTTTACCAATGTAGGATTTCGGTGGAAGCCAACAAGTCGAATATTCACGAATGGCAAACCTTGCCCTTAACTAGATCCACTATGCCTAGAGTAGTGCTGTTAAGGTTTGGAAGCCAGCGGTAGAATAATCCCATTAAGCACAAAATGTCCCTCGACTAAGTCGATGCTTCTACTAGTTCGACTCCTAGTGACAATGGCATTGCACCTAGGGTTTCTGGCGATTCAAAGATTGTTTGTGCTAACCAAAAGGACCCCATGAGCACGTGGGGATCCAATGTTTCCAATTCTCTGTCTTAGATCATTGTCCAAAGCGGTCGTACAAATCGTCCCTTGGTATTTGGATTGGGCGGCTCTAAACATATCTTGGGCTCTAAACAATGGCGTCTGTTCACATCGAGTTTCGGGCCTCGTTCTTCATCACTATGGCGTCTGCGAGATAACACTTGAGGCCCGTTCCTCAAAGAAAAGAAAGGTGTGCGCTTGATGCGCTTTATCTTCAAAGAAGAGAAATCTTCATGTTTATGACCATTCTCATCGACATTCTTCATCAACAAGCTTCATGTTTTCCACGCTCTTTCAACCCTCAAGTGGATCTCGTTCATTGGTGTATATTCTTATTCACTTGTTTAAATCAAAAATGGCAACCGGATGCAATTTTTGAGGGAGAAAAGTGCATATACTACATGTTGATGGATGCTTGAATTATGGTCATCGACTCTCTCTCAACGCCTAATGTTATCTAAGGATCTATTGTTTGGGATTTAGTGTTTCAACCTATGTTTGATGAATACTTCCAACCTTCAACGAATGTTGATCATCTAGTTCTAAAGCTCCTGCTCGGTTACTTGATTCAAGCGGTTCTCCATCTAAGAAGTACAGCTCAGACTATTCAAGAAGCCTAATCTCCAGTTATTCCTCAAGGCGTTGTTAATGACTATCATTGTTGTTGCACTCATGAATAATGATCCGCTCTTTGGTACTTCTTTGCCAAATCTTCACGGATTACTGTTCATGAATAATGATCCGCTCTTTGGTATCCCTTTGCCAAATCTTCACGGATTATTGTGCACTCTGTAAATCAACCACATGAACATTAAGGAAAATGACTACCTCATCCGCTCAAAGACATTATTGGTGAATCTTCCATATTAGTTTCTACATGTATACCTTAAGGAAGAATGCATTGATGTTGAGGAATCATTTGTTCGGTTCATTCGGTGGGTCAATGTACATCCGATTGTATGTTTATTCACGTGTTGGACATTTGACACAAGTTGATTACTTGAGTTAATCATTTATCACTTATTTGAGATTGAAGTTGACTTTCAACAAAGGCGTGTTCTTATTTGATAACTTGCTCGGGTTTAAGAATTTGAGTTGAAGACTTGGGTTATCTAGTTACCGATGATCGAGGTGGTTGGTTGAAGACACGGTTAACTATCACTATTAGGAGTTCGTTGTTTTACTCGATGTCACATGCGAGATGACGATGTGGATAATCTCAAGAGGTGTTAATGTCTCATACTTTGTTTGAGTAGTGAGTACTTAGAGATTTGCTTGAAGCATAGATTCTCAACACCGTTCTTCCATCATTAAGTGCAAGCTTAAGATACAAATGCGGGAATTCGACTTGGTTTCAAGTTTGGTATATCGGGTTTTCTTCAACGATGGTCACTTCAAATTGTCTACATATGGGTTGATAAAGATAGTCGAGAGAGTTTACATGCAGTTGATTCTCACGAGATTCATTTGGGCTATTTGAGTTCTTCTCACAAGATTTCATGTTTATGGGTATATTATGTTTCTTGATTACGAGGTATCAAAACCGACAAGGGGAAGGAGACATATATCTAAAAGCACAACGAGTACACATGATGAACTTAACACTTCTACGATTGAAGTTATCCGGAAAGACAATGGTCATAACCGTAGAAACTCGGTGTTTAACTCGTAGCCTTTGGTGTATTATTCCAACTATTTGGGGAAGGATATATTATTCCAACTATTTGGGGAAGGATGTATTATTCCAACTATTTGGAAATGGTCTCTGGATACTTTTGGTATGTGAACTCGACTGTTCGATTGGAAGAAATATGAGAAGAATATTTGGGCGTGAGATGATATTGCTTATCGACATCTTGATATGGTTATGATAAAGTGCTTCTGGTTATTGCTTCATGTACACTATGTAATGATGATTTCGATGAGATCGCAACCATCAGGGGAGAGATTTGTGTACATCAGGGACGCACAACATGTTCACATGATCGAGCTTATTCAGTTATTCCGGAGTTGATATCCACAGAGATGATCAGTGATTCAACATGTTACTTGGATGTCATCGTCTCTACTCTTGTTGGGTACTTGTGTACATTATGGGCTGATTGGTTATATGGAAGATAACTGGAATGCATTTGGTGAAATGAAGGTGTTGATATATTGTTCTCCCGTACAGACGACTGCACAAATCCGCAGAATGATGTTTACATCGGGGATGCACAACAGGTTCATGTGATCGGGCTTAATCATGTATCCGAGTTTGATAACCATGAAAGGATCCTTTGGTTCAACTTGTTACTTTCGGTGTTTTCATGTTTCTTTGGGATGTTAAGCTTCATTCAATGAGATTGTTTGCTTCACTTCTATTACTTGGGGAAAGTGGTCTCACTTCGAAGATTGTCGTTTTGGGGGGAAGCTACCAAAGATTCACATCTAGGAGGCTCATGTTCAGACGATTTTCATGAAAAGCCTCGAATGCTTTGGTGGTGAAAGTTTAAGAGATGTTGATTCCTTTCTTCTACAACGTGCTGAACGATATCTTTATCTCGGTACTCATTTTATCATCCTCTTAGACTAATTTATCTCTTGTAAATATTTATTCGAAAAACAAAATACAAAATTACAAAACCTTCAAAAGCAAATAGAAAAATATAAAACTTTCAAAAATCCATAAAAATTTGAAAATCTTGAAAATTTCAAAAATATTGTCATTTTGTCATGTTTTCCTCGATTCGATAATATCTACGGTCTTTGTCTTTGTCATTCAAAGAATGACACGGGACTTTAGATGTTGTTCGAATGTTAAAAAAAATAAAAAAAAAAAAAAAAAAAAAAATATTTTTGGGAGAAAGTGAAACAATGGTTTATTGTCATTTCGAGCGATAACCGCTTTTCAAAGAAAAAACGAGCCATGCTTTATCTTGGTTTTCAAATCTAATGCTACGATTCTTTAAACAAATCCTTACTATCTAATGAAAACTAATTGCTTTGAAAAATAACTCGGACTCTATTTTTGGAAATCATTTGGACTTAAAGTTTGTCAAAATATCTATCTCTCAATCAACAACTTATGTCATTGATTGAGGGAGAATGATTTCAATTAAATTAAAAAGTTATTTGTCATTCAATTGTTTTCAAAAGATAATCATGCATGTTTAATCAATGGGTTTAAAGTCTCAAAATCCGATCCTTATCGGTTAAAGCGCTTTCATAATCAAGTCACAATTCTCCTTAAAAGCTTTCCAAATCAATTTAAATCTCTGAGATCACAAATCTCAAATGATTTGATAATTGTGATCGGGGAGAATTTGTGATTTAAATTGGATTTAATCGATAATTCGGTAAATGGTTTTATAAGGATGTACAAGCTCTCCTTCCCACATGTGCCAAACGATTTCAAATTTTCCATGCACATGTTGAGGGGAGCATCTATCTTAAACCACAAAGATTTGAAACGTGATCAATTTGTTTCAATGTGCGATCTGTTCCTCTTGTATGTGCAAAACTCTTTCAAACCTCAAGGCACATATTGAGGGGAGCAAGCTTATGAAAACCTCATCCTTCCCTTATATGCTTTATCTACTTGTTTTGATCGGGGAAGTGATGTTGATATCTTTTAGAAAATGGTAATCAAAGAAGTTAATTCTTTCTCTTGCCTCCGTGTGCTAAAACGATTTCAAATACTTGATGCACATGTTGAGGGAGCTCTTGTTCTAAAAATATCAAAAACAATTCGGTACAAAATGCTTTGATAATATATCATAAGTATCGGATTGATTTTCAAATGGTTTTCAATTGGTTCCAATGGCGGATGAACAATACCAAATAGACCGACCAACTTTACTTTATGTATGGTGATATAAGGATGATAAGGTTAGGTATTTGTTCCCATGATCCGCTGAGAGCCGGAGGGATCTACCGAGGACAATCCACTAGATAGTGTAGAAGTCCTTAGGTATATTGAAAAAGGAGAAAAATGAGATATGGGAAGAGTGCGGACTAAGGCGAGCTAGTCTTGGAATAAACCCAACAAGGTTCTAGTTATGAAGTCTCGGTAAGCTTGAAGGGTTGAAGAATGAAAAAAATTGAATGAGAAAAGGGTGAAAACAAATAGCCCTCCAATTATTCAACCTTAGAGGCGAATACGGGTTCAATTCATATACTCTTGGTGGTTACCAAGGTAACATCGGTATTGAAGACAAGGCGTCATGGACCCGGTGCGCCTGCACTTCAACTTCCCAAACCACTCAAGTTCCTCTTAAAGGACTTGTTTCATTCTCACGGGAACCGACATTATCTATCGACTTTCTCTTAGAGATTGTTGATATTGAAGAAGGAGACCCTCTCCTAGTCTCGAAATAGGATCCAAATATGCACAAATTGAGTCTAGAGCCACGAGATCATCAATAAATCTCATTAGGACACTTTCAATGAAGACTCTCATTTCACACAATGTGGAAAGAGATTATATCTTGAGTCCTCGCATTATCCTTGTGGTATTGCGGAACATCCGAGTGATATGTAAACATATTCACAATGAAGATGGAAAGCCTTACGGAGCCAACATCAAACAAGCTCTGGTAGGTGGCATGTGAGATCTATTCAATAGATCAACCATGTGACAATGAGCAGAAACAATGGGGCGATTCAATCTTTTGAATCAATCACGGTTCGAGATATGGATTGACGGATACCTTTGAAAAACCGGTCGTTGTGCTTAAAACTCTTTTCTTTAGCACATCATTGTGTACTTATATTTCAAATCAAAAGGTGTTTATGATTGATAATTGATTTTCATTAAAACCTTCGTTGTATTGCAAAAACAATTTCTATTGAGCGATACGATTGTTTTCAAATCTCTTTTTATCAATCGGTGAATCTCAATTTATTGGTTCACTCACTCCGTGTTGTCTTCTTTGAGGCGTTCGGTTTGAACGGCTAGAAACATTGCGAAACCCTGTCAAGGAAATTCTTGAATTATACGATCACGAGCGATACTTGTCTTGATCAGCGAGGAACCGTGGGCGTGTACCTCAATTCAACAAAAGTGATCAAAGACACTCTTGTGTGCTTTATTGCTAACTGTTTTATGCGGGAACACCCTACGTTTGCGGTGATCAGAATGGGCGGTCAATCCATAGCCGCATGCTCACACAACACATTCATTTCAAAGAAATCATGATTAGTGCATCAATGACTCGATATTATCACTCCATGCTTACGCTTTCGCTGTTGCCAATATCATGAATCAGCGAAAGCTTCGCTACTCGATAAGAATATATCATGATCCGAATGTGAGCATGTCGGTCCAAATCACAACATCATAATACCAACACCACAATGGATGAGTCGAGATTTAATGTTGGTGATGATCTCAAAGGCGGCTCAAAACTATGTATCACGTGGATCGGTTAAAGACCTCCACTTGGATTATTCAAACATGCAATAATGAAGAATCAAAGACTACGAGCTACAGAACAAAGAACATGAACAAGAATCCAAGAACAATTTCAATGTAATATCTGTTTGTATTCTATGTAATTGTAATGTGTGTTTGAGGTGACCTCCGCAGGGAGATTGTTAGGATTTAGAAAATCCGGTATTAAAGTGTCGGTCACCTCAGTATATGTAATCGTTAAGCTCGTAGTCGTAGTTATTTAATGTTAAGTAGTATTTAGTTAAGTAACACCGTGGAGGACAGACGGGTCTTTACCCCTGTATGCACGATCCACGGCCCGATAGGTGGCGATTTATGTAATGACTATAAATACTCTCTACCTTCCAAGGTAGAGAGTTGGAGCTCATAATAAGATTTTCTTTCTCTCACTAAAGTTCCCAAACCTCTAACTTTCTCTCTAAAACTCATCTTATCGCCTACTTTGATCTTATGGTTTGATGTGTTTGTGAAATCAATATGTTACATAAAATTCAAGCGCAATTCAAAATGATTCCATCAAGCGATTTCATGAATAATAATAAAAAAACATTGTGTCGGTGATACGCTTACGAGCTGCGTCGAGGTCAAAGGAACTTCCTTTTCGTGAGCAAGTTTTTCAACACCCTGAGCATGAACCTAATCGTTGTAGTGTAGTATTAGGGTAAGCCACGGAATTGATATCGTTCTCTGGGAATAGAAATGCTAGTGAGAAGTTACAACGCTAAGGTTGGGGTTGAGGAAGATTATTTTTTATCTTTTTTTATGTTTTTTAGGAAATGGAAATGTACGAATCTCGGGGTTTAAATTTGGGGGGTTGGTATTTCTACCGATTACTTCTACTTATCTAATTATCTAAATTAAGGTGAGGGTAGTCTATGTCTATTGTTGTGTGCTCGTATGATAGTAAAAAATGTATTTGCTTAGGCTTTATTACTCCCTAGTTATCTCCTATTGATGGTTGAATTGTCACGTCCTTAATCTTAATCGCGTTGTGTTTCTAAGGTCGTAGGGTATGCGTTTATCCCAAACTCTTTGAAGCTACCAAAGGTTAATGACTACAAAATCTCTAGGATTTATAAACTTAACTCTAAGGTATTCTTTGGATGTATAGCCTACAATTACTCTAGGTGATTATAAACTAATGTTCAACAAAGATTAATCAAGCATTATTAGCACAACGAATGACCTATCGCAATACTAGGTCAATCACAATTAAGATAAGAGACAACCAATCAATATTCAATAACTAAGTTTCATATTACCTAAGCAAACACACAAGTAAATTAGACGGACATAGGGAACATGCAAGCATACACACAATCAAAGGAAGACATAATTAAATTAATGAAGTAAAACACTTATCTTGATGTAAGATAGGGTATGAAACCCTAAAATCTTGCACAAGACTGACCTTGGTTCGGTTTAGGTTTTACTCCAAAGACTACACATCGAAAACTAAAAATTCGGATTCTATATATAAGATTACACATGCTAGCGTCACCCTTTGATTTGTGACGCCATCGGGTCGCCGTTATTAGGGTTTCGTCTTGGCCACGTTAGTCTTGCGCGACGGCCACCTTATGCTTGTGATGCAGTCCCTTGATCTCGGCGTCGTGCGGATCAAATCTAGGCCATCTGAGTTGCGATGCCCTACTCTTTTAAAACCTTAAGCCGTCACTTGTAAATGAGCAATTTGGCTACTGAGTCGTCACAAAACTTGTCCGACGGCGTCTCTAGTAGTGCCTGACGCCTTCACTTGTAAATCCTGACACCTTCCCCTTAAGTTCCAGCAGCCTGAGTGTCTCGATTCTTGACTTTGGCCATTTTCTTCATATATTCGCGCCATTTCGTCCGAATAAGTGTCATTCCAGCATTTTGCCTTCAAGAGACCTAAAAAATGAAAAGGAACGATATTAAGTAATAACGGATACAAAAGTGATCAAATAAGGGCTTAAATTGTTGAAACTGACACAGACCTTGATAGATCTTGAGCTCGTGGATCGTTATGTATGCCTATGTAATCACAAGCACAATAAAAGACAATCTCTACTACTAATGTTTATCGTGAATATAAACACAAGTAACAAATAACTAAGAACTTCTTGATCCTCTATGGATCTATATATTAACTAAAACAGAATTCGCAATCGGTACATAAACCTTTCTAATGTGTTCCTTTTATAGATAAGGAACCCTAAACAATATTATAAACCGCTTCCCAAGAAACGATAATCATAAAACTAATAAAGATATACACAATCACTTCCTAATAAAGCTCATGTATATCCACACTAAATAAACTAAATACGGAATAAACACTTCCATGAAACAAACTATTAACTATTATACTTCAGCAGAATAAGTCTTCTAATCCACTTCACTTCAAGAGAAACACTTCGCATTAATATCAAGATAATCGACTTTCACATAATTCCCAACAATCCTCCCTAAACCGGAATTTGACTTGTTAAGTTCCAGTTTCTTGATAGATCTTACAACACCGGAGGATTGGACACGAACAACAAAGAACAAAGAAAGAATCTAAAGAACATCTCTATGATGAATAAACTCAAACGCCATATCTTTGCAAAGAACAAATGACAAAAGGTACATCAAAAGCAGTTAGTTTCATACTATTCTCATCACATCCGGTGTGTTAACTCCGTGAGAGGTGAATCATTGAAAATAAATGGATTTGATGTCTCTTTACCAATAGCCATCACTACCGGAGTAGCCATATGTTTCAGTCAGAACGATGGTACATCGATAACCATCTCGATTTATGGGCAAACCAAAGAACCATATAAACGGATTTGAAATGTCTTTACCGTAGCCGTTTGCTCGGGACTAGTCAATTCTTAGGATTGGTGAATTGAGAACCAAATATGGAATGCCACCGTCTTTACCACAAGCCATATACAAGTGGACTAGCCAATTCTTGGATTCCAAACAGAATATACCATGGTGAATTGAAAACCATACAACACTCAAAGAATAAAGCATAGGTGGTTGCATACCCTATGATTTTAGCAAATCATTACATTTATCAATGATTTGATGTGTCTTTACCAAAGCTGCACTTTGGACTAGCTAACTCTTTGACATACACAAAGTATATCGGGTGAGTCAATAACCAAAAATATACAACAAACCCGCAATAAAAGTTAGATAAAACCAAAATCATTTTTTTTTTTTTTTTTTTTTTTTTTTTTTTAACTAATAAAAATAACAAAAGAAAACAAATATTACATGTAATATTACAATCAAGATGAACCTTTATGTGATAGAAGTTGATTCTTAATCAAACCAACACATTGAGTAGCATGAAGGTCATCATTTCCAACCGGATTAGAGGCACTTCCAACTTGTGTCTCAAAGAATCTTTCCATAAAATATCGATAAAGGATAAAGCCTATCCGATAGCATACACAAAATCATTCCACATGTAGTCCGAACTACACGAACACAAGGCGAGGATAAAATCTCCAACTCTCAATCTCCCATTTATGAGAATTCTTCCAAATAGAATACCCTTTACCATGTGGAGAATCGAATCAAACATAACTCAAGATCACCCAACAAATATAAACCGAACCCGGTTGCATGATGTGACTTATAATATCGAATGACATGTTCATACAAAGATCTTCAAATCATGTCTATTCACCAAATGAAGAATATCCTTCAAGAAGTTAAATTCAATAAAAGATTTATCCAGCCTATAAACAGTGTTAAGCTTTCCAAAGAATTCAATTAACCAAAACCACATGAGTACCTTCAGAAAAGCTTCAATAGATCCAACCTCAATAAATGTAGATTCATCAAGATTAAGATCTAAAGGAGTATTCCTTGAAGCATGTTTCGAGCCAATCTATCGAAACTTGTAACCAAACTCGCTTTCCCATATCGCCAATGTTATCGTGATCAAGGTGTAGATCGTTTCGAATCAAAGAATCATTTAACTCAACACCGACAACATTTCGGAAGAAATCAAAGAAGATTCAAGCAGAACCATCCATAGCGTAAGTAGTAATAACATCGGGTTGTATCATCGAACAATCAAGATACCACCAAGGCAAAACATCATCAAAACTATCCACAATTTCAACTGTTCTCGTCGCTTGGTCGTAGGAACATCGACATTGAAGCACTATTTGCCAATTTAGAAGAAGAAGTAGAACCGTAAGAAGGAAACTTCATAATCATATGATAATCGTCTAATCAAAGCATCATCGATAAAGTCATGATTTGCTTCATAGACATACCGAATTATACAGCAAAGATTCTTCACAACTCTCCTCATAAAATTCCTCTTCCGAGCAACAAATCATAGGTTTATCTCTTTTGCTTTATTTCTCTGTTCAATAAGAGCTCTTCTCGCAAGCAGATTCCTTCTTCCTTTGATTACCAAGTGCCATCATTTTATCCACAAAATCATCATCTTTAAAGGAATCTCCTAAGATAAGTTTTGCTAGATCGGGATCAAGCACCTTGAGAAATATAACCATCCCATTGATCATCAAGAATCGTAGGAAAGAAAGCATCAAGTTCTAATTTCCTTTCAGAGACAAATCGGAAGCATACCGATCTTGAAGAAACTTAGCCACAACACGACTCTTCCGAATATCTTCATAATCAAGCAAACAAGCCACCGAGCTTGATATTGTTCTTTAGTCACTTTACCGACTTCAAAGAAATCATTAATCACAGATCCTCGTCTGCCTCGGAAGATGTCTCAGCAGAACCAATTTCAAGCAGAACCAATGTGAGCTTCGAAGAAACAATCAAACCCACATCGATGAAATAGGTTGAGACAATTCCTCAACTCGGTGTAGAAAACTTCGTAAGAAGCATTCAACTTATACGTTCTCCCAAAGAAGAAAAACCTCTTCATCATCTCATCAAGGTGAAACATTTGAATGTTTCGTATAGATGAAGTTTGACCATCGTAGTAACCTCTTTCACTAAACCATCAAGAGATACATCCTTCATATTTAGCTCCTTTGATGTGTCACAGATACCTTATCCAAAGAATGTCTTCGCCTTTTGCTAGTATATAGAATAGGCTCCTTGCTAGACACCTTTCTTTCTCAAGATTTAGCAATAGAAGAAGGAACATTAGATTTAAGTGCCACATCACCAATATATCAAGAGATTCATTAAGATTCTCTTCACCTCCTCCTCGTAAGAAACCACACATTTCTTTTATCCTTCCGACTAAGCAATTTCTCCAAGTGTTCAACTTTAGCCTCCAATTCCACAACTTTTCGACCAAGAATGACTTAGTTTCGTAAGTTCGCCTTAAGACCACCACCTCACCGTAAGCTTGTTCACCGATCATATAATGAGGTAAGTGAAATAGGATCTTCGAATGTGATTGCTCACCAAATTGGAACTTCATTAGACCTGCTCAGAGCAACATCAATCGATCAACATTAGAACATCCTTCACCAAATGGAGTCCTAACAGACTTGGTGTAGGCAATCTGTCAAGATCAACCTCGAACTTCATCAATTTGATCAGAACTTCTTCAATAGGAACTTGGATAAATGATGGACTAGAACATGGTCTTGGTGAAGGTATAGATGCTTCAAGAACAATGTAAGGACCCTCATTACCATCAACTCGAAAGACTTCCATCAAGAGGATTAGAAGAAGGTAAAACTACATTAAGCTCATTATCATCACATTCTCCCGAGGTAACATGGCACCAACAAAGGAAAATGTGTCCTTCAAATTTAGTCCTCATTGTAGCAAATAACTTAGAGTCAAAACACTTATGGGATGAAAAGCCGGGTTTGTGTAGAAACATTCAAGATCATCTGTAAGAACCTAGGGTACATCAAAACTTACCCGCTTTTCCTAGTTATGTTTTCTACCATATTATCAAAGATATACTTAGAGAAATTATAAGTTAAACCCTTAGATAAGCAAACAATACCACATCCCATTTGTGTTGAAAACTCGATCCCATCCACTGGACTTATTGCTCATACATCGTAGCAAAGTATGAACTAAGAACCTCCACATAGGGCAAAGCTTGTTTTTCAACCACATATCCGTCCTCGGACTTTGATATCCAATAGCTCTAAGCCCTTCAAGTACCATTGTAGAGTTAGAATGATAAACACCATTTTCATCATCCAAGTGAAGTTGTCTTCGATCAATTCCTCCGTCACCACATATACTTGTCCATCAACACGCAACTATCTCAAGATCTCTCTCTTTTCGCCGACGCCCAAAATTGAGTAATCAAAGTTTCATATATAGCATCCGGAGAATGTGTCAATGCATATACAATCTTTGACCTTAGTAAGAAAGAAATCATCGGCCTGAATTTCATCTCCTCGAGCAGATCCAAGAAAAGCAACCTTATTATGATCATGTTTGAATTGAAGCGCCATTAGAGTTTTTGAAGATTAGGGTTAGGATTTTGCACAAAAGGAAGTGTTTTAATGAGAGTAATAATAGAATTCCTTATTATGGAGCGAAACTATCCCGTAGAGAATAAATAGAAGATTTCCCAAATTTGGTCAAAGGTTGACCAAGGATGACGTGGACTTCTACTTTTACTTGGATTTACTTATAACTTCGGTAGAAATGAGAACCATTCTGCTGAAGTAGAACAATCAGCAGAAACAGAAGACTTACTCTCAAGCTTCAAGAATATCTTTTAACTGTTTCACCCACACGCATTAATTCTCTTACCACTTGAACCCGCTATAAAACAATCCCAATGCACAAAGACTTTTCATCAAAAATCCCCAAATAATATTTCAAACCCTAAATCCTTCAATCCTTCAAAATTAGCCAAAGTAACCATGAGTATCAAACCGAGATCATAGATCTCACAACAACATCCTCATCATCATCCTCATCATCTAGTGAAAATACCAATTCATGGTTTCACTATTTTCCAAAACCATATCCATTACCAAAGAAATCACCTTTCTCTCCTCATCGAAGATGAAAGTGTTGAGAAACCAAGTATATCTGTCAAGATTTCGATGAATCCTATAATGAGGGAACATCTTACTCCCAACCCTCAAAGACCTAGGCCTAAACGAAGGCCACGAGCCAAAATCCCCACTCCCTATGGGAAGAAAGGTGGTGCTTGGTCTCTCGCATCATGTTTTGGTGCATCATCACATATCGTATCGAGGAACGGAAAAGGAAAATGATGTAAGTTGATGTATGATTGAAAGAGTAGATGATGCACAAAGGAAAATCTTTCCTTCTCATCTCTCCGCCACAATCGCCTTGACTTCTTCGCTTTCATCAATCCATCCTCTCCATTTTGATCCTTAGCATCTGTTAGAGTTGGTTATGCTTATCACACCAAGATATCCATCATATAGTGCCAAAAGATGTGAGCGATCGTGCATATCCAACAATTATTAGTGTGAAAGATGTGAGCCGCCATACTCATCGTGCTCATCTTTAGATGTTGGAATAGATGATATGTAATAGATTAGGACTATTAGATCATGTAGATGCTTTTGATATTGCCATATACTGTAATCAGAAGTCGTAAACCGTATTTTGAATGAATGAATGATCTATTTGCTTTCGTACTTCTTTTGATTGAATTATATAACTTCAAGATTTCAACTTCGGAGGAAACAAATAGCATACTTCAAAGATAATGAATTCGGTGGAAACCACTTAAGCTTTCATGACCATATCTCAACCGATCGGGGACAACTATACCGCAAAACAAATACACAAATATACACAAACCAACAAAGAAACACACTAAACTTACATTAGCGAGTTAGAGTTAGTAAAAATCTATCAAATATACAAAATTACATAGCAAAATGCAAAGTTATACACAAATCCTCCCCGAGGCATATGCCTCCCCGAGGTTTATGCCTCCCTTAAACTTTGCGCTAAGGGTTAACATGCAAATATGGACCACAAGGTGTTGAAACCTTGGTCCTTCAAAAGCCTTTGTTAACAGATCCGCCACATTATCATCAAGATGAATTTTAACCACATTTATCAAATTTTTATCATATGCATCTCTTATAAAGTGGTGCCCGATTTCAATATGTTTTGTTCGATTGTGAAAAACTGGATTTTTAACAATGCATATGGTACTTTGATTATCAATAAAATTGTTGTGTTCATGAAATTATACCCATAATCCAACAACCGATTTTGAATCCAAAGAACCTCGTCCACAAAGAATTAGCAAAGACCACATACTCGCTTCAAGAGATGAGGTAGCCACAATAGTTTGTTTCTTGCATTGCCAAGAAATCAATCGCTTCAAGGAATTGGCAACCTCCGGTGGTGGACCTCCTATCCGATTAGCACCAAAGATAGTCACTATCACTATAAGCTTCCAACTTAAAAGGAGACTCTTTGGGTACCAAAGACCTAGAAAAGGTTGGCCTTTAAGGTACTTAAAGATCTTCTTAACAAAGATTGAGATGGGAAGTCGGTGGAGTAACTTGATGTCGCGAACAAACACTCACAAAGATAAGTAATATCAGCCCGAAGTCGTTAAATACATCAAAGACCCAATCATAGACTGCATAAATGAACATTCACTGGTGGATCGCCTTCATTGTTGGTCTTTGACTTTGAGCTTCATAAGGTGTAGTAGCATCCTTACACCTCCATACCAAACTTCTTCAAGATGTCCTCACATATTTGTCCCGACCGATAAAGATACCATCGTGTTTCACGAACTTGAAGACCCAAAAGAAAGTCATCTCTCCCATTGCACTCATCTCGAAACTCTCCTTCATAAGCTCCTCAAACTCCCCGCACCAAGCTTCCTTTGTGGATCCAAAGATAATGTCATCCACATACACTTGCACAAGAATAATGTCATGGAATTCTTCTTTAGGAAAAGTGTCTTATCTATAGCACCTCTTTCGTAACCATGTTTCAAGAGGAATGTAGAGCCTAGCATACCAGCCTGGGTGCCTGATGTAGTCCATGAGAGCTTTGACCACCTTATACACATGATTAGGATGATCCGGATCTTCAAATCCTTTAGGTTGAGTGACATACACCTCCTCTTCAATTTCACCATACAAGAAGGCTCCTTTAACATCCATTTGATAAACCATAAAGCCCATATAGGATGCATAAGCTAAGAAAATCCAGATAGCCTCAACTCTTGCCACGGTGCAAACACTTCATCATAATCTATCCTCCTCTTGTCTATAACCCCTGCAACTAATCCGCTTTGTTTTTAATGACAACACCTCTAGCATCTCTCTTATTCTTCGTAATCCATTTTGTCCCAATAGCATACTTACCATCGTGTAGTGGTACCAATATCCAAACCTCGCCGATTTTGAAACTGTTGCATCTCATCCCGCATTGCTTCAAGCCAACTTGAGTCTTCAAGAGCCCGAGTAACACCGGTTGGTTCCACTTGTGAGAAAACAAACAAATGTACAATGTTGATAGTCTCGTGTGATTATCTCTCCGTTGATTTGAGACATAAGAGACAAAAGCTACCGTCCATATTTAGAACGCCACCAGCACTCTTGTTCTAACAGTGCATTAGGATCACCAATGATATTAGACTGTGGATGAACATTGTTGATCCTTGTAGTAGTGGTGGTATTGACATCAATGGAAGAATCAAGATTAGTCATAGTAGGTTCAAACTCAGAATCATAGGAAGGTGTGTTGAAGATGCCTGCTTTAGGTTGATGATGACCAAGATCTGAAGGTTTTGGAAACCTTGTATAAGGTTCTCCAAGGTCTGTTGACACTCTAGTAGAAATAGGAGTAGTGTCACCATGTCTTTCAGCCGAATTGGAGAGGTGAGGAGAAACAGAACTACCTTCAGCAGAATTGAAGTTTCTGCCGAGAGCTTCATCAACATTCTTCTCAAAGATCTAAGTTGGTCGCATACTCTTGTTTCTTCACCGCAAGGTCCTCAAGATAATAGAATTCATCTTCACCCACATCAAGATAAACTTTAGAAGTGTCACCTACAAAATTGTTAGGAGAGAAGGAAGGCACTACAATGGGTTGTTCATCATCGGACCCACTGCCGAATGAGCATCCAAAGTGTCTCAGATAGGAGTTGGAGATGCTTGAATCGCATTTTGATCACCTTATGTCTAGCATAACCCAAGTAATCATCAAGTAGTCAAGATCAAATGACCAAACATGACCCCGGCCTTGAACATTAGGCTTGTCTTCAAGATACCTCGATTCAATGTCTCCTCAATCTTCTTTGCGGATACATTATAAACTCAGATGCCTTACTATGAGCGTAATACCCCACAATGTAGCCATCATCGCCTTTCTCATCAAATTTGCCCAAAGGATCACCGGTATTTAAGATTGTCACCGACACCCAAACGGTTTAAGGTAATGAATAATGTGAACTTTTCCAAAGAGAAGTTCATATGGTGTTTTAAGATGTGGTCTAGTAATGGACACTCTATTGAGTACATAACAAAGTCGTACCAACAAACCTCAAATTCAAAACATGGTAGGAAGTTTAGAGTCGCTAGCATTGATCTTGCGGCTTCTATTAAGGTTCTATTTTTCTTTCGCCACCCCATTTTGTTGAGGGGTTCTTGGAGTGCTATAGTCCCTTTTGATTCCCTTTAACCGCAGAGTTCTATCGAATGGCATTTTGAACTCGTACCATTATCACACCTAATTCCTTTCACCTTTTGTTCAACCGATTCTCAATAAGGGTAATGAAATCTTTCAATATTGCGAAGTTTCATCTTTGGTACTTAGAAAGAATACCCAACAAAATTTACTAAATCCATCGGTGATCACCGACAAAAATATTTATGATCAATGCTTCTCACTCTAGTTGGACCAAACAGATCCATATGAAGCAACCAAGAGGTTCAAATAATGGTTACCATTGTATCAGAACACCTTTGTAGGAGGCTCAGGTCGCTCCCTTTGTTGCATGCAACACGCTTATGATCATTGGTGAATACTTTGGTGAAGTCCTTCTACTAGACCCGCTTAGAGAGTCTGGTTGATGGTCTTGAAATTGACATGGGCCATCCTTTCATGCCATTTGGTGGACTCATCCACGATGCTTTAGCCACCAAACATGTTAAGTCACTTGGTTTGACATTAGTTAAGTTGAATGTATACAAATTGTGACTACGAGGAACCTTCAAGAGAATTGAAGTATCTTTCGGGAGTTTGAAGTCTTTAGACAAAGACAAGACATTCATCCTCTCAGAAGAGTACTTTGTTCTTAGTGTCACGATTTGTGAGATCGAGAACAAATTAAAGTGTTGAAGTTCCTTGACATAATAAACATTCTCAAAGTCCGGTGTGGTGTTTTGATGGTCCCTTTCCGTAATTCGTCCATCACTTCCTCCAAAGGTTACATTGCCTCCACCTTCTATAGGTATAAAGTTATGCATCATGTCCCCTGCTTTCCGACATACTTCTAGAACAACCACCGCCAACAATTCCAACATCTTTATGCTTAAGGGATGATCCTACAACAACAAAAATATACAAAGAATTAGTACACTATGGAGGCTCAAGTCATTGTCGACTTGAACCGCCTTGTGGATCATATGAGTTGTGCCAAGTAGAAGTATAAGATCCACTATTGTTCTTGGGTTTCCAATGAAACTTAGGTCTCTGCTTATTCCAAGAACAACTCACGAGGTCTTGACAAGTAGATCCCAAGACCCTTTCCCATTAGTCATAGGGTTAACATATCTAGGCCAAAACCATTTTTAAAATATTCACCGTTGGTTGAACATATGGTTTTCCAAATGATCTTCTCCAAGGAAAAGATGTATTATAATTAGAAGCTTGTGGAACATAAGGTGGTATATCATTAACATTGGTCCACATTGGTCTAGATTTCCTTGAATCACCACACCTACTCATTCTTTGCTCATGATAATCACAATCCTTAATTAAATGAGATTTACTTCCACACACAAAACATTTCTTTCAAGAGAAGATTTATTCAAACCAAAAGAAGTATTCTTACAAGCAAAAGTATTCAAACCAAAACCATGAAAAGAATTGTTTTTAACAAGATTATTATGCAAAGAATTAAAAGCAAGTCTTCAGAGGCAACTGCCTTGGAAGGGCATTCCTTGGCAAAGAACTCTGTCATGCTTATTGGTAGTCTTGGGTGTGTGGGTGAAGACTGGGAAGGTCGACTTGGGAAGGTCGGACTTGTCATTTGAATCACACTCAGACCCTTGCTTGGAGGACTTGTCATCATAACACAAGAGACAAAGTCATTAGTAGAAGTATTAGGTCGTGCAAGTCTTTGACTTTTGCCATACAGATGGTGTGATCCATCAAAGTCATTAGTAGTGGAAAGGTCAATGGGCATGTGCTCACCTCTAATTGGTCCACGAACAGCATGTAGGTCACCTTCTTTCACAAAATGTGCTAGGCCACCGGTGTAGATCTACGTGTGTCATCCCTAGCTTCTAGGCCTACATATTTCTTAAAACCTAAAGCCACTGTGAGAATTGGGAGCTTGATCGCTATAAATGAGACTAGCCAACTTACTACCATTCATCATCCACTCATTATTCCTAGCAATTTCCTCCTTAAGTTTTTCCTTAAGCTCTAGATTTTTCGACTCTACATCCGCTCTTAATTTCTCGCACCATTTTAACTCATTTGTAGCACATTCGAGATCTCTTTCTAAAACACCTATTTTCTCACCATAAGCTATTTCATTCTTCTGTAACCAAACCTTTTGTCTTTCTAGTGTTTTTAAAGCCTGTTTATAAGCTTCTACTTCCACATAGTATTCATTATATTTTGGTTCCATAATATCATAAGCTTGTTTGAGTTCATTATAACGCTCACTACAACCAAACAAACAGTTTTGTACCTGAGAGATGCCCATCAAGGCAATCTGATCATGCCTATCCTCTCAAGTACACCTGCAATCAACCCAACATTCTCGTAACCATCATTGTCATCCTCCTCATGTTGCTTCCAAACCACATTGCTATCAAGAGTGACCAAAGCAGTTGAACCTCTTGAATTTCCGCATCCTTCCGACATCGCCGATAAGTGGAGTATCTTGTCTCATCACCGCCTTTCCTGTCTTTGCATTCTCTAGAAAAGTGACCCATCCGTTGGCATGTGAAGCATTTAACCTTCTTCTTGTCAAACCTAGTGGATCACGCCCTTGAACCCAAATCTTCCGCCACTTTGCGCTCAAAGTTCTTGATATCCATGGAAATCATGGCCACTTGCCACTTCGACTTCATCTCTTCCATGTCAAGCGGGTCCACCCGATCAAAATCCTCATAAGCCGCTTCTGCCGAGGATCATAATCAAGAAAGAAGGTTCCAAGTACATCTTCCATAATTCCACCGGATCTAGGAAGAGAGCTTGATGAAGGAGCAAGATTAGATGATGATGGATATGAGCTTGGAAAATAGTTTGACTTTGGAGTAGAGGCTCCAACAAATGCGAGATGACTCGCAGAGAAGATGATCGAAAAGGGCTTCTCACATCATGTTCAAGAGCTTTAAGCTTGTTGTACACTCATCAAATGTCATCATGTCCAAACCACCTTTAGCTTTTAAAGCTATGCTCACATGTAGCCGTGGATGGAGGTAATGACCTCGTAAACTTAGAGTTACTGATCATCATTATCCGGCTTAGCCTCAAGTCGGTGCAACCGACTCAAGATCTTGTGAAACTTATCATAGCCCTTGTGAATTCCTTCCTCTTCGAGATCCGAAAGTCCCGAACTGTTGTCCGAGCATGGACTTCTTCACCTTCTAGACTCCTCATTCCCACCGAACTTTGCTTTAATAGCTAACCATATATCCTTGGCGCCATGCATGAAGTGAAAATCACTCAAGTGATCCTCGTGAATAGCTTGCGTAAGAATAGTTCGACCTTTGTTTCTCTCTCGAATCGCTAGCAACTCTTCAAATAGCTTTGGGAGGAACATTAATCATGTTCCCAGAAGATCCGTGGTAGTTCTCTTCAAGTCGCTCCCTTCAAAATTATCGCCATAGATTCCAATCAATGTTGGAAATCCAGCTCGCATCTTCATAGCCCAAAGATCATATTCCTCCCTTTAAGGTAAGGAAACTTAGCATTGCTATTAGCAAGACTTAGTTGTCTGCAGATGGGTGGAGTTTTGGTTGTTGGTGAGTTCGGCCAAAGATCCGAACCGTGCATGATGTTTTTGTTATGGTTGTATGTGTGTTTAGAAAAGCTTGTCCTTAGTATCGTAGAGACTCTCACGAGGCTCGATACCACTTGTTGAAACCGACACGCACCTTGATAGATCTTGAGCTCGTGGATCGTTATGTATGCCTATGTAATCACAAGCACAATAAAAGACAATCTCTACTACTAATGTTTATCAATGAATATAAACACAAGTAACAAATAACTAAGAACTTCTTGATCCTCTATGGATCTATATATTAACTAAAATGTAATTCGCAATCGGTACATAAACCTTTCTAATGTGTTCCTTTTATAGATAAGGAACCCTAAACAATATTGCTAAACCGCTTCCCAAGAAACGATAATCATAAAACTAATAAAGATATACACAATCACTTCCTAATAAAGCTCATGTATATCCACACTAAATAAACTAAATACGGAATAAACACTTCCGTAAACAAACTATTAACTATTATACTTCAAAGAATAAGTCTTGGCAGAATCCACTTCACTTCAGTAGAAACACTTCGGCATTAATATCAGCATAATCAGACTTTCACATAATTCCCAACATAAATGACCCCTCAAAAAGGTACATTTTAAAACCTTATCAAATATCCCTACACTTGGTATTTGCTTGTCCTCAAGCAAATGTGCTTTTAGCCAATCAATTTATAAGTTAGAGGTCATGAAGCATTAGTTTAGAATGATTCACAACACATATAAGCCCCGCAAAAGTCATAACAAGCACAGAAATTACATACTAGCACCTCACATGAGGTGTTTGGATACTCACATCTCTCGGGTGTATATGAAATATAACAAGTTGGAAATGGAAGATAAACACTCATTAACCGGTTTTAGTACATAGATTACCATAGGCTTGAGACTAGATCAAACCTCCATCGCTTTGGTGTAAGCACCTAGGAAAGACTATCCAAGAGGTCTTTTAAAGGGTTGTAATGATAGGCTTACAGTAGGGAAACAAAGGGTTTGGTGGGATAGGCTATTTAGTGGTGGCAAGTCAAAAATCTTTATGTTACAAGCATGCGAAGAATGGCGTTGCTAAGCCAAGACACGACACTCTAAACTCTAGATAACTGAAACAAACAAACATAAACTAAATATAGATGTAGGATGGTAGCCCGTTTTTTTTTCATACACTTTTACTCTACCATCCTCTACGATAACATCAAAATGATAGGTATTTATAGGCACATCCCTACATTTGAGTTTTTATTACTCTAATACTAATTTGACCCGAATTGAAAAGATCAAAACACTTGGAGTACATTATTATGCAAATAAAGGGAATTTGAATTTAACGTTCCCTTCCCGTCATCTCATAAAGTTTAACTTTTCCCATGAGTCCTAATCGTCCCAAAACTGTGTACAAAGGATATGACTCGAGTTAGCAACTTATGCAAGCAACAAGATAATTGAACTAAAGGTTTAGTGTGATAACAATAATGCACTAAAAGTGAGTGCATAAAAGGTAGGCTAAGGCGATTTGGGTGTACATTTGGGGGTGGATTGTAAACAATGCTCTTCATTGATATTCGAAAACCAAACATCACGAGAACCGTGAAAAGGATAGGCTCGAGGGGTTAACTAGGGTATCGTGTCCTAAAGATGAGTACAACGCATAAGGTGTGGGGAATTACTCAACCGATGTGGAAGAAGTAATTATATTACGGTATCAAACAAGGGTTATCCTAATGCCTCTTATCATTTAGTTATTCCTAACTACACAAGTGTAGTCTTACTAGCGATCTCGGGATGCATCACAAAACAAGTTCTAGAATCTATTACACTACCGGTTCACACTCTAAGCACTAAAAATGAATGCTTTAATTCCTACAAATCTAAGGGCGATCCTCATATTTTGGGTGGAATTTAAGTGGTAAAGGGTTTTTGTGCTAGTCATATAATTTCCTATCCATGAGACGCTTTATTAAGACTA
This sequence comes from Chrysanthemum lavandulifolium, assembly GCA_022545495.1. NCBI lineage: Eukaryota > Viridiplantae > Streptophyta > Magnoliopsida > Asterales > Asteraceae > Chrysanthemum > Chrysanthemum lavandulifolium. The sequence continues at coordinate 126,371,675 of CM040241.1, read as the reverse complement.
ATGGCCCACTCCTATATGTCATGAAAAAATTTAAATTTGGTGGCAAAATTACCCTAACCGATATTTCTCATGGTTTATTACACAAATGCAATTGGACAAAGCAAATAATCAAGGATAAGCATAGTTTCAAAGTTCCCGTTTTATTTTCCCTCCCTACACTTAAACTAAACATTGTCCCCAATGTTTCCCAAAAGTATCAAAGTTATGATAATGGTAGGTAATAAAAGACGAAGGAAACTAATACTCCCCTGATTAGCTCGGTAGGATCCGTGTAAAGTGGTGGTTACATCTTTCTTCAAAAAGAATGTTTGCGTGAAAAGCTCCTTCTCATCTTATCTATCTTTTTCTTGGTAAATTAAACATGCACACTTGAAGAAAACAAACGAAACCTTCGCGTAAAATCGGCGGTAACAATATATATAGGACTCTACTAAACTAGGATATAATGCTTGTGGAATGGATGTTTCTGATTTTACGGAAAATTAAGACCTTGAAAATTCCAAAATTTATAAGTAGCTAAGAAAACACGAAAAAGTGATCGGTTGTTTACGCTCCTTCCCGACGCCGTCGAGTTGCGATCTCGATGCCGCCAGTTATCCCGATGTAAACCGGCATGCGATTTTGGAAAAATTCGAAAATTTACATCTTTAGAATCGGAAAAATTTTCGCAAAACATCCATTATGACTCGATACAAGCATTTGACTCAAACAAACACAAATGTATATCTTTTAATTAATTGAAATTCTCATGTTTACGTTTCTTTTGAAAACGTGTGTAATCCTCCCACACTTATCCCTTATGTAAAATACCTTTATATGTAATTAAGACGAGGTTAAAGACATTATAAAGCATTTTACAAATTTAAACATGAGAATAAACAATCAATAAAAGATATACGACACAAACAAGCAAACAATTAAGCATGGGTTGCCTCCCACTAAGCGCTTTTCTTTATTTATGAGTCTTGTAGCTAGACTCAAGTCGTGCCCCACGTGGTCTCGTTTTCATTCTCAATGAGAATTCTATCTTATTGACAAAATTTTCATCGACTCTATACCTAGGCCCTAAGGTCAAGCAATCCTTATAATAAAGTCTCCTTTTCTCCCACATGAAATTCAAACCTTTTTCAACATCGTCTTCGCTTTTTTCCTCAAAAGCTCTAATGTTGTCTCGTTCCAAAAGGGATAAAGGGCCGTATCCGTTCGTCTTCCAAGGCATCCTATAAGTAATCTCCTCCTTCCCTTCCTTAAACCTAACCGTTCCTTCAAACTTGTTATGGCTCATTTTAGACTTTTCAACAAATGGTTTTCCTAGCACTACTTGGGATAAGTTATAGTCAGTGACACATCCGATGTCTTCTAGGACCACAAAATCAACTAGGTAGGTTAAATTCCCTATAAAGACGTGTACATCCTTTACTCTTCCCACAAAGTTGCTAACCCCACCTGGATACTTAGGGTCTCTCCTAATCTTAAGTCGCTCATTCATAATGTCATTGTAAACAGCTGATGACATCACATTAATGGGAGATTCCGTATCTATGTAATCATGTTCGACATTCCTATATCCAATCATACAAGGAATTTTGAGGTTCCAAGGATTTCCTCTTCTAATCTTTGGACATATCCTAATGATGGGTGATCGGGGATTATCTATTATGTATTGATGGTAAGCAACCTCTTCCTTAGTGGGGTAAAGATTGAAATAAGCACTATCCTCCTCATTCACGTTTCTATTCACTAAGCCATTTTCTGAATTGCTGTCGATCATGGAGCCAATTACAGAGGCGTTGACCACTTTCTCAACAGCATCCCTAATTGTACTATCAAATAACTTTTGCAAATCTTGAAGGTCGGTGTTTCTACTCATATAACGGTTTTGGCGGTTGTATTGGTCATTGGGTTGGTTTTTGATTGAAAGTGGTTTATTCGGTGGTGGGTTGTTGGTTGATGAGCAATCACCTTCCATGATGAAAAGTGATGGGATACGAACAAAGGTCACGAAGCAGAGGGGTAGACTACGAAGAAGCTAAAAATGGAAAAAAAGCTTACTTGATAGGAATCAAGCAAGGAAACCTAAACGAGGTGGACTCCTAACTAGCTATTCTATTCCCCGACAATGGCGCCAAAAAAGTTGATACGCTTACACACGCGTTCGGGTCAAAGGAACTTCCTTTTCGTCGAGCAAGTTTTTCAACACCCTAGGCGATGAACCTAATCGTTGTAGTGTAGTATTAGGGTAAGCCACGGGAATTGATCTCGTTCTCTAGGGGAATAGGAATGCTAGTGAGAAGTTACTATGCTAAGGTTGGGGTTGAGGAAGATTATTTTTTATCTTTTTTTTATGTTTTTTAGGAAATGGAAAGGTACTAATCTCGGGGTTTGAATTTGGGGGGTTGGTATTTCTACCGATTACTTCTACTTATCTAATTATCTAAACTAAGGTGAGGGTAGTCTATGTCTATTGTTGTGTGCTCGTATGATAGTAAAAAACGTATTTGCTTAGGCTTTATTAATCCCTAGTTATCACCTATTGATGGTTGAATTGTCACGTCCTTTTTCTTAATCGCGTTGTGTTTCTAAGGTCGTAGGGTATGCGTTTATCCCTAACTCTTTGAAGCTACCAAAGGTTAATGACTACAAAATCTCTAGGATTTATAAACTTAACTCTAAGGTATTCTTTGGATGTATAGCCTACAATTACTCTAGGTGATTATAAACTAAGGTTCAATAAATATTAATCAAGCATTATTAGCACAACGAATGACCTATCGCAATACTAGGTCAATCACAATTAAGATAAAAGACAACCAATAAATATTCAATAACTAAGTTTCATATTACCTAAGCAAACACACAAGTAAATTAGCCGGACATGGGGAACATGCAAGCACACACACAATCAAAGGAAGACATAATTAAATTAATGAAGTAAAACACTTATCTTGATGTAAGATAGGGTATGGAACCCTAAAATATTGTATAAGACAGCCTTGGTTCGGTTTAGGTTTTTACTCCAAAGACTACACATCGAAAACTAAAAATTCGGATTTTATATAAGATTACACATGCGGCAGCGTCCCTTTGATTTGTGACGCCGCCGGATCGCCGTTATTAGGGTTTCGTCTTGGCCACGTTAGTCTTTGACGGCGTCACCTTATGCTTGTGACTGTCCCTTCGATCTCGACGTCGTCGGATCAAATCTAGGTCTTACGAGTATGATGCCTACTCTTTTAAAACCCAAGCCATCACTTGTAAATGAGCAATTTACTCCGAGTCGTCACAAAACTTGTCCGACGGCGTCTCTAGTAGTGCCCGACACCGTCACTTGTAAATCTTGGCGCCGTCCCCTAAGTTCCAAACATCACGAGTGTCTCGATTCTTGACTTTGGCCATTTTCTTCATATATTCGCCTTTTCGTCCGAATAAGTGTCATTCCAGCATTTTGCCTTCAAGACCCTAAAAGTGAAAAGGAGCGATATTAAGTAATAACGGATACAAAAGTGATCAAATAAGGGCTTAAACGACCCCAAAAGGTACATTTAAAACCTTATCTTCCGATTCACATAATCATACAATCGATTCATAATTAACAAGCCATATGTCCGATTCATGTTTAATAATCCTATGTTTAACAAACCAAAAAAAAAAAAAAAAAAAAAAAAAAAAAAAAAAAACTTACAATCAAGAAAATAGAAAAACGTTGGTCAAGTGATTACAAAAAAAAATTGTAGCGGCGGTTTAGTGGGTTTTGTGAATAATATGGAATTTGAAAAGTGAACAAAACAAAGCTTATATAGGGACAACTATAGAATATTAACACATATGGTCCCTGGATTGTTTAAAAACGTTTTATTAAGCCCTTTTTTTTCTTTTTTTTCTTTTTTATGAAATAAATGGAAAATCTTTTGGATTTTGAAAGATTTTATATTTTTGTATTTTGATTTTAAAATATGTATTTACAACGAAATGTTTTTGGTGTTTGACGTGTTTAAGAACGTTTGAGTAAATTTTCCAGATCTTTTGGAGTCAAACACCGCGATACCAATTTGATGAACAAGCTCAAGAAACCTTGCGGGTGGCAAGGCTTTGGTGAACAATCCGCCAATTGGTATTGAGTACCCAAAGTATAATTCAATTGTACCCTTTTCAACATGCTCTTTAATGAAATGATATCGAGAGCGATATGCTTGGACTTGGAATGTTGAACCGTGTTTGTGAGATGGCAATAGCACTCTTGGAGTCACAGTACATTGGTATCTTGTTGAATACAAAGTCGTAGTCCATCGGTTGTGATCTCATCCAAATTATCTCGAGCACTGACATGTCGACATGGCAATGTATTTCGCTTCGTTGAAGACATAGATGTACAATCTTGTTTCTTTGATCGCCAAGACACAAGTTTATCTCCAAGAAACCGAGCACCACCGGATGTAACTTTGTGTATGTAAACACCTGCGTGATCGGCTCTCAAAGCGATTAGTTCAGAATCCTTCGGATACCGATTCCCAGTGAATGGTTCCCTTTACGTAGCGAAGGATTCTTTTAGCCTCATTGAGGTGTCTTCGGTTGGTCTTGACCGATAACGGGAGCAAAGATATACAGAAATACAATTTCGGTCTGCCGGTTGTTAGATACATGAGAGACCCAATAATACTTCGGTATTTTGTAAGGTCAATCACTTTCCCATGTAAATCGTCCAACTTTGGTGAGGTTGCGTACATAGGTGTGTTATAAGTATCACAACCGGTCATTCCATGTTTCATTAAGATTTCAAGAGCATATTTGACCGATTTAAAAATATGCCACGGGAGATTGATGAACTCAAGTCCTAAGAAAACTTTAGTTCACCCATCATGGACATTTCAAAATTTTGTTTCAATAAGTTTGAAAAAGCGTTGGAGTACTTTTATGTGTTGAACCAAAATGATATCATCAACATAAATTTGAACAATTAAAATATCTTCCCGTGACGTTGAATGAAAAATGTTGGATCAATTCCTTTGGTAAACCGATTAGCGAGAAGAAATTTTGACACTTTGTCGTACCGTGCCCTTGGGGCTTGTTTAAGACCATAAAGAGCATTTTTGAGCTTGTACACGTGGTTAGGATGTTTCGAATCAACGAACCCTTCCGGTTGACCCACATAAACTTCTTCACGAGTTGACCATTGAAACGCCGTTTTCACATCCATCGATAAACCGTGATATTCTTGTTTGCAGATATGCCGAAATATCCGCATGACTTCAAGCCTAGCTACGGTGCAAACGATTCTTCATAATCGATTCCTTCTCTTGAGAATACCCTTTAGCCACAAGACGAGATTTTTGCGAATAACATTGCCTTCGCCCGGTTTGTTTTCGGATCCATTTGAGTCCAATGACATAAATCCCATCCGGTCTTGGAACAAGTTCCCGGACTTGAGACGCAGCAACCGATTCAACTCTTCTTGCATTGATTCAATCCAATTGTCATATATCATAGCTTCTTTTATGTTTCGTGGTTCCTCTTGACAAGCGGTAAGAGCATAAACGCAAGTTTCAGCATCGGTGTGAAGACATTGTCTTGTCCTGACTGGGTTAGTAGGGTTGCCAATCACATTCACTAAGGGATGATCTTTTGTCCATTTATGTGTCGAAGGGTGATGATTGAATGTTGCATGCATATTAGACGGATCCAAATTGCGTGAAGATGACTCGCCAATGTCTGGAATAGAAGGAGCCGGTGCAAATGGATTGAAGAAAGCATTTCCGTCATAATCTGCGAGTGCGTCTACTTCTTGAGTTTGTGTTACATCAGATGTGTCAGTGTTGGATGCAATGTGTTCTTCTGTTGATTGAGAATCATTCAGTGGTGCATCTGGTGCAACAGTTGTTGTTGTTGGAGCAGGTGTATCGGGTATTAGATTATTATCAGGGCGTGCAGCGGAAACATTCGATACATCTGGAGCACTACTGTTGGAATCACTCCTAAACAGTATTTCAAGTATTTATATTTCATATGTAATAGGTAGCTTTATTATGGCCTTTATGTTTGTTTAAGGTCAAGCTTATGTAGAAGGCCCATAAGCAGATCCAAGCCCAATAAGGAATAGGGAAGGAGAGGGAGTGTTGCCTAGCTCCTTGCCTATATAAACTCTTGTAAACCCTCATTTGAGGTTGGTTGTTCAAGTTTTCTCTCATTCATACTCTTTGCATAACCGGTCTTACTATACGTGTGTGTGTGTGTGATTTACTTGTTCAATCGCCTTCATATCTTCTCTTATAACTTGTGTTTGTAAAACTAGTGACCTAACAGTGGTATCAATCGCCAAATAGTTGGGTATACTCGTTTGTTTTTGAAGTTTTGGTTTTGGATCTTACGCGTAAAGATAACGCCATCTTTGGTTATCTTAAAAACTCATTTTTTACACTTTTTAATCCAAGATTCTTGTACTTTTAATGTTTTGAGGTGTTAAAATACTTGTTTTTGGCAAAAGTTTCAAACTTTACGCGTGGATTTACGTTTTAAGCTTGTTTTTGTTTGTGGGTGTCGTTCTCGCGTAACCTGTTTAGCGCTTTGGTACATCAAAATTCACACTTTTGTGTTCTTTTGGTACTATTGAAGCTATTCCATAACAAAAACCGGTTTAGAAACACATTTAGGCGAGAATCAAAGTTCGAGTAATCCTACGCGTATCAAAACCCTAAAATTACGCGTAAGATTGTTCCTTGGTTTGATCTTCAATATTACGGTTTATTCCGTGTTTTCTTACTTGGATAAGTCGAAAATCGTCGACTTTCGGATATCTTTTGCCTTTGTGAAGTGTAAAAGATCATTTGGGCAAAACCCTAAAATTACGCATAAGCATAAGCTACGCGTAGAATTCCTACGATAAGATTCACTTTACGCGTAAACGGTCTCGCATAAGGTAATCCCACGCCACGTTTCTCGCCTAACTTTTGTCTACGCCTAACTTTAGTGTTTTCCTACTTATCGTAGCTAAAACCCACGCGTAACTCCTCATTGTTACGCGTAACTTTTGGTGTTTTTACGCATAAGTGCTACTTGGTTCTTGTCTTTTCTCGCCTAAGGACACTTCATCAACAAAGGTTCATTCGACTACAAAGATCCATATTTACCACACAAGTTTATCATCATGTCTCAACCACCATACTCTAACTATTTCCTCACACTTATACTCATCAACAACAACAACAATTAACTCCACAACATCAACAATGGAATCAACAACAAGCTATTTATCAACAACAATTTAATTAGCAACATACTCCACAACTTGGTGCAATTCCACAACCACAAATGGTTCAACCACAACCAAGTCTTCAAGTTCAACCTTACACAACCGATTTCAATCAACATCCATCACGGACCACTATGAAGGAACCCACCGGTTTGCTAAGATGTGTGAAGCTTTAAGCGACCAACAATCAATTCATGAAGCGGATCACTTGATAGACCTCCAATGCTCACTCCGAAACTACGATCAATGGGTGATAAGGTTCTTTAGGTTTTGTGATCGAAGAAGCCACATGGAAAGTTCTTAAAGAAGGTTATCTTGGAAGGTCCATTTGAGATGCCCCTCTTGTCATTGTGCCGGAGATCCAAGCGGTGTTCCACCAAGAGATGAACAAACCAACATTGCTACATTGCTGATTTAAATCCTAGAACTTCTACACTATGAAGTCGATGAACTTGCAATGGAATACATCCTCTTAGGATTACCAAACCCAATTCTTCGTAGTGTTGATGCTCAAAAAGACCGCACAAAAATGTAGGATCATATTCGTCTTCTTATGGAAGGATCAGACTCAATCGGAGGATTTGGAATCCAAAATTTACTTGGCTTATGAACACTTCATGATTGAACACGGAGAGACACTAGAGTCCTATCATCATCGATTTTCAGATATCATCAATGATTTGGATAAACACAACATCATCATGCCAAGAATTGCGGTGAATACTAAGTTCCGAGTAGTCTTGGTCCGAATGGGAGAAGTATGTCATTTTTCTCCGTCAAGCGAAGAATATGCATCATTCTACTTATGGATTGTTGTACGATTACTGAAGCCTCATGAAAAGGAAGTTGATCGGGAAAAGTTCTCCGTGTTCAAATTGCTAAACAATACAACCGGACAATCAACAACTTGCCTTGTATGCTCAATGAATTATCCTCTCAACCAACAACTCAACCAAGCGCTTCAAACACACCTTCACGGTCACAACCTCAACAAAATCAATTGGTTCCATACGGCAACAATGCTCAAGCATATGTCGGTGAAGCGGCGAGGAAACAGATCCGTTCAAGCATTGCAACAAGGATTTGTGATTGCTAATGCTTTTGGCGTTACACCAACAAATCCAACAATCGTACTCGTTCCTCATCTAACACACGGACTCAAGTTGTTGTGAACAATGGGCGTGTTGAAGTTCGTAATCGTGATTATGGTCGTCCGATGGGCGGTGGTCAAGGGTTTAATGTGGGTAGGAATCACTGTGAGCTCAAGTGGTGGAATAGGGAAATGCTCGAATCGGTTAAATGGTCTTAGATGCTACAACCGCAAGAGAAGGGACACACGGCTAATGCATGCCCAAAGCCAAGGACTAGGGCGTGCTTATTTCAAAGAGGCCTTACTCGGCTCTTAAGGATGAAGTCGGTGGATCTCTTCTGCACAAAGAACGAGCTTTATGGCGGATGCGACTCGAGATGATGATATGGAGGACTTGCGAGCTAATGCAATTGTTATGTTGATGGCTAATATGCATGAGTGCACATGAGTGATACAGCCCGATGTATGACACCGATGGCTTGTCTCGTGTACCAACAAACCATCATCATATTCGAACTAATATCTCCGCCAATATCTCGAATCCGGCACGGATCGGACTGCTCAAAATGAGTCTTCTACATCTTCTTCGATGATTTTCAAGTTAACCACAGTAGTTACATTTGGCGATCAAGATGACCTTATGGTTTCCTTTGATAATCAAATTGACTCGTGGTCGCATTTGAGGATCTAAAGAATGATCATGTTGAGACTCACGTTGAACAAGATGATCTGTTGCCTCATCCGGATTTTGCTCGGTTAATTCAAGACCATAAAATCAAAATGGAGGAATGTTATTGTGACAACTCGTAATTTCAAGTCATTTCTCAAAACAATTCATGTTTCACTATTTCATCATTTATCGTAAACTAGGTTTGCGTGTTCCAAATTCGCGTAACCTTAACGGTTTAGCGGCGAATTCATGATCATATCATCACGAACATTTTATTTGGACTAAGTCTAGTCTACATTTCATTAGCATCATTTGCATTATGATAGTTCATTCATGATTTTACATTTCACCTTAAACGCGTAAATTTTATATTAAATAAAGCGTTATCGCGTGAGTTATTATTTTGAATATTTAATCCGTTACTTCCAAAATGATCCCGATATATTTTTATACTTACATTTAGTTTCTAAAACTATATTTTGAGTTTACCTAGTGTTTTAAATTTATTTTGTATATAAATCGTCAAAGTTATATTAGTACGACGTTTTCTTAAAACTACTACGATAATTATTATATCACTCAAATTTTACAAGGAATGTATTTTTACAATTTTTATGATCTCATTATACTTTACTTTGATCTATTAAAAATTACTTTTACCCAAAACTACCTTAAATACACTAAAGTATATTCAATCCTTACAAGTTATTAATAATAACATTTTTACTTACACCTTTTTATCAAATATGTACAAGTAAAAAAAAAAAAAAAAAAAAAAAAACATATATTGTGTAGCACATCCCCTAAAATCCGGCCCAAGGGGGGGGGAGTAGTCAAGTGGGTAGATTTTCTTACCTAGATAGATTTATATACAAACTTACACATTTCAATCATTCATTCACATTCATAATTCAAGTTCTAGTCAAATTTTCTCTCTTCTCTTGTTTCATCATCTTCAAAACCGGTTCTATATAGGAGCTACAAGAGATCATCAAGTTTTTACAAGCTCAAGTTTAACACAATCTAGATTACACTCTTATTAAGGTTTTGAAATAAAAACCTAGGGTGTTTAGGTTAATCCTTGTTCTAATCACCTCATCATAATAACTTGTAAGCATATCATTTACATTTTTCATTTTCCTTATCATTTCATAGTTATTTCATCATTTTCTTAGCAAACATGCAAGACTTGTGTTGTTTATACCATTTTTACCATTGATTTTTAGAGTTTAATATATATAGTCATCCTATAATTATTCCCTTGGTATATATTGGTCTTGATGATGTTTAGGAACCCATGACACCCTAAGAAGGTGTATGGTAGGATTAGATTAGCTTTGGAGTTGATTTGAAGGGATTGGAATAGGTTTAGTACGAGAAAAACTATTTTCGATAAGTATATAAAGTGGTCTGTCCTTATTTTGTTTTTCTCGAAAATCCGACAAGTAGGCACGAAATTTTGGCCTTGATATTTAGAAAATATACTTTAAAAGCGAATCCGTGGCCGCTTGAACGGATTAAAGCGGAGTTATAACGAAAAGTTATGAATTTTTAAAGTTTGACGACGTAAATATATTTTTGAGAAAATTTCAAAGATACTATTTTTACTTTATTCGAGTCAAAAACGAGCCTTAAGCTTTACAAATTATTTCGACTTGTCAAAAATATATTAGTATACTTTGATACGAAGCTAAGGACGTATTATCGTGAAAGCGGATTTGAAACGACTAAGATATGCACGTTTTCATAAAATTTCCGTAACTATTATTTTTAGAAAACTATATTATTTTTACGAGACAAGTGTTACGGTAACTAAAACGACCATGTTGAGGGTGTTTTAACTATGATGTAGAACTTTTGGGCGAAATGTCTTCTAGTAAAATCAAGATCACCAAGCATATTTTTCAAAACGACCAACCGTTTGTATAGCGGAGTTTTAATAAATTAATTACGGTTGCTCAAACTTTGCGAAACTCACTTTTTACACAACAATTAGACAAAATCACCATCTTTAACCTTTATTATCTTTATGTTCGAGACCTCGATGACGAAAACTCATGAGCTGAAACTTTTAGATTTTGATACAAACTTTCTAAAAGCTGTCGAGTTCGTTTCCTAACGATCGGCGCACACCATTTCTGACTAGTTTTTCAAAGCCATTTTGTCAATTTCACGAAATTTCGTGACATTATTTTTCGACGAAAAGTGAAAATTTCACCATAAATCATTACGAAACCATTGTAGGATGACATTTTGACGTAAATACTTGTAAAGTGATTTAAGAATGGTCAAGACGTCAAAAGAGTATTTTTCGACGATAAGTATTATTTTCAAAACTCGCAAATGGTATAGATAACATACGAAATGCATGCATAACATTACATCATAACTCATAACATATCATATCATTCATAATAGGTCATTTCCGAGATTCACTCTACATTTCAGTGTACTCACTTTTGTCTTCGCATCATTCCACCAAGTGAGTTTCATAGCCCCTACTTTTACTTGCTTTCATAACTGTTTTGGGGGAGATACATGCTCAACTATTTTCATTTACTTTCATAGTTACTCTAAACATTTAAGGATTACTGTGAGTCATAGCCCCTACTCTTTTAATTGTTTTGAATTACTTTTGGGAGATACATGCTCAACTATTTTATAACTATCATGATTATTTGAAAATACATGTTTAAGCTCGAATCGAATGTTTAGTCATATCCTATATCATAAATCATGGAACCGAATGTCTTGGGATTATCCAGAACCGAATGTCTTGGGATTATCATTAATTTGAATGTCTTGGGATTATCATTGAAATTTGAATGTCTTGGGATTATCATTGAGTCGAATGTCTTGGGATTATCATTGAGTGAATGTCTTGGGATTATCATTGATTTGAATGTCTTGGGAACATCATTGAACTGAATGTCTTGGGATTTTCATTGAACTGAATGTCTTGGTATAATTATGTCAAGTAAATATTGATACATTAAGTCATGCACTATTATGTGAATTCATTTTACATCATGCATTTGAACATAAACATTCCACATTTTGGCAGTGGGTTGTGAACACACAGGTTGCAAGTTTTGTATGGGCGGAACTTGGGCTGGGTGGATTACAATGCCTTTCTTCGCATAAACGATTTTGAAAGGCTTTACATTTCAACGCAAACTCTATGAACTCACTCAACCTTTGTGTTGACACTTTTAGCATGTTTTTATCTCGGTATCTAAGGCATTCACTTCATGGCATGCATGTGGACACATCATGGAGTCGCGGTGACGACTCGTCTCACTGGGTTTTACGACTTTAAAACATCGTTTGAATTGTAACAAATTTATTTCCGCAAGTTGATTTTCATTTGGGACCTACACTTTGTAAACTCGATTGTTTTATTAAATCAAGCGATGTGTTTTCCAAACGACACTTTAGGTCGTTCAATATAACTGTGATTGTGATGCTATGACAAATAATCCCTGTGAATTCCATTCCATTGCAAAGCAGTAATTTGGGGTGTGATTGGCATCGAGCTTGATTATAGAGAACTAGGTTGCATCATTGACCCTAGACTATAACTACATCATCATAGCATCTCATCATTTCATCATAAGTGCATGTTCACTTTACATGCGGTTTATACGTACATTTTTCGAGTTATTTACTTTCATTTAAAAATCGATTGTCACATGGATGCCCTTAAATACACATCCCATCATACTCACATCAGACTCCAATGTGGAGAATGCCCTGTCATTTCCTATCACAATTTTTTTCACCAAGTTGACTTAACACCTAACATCATATGAGTCGATTAGTCCAAGCATTGCATAGTTACTCCTAAATTATACATAGCACGATCACCTATGTCTAATTCGGGAAGAATCATGCAATGAAGGGAGTAAGAGGCTTATATGTAAGCAATTCTATGACCGAGCCAAATTTTCAAAGACCCGTTACTCGAACCGATTTAGCCTAATCTCATGGCAGTTCTTGTTTGATGAGTTGTGAGATTAAGCAAAAATCGGTTACAAAAGTCTTTTGAGGGTTTTGCTCGAGAATGGGAAGGCTTGCCTCTATAAAACCCTAACCGAGAGACCAACGAGGCCGAATTCGTGGATGAATTCCTTTTTGTTAGGCGAATGTGACAACTCGTAATTTCAAGTCATTTCTCAAAACAATTCATGTTTCACTATTTCATCATTTATCGTAAACTAGGTTTGCGTGTTCCAGTCAGCGTAACCTTAACGGTTTAGCGGCGAATTCATGATCATATCATCACGAACATTTTATTTGGACTAAGTCTAGTCTACATTTCATTAGCATCATTTGCATTATGATAGTTCATTCATGATTTTACATTTTCACCTTAAACGCGTAAATTTTATATTAAATAAGCGTTATCGCGTGAGTTATTATTTTGAATATTTAATCCGTTACTTCCAAAATGATCCCGATATATTTTTATACTTACATTTAGTTTCTAAAACTATATTTTGAGTTTACCTAGTGTTTTAAATTTATTTTGTATATAAATCGTCAAAGTTATATTAGTCTGACGTTTTTCTTAAAAAACTACGATAATTATTATATCACTCAAATTTTACAAGGAATGTATTTTTACAATTTTATGATCTCATTATACTTTACTTTGATCTATTAAAATTACTTTTACCCAAAACTATCTTAAATACACTAAAGTATATTCAATCCTTACAAGTTATTAATAATAACATTTTACTTACACCTTTTATCAAATATGTACAAGTAAAAAAAAAAAAAAAAAAAAAAAAAAACATATATTGTGTAGCACATCCCTAAAATCCGCCCAAGGGGGTAGTCAAGTGGGTAGATTTTCTTACCTAGATAGATTTATATACAAACTTACACATTTCAATCATTCATTCACATTCATAATTCAAGTTCTAGTCAAATTTTTCTCTTCTCTTGTTTCATCATCTTCAAAACCGGTTCTATATAGGAGCTACAAGAGATCATCAAGTTTTACAAGCTCAAGTTTAACACAATCTAGATTACACTCTTATTAAGGTTTTGAAATAAAAACCTAGGGTGTTTAGGTTAATCCTTGTTCTAATCACCTCATCATAATAACTTGTAAGCATATCATTTACATTTTTCATTTTCCTTATCATTTCATAGTTATTTCATCATTTTCTTAGCAAACATGCAAGACTTGTGTTGTTTATACTATTTTTACCATTGATTTTTAGAGTTTAATATATATAGTCATCCTATAATTATTCCCTTGGTATATATTGGTCTTGATGATGTTTAGGAACCCATGACACCCTAAGAAGGTGTATGGTAGGATTAGATTAGCTTTGGAGTTGATTTGAAGGGATTGGAATAGGTTTAGTACGAGAAAACTATTTTCGATAAGTATATAAAGTGGTCTGTCCTTATTTTGTTTTTCGGAAAATCCGACAGTGGCACGAAATTTTGGCCTTGATATTTAGAAAATATACTTTAAAACGAATCCGTGGCGCTTGAACGGATTAAAACGGAGTTATAACGAAAAAGTTATGAATTTTAAAGTTTGACGAAATATATTTTTCGTAAAATTTCAAAGATACTATTTTTACTTTATTCGAGTCAAAATGAGCCTTAAGCTTTACAAATTATTTCGACTTGTCAAAATATATTAGTATACTTTGATACTAAGCTAAGGACGTATTATCGAGAAAACGGATTTGAAACGACTAAGATATGCGTTTTCATAAAATTTCCGTAACTATTATTTTTAGAAAACTATATTATTTTTACGAGACAAGTGTTACGGTAACTAAAACGACCATGTTGAGGGTTGTTTTTAACTATGATGTAGAACTTTTGGAACGAAATGTCTTCTAGTAAAATCAAGATCACCAACATATTTTTCAAAAGCGACCAACCGCTTGTATAGCGGAGTTTTAATAAATTAATTACGGTTGCTCAAACTTTGCCGAAACTCACTTTTACACAACAATTAGACAAAATCACCATCTTTAACCTTTATTATCTTTATGTTCGAGACCTCGATGACGAAAACTCATGAACTCGAAACTTTTAGATTTTGATACAAACTTTCTAAAGCGTCGAGTTCGCTTTCCTAACGATCGGCGACACCATTTTACGACTAGTTTTCAAAGCTATTTTTGTCAATTTCACGAAATTTCCGGCGACATTATTTTACGACGAAAAGTGAAAATTTCACCATAAATCATTACTGAAACCATTGTAGGATGACATTTTGACGTAAATACTTGTAAAGTGATTTAAGAATGGTCAAGACGTCAAAAGAGTATTTTCGACGATAAGTATTATTTTCAAAACTCGCAAATGGTATAGATAACATCTAAATGCATGCATAACATTACATCATAACTCATAACATATCATATCATTCATAATAGGTCATTTCCAGATTCACCTCTACATTTCAAAGTGTACTCACTTTGTCTTCGCATCATTCCACAAGTGAGTTTCATAGCCCCTACTTTTACTTGCTTTCATAACTGTTTTGGGGAGATACATGCTCAACTATTTTCATTTACTTTCATAGTTACTCTAAACATTTAAGGATTACGTGAGTCATAGCCCTACTCTTTTAATTGTTTTGAATTACTTTTGGGGAGATACATGCTCAACTATTTTTATAACTATCATGATTATTTGAAACTACATGTTTAATCGAATCAATGTTTAGTCATATCCTATATCATAAATCATGGACCCGAATGTCTTGGGATTATCCTGGAACCGAATGTCTTGGGATTATCATTGAGTGAATGTCTTGGGATTATCATTGAGTGAATGTCTTGGGATTATCATTGAGTGAATGTCTTGGGATTATCATTGAGTGAATGTCTTGGGATTATCATTGAGTTGAATGTCTTGGGAACATCATTGAACTGAATGTCTTGGGATTTTCATTGAATCGAATGTCTTGGTATAATTATGTCAAGTAAATATTGATACATTAAGTCATGCACTATTATGTGAATTCATTTACATCATGCATTTGAACATAAACATTCCACATTTTGGCAGTGGGTTGTGAACACACAGGTTGCAAGTTTTGTATGGGCGGAACTTGGGCTGGGTGGATTTACAATGCCTTTCACGTGCATAAACGATTTTGAAAGGCTTTACATTTCAACGCAAACTCTATGAACTCACTCAACCTTTGTGTTGACACTTTTAGCATGTTTTTATCTCGGTATCTAAGGCATTCACTTCATGGCATGCATGTGGACACATCATGGAGTCGCGTGACGACTGCGTCTCACTTGGGTTTTACGCACTTTAAAACATCGTTTGAATTGTAACAAATTTATTTCCGCAAGTTGATTTTCATTTGGGACCTACACTTTGTAAACTCGATTGTTTTATTAAATCAAACGATGTGTTTTCCAAAGCGACACTTTAGGTCGCTCAATATAATCGTGATTGTGATGCTATGATGGTCAATCCCTGAGAATTCCATTCCGCGCAAAAGCAGTAATTGGGGTGTGGCGCTTATGCATTAAATCGATCCTTAAAAAGTAAAATGCCTTTGTTAACCAAGGATTTTGAATGCTTACAAATGCAACTCAACTTTTTCAAAACTCAAGAAAACAGTGAAAAGGTTTTGAAGCCGCTTTGCAAAATCATCAAACGAAAAATATTTAGAGACGGATCGTGATCTAGCCGCCTCGAAGAATGCTTTGTTGTCCGAATTAGAACAACTGAAACACGAACATAAAAAGCAACTTAACGCCTCACCTTGGAAAATCAAAAGCTAAGGCCGAGTTGTTAAATTGTCAAAAGCAGTTCTCGTGATACAAAAGCATTCAACAGAATCGGGTAGATGACCTTCTTGAAGAAATTCTCGACTTGCAAAACAAACTTAAAGAGTTTAAAAGCATTGTTTACAAACATGGTGAATCCGTAATGACTATTGAAAAGTTTACCTTAAAACCCAATCCAAAAGGATATGGAAAAAATCTAGCCGATTACAAACCAAAGCTTTCACTAAAAACATTCAAACCAACTCCACAAGTTTCGGTCAAGTAATACAAAATTGATAATCTTGTCATGAGTGTTGTTGAATATCATCGTCAAGAGGAGTTAGATGCGTAGACGAGAGTCGATCAAAATTAAAATGTTGTTTATAACAAACCTTTTAATTATAAAAACGCGGTCACTTTCACCACACCAACGGATTCTTCTAACACACCAAGGGTTATCATCAAAACACCCGAGTCTTCTAATGTTAATCCCAAAATGCGAATTTGCACAAACTTATGGTCCTTTACCTTCCATTAGTGAAGTAAACTCAAAACCGAAAATCGAAAAATCCTTCGATATTTTGACATTTTCATGGCTTACCTCAAAATTTTACAACATGAGATAGAATATCGATCCGAAATCAAAGTTGAACATTTTCAATCGCCTCGCGAGAACAAAGAGACATCTTTCGGAAAATCTTTACCTAATGTTAAAACTTGAAAAGTTGTGCAATTGCACGGGAAAAGGATTTTCATAAGGAACTTGGGGTAATGAAAAACGCCGAGAAAATGTAAACATCTATTTTGAACACAAACGCAAAAAGAAACTATTGAGAAAAGATGTTGATCGACTCTTGGAAGATGTTATCTGTCAGCCGATATCCATAATGTTGTGTTACTTCATGCCTTGCCATTTGCATCGATTATATCTCTGTGATATTGTTGAAACTGTTGTTCTTGTTGAGAACACCGATAATGTGCTTCGGATCGAGTCTTTAAAAGTGAAAATAAACGATTACACGGAAATTTACAATGCAAAACGTCGTCTTCATTGGTGTGAAAAGATATTCACAACCATCAACTTAGTTTTCAAAAGAAAATCGCTCAATTGAGTGCAAAATCTTCGATCCTAAAATTGAGCAACTGGATGATCAAACGTGTCTTTGAAAAGTCAAATCTCAAAATATGAACAAGAACTTTAAAAGTTAAACAGAATATGGTGTCATATTTTATTTACTCAAAAGACTCGACTTGAAGCATCAAGCGAACTTGATCACTATCTTGCTCACACTAGAGAAGTTATGAATTTTCTTTGGTAATATTCGCTCGAAAATCAAGATCTCGATTCACACCATCTCTAAGTTACGGAAATGTTAGGAAAGTATGAACAACTTCCGCCCACTGTGATTAAGAGATTAGCACTAGTCACACTTAGTAATCGGAACCTAGAATTCCCCGCCAAATCACAAGTTGCTAATGTGTTTCTCTCTTGAAACAGAATAGTTGCATCTTTTCCAAACGTCCGCACTTCACGCCCTAGAGCACTCAATCGAAGAATAGGAAGTTGCGACCTAAGAAAAGATCAATAAGGAATGCTAGCGTAGAAGAACACCCTAGGACTATGAATAAAAATCATGTTGCTTCCACTATAGATGTTACGCCCGCAAATGTAATAGAAATAGTGATGTAACGAATGCTAAACCGTTAAGTACTTTAGATATTCACCGATGCACCTTGTGTTATTTGTCGAAAGAGTATGAATTCGATTGTCATGACAATGTGTTGCTAAAGCTATAATCTCTAGATTATGGAATCCTAAGAATCGGAATACCTCTAGGCCCACTAATCATTCTAAGTCCGTGCTTGGTAAACCACCTCTTTAGATTCTAAGGCAACCATTGCTATCACAAGAGCTACCACTTCACCTCCTAAGAATGTAGTACCACCTAGTGCTTTCACCAAGACTAAAGCAAAGAGTAGTTACAGATGGCGAAATGGATATATAACACATTAGGATTTAAGTGGATGCCTAAAATTCTCAATGTGTATGTCTAATATACACCTTGGAACCTCTAACATTTCGGGTTCCACATCTACTTCTATTCCATCCGTGTAAATACGTGTGTGCGTGATCTGAGATCATTCTCTCGATTGTTGATAGCGGATGTTCCCGACACATGACAGCAACCTTAAAGCGTTGTCAAACTTATTGCAAAGTTCATTGGCACCGCCGATTCGAACGATCACTGCAGCGACCATCATGGGCTACGGAGATTATGTTAATGGGAACATCGAAATCGTGAGGTTTACTATGTGGAAGGCCTCGGTCATGCATCTGCTTTCGAAGAGGTCAATTTTGTGATGGAGATTTGGAGGTTGCTTTCAGGAGAAAACTTGTTTCATTCGTGATCTACAAGGAAATGACCTTATGTCGGCTCGCGTAATTCTAGTCTCTACACTATCTCTATGCAAGACATGGTTGCTTCCTCTCCCATCCGCTACTTTCTAAGGCAACATCAACAAAATCCTCGCTATGGCAATCATCGTCTCTCACATCTAAACTTTCAAACCATCACCAACCTTGCTCGACACAAACTAGTTGAAGGACTACCACGATTCCTAAGATTCAAAAGATCACCTTTGCTCGACTCGTGAACAAGGGAAAAGCACTCGTGCTCATTTTCCTTCAAAGGTGGAACTGACTCTCGACATGTGCTTCATCTTATTCACATGGATTTGTGTGGCCCGATGCGTGTGCAAACGATCAACGGCAAACGCTACATCTTAGTAATTGTTGATGACTACTCACGATGGACTTGGGTCTACTTCGCCCGTAGCAAAGACCAAGCTCCACAAATGATCATCACCTTTCTCACAAAAATATGAGTTCGACTCCAACACCGTCCGGATAATCGAGCAGCATAAAGGCGAATTTGTTAACAAAGCCCTTCGTGAATTTTATGAGAAAGTGGAATTCAAAGATCAAACATCTATTGACACGGACACACGAACAAAACGGAGTTGTTGAAAGACTAAACCGAACGTTAGTGGAAGCTGCAAGAACAATGTTAATAAATGCTAAACTTCAGATTACTTATGGGCGTGTATCTCTCGCATGCTATACTCAAAACCGTTCTATGATCACAAAACGCCACAACAAAACACCTTTCGAGCTTGTCACAACTATAAACCGAACCTCAAACACTTTCATGTATTTGGATCCCTTTGCTATCCGAATAATGATCGTGATGATTTTGGAAAGCTCAAAGCCAAAGGCGATATTGAGTCTTTATTGGATCTTGTGACAATTCTAAAGGTTTCCGAACTGGAATCGTCGAACTAAGGAGGTAATGGAAACGATTCATGCTCATTTCGATGAACTCACGGAGATGGCTTCGAGTATAACGACTTAGAACCGGTCACAACCGCTTAAACTTCCTCAACCCCCATCATCACCGAAGAAAGCCCTCACTAACTCGTCAACAAATGGAAAGGTTATTTGCTCCTACGCTCGCGGACGATATTGATGAACGTGCTCCGTGTGTATCGCTTTCGCCGCACAACCCGATAATATTCCTATACACGATACACTGCTACAACAACTACCGTTGAAGATGCACCTACACCAGTTGACTCCAACTGTGATTGAACACACCGCTTCCAACAATGATGAACCGGTGATGATATTCGAATGAAGTACCCCACCGCAGATTTTGATCCAAATGCGTTCTTCAACCCGTTTGCCAATGAGATCGCCGCACGGATGTCGCGGAATCTTCAACAAACCATTTGAATCCTCGTAATCGCACAATGTATACCAACATCAACCTCTACACATAGATGGACAAAAGACCATCCTCCGGCTAATATTATTGGCAACCCGAATCAACCAATCGTTACGAGACAACGTCTTCACTCGGATGGTGAACATTGCATTTATGCACTCACCGTCCGCCAATCTGAACCTAAAACATTAAAGACGCAATGACAAAAGACAACCGGATTGAATCCATGCAAGAAGAACTCAACCAATTCAAACGTCTTGAAGTATGGGAACTGGTTGAAAGACCAACAGAGTCTACGTCATTGGTCTAAAATGGATTTGGAAAAACAAATTGGATGTCAAGGAAACGTCATCCCAAACAAGTCACGCCTAGTTGCTAAGGGTTATCGTCGGGAAGAGGGAATAGACTTTGAAGAATCTTTTGCTCGGTTGCTCGCCTTGAGGTCGTTTCGGATATTTCTCGCGTTCGCGACTCATATGAACATGACGGTCTATCGATGGATGTCAAAACGGCGTTTCTCAATGGGCAACTTAAAGAAACGGTCTATGTCACCAACCGGATGGATTCGTTGATCCCGAGTTCGAACCATGTCTACAAACCGAACAAAGCTCTTTATGGTCTCAAACAAGCCCCCGAGCATGGTACGATAAGCTATCATCTTTCCTCATTGCCAATAATTTCACCAAAGGCTCGGTTGACCCAACTCTTTTTATACAATATCACGGGCACATATCTTAATTGTTCAAATTTACGTGGATGACATCATTTTGGGTCTACACATAAAAGTTTTCAATCGCTTTTGCAAAACTAATGAAGAAAAATTTTGAAATGTCCATGATGGGTGAACTTACGCTCTTTCTAGGACCGCAAGTTCATCAATCACCCCGTGGTATTTTTTTCGAGTCGATCCAAATATGCCCTTGAATTGTTAAACAAATTTGGAATGAAAACCGTGATACTTATGCCATACCAATGACTCATACCAAGAAGCTAGATCTTCGATTTACATGGGAAATTAGTTGACCCCACCAAATACCGAAGTATTATTGGGTCCTCATGTATCTAATAATTTAGCGGACACGATATTGTCTTTGCCGCTTATCTATGCTCCCGTTATCATCGCGACCAATCGAAACCCACCCTCTCGAGGCTAAAAGAATCCTCCGATACATCAAGGAACCATTAATTTGGGATCGGTATCCGAAGGATTCGGTTTTGAACTAGTCGCTTTTGAACGACCACGCAGGATGCTTAGACTCAAGGAAAAGTACTTCAGAGCTCTACAATTTCTTGGTGATAAACCGTGTCTTGGCAATCAAAGAAGCGGATTGTACATCGTCATCAACGAGCGAATATGTAGCCATGTCGCGTGTTGTGCTCAAGTCATTTGGATGAGAACAAAACTCAAAGACTATGGTTACGTATTTGATGAATCCCAATGTATCATGACAATCGAGTGCCATTGCAATCTCGTGCAACTCGATTCTCAAGACTCGAAATCAAAGCACATCGATCTACGCTATCATTTCATCAAGGACCACGTGGAGCAGTGCCGTTGAATTATACTTTGTGGTACCGAATACCAATTGGCGAGATCTTCTCACCAAAGCCTTGCCTCCCGCTAGGTTTAATGAGTTGGTCCATCGAATTGGTATGAGGTGTTTGACTCAAGAGGAATTGGATGACCTCTTAAAAGCAGTCTTAAAAACCCATCAAACACCAAAACATCTTTTGTAAATAAATTTTTCAAAACAAAATACAAAAATATAAAATCCGATAACACAACAAAAATATTCTCTAATCTATCTTTCTTTCAACATGGCAAGTACATTTCTTCCGTCAACACTTTAATCTCTCAAAATTCAGATATTTTCCGATCAAGTGTTGGGGAGAAAATTTTCTTTAACTGCTTCAAAACATCATGTACTTGCATGATATCACATCTCGGTTGATTCTCATACAAATGGTGGTACATTTTCGGTTCAAAGACACCTCGGACTTTAATTAACAACCTTTCATTATTTTCTCAAGTCAAGGGGAGTGTCGTCAAGTTTCTTTCCTAAAATCTTCATTTGGTAACCAAAAATGGAAGTTAAAAGCTTTGGATGAAAATGGAAAGGTGGAGGGACCAAAGCTGTCAAAATGGGAAAGACTATTTTAATAAAATCCTCTCCACCTAACTCTTTCACTTCTCATTTGTATTCTAAACCTTAAAGGATCCTACGCCTAATAATCACTCAAGAATTCTGTGCTTTTGATCATCACTTTGTAAGTTGTTTCTTAAGTAAAACATGTTTCTAAGCAAAGGTTTTTAATTTCATTCAAATCCTACGGCTAAAACGTTTTTACGCGTGATTATGTGTTCTACGCATAAGCGTATGAACACACAATCATTGTGTGTATGTTTGGGGTAAAATGGATTGTCTCAAAACGTTTCTTACACATCAAGGATAACATTTTAACCAACAAAATCCACCCAGAAACTAAAATTGATGAATTTTGAAAACTAGGGTTTATGAGTCGATTTGGGTTTTTCCAAATGTGAAGTGTTTTGGTCTAAAAGATTGTTGGGTTATGTTTATATGATTTTGAATTGATTATATCCTTGCTCTATAACTACCCGAAACAACGATTTATTCGTAATTTGAAATTAGGGTTTAAGGTTCATAAGTTTGGGTATTTTTATTCACCATGAGTTAGATGTTATAACTTGGTCTATATGCTCATACAACATCTTAGAACTACGTAATCTGTTTGATGCAAATCCCATGGTTAGAAAACTTACGTAAGTCATAACCCTAGGGTTTTGACCCACGATATGACTTTCACGCAGAATCTGGTTTATGAATGATTCATGCCATGTTTTGTTGATATAATGAATGTTTGTGTTAATGTTGATGATTTGATGGATTTATTTCGTGCTTTGATACGCTTAACACTCGAATCAAGGTCATTAGACTCTCACGCATAAGGATTACCCTACGTGTATTCAAGTTGTCGTAAAATAAATCCTACGCATAACTATTACGCCGTGGGTTCTCTACAATGGACCACGATATCCGTGAAGGATAAGCGTGGCTTGATGACCCTACGCATAAGGCCAACTCTTACGAGTATTTTACGCGTAAGGTTAATATATGCTCACGCATAAGCTCCACGCATAAGGTCTCCTTTTCCCACGCGTAACATTTCTTCTGCGTAAGTTAGATTCTACGTAAGTTTACGCCTAAGCATATATCATTCACGCTACGCGTAACTTTGCCAAAACTACGCAACCTCGGATTGACCTTCACGATGAATTGTTACTTGTGCAAACTTGTAAATAAACTAATCATATCATCACGAATCCAAAAATGTCACTAATAAACTTAAATCATCTGATATGTTGTGAACAATAAGTGATAAAATAAACTTTAAAACTTAAAGTTAACTAACTCACGAAACATTTCACGACATCATTGAACTATTGAACATACAAGTGACTTAGGACTCGTAACAATCATTGACACTGTACATTCAATAACTAGACAATAAGACCTTGTTGACTAACATTATGTCTTTCGATATGTTGGTTCTTTTGGCTAATGTTATTTCGAGATCACAACATGGTGAACAAATGAATGTGGATGCACACAAGTTCTCTCCATTGTCGATATCTATCCTCATGGCTATCCAATGAAGATAGGAAAGAATAATCTCCGTGTTGACTTTGACACCTCACTTGCTCGAATCTTCGTGTTTAATTGCTATTGACATTCGAGGACTCACCCTTATCGAACATGCTTACTCACTCGCAACTGCTCCCGAGATCTACATCCAACAGTTCGGAACACTATGGAAAGGGTCAAAGGACAAGCCGCGACAGCGGTGACTCGAATCACAAACAAGTCACCATTACACCTGCAGACTTGAGGGTCGTTTCTCCTAATTCCTCAAGTCGATCCAACCAAACTATATGCCTCACCGTCTTTGAAGAGCTCACTCTCGATTCTTAATCGATATCGGTTATGACGAGACTACGAGTAATCAACAAGCATTCTCACGTAGAGCTTAAGAGTATTCCTCAACCATGGAGAACTCTCTACATGATCATCACCAAGTCTGCTTTCGTCGTGACAATGGCCATGAGCACCCCAAGCTCATGGAACCGCAAATATTCAGGCATTGGTCAACAAGAAACACATCGCTATCGAAGCTACGATTTGGGATGACATGATGTCATTTCTCAACAAACTTGGCTCAAAGATCCCATACATCGATATACTAAATTGTTGATCCAGAGAGCACTTGGACTTCATCCCGACATTCCCAAGAGGCTCAATGACCGAAAATCACGATATGTTGACGGAACCTATTCTATCGTCGAATCAAGGAAACGTCTACAAAGAAACAAGGTGTTGTCTGTGATTTCCTTCTAAGCGAAGATGTCGAAGCTCGAAGCGCATAAAAGATATCTGGAAGCGGTCAAACAAGGCAAAGTTGGTCATCTCGACGAAAATCTTCGGTACACCTGTAAGGAGAACCAAAAGGTAGTCTTGGAAGTGTTACAAGTGCAGATAGTCAAAGGAATGTTCCAAAGAAGAAACCTATTCCAAGAGGAAGCCCACCCTAAGAAGAAAGTTCCTTCTCGGAAGCCACTCGATCCTTTCACTTGAACCGCAAAGGCAGCTCGGGGGACGAGGACTGCGAGGCTACCGACTACGTATGAAGAGATCACATACTCGAACCGCAAGGATGAAAATCCTCGGTGCCAAAACCTCCAAGTCCTCAAACTATTAAAGGAAGACTCTCACTTGTACCTCGTGATGAAAGCTCAAGATGAAGAAGAGCAATTGGATCAAGCATACTGGGAAGAAGTTTCACAAAGTCGACACCTTCAAAAGGTCAAGAATTTGCTAAAGATCAAATGGGTGGCCCCGAGGATCAAGTGGGCTGCCCATCCTCTCCGGATCCCGATGCGGTTAATCGACCGATAAGGGATCCGGTGCCACCACTCTTACGCAACAACAACAACTGTGGAGGACACTATTGTGTATGATTTTGAGAAATGTGGCGAGAAAGAAAAGTCTAAGGATGACGAGGATGATTATACAAAGTTTCTTCTCGACGGTCCAACACACTCAAAGGAGAAAACCTCGAAACTCCTAAGGACATGAAGTCTCCTCATGTCTCCTCATCATCGGATTCTTCGTCTCATTCATCACAACCACCATCAACAAAGTCAACCGGATCATCATCCAAATCCGTGAAGAAACCACCTAAATCTTGGATTTCTCGGTCTCATAAAAGATTGTGAAAGTCAGTCCAACTAGTCGAGAGAAGAAGGACATACTACGGAAAATGAATTGGTTTCTTGACCAAATTGAAGACTTAAATGATGAGAAAGACAAGATGGAGAAAGAAAGGAATTTGTTCGAAGTTCATGAAGAGTCATCAAAGGAGGAACTGAATGAAATGATTGAAGGTTACACTCAAAAGTACCTTCGTGGATATCGTTCTAAAGTCCAAAAGGAACCGGAGAAGTCAACAAGAGATCAAACCCACAAGTTTCTTCTCGACATCGTCCCGGTGTGACTAGAGAAGTATTTTCCGATTAACTCACCCCTAACATCGCCGCATTGGTTAAACATACAATGGCCAAAGAAGTCGATCTCTCTCGAATGAAGGTTAATCGCAAACTAGTGATGCAAATGTCAAAGCGATGCGGAACGTTTACTTCAGAGGAAGCTAAATTTTTCGAATGTCTACTTGCCTTTCAACTCGGATCATCATGCGAGGAGTCACCGATCAAACAAAACGGCCAAGAGATGACGATGATAAGGATAAAGATTCGCACCAAAACGCCGTAAGCGATGCGGTAAATCTACTTCAATGCCACCTCCTCCACCACGGACTTCTTCTCAACATAAGTCTCTCCACCTCGGTCTTCATCGATAAACCTCGGGACGATTCCGAGTTACCACCTTGACTCATAAAGCGGTGATCACTTTGAGTATACGGGTGGTGACGATGAAGAGGTCCTGAGCCCCGACAACAACCCACCTCACCCAAACAAGTGCGTAAACCAAGATCATCCTCAAAGCCTTCCAAAAGAAGAAGCGAGACGACTCACCGGAATCGTAACATGGCTAGATGACGATAAAACCAAGAGTATGAATGGTTCTCCACACTTGTCAATCAAACTCCCTATCGATGAAGGTCAAGAATTGGTAGTCGGTTCTACATTGGAGCACATAAAACTATTGCAAGAACAGTTCCATGTGAAGAAAATGACAAAATGCGAGTTGAGCGAATCAAAATGAAGCTTTTCAACTGTGGAAAGACACTCTCGAAAGCGCCCTCGAGGTCGAATATCATCTTGAGAACATCGCTCGAGCTATGTCTAACAACATGGATTGGCTCAATCCGGAAGCAAACATTGACTTCACACAAAGGGACAACCCTCCATACTACACCGATGGACCAAACCTCTACCGACCATTGGCCAACGAGCGAACCAAAGATTCCTTCCGATATTTCTTCAACAAAGACACGGAATTTCTTCTCCATGGTGGAGATGGTTCGAGAAAATACACTACATCATTGACTCTTCCATTCCCGTGACCATTTACTCAAGCGCATAGCTATCGAGGAACGTGCAAATCACTTGTTTTCGACAGCGTGCAAGCATATGATCAAGATGCATTGTATGGGATTCATCATTTGCACGAACGCCGAAGAATCTACTACGTGTCGCTGGTTGAAGTCTCAACATGCGATGTATAGTTCTAAGGACATCGTGGCCATCAAACACATTGATCTCAAGTCTAAGTGGGACTACACATTCTTAAAGAATATCATAGTCAAACGACAAGATGAACAGACTATGGATTCTCGGTCGACTTTGAGAACTTGTCCCTCAACGACATCGAAGACATGTATCTTGCCAAAATGCATGTGCGTATGAGACAATTCTCGATTGAAGTTCAACGTGAATTTATCAAGTCGGCTCATCTTCATTAAACGCATCGTGATCAAAGAAGCGTGTCGAAGATATCCGGATGGTTTGTTGAATCATATCGTAAACGCAGTAAACTTCACTCCACCACGACTGATCTTCCCAACATCAACCGACCACACAACTCACGCTCATCGAAAACCTTTCGGCGTTGTTTACCGATGAACTTCAAAGCTGCTTAATGGCGTGTAGTGAACTCCAAAATTTGGGGATCATACCTTGAAGATGGTTAGGGATGGATTGGCATATGATTGAAGGATATCGCACGAAAGTTGGGAATCCTAAGCTGGAATTCTCATAAAAGGAGGGATGTGAGACGCATCATCACCATGATTGATGAGCGGTTGTTCGAAGGGATCGATTCGAGCGATTGGAAAGCTATGTTGGTGGTCGACTCGGGAGAAACACTATCGGCTTTCAACGCCTGCGCACTCACAGGAATATCACCGCACTTCCGGTACCCTTGAATTGTTTCCTTCATATAATATTGGATGTGTGATTATATATGTGAATGGCTTGTGCACACATAAAGATTGTACAACCCGTGTCTCACAAGAAAGGACCACGTGGTACGCCTCGGTGCCACAATCCTTATAAAAGGAGCGAAAGCTTCTTATTTTGAGTAAAACCTATCAAACCTTTCATTTTTCAAGGTTTTGCTCAAAAGACAAGTACTTCCCATATGATTTTAAAACCTCAACCATTTATATCACTAGTTGAGGGGAGTATTTGATGAAAACTTTGTTCACAAATTGTTCACGATGGTTACTCTTCCCGCAACACTCAAAATGGTCATATTTATTCACAACCGCTCAAAAATAACATTTTATATGCCATTTTTGAGGGGAGAAAATTGTGTGATAAGAAATATGTTGTGCAAAATGCAAATGAATCTGTGTACCTCGGACTTAACCAATGAATTGACGGTACTAAAGCTGCTTTGTAACTCGAAAAGACTTGTCTCGGACGGGTAATAATTTCAAGCTAGTTCGCTAGTAATGTAAGCGTGTCTCGCAAAGGACTTGTCCAAGTAGAAAGTACCATTCAAGATACTCTTGGTAGACATGAACTCGGACGGGTATGACAACCTTCGAGGTTTGTCTACACCTTCAAGGTAGTTATTAGAGCTAGTTGTCACCTAAAACCGACAATGTAACTCTTTAACTATTCAACGAATCGTGTCTCGCGGAGATTGTCTATCTTTAGTAGATCAATTCAAAATGCGCGCTCTTTCCTCCTTTGTGCATTTAACCATTAAAACTATTAGCGGATGTGGAGGAGTATTTATGCAAAAACTTATCTCTCATGATGGTTCAAACATGTTTTCATTTACAAACCCTTTGAGATATTTTCACATCTGATGGTTTAATGGCAAACATAGGTTAGTCATGGAGTTATAAGGTGACTAAGGTTAGGAATAATCGTCCTATGATCCGCCAGAGTCGGAGGATCTACCCAAGGACACTACCATTAGTTAGTGTTAGAAGTCCTTAGGAATGATTGTAAAAAGGAGAAAATGAGAATTGGAGAAAGAAGGAGTTGAAGAATCAAAAGAAATGTAAAGTAAAGGGTGAAAAGAAATAGCCCTCCAGATTATTCAACTTAGGGCGCATAAGGGTTCAATTCATATGCTCTTGGTTGTCACTTAGTGACACCGGTATTGAAGATTAAAAGTCGTCATGGACCCAAATGGCGCATGCACTAAACCTTCTTAGCCACTCAAGTTTCTCTCAAGCGAGCTTGTTTCATTCTCACGGGGAACCCTACATAAACTATTGGCTTTCTCTTAGAGATCACCGGTATTGAAGAAGGAGACCCTCTCCTAGTCTCCTCGGGAAAACCAAACGCACTATTGAGTCTAGAGCCACGAGATTCATCAAAAGATCTCTTAGGTACACTTGACATTTAATCACTGATGATCAACAAATAAGATCATCGATGGTTCATATCGAGTCCTTCATGATCTTAGCAATGCGTCGAGAACATTTATGAGAGGTTCACATCTGTGATCCTCGGTGATTGAATAAACTCCTACCAGGTCAACATCAAACGACCTTGACGGTCACTTCGGTAACTCCCGTGGATTACGCGGAGTGTGTCTCAAACGGTCTGATCGTGAGGTGATGCTTGGTGTACCTCGCGACTCATCTCGAATCCAGATGTACTTGGTACATCGCGCTATCTCACTTGTGGGACTCCGGTTCAGAACGGCCTTTGTAAGAATTAGAGTTGTGTTTTCACACTATCTTGTTAACACTCTCGAAGTTCAAACTTGTAGTGCTTAGGAAACCGCTTATTACTAACCGTTTGCAATGTTTTCTTCTTATGGAAGCTCGAGCCGGGATGATCGTGTTGATTCTTTTCATGTTCACGCCAACATCATCACTAATGGAAGTTCTATCCAAAAGCAACACAACCGTCGAATGATTCTTCGTCAAACCAAAGAATCTACAAAGTCAAAGACTTACGAGAACTTCATCGAGATTGATTTCCAACGCCTAAGAGCGTGTGAGCATGTTGAAGAATGACGTGGAGACTTTGGAGCAAGCGAAGCGCACTGAGGCGGGCGATGCGGACAACAACATACTATCACTTTCACCACAAAGAACAATGATCAAAGAACAAAGTCGAGATGACGTCGAAGCATAATCGTCCAAAGATAACTATCTCTACTGCTGGGAGATTGTTCGAATCAAGGCAATTCTCTCACAAGAAAGAAGAATGTCGAAGGCGTCACACTACTATTACATCAACGCTTTCCTTTGTTTATATTCATATATACTTGAGGGAGATTGTTGGAATCACTCAAACAAAGATTTCAAGTATTTATATTTCATATGTAATAGGTAGCTTTATTATGGCCTTTATGTTTGTTTAAGGTCAAGCTTATGTAGAAGGCCCATAAGCTTGATCCAAGCCCAATAAGGAATAGGGAAGGAGAGGAGTGTTGCCTAGCTCCTTGCCTATATAAACTCTTGTAAACCCTCATTTGAGGTTGGTTGTTCAAGTTTTCTCTCATTCATACTCTTTGCATAACCGGTCTTACTATACGTGTGTGTGTGTGATTTACTTGTTCAATCGCCTTCATCTCTTCTCTTATAACTTGTGTTTGTAAAACTAGTGACCTAACAACTACTTTCAGGAATCTCATCAAACAAAGGAGCAAACAAAGTTTCCAATTGTTGACGAGTGAATTCCATGGGTGGAACAGCTGATGAAGAGGGAAAGTTAAGACGGTTGGAAGCGGGTCCTAAGCGGTTTTGCTCAGAAGCCATATCTGTAAGCTCATCAAAGTTGACATGAACGGTTTTCATCATTTTTCGAGTTCGACGATTCCAAATTCGAAATCCTTTTGAATTTTCACAATATCCAATGAACACTCCAATGTCGGCTTTCGGCTGAAGTTTACCAATATCATCACGATCATTTTTTGGATAACACAATGCACCAAATACATGAAAATATCTGATATCTGGTTTGCGGTTGTGAACATTCTCATATGGAGTTTTATTATGGCACGTATGAATGATGGAACGGTTTTGAGTAAAATATGCATTTGAGACGGCTTCAGCCCACAAGAAATCCGGTAATTGTGAGAAAATCAACATTGTTCGAGCAGCCTCCACTAACGTTCGGTTTCGTCTTTCAACAACACCATTTTGTTCGAGAGTACGAGCAATCGAGGTCCGATGTGTGATTCCAACTTTCTCAAAGTAAGCACGAAGTGTTTGATTCTTGAATTCGGTTCCATTATGCATTCTACGATTCGAAGCGGTGTTTTGAGTTGAACACGAATCTTTGTGAGAAAGGTGATAATCATTGTTGGAGCTTGATCTTTAGTTCGAAGAAAATAGACCCAAGTTCAACGTGAATAATCATCAACAATAACCAGAATGTAGCGTTTGCCATTCACACTTTGTACACGCATGGGACCACATAAATCCATATGAAGCAAGTGAAGAACATGTTGAGAACTTGGTTCAGGTTTTGAGGGAAAGTTATATCTCTTGCTCTTGCCTTGTTCACAAGCCAAACATAAGTGATCTTTGGTGTATCGAAACCTTGGAAGACCATCAACTAACTTATGACGAGCGAGGTCAGTCATGGTTTTAAAGTTTAAATGAGAAAGCCTTTTGTGCTATAACCATGATTTCGTCAAAGTTGCTTTTGAGAGAAGACAAATCGGTGAAGATGCAATCATATCGAACATAGGAATCGTATAAAGATTTGTGCTTTGATTGCCAGTGAGTAAGTCATGTCCTTCCAAATCACGTACGTAACATGTTTTAGAGCGAAATGCAACTTCCAAATCATCATCACAGAATTGTCCAACTGAGAAAATATTGTGTCCAAGACCTTCGACATAATAAACTCGAATGATCTCGATGTTTCCATTAACATAATCTCCATATCCCATTATTGCGACAAAATGATCATTCTGAATCGACAAGATGCCGATTAACTTTGAAACAAAGTTTACTAATATAGATTTCATGTCATATGCGGGTAAATCACTATCAACAATCCACGAACGAGTTGAATCACCTGCAACACACGAAGACAACGAGGGTGGTATGATAGAAGCAGTGGAACCCAAAGAGTTAGTAGGTTCCATTATGTTAGTGTTACACATATTTGCACATTTAGGAATCCATTTAAAACTTGAGGTACGCTGTAACCATTGTTGCCATAACCAATTAGTGTGTCTACAGATTTCTCAGAAACTACATTGTGCACCTTCCCTAAATTCGATTTTGCAACTATTGGGGACCTAGAGGGAGGGCCAGTTATAGATTTCTTAGAACGAGCTAACAGAGAATTTGCAACAAATTTTTCATGAGTACCAGACATCATACTCTTACGACAAAAAACACAGGAAGCATTAACGTTTGAAACGTTTACAGACTTATCAATTGTTACACTGACATTAGAATTACAAGTTGCCAAATTTGAATCTAAAGCGGATGCAACATGATTTTTATTCGATTTCTAATATGAACTTCTACTTCGATGTCGGACGAGTGCTCTTCCTATGTTGCAAGATCCTAGTATTTTCTTTTGTCTCTTATTCTCGGATCTTCTAACATTAGTAGACCTTAACTATTCTGTAGAAGTGGAAGAAAGCAAATTATTTTCACGAGTTTTATCAATTATATACATGCCAGGAGCAATCACGTTTGTGTTACTAGACTTGCTAGATTCTTGTTTAGCTAGCTTTTCTTTAAGCTCAATGATGATGTGTTTTTGATCCTGAATTATGGAATTTAATCTTCATTGTTCACCCAACATTTGTCGAGTGTATTCAACATGGTGATCAAGTTCTTTTGACGCTTCAGAACGAACAGTTTAATATTCCTTTTTTACTTGTGCAATCTCTTGTTCATATTTGAAAATTTTACATTTTAACGACGCATTTTCATCATCAAGAAATTCGACTTTTGATAGTCGCGACTGTTCCAAAGAAAACTTTTCCTTTTGATTTTAAACTTTTCCTTTTGATTTTGGAAAGAAATTTCAAATTCAATTGTTTGAGACTGACACCATTGAAGTCTTCGTTTAAGTTCAGAAATCTCCATTGAAAGTTTAGATTGGACATCATCATTTTGTGAAAACATTTTCTCATTTTCCTCTTTAATTTCTCAATTTCATGCCTTAACATCGATTGTCCATTTCCAACGTTTGAACCATATTGAGATTCTCGTAGATTAACAAGTATCATTCACGAAGCAAATTCACAATATATAATCACGAAGCAATATTAGCATAAAGAGCATCTTAACAATTGATCAAAGGCATTTTGAAGATCTTGGTTTTGCATTGTTCTTGTGAAACCGAGTTTTCAAGTGTGTTAAAAGCTTCAATCATTGAAGTCACCTCTTGTTGAAGTTCCCTTTCGATTGTGTTGCACCTGACGCAAATGTCTGACGTGAGGTGAAATTTGGGTTTGAAACATTTGTCTTTGCTCTCTTGCATAAGCAGTTGAAAATTAGATGCTTTTAACTTTCGAATTTTTCTCAATTGCCGTTTCTAAAAATGAAATATCTTCCATAAACGTTTGAAAGTACCGTAATACTAAACAAGATTTGGGGTTTTTGGCAACGAGTTGCTTTTGCCGAGAGACGGTAAAGAACCATTTATTTGTGCAACAACGTGAGCGGGACCTTCTACGAAGATGCCTCGATTGATTGAAATATTATAAGATGGTGTTGAAATGACATTCGAGTTTGTAGAAGCATTTTCTCTTGTGTAATCATATGGTAAAATTCCATTTTGTCGCAATTTTAAGCGACTTGATCATCTTGTGCCCATTGTTCCTCACAATCAAATACAACAAGTTGCATGCTTGGATCTAAAGACATTGAGCACTATACAATTTGGGTATTTCCTTGAGGCTGTGTGAAGAAAGCGTGGGTGATTATACCCAAGAGCAAAACGTTTTGAGTCATCGGGACTCGGGAGTAAGGTTGACATTTCAATACATTTCTTGAGTGGCCAATCTTATATACAACGATGCCAAAATATTTTAACCGTCTTTCCAATCGAAGAATTTCCTTGATTTGAACATCAATGCGTTTCTTAGATTTCTTTTTGAATTCGAAAAATTTGACCGACTTGTTGAAAAATCTTGTTTAGTATTGGAAAGTTCCGTTTGAAGATTTTCAATGTTTTTACGAGTTCGAGACTTTTCTTGTTCAATTTTAGAAATCTTTTAGTTATTTGATGCAACAATTTCGTGCATCGATGTTGAAGATTTTGTTAGTTAACGTAATATTTTGAAAGGCCACTTCAAAACTTGTTTCTCGGGTGGTTTTAGTTTCAAAATCATTTATCTGTTTTCAACAACTCTCGAGTTCAGAAGTCAAGGAGGTAATCTCAGCCCTAAGGTTTTGGTTTATCTCATTACATTTTGCAGTTTGGGCTTGCATTGGCATAAGTTATGAATTAAGATATTCTGAATCTAGACCATGAATTTCTTCACTCTGTTCAATATGTTCATTATTTTCATCATCACTTAGGTCATCAAATGTAACCACAGGGTTAATTTGATCGGCTTCAATATGATTAAATAATGATTCATGTTGAATGATTCTACTCATTAGATGCGAATGCGACACAATTGCATTTATGAGGCATATATCGTTGTCAGTACACGAGATAGACCGTCTGTTTCATAGATCGGTCCATTCTCTATTTGACGGATGGGATGTTCCTGCATATTTGCCATCAAAACAACTCAACATTTGCTTCCAAATCTTCATATTCATCATCGAGAGTATACGCCATAAAACCTTGCGAGTTTCTTTGAGTTCTCCCCTGCTTCATCTTTGTATACCATCGGCATGACTTGTTTGTAGTAATCACCCCTACGGTTCGTGGTTCGGGACAAGCATTAGCAAGATGTCCTTGCTTTTTCAATTATAGCAATGAATAGTAATCACCAGGCAATTGAGTTCCCTGTTTCCACAACTTGAACATTTCTCTTGAAGTTATTACTACCGATCCCCCTGGCGATGTTTGACCATTCCTAGAATTACGAGAATACCCACTTGTAATCATTCGACGACCACTAGTTCTCATTCTTAACTTCAACTTTGCCACCTTGTATAAGCTGCGTAACTTTTGGGATTTGATGATGAATGAAGGCGATTGTTTGGTGAGTAGAGAACTTGGAGAAGGCTTTAGCAATAATGGCCATTCTTGATTCAATGCTTCAAAAGCATCATCTTGATCATCATTGGTTTGAGCATAGTATGTAGTGTTAGAATCACCTTCGGGGTTGACTTGATGAGAAGGTGTGGGTGGAGCATAAGCAAAGTGGCGTTGTTGTTGATCAAAAGCATGATTTGACTTTGGGAGCAGTTCGGATAACCATGTGCCATGAGCAATCGATCGGCAATCGGTGGTTGAAGGAAACCGTGTGTGCCACGAGCTTCTTTATCTTTGAGAACCTCATATTGATGATGTTTGAGATAATCATACAACAACCCATACTTGACATTATGAAGATCCTTGACTTGTCGAACAAAGTAACATACTTATGCCAACGGTCCTAATGAGTTGAAGCTTTGTGTTAATAGCAATGGTTGGAAGATCAATTTTATGTCGGTGCAAATCATTGACCACATTTGTGAAACGATGATAATATGATTCAAGTGATTCCCCGAGGCTCAATGGTAAACACATCAAAGTTGTGATACTGATTTAGACTCCATGTCGATCTTATTGATTCGATTGCCTTCCATCAAAAGATGAATTTGTTCCCCACATAGCTTTTGCGGTTATACGTGCATCAATACTTTGTTAATCGGATTAGGAATTCCAAGAAGTATTTGTTGCATAGCAAGCTCATCGACTTCAAGATGAAGTAGTTGTTACGGTGTTAAGCGGCTTAGTGGAACAATTGAGATAGTATCGGGTCTTGGTGGAGCAATTTGTGGATCTCCAGGAACAGTTCGGTTGGCATTTGAAACGGTCCTTCTAGTATCACCTTCTTCATATACTTACCATGAGGTTTCTTGAGTTCCATATACCTTAGAAATCGACTTGCCCATTGCACATAATTGCCTGGTGTAAGCATTGGAGGAAGAGTATCCGAACCAGCTTCATGAATTGATTGCTGACTTGTAACAACTTCACACATTTGAGAAAACCAAGTTTGTTGTTGAGGGATTTGTGGAACCATTGACATTCGTTGTTGAACTTGTTGAGGAGCTTGTGGAGGAGCTTGTTGAGGAGCTTGTTGTGGGGGTTGATAAGGATAATAGAGGTAATGGGGATAATACGGATACGGTGGTTGAGACATAATTGTTGATTGATGAATTATGAGGATCGTTAAGGATAATTAAGGTTGATGTTGTTTAGGTTTAGGTAGATTAGTAGCAAAGTCCGGAAATCCTAACTCACAGAAATTCAAAGTAGCAGAAATCCTAACTTGCAGAAAACCAAAGTAGCAGAAATCCAAACTTGCAGAAATCCTAAGTAGCAGAAATTCAAACTTGCAAAAATCCTAAGTTGCAGAAATCCAAACTTGCAGAAATCCTAAGTAGCAGAAATCCAAACTTGCAGAAATCCTAAGTAGCAGAAATCCAAACTTGCAGAAAAACAAACTCGCAGGAATTAGAAAAAACAAACTCGAAGGAATTAGAAAAACCAAACTCGCAGGTTTCTAAAAAAACCAAACTCGCAAGATTCTGAAAACCAAACTCGCAGGATTCTAAAAAACCAAACTCGCAGGATTACGAAAACCAAACTCTCAAGATTCTAAAAACCAAACTCGCATGATTACGAAAACCAAACTCGCAGGATTACGAAAAACCAAACTACAAGATTCGAAAACCAAACTCGCAAGATTCGAAAACCAAACTCGCATGAATCGAAAACCAAACTCAAAAATCGAAAACCAAACTCGCAAGAATCGAAATCCTAACTCATTGGAATCGAAATCCTAACTTCGTGAGGAATCGTAAATCCTAACTTCGCAAAAATGGAATTTGCTAACTCGCAAATATTCAAACCGAAATCTAACTATGCAAATCTTCAAGTCTAACTCATAAAAATTCAAGGCTAACTCGCCAATATTCAAGTCAAACTTCATAAAAATACATATTTCGGTCAAAAATCCATAAATTTCAATCTAAAACACGTTTTAAGCATGGATTTCCATTAGATCTAATCAATATTAACCTAAACTATGTAAAAGTATCTCGAGGTTTTAGATACAAACGATTTTGAAAAAAATTTAAAATTTTCTAACTCACTAAAATTCATAAATCTAAAACATGAAATTTGATCTTTATCACAACCAAAACAATCCTTGGCTCTTGATACCACTTGTTAGGTCACCATTCTATCACATCACAACATGTATTTTAGAGAAAGTGGAAGGAACTAATGAAGTATTATGAAATGATTATTACAATTAGAACCAACACCTCTCCTTCTGAGGAGGGTATTTATAGTGTTTACATAAATAGGGTGTTTCCCTTGGTTCTAGAAGAACCTTCTATCACATGACTCATGGGTTTACATGAGTTGTATTTTCAATACAAATATTTATAAACCATAAATTGTTAACAACCTATTACAAATTAAATAACCTACACTTCATAATAAAACATGTTCCTAACAAAAAGCAAGGTTGGAGGATAAAGATCTATCGGAAGAGGATAGAGATAGGATCTTTTTTAAGGGTATGCCACATAAGGAGAGTGACCTGGGAAACTTCGTTGCCTATTAAAGTTAACGAGACCACTCTAGTGTATGCTTTGGCGGATACGGGTTCAAGGGTCAATGTTATGCCCTATCCATTATTTAAGACGTTGGGCCTAAGTAAACCACAACCAAACCACTCCAAACTAACCATGGCGGATAATTCCCAAGCAAAGGCGATGGGGGAGGTGAAAAACGTAAGGGTGCAAATTGGCTATCAACCCTACTTGGCCGATTTTCTAGTCCTATACATACCGGTTGATAAGAGTCTACCTCTTCTACTTGGAAGACCGTTCCTACGCACATGTGGTGCAATCATAGATATAGGGAGGGGTACGATGACAATCGATGATGGGATCTCAAAACAAACCTATTATCCCAAGCCAAGGGGACCAATGTTGGAATTCATGGAGGATTTAGAATTGTTTGATGGGGACGATGACTTGACTTGTTTTGAAATTTGTTTGATGGGGATGATGTCCACCATACTTTGATATTGAGGATGAGATGGGCGTGCACTAGCGATGGAAGCATTCTACAATCCATTCAAAAACATCCTTGTTTACAAAAACTCACAAATTTCTTAGGTTCTCGACCGGTTCAACTTAAAATTTTGGAATGGGGACCGAGGGTCAAGTGTTTACAAAGAGAGGATGGAGGCAGGGAATGGCACGTCAAATTTGATATTCTATGCCGGATGGGAGAATATTTGTAAGGAAATTCAAAACTCACGAAACACACCGTGAATTGACCGGGAAATTTCAAAGTAAGGACATCTTAAGGCATGAGTATTTTGAGGAGTAATAAGGAGAAGCTGTCTGATAATAACAAGCAATTGTTTGCTTGATTTTCATCTCTTGATGAAACTTTTAATTTTATGCATTTAGGATTTTGTTCTTCATTTGATTTTTATTTCTCTTATTATTTTGATTTGAAGTTATTTAATCAATGCATTTTGAGTTTTAGCTTAAGTTATGATTATAAGTATGATGATTTAGTTTTTAAGATTAGATGTGTTGAAATTTCCAAATGGTTGGATGAATGTTGTGTGCATCTTTAATCGGATTTTTGAGTAAACGATTGTTGCTTAGAAGGTAAAATGCCCAAGTAAAGTGAAAAGGCAAAATTAAACAAAAATGCAAACCGAAGCGGTTGTGTCCATGACTGAAATAGTTGCATGCAAGTATAAATACCAAAATTCAATTTTGCAAAAACATACACACATACACACTAATCCTCCATCGGGTTTTAAAATTCGACCATTAGAAGTTGTTTGAAGATTTTAAAAGTTGTAGAAGATCATCATGGCACCTAAGCAAGTAAGCATCTGCAATCAATTAACTTAATTAAGGTTTAATTAGAGTATTTGATTTGAATTTCAAATTAGGTCACTAATTTGGGGGTTTTGATAAATTGAATTAAGTTGTAATCTTTTAGGATTAAGTGGGTAATTGATATGGAATGCATTGCAAAAGAATTGTAGTGATTGATTCAACATGGAATGAGTATTAGATGATTGAATTTTGGATTTATTTAGGTTGTGCCATTGAATCAAATTAAGTTGCATTTGATGATTCCTAGTTGGTAGATGATGCATTTTAATGAATTTTGGATGCCACATTGTTGATTAGAACAAGTAATTGAGAATTGAAAGTTGAGATTGATAGTTCTAAGCAAGATGAACATGTGATGATTGGAAGTCTTGAATACAGATTAAGAGCAATTTGAGGATGTGGGAATCATTGATGATGTTAGAATGCAGTTTAGGAGTGAATTGGAATTAGAAGAATCTAGTGGAAATGGATTGGAAGGCCAAAGCCTTGCGAGGTCTATAACCGATCGGTTGCATATCATATTGAGCTGTTGGATTGAGTCATAAGTGGAACCGATCCGGTTGCCACTTTCAACCGATCCGGTTCCGCGTTATTGTGGGAATTTTAGATTTTGAACTAGACCTTAGAGGCTTCTATAAACCTTATCGTTTGTTCTAACACTCTTATATTGACTTATATTTATGATTTCTACTGAGAAATGTTGTAGGTTGTTCAAGTTCGACACGGGTTCTACTAAACTGATTGTTACCAAGTATTTCCAAAGGAGCATGAGGAAGAAGGTTACATTATAGCTTGAAGGTGAAGGAATGCAAACTTGAAGTTCAAAGATCTCACCAATGAGGAGAAACATGCTTTTCAGGGAACGATTATCAAAGTTGCAAAATAGGACAGTTTTGGTTCCAAGGTTGATTGATTGGGATTTGTTTGCCGAATATGAGTGTGAAAATGAGTTACGTCATATAACGCGGATGTCTTATGTCTATCCGGTTGATGGGAATTTGTTTGATGATTTGTCATGGGAAAGAGCATTTAGCATAAATGAATAGGTTTATCGTGAATGGTGTATGGAGTTCTTTTCGACTATGTACTTTGAAAGAAAGGTCAATGTTCAAAACATCATGGAAAAAGTTTGTGTTTGGTTTAGGCTTTGTGGGCAGGATCACGCCTACACTTTGTCGGATTTTGCTGTTGCTCTTGGCTTGTATGAGCCGAATGAAATTAAGCATCGATTGTTTGAAACTCATTTTCAAGGCTTAGGAGGTTTGAACAAGATTACCTAGTATCCCCGCTTACTTTAATCGCGTGGGAGATCCTTCTTGTACTAAAAGGAATCTTCGCAACCATTAGGAATCCATTGATGAGAGTGCTACACAAGTTGCTAATGGCGGGTGTTTCATAGAGTTAGAAGCAGGGACAAATGCCATAAGCCGGACTTGTGGGTTATGATGTTGTTGGAAGAAACTAAGGATGGAAATGCTGCAGCTCATGGCCAGTATTTGTCTAGAGAGCCCGGGAATCAAAGGTAATAGCAACATTTGTGGAGGCCATTTTGTGACGAGGTTGGCAAGGAATCTTGGGTATTATAATAGCAGTGAGTTGGCTAAGTGTGGAGAGCCAAAGATTAGTGAGATGTGGAATGCAATTGGTTTTGGTAATGCTTTGAATAGGAGGATCAAAACATTGGGAGCATAGATTGAACCACAACCACAACAACAACAACCACCACAGCAGCAAGGAAATGTGCCAATGGGCAATGTATCGATGGGAACCGTGCAAACGGGTATGTATAGTAGTTTTGACTCAGGTTGGGGAGAGTGGAACCAACATTTGAATGAAATTGAGTGTAGGGGCGTTTGGAGACTCGATGATGTTGAGAAACAATTATATCAATGATTATTCGATGCCGATTTTTCAACAAATGGCTCAAGAAGCCAATTACGAGTTGCCACCCTACAACCCACCCAATGTTCCACCATATCCTTTCCTACACCTCTTATCTCGGACCTATCCGTATCCATATCTGGATATGCACCATTTTCCGACCAGTGCTTGCAAATGGTAGATTACCGAGGTTGGAGGATCTAGCTATGATGTTGGAGGATCTTCATCGGGAGTTGCAAGGAGAAGAAGAAGAGAAGGTTTACACAATCTTTGATGAGGAGGAAAACTATGAAAGCAAAGCGATGATGTGAAGGTGATGAGATGAGTGAGGATGACGAATGATCGTGGATCATTCTTGATTTATTGTTTCAAAAACAATGGTTATTGTGTGTCGAACAAAATTATCTCTATATCTATCTCTTAACTATTTCTTTAGGATGATTATCATACTTTATTTATTTTCAATTTTAAGTAGCGTTTGGATTGTTTGTTTGTGTTGTTTTGTGTATTGCGTATTTTGCAGTTTTGTTTACAGGATGGATGTGACGGAAGCTTATTGTTGGTCAATATTTGGAGTTGGATAACTCACATGCTTGCTTATGACCCAATATGCATATTGCATATTCTATCCCGTGGTATCTTTTTGACTATTTCTTTTTCCCATTTTCTTTACTTTGAAGTTACTTTTATTACATTGAGGACAATGCAAAACTTAATTATGAGGAGGGAAGAAAATAGGAAAAATGATACGATTTTAAATTTTTTAGTTTTTAGTCTTATTTTTTATTTTTAGGTAAAGTTTTTGGATTTTAGTAATTAGCGATGAAATCGCCCTTGATTGTTTAGTTGTTTTCTACGTTATTGAAATATATTAAAACAACTTGGGTATTTCAATGGTAAAATGAGGTTTTTGAAAATTTTGATTTGAACCAAATTACAAGTAATTCATTATGGATTCGATAGCATTTTCTAGCACGCATTATAGCTTTTCCCACTTAATTGTGAGGTTTCTTTTGTATAAAACACATCTTTTTATTTTATATTTGCTATGAGTGTCTTGGGTGATTATGTCGATTTGGATGGCCTTCCATTTTATATCTAATATCACTCTCGAGTGATAAAAATATGTTCAAATGATAAGAGGCATCGTGGATTTAACCCAAATGGCCTT
Source organism: Chrysanthemum lavandulifolium (assembly GCA_022545495.1). Classification (NCBI taxonomy): domain Eukaryota; kingdom Viridiplantae; phylum Streptophyta; class Magnoliopsida; order Asterales; family Asteraceae; genus Chrysanthemum; species Chrysanthemum lavandulifolium. The sequence continues at coordinate 126,329,523 of CM040241.1, read as the reverse complement.
CCATTTTACATCTAATGATTTTGCTAACCACATCGGTTAGTTAACCACCTTATATGGACTCATTTGTTAGTGCTCATTTTAGCACTAGATACCCTTAGTTACACCCTTGAGCCAATCATTTCATTCTTGTTTAAATCCGGAAAATACAAAAATATTTTACACCTTAAACCTTAGCCAACTCATGTCTTGTCTATTGGTTTGTTGCTAGTTGTTTGGAGTGTTGGATTGTTTTTTATGATTATGAAAAAGCTACACTTTGTCTATAGTATGTACCATTCTCCAACAAAGATGAAGGAGACGTCTTTCTCGTTTGTATTTTTTGTAGTGTATGCTTACGCTAAGTGTGGGGGAACTTGTTATTAAAAAAAATGGTTATAGCCAATGTGCTATATGAAGAATATTGATTAGCCAATGAGCTAAATTGAGTTATATATGTTTGGAGATCGATATGTGAAGAAGAGGAAAATATAATCATTTTCGGGATTGTGTTTTGTATGATGGCTAGCAACATGGAGGTTTAGACTTGACTTTATTTTTCTTTTAGGGCTCGTTTGGTTTGTTGCCAGGAATGACAATGGGTATCGGATTTGGAACGAGGTGGAATGATAATGGGTATGAAAAAGTATATCATTACGATTGTTTATGTTTGGTTGATAAAATATGGTATGAAAAAGTGTATAGATATTTTAATTTTGTAGTGGAAAAAAGAGGGGTCCACGGGAATGGATTTCATAGACACCAAATTGGTGTGTAATGAATCTATGACTATGATATACCCATTTCATTACCGGGCCCACAAAATAAAACAAAACAAACACCGACTATGACTTTGAAAGTCATAGTCTCATTCCATTAATCACAAACCAAACGGGCCCATAACACCAATTTCATAAACCATCCCATGCCTTATCCATACCATTTATAAACCCAAGCCTTAACCTTATAACCCGAATAAAGCCCTCTTTGATGAATTTATTTTCTTTTTTTTGATACTTGTACAAGCTTATGGTAAAAGCATTAATCATGACTAGGCATTGAGTGATTTACACATACCCACCAATATATGAGTGTTGAGTGAATTCTTAAAATCATTCGTGAGGTGTTTAGTTGTGTTATCTAAAGTATTTGGTTCATTTTAAAGTTTTCACATATTAAAAGCAAATTAGTGATTATTTCTTTTGATATGATTGTTAAAATTTTCAGAACCACGGTATCAAGACCATTGAAATCGATTTTTGCAAATGTTAGACCTCCTCGAGGGCGAGTAGAACTTAAGTATGGGGGAATTTGATAATGCTCAAAATGAACATATTTTTAGTAGCGTTATTATTGGTTTTGTGTATGATAATCGGCTATATTTACTCATAACTGTTGCAAAACTGCAAAAGATGCCTATTGTGTATGTGAATGTAGCCAGGTATCGCAAAACATAAAGAAATGAAGTTTTCATGCACAATTGGAGAATTCCCGAGGAAGGAAGTCAAGTAAGGAAGCTCTTGGACTCAATGATTAGGAAGCGCAATGATTTCTAAGTATCTACAGCAAGTAAAGATCAAGTTTCATCTTGAAAATCATCAGCGAAAACATAGGAAAAGGCGCAAATCAAGAAAAGTCAACAAAAGTCAAAACTGGAGGTACAAGAGGCGCCCAACCGTTCGGTTGGAGCCCGGTACCAATCCGGTTGGGCGAGTGAACCAAACACAACCGATCCGGTCGCGTTGCAACCGATCCGGTTGCCAAGTCTGGAGTTACAACTTTTGTTATTTAATTTTGCCTTAACTCCCCATAATCATTGGAGGCTGATCATTTCCTATTATTTACTTGTAGAGAATGTTTTTAGACAGATAGTTATGGTTCTCTAGCTATATAATGAACCTAGACTTAGTAGTCTAGATGTGACACAACCCAAAGTGTAATAGTTTACACTAAAGCTATTACCAACTCATAGTATTCATCCCAAAAGTTTGTTACTGTAAAAGCGTCCGGAGGTTGAGAGGCAATTCTCATCCATTGTTTGATCATTCGAGTTATACGGTTAACCTAGGCGATTGGGCGTATGGTTGCTATAATCCATAAATTCTAATTCTTGTAATCCAAAAGTTTAGGTATTCTATGGAACTTGTTATGAATTTCTATTCTCTTGAGTTATTTGAATTACTTTGTTATTACTTGTGTTTTGTTATAATTGTCATGGAGTAGTTCTTGAATATACTTGTGTGTATGGATTTAGGAAATCATACTAGTGTTCTTTTATGTGATGCATGTATATGATCTTGTTTAAATGAGTTTGTTGGAAAACTACTAGTCTTGTTTGATTTGTCGGTAAAACATGTTTTAAGAAAAAGGACGAAAGGATTTCTCTTGTGTTTATTCCAAAAGTTAAGTGACAAACTAGTATGGGGATATGGTGATTGACAACCACCATGTTTACTTATTGAAACAAGACTAGAAACATTTTCATCACGAAGGTCGAAAGATTCGTGGAGCGAGTTTAATAAGAACATTTACAAACAAATGGATTTTCTAAAGGATAATCATTAGGATAAGGACCGAAAGGATTACCTATATGTTATTGTTCTTAAAATGATTTTACAAAAATAAACCATGGGTTGGAAATTATTTGCTTATGATTTGTGCATCACATCAAGAGTTTACACCAAGCCTTCATGAACACTTACTATGATTGCCTATAGACTACACACAAGTATATGTTTCTTAATATTGATTTTCACTAAAACCATAATTTTGGAGAGAGCCTTGACAAAGCTTTCTTGTTACCAATCTTTAAAACAAATTCAAAATCGAAATATCTTGGGACGATCTCGACTTACCCACCTTTGCTATCGCGACAGTATACTTGCTCGTATGTGTTTATAGTAATAGCGGATAATTCGTGTTTATAAATTTTAAAACTTGCACACGTAATGCACATCACCCACTTTACTCATTTAAACTCTTTGGGGAGATACATGATCAACTACTTGCTTTTACTTTTACAAATACTCAAAACATTTATACTTTTATGCTACGCTATACTTTTTATACTTTTTGGTCATGATTGTGTTTTACTTAATTGCATCATACTTGATTGCTTTATACATGATTGCATTATTCTTGATTGCGTTATTCTTTAGCAACTGCTTAACTCGGTTATAGTTATGGAGATGTATTGATAGTACTCATGGGAAGATGCCCCTACTTTTGTGTCCAAGATGTGTGACCTTGGGTGAAGCAGATTATTTGGGAAGATGCCCACCGCCCTTGTGTCCTTATTCTAGACCTTGGTGAATATAATCCGATGTATTATAAGCATGTGCATTTAGTGGTTGGTAGTAATCTTTGGGAAGAGGCTCCCAACATGTGTATTTTAGTTGGTTGTTACTCTTTACATTAAGAACTTGCATATATCGATTCACATATGTTTTACTCATACTATATTTTAGCGATGGGTTGTAAACATATAGGTTGCAAGTTTTGTATGGTGCTAAACTTGAAACCCGAATGGATTTACAATGCCTTTGATGTGGGAACATTCTTTAAAGCCTTGCATGTTAAAACAAACTTTATGAACTCATCAACCATTACGTTGACACTTTAGCATGTTTATCTCAAGTCATTAAGGCGATAATTGTTACATGGAACATAGAGTCTCACGGCATATTTTGAAGACTTATGCTTTTGTCATTTACCATTCAAAATATTTTATAAACATTTATATATTATCTTTTGGGACCTCATGTTTGTAACTTTGATTTGAATTATCGAATGGTAACTTTTCAAAACGTCTCATTTAGAGTTTGTTTTATATAAGTTGTACTTTGTATTATGAAATAGAATCTCAGTGACTCAATCTTCCGCTACGGTATTTTGAGGGCGTTACACTTTTATCTCTCATTATTTGAAAGCATATTATCACACAAAGATCCATCAAAACAAGCTTATAGTTCCCATGATGAAGGCTTAATTGTTTGAAAAAGTAGATGCTCATATAGGATCAAAGTGATACTACTACTTATAAGTCGAGTGGCCCTAACAACCTGCTTAACTGAACTTATTGAATAGATGGGCTTCAACAAACCTACTTCTACTTCTTAGATGCATTATTCAATATATATATATATATATATATATATATATATATATATATATATATATATATATATATATATATATATATATATATATATATATATATATATATATATAATCAAGATCAAATAGATCAAACTTAAAGTTGTTAAAATGAGATCCAACTAAATTTGACAAGCGACACTCTCCTTATAACAAAAATAATTTTTATTAACTACAACTAAAATTGTTAAAGTTTCGATAGATTTCTTTTTAAAATTTGAAACCTAAGTGATACACTTTGATTAGAAGTGTAATGTATCGAGTTTACGTATGTGTATCACATTTGGAATATTTATTAGTGTATATGTATCGGTGTATCACTAATCCAAACTCATGTATCACTTGGTTATTAGTTGCTAAAATGTTAATTTGTATTAAAATATTATTTTTGTGTGTATTATTGCCAAAATTGTTATTTATAAATGTTTTAATGGTTTTTTAGACTTGATCTTATTTTTACAACTTTAAGTTTGATCTCACGTTATAAAAATAAGATCAAATCTAAAAAACCACTAAAACATTTATAAATAACAATTTTAGCAATCATACACAAAAAAAATAATATTTTAATACAAATTAACATTTTAGCAACTAATAACCAAATGATACATGAGTTTGGATTAGTGATACACGACATACATTACACTAATAAATATTCCAAAACACGACACATACGAAACGATACATTAAACTTCTAATCAAAGTGTATCACCTAGGTTTCAGAATTTTAAAAATAAATCTATCGAAACTTAATAATTTTAGTTGTAGTAAATAAAAAATTATTTTTATTGTAAGGAGAGTATCTCTGTTAAATTTTAGTTCGATCTCATTTTAACAACTTTAAGTATGATCTTATTTGATCTAGATTCTATATATATATATATATATATATATATATATATATATATATATATATATATATATATATATATATATATATATATATATATATATATATATATATATATATATATATATATATATACTACCGATTAATCTTCGACTAATCGATTAATCGCTAGGCGATACGCCGTAACTAGCGTCTAACGATTTTTACAACCTTGGTTTCACATATTCTTTAGTTAGTATTTTCTTCAAATATTTGTTAGTATTTTATCTTTCATGTAACTTTGTATTAGCGGTTATTCACTATAGTAATAGTTAGAGCATGATATATAGAGAAAATTTCATGTTAGGTTTCCGTCAATTGAGTAGGATTAAATGAGAAGAAAATTATAATAAAAAAATGAGAAAAAAACACAAACACACATTTCAGATGCATCTACAAAAATACAAAAAATGTTAGAACCACAAATTTTACACATAAAAAATTCACAATCCGATGTGTCATATAAATAGTGGCATTCTCTAAATTACATTTTAATTTTCTCTCTTAAAAACATCCACTAGTTTACATGACGCATCATTATGTGGAAAATCTTTTGTAAATCTTTTGTTGTTCTAGCATTCTTTCAAAAATAAATGAATCTCTCCATAAATTTTCTCTTATTTAAAATTTGTAGCTAGAAATCTTCTTATTATTCACATTTTAGTTTCTTTTCTCACAGACTTCTCCTCTATCAGGTTTATCATGAATTTGATCCGGGTAATTTGCGCTTTCTTTTCGACAAACAACTACAACAAGGAAGCTACCTTTTTTCACGACATTTCATATTAAAAGAAATAGTATCTATTAGACCTAATATAGTTGGGCGGCCTCGAGCGTACCTATTAGGTTTAGATTTAGGATTATAGTTGCTTCTTGTCAAGCTATTATAAATAGAATAATTTATTACAAGACAAATTCAATACAATATTTTTGAGATTTTTATGGTATCGGGGCTTTAGGTACAACAACAACAAATTGTTATCTTTTGGTCACTGACTACTTGGATGATTTGAAAGGATCTTAGTTTATTTATTTACTTTTCGCTTTATTTTATTTATTTATTTATTTTAATAATCCAACTCATAATCCTAGCCCATAAAGATAAACCTAGCTATCATCACAAAAGCCAAGAATGTTAATGTATGTATGTGTGTGTGTATATATATATATATATATATATATATATATATATATATTAGTATAATATTTTGTAGTAATTGGCTACAAATCATTATCTTCAAATGTGGGTCACGACTCTTTTGTGGGTCTGAGTTATTTTTGGTCCTGATTAATTTTGTGTATTTTTGTGGAGGATTGTAGCTAGTTGGCTTCAAAATTTGTAGCCAAGATATCCCCACACATCAACTTCGTCAACAATACTCTTAAATCTGCAGGATGGCAATCATCACCGTCGACAACAACAATTGACCGCTAATTTGCCTCTCCTTTCAAGAGGAAAAAATACAAGCTCACACATTACGAAAAACACATCCACAAAAAAAAGGACGCCGTCAAGCAGAATACAACTCTGCCTCCGTGCAAACAAAAGAGGGACAAAAGAAGAGTAAAGCGAAAAAAAGACGAAACAAAAGAAGACGGTGGCTTTCAACATTCAAAGTTATGATTCAAGCATTATGACACGTTCTTAGCTTGTAGGGTCATATTAGACCTAATATAGTTAGGTCCGCTTTATCACTTTATGCGCCCATACATATTGGATTTAGCGTTAAAATTATAGTTGCTTGAGTTAGAAAGTGAATAACAAATGGGTGTTATACGCATATCATTTTTTTTATGCGTACACCACGTTTATACATTAAAGTGTTGTACAGTGTGCATTACAATATTATACAGTGTGGTGTATACATGAAAAATAATGGTGTGCGTATCAACCCCATTACAAAAAGGACGTACATACAACAGATATCGGATCATTGATCCATTCTATCCGCTTAAAAGATACATTCCTAGTTCTAAGACAAATTATATCCGAATATAAGAGCGAGGGCACATGTTTGCCCGATTCTCTTCGTTTAGGTCCCACGTCACCACATCACTCCAACACACTCACTTAAAAATACCCTCCAATCACAACTAACTCACTTTCATCATTTGGCCCACTCACCTCTTTTTTTCATTTTCCATATTTTCCAAACACAATTAAATTCATTTCATTCATTTAAAATAAAAATACAACATACAATACGGAAAAAAAAAAAACATACGAAAATTTTAAAACATACGAAAAATAAAAAAACAAACGGAAAATAAAAACCATACGAAACTTAAATAATACAACTTCATTTGTAGTATTTTGCTATCAACTCGTCTTGATTCTTCTTGAGAATCGATCTTTTTGGCTCTGGCAAATTTTCAATATCATGCATGAGAAACTCCAATTCTGACTCTTGCTCCGACTTTTCTTCGCAATCCTCGCCTCGACACTTCGTGCTCCGTCAACTTTACGTTTATACTCTTGTGCTACCCCGGTGCTTGTTGGCGACTCCACCGATCTAGATTTTTTGTCGAGCGAGGCTTGCTCATGAGACGAGCTCTAGGATCGGGGCCAAATAATTCGGCAATATTATCTTCATTGATCCCATCCGGTGCGTCCCATTTGGGATATTCTCTCAAAACCTTCCATGCGGAACCATACTTAGCTGTTTCCCCGTCCCATTTTTGAAAGCAAGTCTTGCATTCTCAATGTGATCAACATCATTTTCCCCGGATCTGTTGCAAATGCTTGTAAAAACCATTAAACTTTTGGCAATCACCGTTTATCCGAGTCCATTTTCCCGTGCACATATTTTTTGTACGATAAGGCTCTGAACTACGAGCCTTGAAGTCCTCCCAAATCTGAGTCCAAAACGTATCGCTTAGCCGGTCATTACCGATAGCGGCGTTTTGGGATACCTCGACCCAACACTCGGCTAATATTTTTTCCTCCTGGCTTGTCCAACGAATGGTGGTTCGACCCTCTTTTTCGTCCTCATCCTTCTCGTCCGCGTCTAAGTTCACAACGGCCTTCTTTTTTTTATTTGTCGCTTTGGCCGGTTTCTTTCCTTGACGACGTTCTTCACGTGTTTCGGTTGGTGGTGGTTGAGGTACTTTGAATTATGATTCAAAGTAATGTTGTTGTGACGGATAGAATTGCGTTGGTGGTTGTTGTGACGGATAGAATTGCGTTGGTGGTGGTTGTGACGGATAAAATTGCGGTTGTGATGGTTGTGATGGATAAAATTGCGGTTGTGATGGTTGTGATGGATAGAATTGCGGTGGTGATTGTTTTGGATATTGAAAAGGTTGAAATCCGACTTCGAAGAAGTGTTTGAGCTTTGAGGCGATGGGGTGGACGGGTTTGACGAAGAGCGAGTTGTGGAGATTCATAAACAACATCTCGTTGGGATCTTGGACATTTTGGTTGTGGATTAAGATGATGAAGATAATATATTTTGGTTGTGAATGAGAAGTGTGAATGTTTTGGTAAAAATAGGTATTTTATAGAGAGAAGGGGGTATTATTTGGGTTTGAAAATGATGAAAAAAAAAAAAAAAAAAATTGACCGCTTGATATCAAGCGGTTATATATTCAACGCTTTAATTTCAAAACTTTTGTCTTTTACCATGTCGTTTGAGCGACGAGCACCCAATCGGCGAGATAGGATGGTGTCGTGGCGAGGCCGACAGCCACTGGCGAAGGCTCCGCATCGGATTCGGCGAGAAACGAAATGTCCACACCCTTGCTAAGAATGAACCTTAATAACTTCTTTTACAATAGTATCCTTTTGGCCGTTTCAGGACATGTCTACCACTGACTAGCTATATTACTGTAACAAGATGATGAAATGCTTATACGCAATAATAAAATCATTTTTGAGGTAAAGTAAAATGGTTTTCAGGTAACTATAATAAAACGAAGGCTAGGGGAATTGGTTCCCAACATTAGTTAACAATTCTTAGCTTTGTCAAATAACATGTAGTATTATTTGTGCAGAAAACAATAGCAAGACTTTATTTTTATTTCATATCATACCATGAAAGCTAAGAAACAATATAACTTAAGCAAAGACATATATTGATATTGCACCAAACACCTATGCAATTTTCCATGAGGAAATAGCATAGATCACCCTTCCTTTCCATCCTTGCACCATCCAATCTCCATCATTATCCACCATGAAATCCTTATGGAACCCTATTTTCACCTTAGCCTTAACCTCTTTCATTATGTCCTTGTTCATAGGCACCACGGTGAACCCTGCCCTCGTTCCTAGCTTGCCATTGTTTATACGTCTCCGGTCTCTCAATCCTCTTTGTTCCTTCATGCGCTATGACATTGATCACTTTCGACCAATCACCTCCTTCTCAAACAACAACCTTTCCTCATCTTCACGATGCAATGCTGCCTCAAACATATCAAATAACACCGAGAAGTTGAAATAAGCCTCACGAAATCTAGTCAAGAAGAATGGGGCATTGTAGTTCCATTGACAACTCCATGAATGAACAAATCTGGCTTGATGCGTCTTGATCAACTTCAAAACTGACTCACGGACAATCTATAGCTCAAGTACAGTCTCATCAGGCACGTTTCTCAGCCGATACAAGCAGTTAACCACGAGGATCTCGTCCTTGTCAATTTTAAGATCGTCTATAGTAACAGTATCCCATTGTTTTGCTATTGCATAGTACTCAAAGGGGACGTTGAATCTTTTGCAGTAATCAGCTAGACGACGTCCTGTTTCTTCAACTCTCTCAGCTGGGCGAAAGCCTGGCTGAGGAAAGTCAATCCCTGTAATCTTAAGGCTTGGCGGCCCACCAGGTCTTGCTGAGAGGCCCTGAATGAGGCAAGGCCATTGGAATCCGTACAAAATGCCAAAATCAATTATGTGAAGCTTTGGAGAACCTCTTGCAAGGTTTCCAATCATTTTATTGGCATAGATATTGGACATCTTCTTGAAAGGACAAGTTGAGACATAAACTTGATAAGCTTTAACGATATCAGAAGAATTGATCTTACTTGAAGCTAAATTTGCATACAAATCATTCCAGTGCCTTGAAAAGCGGGCCTCGAGTGCATTAGCAAAGTAATGTGCCAATCGCTCATCAGAATCTCCACGGGAGATGAATGGCTTCTGATTTTCTTGAGAAACTTTACAACCTCATATTTGTTGTTTGATGAAACAGCTTGTGCACATTGAGTGAGTAGAATCTTTAAGTCAACGATTTCCTTTTGGCATCAGTCCTCTTCCTTCTTTGTTTTCCATTATTTACAGGATTAGTCGGATTGTCAAAAGGACAACAAGCAAGTTCATCATGCAAGCCAACTTGTTTTGAACCAGGACAAAGTAAAAGCTTATCGATCATGGTCACAATATCACCTTCCATCATTTCCTCACCAAGACCACCTGCTAACTGCTTGTTGCTCCTCCATGTTCCTCAAAACCACCACATTCCAGCAGTTGCGGTTCTTCTTTCCCTCAAAGAACCAAATTGGTTTTCGGACGCTGAGTCTTGGAGAAATTAAGATCCAGAGCATTAATGCTTGATGGAAAATTCACCTGTTTTGTGCAAGAACATCATAAAACGATTTCTCGGTTGCTTGCAGAGCAGAACAATCATGATACATAGATGTCTTGTTCATCAAGTCATCTTCTTCACCCATAAGCATATCTTTAATATAATCAAGAACAGCCTCAAAATAGTCATGTGGAACAGTTGGATCATCACACTCAGTACAACCACAAGAACACCATCCTTTCTGCACGTTTTGTTTGTGTAAGGTCTGATTGTACACTACTTGAGGGGATTCAAGCTGTCGAGATGTTGGAGATACTATTTTTTCAACACGCTCTCAATTGGGGTTGGGCAATGAAGCTGGATGAGAGTGTTCATTGTTGTTAGTGACTAATGGTGGTGGTGATGGACTACTAACTATGCAAGTAACTCGTTTATATAGAACTTGAAAACCGACATAATGAATTACGTAACAAGTTAACATGGGTTGAATCAAGAACTAGCTAGAGATTGCGGATCATGTTACCTAACAAACAAGCAATGGGATATGGTGATGTATTTGTAGGAAATAAGGAACACTAATTAGTCACTGCACAAGGCTACATGTGATACTCGTTATCTAGTTCGATTACAAGTGTTGGTGATGAAGCGATTATCAGCCACCATTCATCATCAAGGCGAAGGGCGGTGGTCTGCTTGGTTTCGGTGTATGCTATTTTTAGGATGGTCCTGATTTACTGGAGTACAGGATAACTATAATTATTTGATGATGGTTTTGTGTTTCTTGTGATATTGCATTGATTTTGTATAAGTTAGCCATTAGCTTGCTTCTTTGAGAAAATTCGAGATTGGGAACAGATTTCATATTTAAATACTGTTGTTAGGACATTAGGTGATTTATAAGACATAGATTAAACCCGAATTACGAACTCTGGAACAAAGATAGAACATTAGTTAATGAGAAAATCCTCATAATATGATATGATTACCGAAGTGTACATGTACATCTCTTAGAGCTCTAGGTGTCGTCTCGCCGTCTTTCTCGCCATGCCACGGTGGCACTTCGCCGTCGCTCGCCGCTACACCGCATCACTCGCCGCCGTTTGCCGTGGGATCCTTCGCCATCTGCACAACAAGGGTAAAATGTGTACTTTTTCTGATTTCTTTACCGTTACCCAACGTTTGCATCTTCATTTATTATTATTATTTTTTTAAACACACTTTTACACACTATAAATACTAACCATTTCAATCAAAATAAAAACAAACTTTTACACATTATAAAATTTACATATATAAACATGAGTGAATCATCTCATTCCGGTGAAAGTGACATTGAAGAGATAGCGGAGCTAGAAATGTTTACTCAAGAGTTTGAGTACGAACAATCGTTGCAACAACAACAAGCTGGTCCTTCATGCCACCGTCGATACGTCCCCCGTGAACGTGAAATTGCTGAAGCACGTCTAACTTGCTGACTATTTTGGTGACAACCCAAAATATACGGACGGAAATTTTAGGCGTCGCTTTCGTATGAGCCGTAAACTATTTTTACAAATAGCACAAGGTATTGAAACATATATTGAAACTCATCATCCTCTTCCCAAGCATTTTGATTTCTTTATAGTCTGACCCGATGCTAGGGGTGTAATGAGTTTTAGTGTGATTATGAAATGCACATGTGCCCTATGCCAATTGGCTTACAGGGTATCGGTGATGCATTAGATGAGTATTTACAAATAGGTGAACAACAATACGCGATTGCCTAGATTTTTACTATGTGCATAATCCATCTATATGTGGAAGAGTTTTAAGAAACCGAGATGAGGATGACATTAAGTAACTTATACAATGCACATAACATTGTTCATAAGCTACACGGGAATGTTGGGGAGCATCGATTGTATGCTGGGAATGGAAAAATTGTCCGAAAGAATGGCAAGGCCAATTTCAGAGGTGATAAAAAATAACCAACTATAATGCTTGAAACATTGCTTTATACGATTTATGGATTTGACATGCATTTTTTGGGGGCAATGCAGGTGCGAATAACGATCTACGGTTTAAATAATTCTCCGTTATTCGACGACCGCTTGATGACATCGCCCACGAGGTTGACTTTGAAGTATACTGGTGTAAATTTAAGCAAAGGGTGTTATCTAGGCGTGGAATTTACCGGAGTGAGCATCTTTGTCAAGTCATTCTGATTGCAAGTTGTAACACCCCAAAATCGAGGCGCCACTCAATTGGCATCATACGCACGTAATAAAGAGCGGATTATAAAACCCGTTGAAGAACTTTTATTAATAAAATAATAAAGTTTACAAAAGTTTAATTGTTGCGAAAATATGGCCCATTAATAAAAGGTGGTCTCAAATACATCAATGTAGTCTACACCATGCCATGCCAAGCCCCACCTTGATATCATCACACTTCATAAATCAAACACCTAAGAAAACATGCTAAAAATGTCACTATAAAGTTGGTGAGTTCATAAGTTTAAAACAAAGCATTTAAGTAATCAAGTTTGTTTTATGGACAAAAGTGTGCTCGATACACCGCGTGTAAGGAGTCTTCAAATAAAAGTGGTTGTGTCTATTACTCAAGCTCTAAACTCATGTACCAAACTACAGCATTCGCATGCGTGTAAGTAGCATGTCAATATGGTTTATGGTGCCCTTAGCAAGTGTCTGTTTCCGTCACACTTGTGTTCCGACATGGTATACATCCCAGACAAGTTGGAGCGACCAACCCGGATGGGCGTTACCACTTAATAGATCTATTTATAACACTCGCGCTCCCGCGGTAATGGTACATGAAAGGCGGGCAAGTTGTGGAAACAGTTCTCTTAGGCTATCTCGTAATAGTGGTTTACACAAGAGTTTCGCTTCTAGTCCATAAAGTAATAGTTTTTCATATAGTGTTTGCGTAAAAGCAACAGCTCATAAAGTGCATTGCGTAACAGCAATAGTTCTTAAAAGGAATTTCATAACAGAAATAGTTCATAAAAGGATTTGCATACAAGCAACAACATTCATAAAGTGTTTGCATAAAAGCAATATTTCATACAGAGTTTGCATGTTCCTCACCCCAAAGCAGGTTATAAAATGTAAAGTAGGGGTTATGAACTCACCTTGGTATCTGAGAAATGTAAGACATCGAACTAAAATCAAGTAATAAATGTGCACGGCTCCGACACGCAACCTAGATAAGTATGGTATGGTTTTTAGTCTAAGTCTTGTATTCAAAAACAACGTTTGTAAGTTTACAAGTATTTATGCTTTTGAAATACTTAAAGTTTAAAAACAAGGGTTTTCAAATAAATTGAGTTATCGTAGCTTATGTGGAGTTTCATAAGTTAATTTGATTATCGGCGTACATAAAAAAAATGCAGTTGTGAAATTATTTGTAAGTTATGACCAAACACATTTTGCTTGACACATACTACTTGTTTTAAGTATTTATTATATACTTATCTACCTATACCGACCTTGTCACAGACTATGTCTTACCCCGCTTACTCATACTCACATTCAATGAATTGTGATAATCTTACTGTAAACTGGCTTATAACCTCAAAGTTATGCTTTCCTTTACATGAACTTATCATGTACCCTCGAGTTTGGATACTCGCCACGTTCTATATGAACTTATTATTCGACCTTGAGTTTGGTCACTTGTCTCAGTCTTTCAAAACAACTTTTAAAAGTATTGGAACATACTATTAGTATAAGCGGTGAGCATTTCAAAATTCATTGAACCTCGGTGGAATAGGCGATCACCTATATTCGACCAGTGACATGGGATGGGTAGCTTTGATCGCCTTGTCCGGCTCGAGGTGAATTTTGCAATACCGAGAGTAGTTATCTTGAAATTATGTTGAAGTAAATTCTTGTTAAAACTTGGTGCTACAAACTTTTTGTGTGAATACACAAACTTTTCACATAACAACCCCGCAATGCGATCTGTCACAATCCTACCCGTCACAATCCCTCCACTCGCGCCTTATCGATGAATCGGAATTCATCACCAACCTTTCTAGGAATGACTTTCCTTTACTCACTAGGCAAAACCTTTGAAGTGAATCGAACACTTAACTTGAAACAACAAACAATAAATATTTGAATGGGATTGCTAAGGAGCAAATTGATTCATTATCTGCAAAAGCTGAGGTGTTAGAATTATTTGTGGTTAAGAAACAATTCCTGAACTCACATAGAACATGTAAACTTCCAACTTTGAACCGATTTGGTGTTGTCTTAAAACTCTAATTAACAAGTTTTTCTTTACAAAGCTAAAGTTCAACAACTTTCTACATTCATCAAGTTCTATTTCAAAACTTGATCAAAGTCAATAATCGTGCAAAGCCGTTAAGTTTACTCACACAAGCGGCCCACTGTGAATGGCCGACCGTGAAGAAACTTAAGCAGTTCAAGCACAAACTCAATGAAGATCGGAGAGTATAGTGTTTCCCGGGTCGTTAAGTCCCAACGCAGTGCGAGAATAGTCAAAGTAAAGTGATCGAGAGGATTTGAACGGAAAGGATAAATGATCGATCTATACCTAAAGAGAAAGCCCATAAACCATGAGGGCTTAAATGCAAATTAAAGGAAATTAAAAGATAAAAATATTAAATAAACGTTGTCACTATTTGCAAAATGATGTTTTGGTTTTATGTTTTATAAAACCGAATTAAAAACTACGTAACAGATAACAATAAAAAAAAAAGTGAAACTTACACAATATTAATCCTAAAAATATGAAATGATATTTTACAATCCTAATGATAAAAGAAAATTTTAGAAAAGAAAATTATTTTTATAACTAATTATCTAATTATTATTAATTAAAAACTATTTTTAACTAATTAATAGCCTAAAATACAAGAAAATAGGAAATAAAGCTAGAAAAATAAAATTATAACTTGGAAAATCTAAAATATCAAAAGAGAATTTTAAAACTATTTTTTATTTTTCCCGATTATTTTGTATTTTCTAGAATTAAAACTATTAAAACTACTTAAATTATTTAAAATACAAATTTAACTAAGAAAAATATGGAAAAATATTTTTTGCCTTTTATATTTATCTTAACTTAATAAAAATGAAAAATTATTTTTTGAAACTTTTCTCGAATTATTTGTATTAAAAGCTATTTAAAATGCTTAAAACTAATTAAAATTAAGAAAAATAGCAAACAGATGTGAAAAATCAAAAATTCAAGATAAGCCTAAAATAATAATAGGAATCTAATAAAAATATAAAACAGGGTGTTATGTGAAGGAAAATGAAATCCTATCACAAGTGCTTATAAATAAGCACTTATAATAACAGATTAAGACCAAAGACTTCAACCAATACGTGTTTATATTATGCTTAAAATGACCAAATGCAACTAATTACCACAAGCTTTAACCTCTATTTAGCTGAATACACGTATTTGATGATTTTAGCCAAAGCATTAAATTCAAGCCAGTACTACTGAGCTTAAGCATAAGCTACATAATGTCGAAAAGGAAAATGTATGGGAACCTCAAGAAGACCGGGTGGCTATCTATAAGCCAAAGAACAGCTACTCACAAGCTCTTATGAGCTTTTCCAAGCTCACGAGTCTCGTCAGTGACACTCAAGCAGTTAATCGAGTCAGCGTACAGGCACATAAGTTCATATTGACAAGCTTTTTGAAGCTTTTGAAAAATTTCTAAAATCAACTAAAATCCTAATAAGAAACTAGACCTACTGAACTTCTAAACCCAGAGTTTCATTTGATTTGGTTCAGAAATGAGCCCAAGAAAAATCCTTTCATTGGGCCAAAACCGATTTTTGAAGAATTACTTTTGACAAAATATAAAAGTTGACTAAACAGAGTTTTGAACTTAATTTGAGGACCTGAAAGTGATGTTATAAGACAAAATGAAGCTAAAGAAACCTATACCGTGATTTTTACACACGTAACAAGCTTGGATTTTCAAAAGTACTAACGCTTAAAACACTAGGACGCTTGCTTGAAATTTGACTTCGAGAGTATGCAGCACAAATGAAAGACTCAAATGAGTGTATTAGAGCTTATCCAACCTAAACCAACATTGCTCAACTCTTGAGCACACCTTTAATATGCTTTTAAGCGAATTCCAAACACCATTTAAGATACTATTTTGCAAATTCACATGAGCTAATCTCTCAACTAGCATATGTACCTCGGATTAAACCGAGTTTACTTGATCTAAGTACAACTTAATAAACACATTTCAACTATTTAAAACTATATACAAGTACAAGCCGATATGCAAACCTATGTAATAAGATGACATCACAAGTGTTTAGCATGTGTTGCAGTGCTCAAACCAAACCACAAGACCACTATACTAAGCCATATCCAACCCAATACCAAGTCCTGCATCAACCCATTCCATTTCAATGCCTGTTTTAACCCATTCTTCTTCTCAGTTGACTTTCATCGACCATACATCAATATTGCTTAAAAGTCGAATTGTGAGCTTATCGAGCTTATAATAAGCTTGAATAAGCTTATTTGGATGAGAAATTAAGCTATTGAAAGCTTGAACATAGGAAATGGAAACCAGTTTTGCAACAAGAATCTTGAAATTTTGAAATATAATCGAAACCTTGAATTGATACTCAAAAGTGAATTACAATGATAAAGTGATTAAAGTTTAATACATTAAAGCTTAGAATTACATTTTGAACACTTATTAAAATAACTAAAAAAACGACATAAAAGAAAATTTTAAAAGCTAACTACTCCATATCTCTTGCTTCCTCTTCTCTCTTTATACTCACAGAGCTTCCACGCTGTCCTCTCGACCAAATCCCACCACTTTCGAGCCAATGGGTGAGTTTGCTCGGCTTGGCCTTTTGTCACCTTGGCGGAAAAGTGATTTTGACTGGACCGAGCTAGCACTGGGAAGTGATTTAGAAGGGGTGATGATGAGGAGGATGAGAGGTGTTGGGATAAGTGGGAAAAGGAAAAGTGAAAGGACCGGAGAGGTTGCAGAGGATTCTGTGCAGCTGGGAAGAAACCGCCTGTGGAGGGAAGGTTATTAGTTTGACTTGGTTCACCAAGGGGTCAAAAGAGAGAAAGGGTCAAAAGGTCAAAGTGGGTTAAAGGGTTTAAAGGCGGGGGTCAATTGGATTTTGACAAGGCTTAGTTTAGTTTTAATGATAAGGACCAAATTGTAATTATGCCAAACTAGAGGACCAATCCTCGCCATTTTCTCAAAGTTCACACAAGGGATCAAATTTGACAAGCTTCAATAGTACAAGGACTAGTTTTGACATTTTCAATTTTCCGTGGACCAAACTTGACATTTTATGAAAGTTCGTGGACCTTTTCTCGCCATTTAACAAAAGATTTATTCAAGGACCATTTTTGACAAGTTGGAATAATTCAGGACCTTGAATAACATTTTCTTTATTTGGTTTTACCAGTGGACCTGCTTTTTGACAACTTTGAAACTTGGGGACTAAAGCGCCAATTATGCAAACTTTATACGCTTTTCACCAGATTTTGATATTTTGCATTTAAAACACATAAAACACTTATTTGTGATATTTTTATCATTTTGATGCATTTCGAGTGTTTTCGATGTTTTGCAGCTTTAATTGGTGACAAAACGATGAGTATTTAGACACTCATCACCAACAACTTTCTATTTTCACATCATCCTAATCCGAAAGGACGGGTGACACCAACTAGCCATCATAAGATAATCCACCAATGAGCGCGACCTCAATTAAAAAGAAATTATCTATGTAACGACCTTAAGAGTTGTACGAAACTCAACTTTAGAAATACATCACCTTACTCTACTCCTTTGATTTCAAAGGATCGTCATCATCAAAACTTAGTGTGCGCACAACCATTTCCACATATGTTGTTGGAAGAAATACGACTTACGAACATACATCCTAAGTAACCATCAAATCAAATTGATTCCTACACAACTCGACCACCTAAATACATTTTTACCTTATAACCTCATATTAAACTAAGGAGACAAACCACATCCTAAATTGTCTTAGGACAACCCACCGACAAACACGGTCACCAACAATAACTTCCTTAAAAGTTATAACTCTAGACTAATTACGGAGACCAACCGTAACTTTCTATTTATCCTCAGAACTTTCTAGTCCCTAGAAAACCTCATCATCAAGAGGAACTCTATAACTACTTAAGGACTTATACTCGTGAAATGACCAAACTATACCTCAACTTTGGAAGCATCCGTACTTTGGGTATAAAAGTACATCATTAAGTCAACCAACGAATTGCAAGTAGCAATCAACACCGTCCTTCTGAGGAACCTAAAGTTTACCAAGAAACCACACTATCATTTTAATCACATTAACGGAACATGGCGTTTCTGGCGCCATCATTCGTCAGAATGATTATCCAAAAATATCATGTCATGAGCAACTACAAGGAGTAGGTTGTTCAATATCCCTCGTAAACAAAAACCTTGAGGATGGTGAAATAAATTGACACTAGAGATACACCTAGACTGAACATCGTAACATTGGAGAAATCCACATTGATGAAATGTTAGAACCTATCAAAACAAAGGAATCGGGAAGTCAAACGGTTGGTATAAGCGTATCCCGATTGTCAAAACACACAAACTCTATCGAGTAACTTCAACTCAAATTCGAGGACTAATTTCCTTATAAGACGGGAGATCGTGACAATCGGTAATTTTCCAAATATTAATTTTAATAATAAATTATTATTTATTATTACCGAACGATTTTGAGCAAGCATTAGCTCACTTGATATAATTATGGGAAGTTATCCCGCACATTGGAACAATTTAAACTATTTATGAATAGCGTAAAATGAATATTTTATATTTTACGCCACTTATGAGTTTTTCATCCCACACAGAAATTATCTCACTTTATCGTAAACACGAGTCACATCGAACCGACTAATAGAAAGTATGGCATTAGTCTAATAAACATATTTTGGAACCAATATTGATGTTTTTATATTTTTTCTATAAAAGCACACTCGAAAACATATTTTACACGTTAACTATTTTTTACGTGTAACTTAAATATTTCGACTCACGTTTAAAACATAAAACAAAATGGGAATTAAAGTTTTAATTTCCCACTTTTTCCTAATCTCATTGTGTCACATTTTATGTAGCCAAAACGATGAGACTTGAATATATACATAACGATATGCTTTATATATTTTGGACTTTGACTACACTCAAAATAATTATCATGTGTCGAGATATATACAAGTAAACAAAATCACAAAATCTTGACTATTTCTCCCCGTGACACGCCATGCTTGGTTTTATATCTTCAAAATCACCTAAAGTCCGTGTTTCTACTTGATACCACCATAATACCCATGGTATTGTGACTTTTATATTATACCACAAGGACAACATAAACCATACTCTTTTCTTCTCTTTGTTCTCTCGTCTGTCAAGCAACCACAACACACTACCACACTTTTGTTGGTTTTCCTTTCAAAAACAATCTTGTATAAAAGCTTTTGATATGTTTAAAGTACAAGAAGGACAACAAAACCATGCTTTCCTTTAATTTATGCTTATACTCGCTTATCTTCACCAACTTTGTTTTATTAGTACCGATTCATTAAATGTTTTGAAACTTTAACAAGTAAATGTTGGATCGTAAACTTGATTTAGTCTGAGCCCATATAGTGGAAGCTTCTAGAAAGTCGTAGAATGGTATGGAAGCTTCTAGAACGACAAAGAATAATCCTAGAAAATATCCATAGATATGTCTAGAATATTGTAGCTAAATGTAATAGAAATATCTAGAATTAGGATAAGGATGAAGTATGAAGCAAAGCAAGCAACAAAGTAACATTGTAAAAGCTCTCTGTGTTCCTCTCTTCATCAAGTATAAGCCTAAAAGGCCCCCGAGTTTCTAACAAATTGGTATCGAGCTAGAAGATCACGATGTCAAGCATGATGAACTTGTTCCAATTTCCTCGCCTTACCAAAGACAACTATGGTAGTTGGTGCATTGAATGAAGGCGCTACTAGGTTCACATGATGTATGGGAGATGGTGAGAAAGGTGTCGAGAAAGTAGATGATGAAAGTTCCATGAATGTCGCCAAAGGGTGGAGTTGCAAAAGGCAAGAAAGAAGGATCAAAGTGCTCTTTACACTCATCTATCAATGTCTTGATAATGCGATTTTGAAAAGTTGCAATGCAACTACTTCAAGGAAGCGTGGAGATCCTTCAAAATGCTTTCAAAGGAATCGACAAAGTGAAAAGGCACGCCTTCAAACTCTTGGAGGAGAGTTCAAAACTCCAATGGAGGAATCGAAACCATTTCGGATTATTTCACTCAGTCTTGACCATTTCAAATGAAATGAAGAGAAATGG